>CM053622.1:683415983-683432483 GCA_028646595.1 Phalanger gymnotis | reverse complement strand
CCCTCACATCCATTCAGGCCCTATATCAATTCATTGTATCTCTCTGACACATTAATTATTATGCGTCTTATATTTTCAGTATTATAGTTAAGGATTCTACTTTAATTATCCAGAAGTCACTTTTTATAGGTTTGTATGTTTGTTATTGTGCTTAAAATCTCAAGGATAGTCCACATGCCTGATAGTAAATTCACTACTGATAATCCTCTGATAATCCATATGTTTCATAATCTCCGTTTGATACCTCTTTTTCTTGAGTAAAATTGTATATTACATTATGGGATTCAGCTTTGCTGATTTATCTGTCCAAGGCCTAAAAGATTTCAGGATTTCTGGCTCCCAATAGATTTGTGGTACAGGAGACTTATTAACAAGAAAGGTTCACCATTAGGTTAACCAACACAAGGTGATTTTTTTTTAAATCATGAAACTCTTTAAACAATCTACTAAGGCATGGCAGTGTAGTATCTTGAATGAGTGTCACAAGTCCCCACAGTGGTGAAAACAGAGGTTATTTGAAGTGTTGAAGATCCTCCTCTAGCCAAGTCTTTCCTTTATATAAAATAACATTGTTCATTTGCAAAGTTATATTTTTATTTAATCTAAATCCTGAAAGTATTTTTAACAGTTTAAGGATAGAATTCCATGTTTACTTAGTGTCTTTGCAGAAAACATGGCAACAGTACTACAGAAATTCACCCATCTCAAAAAAAAACTTTTGTCTTCGGTAAAACATCTGTGGTTTCTTTTTCTCTTTGTTCCTAGAATTCTTAAAAAAAAATTCAATTAAAAAATAACCAGGCAAACTTTTGTGTATCTCCCTATTGGCACATAAGACAAGCAAAGCTTCCTTTTAAATACTTGCAAAGAACATATGACTGATAAACTAAATATGTAGCCTAATCGTCTGTTTTTGGTTTGGGGTTTTGATTTTGAACCCCTTTGGTATTTACAAAATACAGAGTAAAAGTAGATACCCAGATCTCTGTCTGAGGATTACTGGTAAGAGATAAATTAGTATATACTTTGAATAAATTAAGGAATTGATCATATACAATAGAACAAAAGGTTTATATTATAATTCAGTTCCATGAGCAACAATTATCCTATGCCAGCCTTCACCACCAAAGAAAACAATTTAATTCAGCAGGCATTTATTAAACACCCTGTGCCAGACACTATGCTAAGTATTGGGAATACAAAGAAAAATTGAAATGTCCTGTACCCTCAAGAAGTTAATATTTTCCTAGAGAAAAACATTATGCATACAAATAAAGATAGATAGATAAATAGATAGGTAGATATATAATGTGTTTACTTCTTTAAAAATATATATTACATATATGTTGTATATAAATACATTTAATATACATGCATGTATGTATATGTGTGTATATATACTACCTGCATACTATATACTACCTGTGTGTGTATGTATATGTGTATACTACCTGTCCTTAAGATGGTAATCCCAGGAGTTCTCTGCCTGAAGGGATTTTACAAGGAACTAGAAGTCAGGTTTGGCTGTACATGAACAGGTGACTAAAGCATGTATGAGCCTACAGACCAACTATATTTGGCAAATTGTGACAATTCTTGTAGCTTAATATCATGTTAGTTGTCTATTAGTGAGGTATTATAGCCTAAGCTCCAGAGCTTCTCTCTCACTATTCCTGGTTCCAACTTTGCTTCCACCTCAGTCGCCACCTCCTAACCCTGATTCTTTCAGGTCCTCAGCTTGTCGGCCCAGCATTTAATTTTGGCTTACTTTTATGACCATTTGCAGTTCTCAGAGCCCTTCTAGTTCTCTCTCACACAGCTCTTTCTTATCTCCACAACTCTCTAGTGTGAGCTTAATGGCTACCCACAGGGTGTATATACCCTGTGTAGTCCTGGGACTTAGCACCCAATAGCAAAAGGATGTGGTCCTGCCTACAAGCAAGCCTCTCCTAATCAAGCTTCCCTTAACCAGCTCTACCTGAGGCCTATTATATGGGTGGGGAAGAATTATGATCACATTAGCACCACACCATTCTGGAGTCTACTAATGGCAGGAATATCTAAACTATAAACCAGTCCCATCCCCTTTTTTACACCTGTGAAAAATACAATCAAAACTCAACCACACAACCAGATCCCACTCAACCAGAGCTCCTAATGGGCCTCAACCCCAAACCAACCCAAGGACAGGGACAGGGGCAAGAGAAAGATTACATTAATGACCACATCATTTTATTTTAATACCATTTTTACTAAATAAATAGTTGCATTGCTGCACAATGTTGTTGAAAGCTATAAAGAGTTTAGAACAATATAAGAAAGAACTTCCTAATAATTAGTGCTGTGCAAAAATAGAATGAGTAGCTTTAATAGATACTGAGCTCTCTATCACTGGAAGTGCTTAATCAGAGGATGTATAGCCACCTATTGGAATGCTGGAGAGGATAGTTATTGGACTAGATGATCACTAAAATCACTAATGATAATTTTAGATTAGTCTCTTATCCTTAGAATCTTTCTCTTAATTTGACATTCAAGGCCCTCCACAATCTGGCAGCATTGTTTTGTTTTTTCCATTTTCTCTCCCACTACCCAGACTCTTGCGTCTAGACAGACTGGTTTGCTGAATATAATGGAATATGTCTCACATATTTCTGCCTCTGCATATCCTTCATCCCTGAAGTCTAGCTCAAGTATTCACTCCTTTGTGAAGCAAGCTTTCCTTGACCATACCCACCAAAAGTGATGTTTACCATTTCTGAACTCCCATGGCACTTACCATATGTTGCCTTTTATTGTTAGCTATATTTTATAGTTTAGAGTTATATTTTAGCTCAGTAACTGGCACATAGTAATCATTTAACATGCTTGTTGACTGAATGACAGCATATATGTTTTGTAGTTTTCTTGATGGCAAGAATTATATCTAATTCCTCTTTGTATTGCTCATCCACCTAACACTGCACCCTCCACATAGGAGCTCAGAAGTCATTACTGATTTACATCTCACACTTTCCAATAATTTGCAGTAGGAATATGTCTTTTCAAGAGACTCCTGTAGTAGCAGCTGTCCAGGTCTTTGAGAAGCTAGCTAAACAACCATCATTTCAGAGGTCAGTCAGTCAATAATCATTTATTAAGCATCTACTATGTGCCCAGCACTGTGATAAGCACTGGGCATACAAAGAAAGTAAAAAAAATGGTCCCTACACTCGAGGAGCTCACAGTCTAATGAGGGAGACAACACATAACCAACTATGTATGAACAAACGATACACGGATGAGCAGGAATTGATCAACAGTGAGAAGGATCTGAATCATTATACCACAAAAGAGAAATGTCTTAACATTGCTTAGCTTGTCTAAGGCTGCTTTTGCCTTAATAGCCAATTACTGCCACTTTTGTCTGCGATCTAGTGCAATGACTGAACATTGGTGATTAAGAACTATTAGTTTCTCTTGTTCCTGCTGAGGCTGTCAGACAGAATCCAAGGGATGAAATAACACTTTTTTTAAAAAAAAATGGTAGCAGTGAAATTGGAACTCACCATGAGTCTACTTTTCCTTCTGCATTTCTACCTTTATGTTTATCTTCCTTTTTTCAACTGGGGATGGTTGTTAGCCAGGAGAAGAGAAGAGTCAACAAGCACATTAAAAATTTCCTTCAAATATTTCAAGAGCTAGCATCTGTCAAAGGCTGAAATATTAGACTTATTCTACTTGGCCTCCCAAAAATGGGTCAGGTACACGTTGCCAAGAGGCAAATTTAGACTGGATATGAGAAAAGGCCTCCTAAAATGAGAGCTATCCACAAGTGAAATGGGCTACCTCAGATGGAGTAGGGTTTGCCTCACTGTAAGTCAAACAAAGACCTACTTGTTGGGTATGTGTTAGGCAGAATTTTCATTCATGTATTGGTTAGACTATATGGTCACTGAGGTCCCTCAACTAAGGCCCCAGGTCAATTCAGAGATTCTGTGAATAATAATTCACTTGCTATCTTATTAAATGTACCAAATGTAATAATATTTAAATCTGAAAATTATTATCAAAATAATAGAGGTTTGTTAAAGGCTCAATAAACCCCGCCCCCCGTTGCACTTTAGTGTATGCGATGATATTGTTCATCCTCATTAGTTATTCTGAGCTTCAGCTTCCTCATCAGCATCAAATGAGGAAGGTGGATTTTCTGCAGTGAAAATAAGAATTAGTTGCTTCAGTGAACTATTGCTATTCAACCATAATGGAGTACATTCTGGGTCAATAGTATATCATTTCAGGCACCAGCTGATTGATGTAATAAAACAAGAAAAAATCTATTATTAAAATACAGAAAATTCTGCTAGAATCCTGTGGTTAACTATATGTAAGTTTCTTTCATACTCTCTTAATTGAAAACCTCTCCATTTTTTTAAAGCACTAACCTTATAGGCAATTTTCACTCATCTTTCCAGATAAAATAACGCTACTGGGAAAGGAATCACCTTTTTCTAAAGGGATATTTGAAAATGAGAACACAAAAAGACCAGCTCATTAGGATTCAAGACAACCTGGCATCCTGTTCTCATCACTCTGGTTCTCAGATTCTCTCTAATAATTTAATAAGATCAGTGATGCTAACAGTCATTTCCATTCAGCCAAGAAATATTTTCAAAAGATAATTACATTGTTATTTGCCATATCAAGGAACTTTACATTTGAAAGCAGCTAAACTTAGAATTGGTTTGAGCATAACCAGAACTTGGTGCTTCACTTGCTGCCAAGGACTTTTCATCAAGCTCTTATTTTCATCAATTTTAACAATTCTTTCTCATTAAAACTATTACTAAGGCAAATACTTTTCTCCTGAAATCACTGTGGCTTCAAGACCTCCAGATTGGCTGGAATCAGAGGAATTGAATTATAAAGGAGTTGTAGTTGTACAATTTTATACTAATATTGTCAAAGGAGATACAATGACCCATTGAAGACAGTACAAAAATATGACTACCTAGATTGTGTGCAAAGTGATGCCACAGGAGAAATTGAAAACTCTAGAGGATAACATAAGGGATAAAAAAGACATGAAGATATGAGGGAAAGGGGCCATGAAATCACAGAATCTCAGAGCTGAAAGAGAACTCAGGGGGCAGCTAAGTGGTGCAGTGAGTAGAGCACAGGCCCGGGAATCAAGAGGACTCGAGTTCAAATCCAGCCTCAAACACTTGACTCACTTACTAGCTATGTGACCTTGGGCAAGTCACTTAACCCCAATTGCCCTGCCTTCACCCTTGCAATATATATATGAAAGAGAACTCAGATGACATCTTGTCCGATTTGTACCCAGATGGTAATGCATTCTACAAAAGTTATCTCTACTCAGTTCTCTTAATTCTATCCCCTGGATGTAAGCAGAACAAGTTTAATCACTATTTGACAGGACAGCCATCACGTCTCCCCTAAATCTCTTTTCTAATCCCTAGATCCTTCAAGTGATCTTTCTATGACATGGTTCCCCATCCTTTCACTATTATCCTTCTCTAGAATACTCAGTGATTTCAGTAAAAGGCAGTTTCCAACTGAAACGAAATATTCCAAATGTGAGGTGACCAAGGGAAGAATTTAATGGGACTATGATCTTTATTATTCTAGGTGAAACAATTCTATTAGTACAGCATGATCTTTCACTACCATGTTGTGCTCTTGGCTCATATTGATCTTATAATCAAGTCACAAACCATTATCTAGTCAAAACTCCCCCATTCCATATTTTTTATCTGAAAATTTAGTAACCATATTTTCTGGGTCTTCATCCAAGTCATTAATAAAAAATATTGAATAGATAAGGGTCAAATCAATCACTCAACAAAAATTTATTAAGTGCCTACTATATTTCAGGCACTGTGCTAGACACTAAGGATACAAGTACAGAGAAATCAAAAGTCTTTTACTAGTAAATGGCTTATATACCAAATGGAGAAAACAACAAGGATAGACAGACAGACAGACATGTATTTTTATAAAGGATAATAATTGCAAATATAGACAAAATGGTTAAAGACAAGGTAATTTAAAGAGAGGGCATTAACAGCTGGCAGGATCAGGAAAGTCTTCATGCAGAAGATGATAGCTGAGCTGCATTTGAGTGAATCAGAGGAACTCTATGCAATAGCAGTTAAAATGTAGAGTGCATTCCAGGCATGGAGGACAACCAACACAGAGGCAGAGAAAAGGTATGGAATACCTTATGTGACAAACAGAGAGTAACCAATTTTGGCTGGATTTCAGAGTCAGGGAGGACATATAATGCCCAATGAAGCTGGAAAGATAGATTTTGGCCGAAGACAAGTCCCTGGGGGGCACTCCTTTACAGATCTCTCTCCATTCCAGCATATATCCAAAAATGAGCACATTCATTGAACCAGTAACAAATCCTCTTTATTGTCTATTTTCTAGCTGACATCTCTCCATCTTGTCTTCATAGATATCAAGAACTCTGAATAATACCTGACTACCTGAAGGCCATAACAAAAAAAAGAGCCTAGATATCACATTGTTAAATATCTTAAAAGAAAATTGCCCAGAGCTTTTAGAGACAGAGGGCAAAGTGAAAATAAAAAGCATCCATCAATCACTTCCTGAAAGAAACCCCAAATGAAAACTGTCAGTAATATTACAGCCAAAACCTAGAGCCTCTAGGTCAAAGAAAAAATACAGCAAGTAGCCAGAAAGAAAGAATTCAAGAACTGAGGTGCCACTGACAGGATCATACAGGATTTAGTAGCCACCACTTTTAAGGAATGGACAACTTGGGATATGATATTCCAGAAGGCAAAGGTTATGGTCTTATAGCCAAAGATAACTTACCCTACAAAATTAAATATAATCATCAGGGGAGTGGGAAAGGGAAGAATGGACTTTTGATAAAATAGAAGATTTATAAGCATAGATGTGTAGAAACATTAAAGTTCAAACATAGGAGTTAAGAGAAACATAAAAAGGTAAACATGGATATCAGTGATAAAGGACTAAACAAGGATAAACTGCTTACATTATAATATGGAAAGATAATATCCACGTCTCCTCTTAGACCTATCATCATCAAAGGTCACAGAGGGAGTCTAATTAGGCAAGGCCTAAAAAGAGTTTTCTTGTGTCTTAAGGATCTTAAGAGAATAATGGAATGAAAGGGATAGAGGAATATACTGAGGAGAAGTGGGGGGGGGGGTAGGGAAAGGAAGGTTAAAGAAAATTATTTCTCATAATTAGAGTACAAGAGTAGATATCTATACAAACAAGGAAGAGGATGGGGGGAGACTTGAACATCATTTTCATCTGAACTAGTCAAAGGAAGGAAGCATAAATATACATGCAGGGAGTATAGAGATTTTGCTCAACAGAGAAATGAGGGAAAGGGAAGAAAGGAGAAGGGGAGTGTAAATTAAGGGAGGGATTAGCCCTAAGCAAAACGAATTCTAATTGAGGTTATACAAAAATATTTACATTTTTTTTGATGAGACAAAGAATTTGAGGAAATGCCCATAAACTGGGGAATGGATTAACAAATGATGGTATATAAATGTAATGGAATACTACTTCTACTAGTTAACCAGCTAAATGGCTAGTTTACATTTATGTAGGATCTAGTATGTGCCAGGTACTTTACAAACATGATCTCATTTGATCCTTACAACAATCCTGGGAGAGGTGCCATTATTAACCCCATTTTATACTTGAGGAGACTAAGGCAGACAGAGGTTAAGTGACTTGCCCAGGGTCATGTAGCTGATGAGTATCTGAGATAGGATTTGAACACAGGTCTTCCTAACTCCAGACCTAGTCCTTCCTACCAATCATTCAATAAACATTTCTTGAGCAGCTACTACATACCAGGTGCTGTGCTAAGTACTGGAGATGCAAAAAGAGGTAAAAGATAGTTCCTGCCCTCAAGGAGCTTGCAATCAAATAAGAAGACAACATGTAAGCAAATATATACAAAGCAAGCTGTTTACAGGATAACAAGAAATAATTAGGCTTCCTGTAGAAGGTGGAATTTTAGTTTGAACTCAAAGGAAGACAGAAATGTCAGTACTCAGAGTGGAGGAGAGAGAGCATTCTAGGTATGGAGGACAGCCAAGGAAAATGTTCAGAGTGGAGAGATAGAGGGTCTTGTTCTTGCAACAGCCAAGAGGCCAATGTCACTGGATCAGAGTATGTGTTAAGGAGTAAAGTGCAATAAGATTAGAAAGGTAGGAGGGAACTAGGTTGTGAAAGGCTTTAAATGCTAAAAAGAGCATTTTTAAAATTTTTATCATGGGGCAAAGGGAGCCAGTGTAGTCTACCAAAAAGGAGAGCAACATGGATGGTCAAGACATGTGCTTTAGAAAAATCACTTTAATGGCTGAATGGAGGATAGATTGGAGTGGGGAGAGACTTGAGGCAGGCAGATCCACCAACAGGCTATTACAATAATCAGGATGTGAGATGAGTGCCAGCAATATAGTGGTGGCAGTGTCAGAGGAGAAAAGGAGACATATGAGAGATGTTGCAAAGATATTAGAATCAAGGAAGGCCTTGCAACAGATTGCATGTAGGGGGTGGGAGAAAGTGGGGAGTCCAGGATGACTTCAAGGTTGCAGGCCTAAGGGACCGAGAAGATGGTGTTGCTTTCTATAATACTAGTGAAAGTAGGAGGTAGGGAGGGTTTAAGAGGAAATATAATAATCTCTGTTTTGAACATATTCAGTTTAAGATATCCACTGGACAGCCAATTTGAGTGCCTGAAAGACAACTGTAAATGTAAGATTGGAGATCAATAGAGTTTGGGGCAGAATAGGAAGGAAGACATGGGAATCATTGGCATAGAAATGGAAATTAAATCCAAAAGAATTGATGAGATCATCAAGCAAAATAGTAGAGAGAGAAGAGAACAGAACAGAACAGAAGGGAAGAGAACAGAAGAGAAGAGAGGCCATGAGAGAATCAGAGGGATACCCACAGTTAAAGGATGTGATCTGGAAAAGAGTCCAACCAAAGAGACAGTCAGATAGGTAGGAGAACCAAGAGTGAGTAGTGTCCCAACAACCTAAAGAGAAGAGAGTGTCAAGGAGGAGAGAATGATCAGCAACATCAAAGTCTGTGGAGAAATCAAGGAGAATGAAGATAGAGAAAAGGCCATTGGATTTGGCAACTAAGAGATCATTAGTAACTTTAGATAGAGTAGTTTTTGCAGAGCTAGATCAGAAGCCCTATTGCAAAGGCTTAAGAAGAGAGCGAGAGAAGAGAACATGGAAGTATGTATTGCAAATGCCTTTTCAAGGATTTTATCTAAAAAAAGGACAAAAGAGATATAGGAAGATAGTTAACAGGGATGGAAGGATCAAGTGAACTCCTTGAACAAGTTGTGGTATATGAATGTGATAAAATACTAGTGTGCTATAAGAAACAATGAAGGGGATGGTTTCAGAGAAACCTGGAAATACTGATATGAACTGATATAGAGAGAAGTAAAAAGAACCAGGAGAATAATTTATACAAAGACATCAATACGGTAAAGATAAACAACTTTGAAAGAATTAGAAACTTTGATCAATATAACAACCAATTACTATTCCAAAGGACTAATAACGAACTACTCACCTCCTGATAGAGATGAAGGACTCATATTGTAGAATGATACATACAATTTTGGACATGACCAATGTGGAAATTTGATTTGACATTACATGTTTGTAACAGGGATTTTGTTTTTTCTTTTGTTTATATCTCAACTAGGAGGAGACTGGTAGAGCGAGAGAGAAAGAATTTTGCTGACCAAAAAAAAATGTAATTTAAATTAAAAAGGGAAAACAACGACAAAAAGAAAACAAACCTTAAAATTAGGGTTACTTCTGAGGCATCTTTCTGATGTGTTGGTGACTCCTATTTTTCTTACATCTGTATTTAGCATCCTGTACTCATATGACCTTGTGGAATTCCCTTGGGACAGAAATGTGTTTAGGACCTTGAGACAGATATGTCAGAACCATATTATCTGAATAACTCAAAATGGTTTAAGATTGCAGATTCCAAGTCCCTTGCTTCTCCACATTGAGTATGAGGCTTCAGTCCATTACCACTTGCTACTCTTCCAGCTTCAGAAATATGAGCTTGTCTTCTCCAAAAGACTGGTGTTCTTCTAAGCAATGCCTTTTAGGAGTTCCCTCTTCACTGGTAGAAGGTCGAATTCTGACAGTCTCAAAATCTAGTTTGGTTAGGAAACTCCTAAGGCTTGGGATGCCCAGAAAATCTCCTTTCTCTAGCTTGATTCTGGGATCATCTTGCCTCTCCAAGACTGGGTCCAGGAACTCTCATCTTGGGCCCTGTGAACTAGAGAGTATTGTACATATACCTTAGGCTAGGGCTAGCTATTAATGGTTCCATGCGGGCAAGAGAGAGAACCCAAGATTCAGGGTTTCTCCTAGATATGCTGTGCCCTTTGGATCTCACAGATGAGATCAGCTGGAGGAAAAGAGAATGAGTCTTTTATATGCCAGGTCAAAAGTTTACTCCTTCCCAACAGTCAGTCTCACTTCAGTGAAACAATCAGTCCATCCTTGAAGAGAGGGTGCAGGAGGGGACCAATGGACATATCCACACTTTCCATAAGGAAATACACAGAAAAGTTTCAAACAAAGAATCTCCTCCCTATAAGTTTATCAAGTTAATTAGGAAGGTCCCACTATATCTCCTATATTTTATTGGGCAACTATGTAATCTCTTCCCATTTCTTCATTTACTATAGCTAAATATTATACTCATCAAATAAAGATCTTGAGGAGGTTGGCCTGATTAAGATCCCAGGGGCCTCCTACAAAAGGCAATGCTTCCACCTCCCTCTTAGTGTGACCTTTCCTTTTTTCTTTTCAAAGGTTCTCCTTTTAGTAACACCCTAGTCCCAAACAATACAGTATTTCCTTGCCTCTGGAGATGAGCAAAATACTCAAATCCCCAGTAATCTAAGTGGGCCAGTTCATTCTACCACCTCTAGAGGGGGCACTACACATTTTAAAACACACTAACTCCATTTTAATTCAACTAAGAAACATCAAAGAGAAAACTTTCTGTCTGTCTTAGCTCTGGTGAATTGCACTTGGTAAATAAGACCTTATAGTATCTATGATTTTTTAAAATTTAATTCTATTAACTTCCCTATATAAGGTTGTCAGATAGAAACATCAATTTAAGTATGAAATGCTTTGAAATTTCAATTCTTTTGTGCATGATTTTTTTTTTACCATTGCTACTTAAAACTTAAGGAAGGCTACCTTGTATATGAACACATTTAGATCAATAGAAAAGTACAGGTGCTCTTATTTTAGAAATGGACAATAAAACCCTTCACCTTTAAGTCATTATTTAAAATTCAGGTGACGGTGATTGTGATCAAGAACTGTCTATAACTATATATGCCTTGGCATATATGCCAAGAACTGTCAAGAACTATAATTTTTGATAACCTTCATGAAATCTGTTGATTGTTTTACTCGGCTAATGACATTATTATTATCGATGTATTCAACAAGAAATATTTACTTAGTACCTACAGAGCCAGGTACCGGGGCTAAACAGGTAAAATGTTCCTATCCTCAAGAAGCTTACACTTCATAGGTCTAGATCCCATTTTGTACTTTTTTATTTGAAATATGTCTTCAGTATAATAAGCATGCATTAAATGAATGTTTATATTTTATTTAAGCCCAGCAGGTGCAAAAAGTTACGCCAAAGAAAAATTAACTTTAATGAGTTAAGAACTAACTAGTTAAATTAAAAAAAAAACCCTAAAACTAAAGCTAAATAAACTAGTTAAAAACTAACTAACTTCAGTATCTATTCCTCTGAGTTACATATGCTTTCTCTGTATGTATGGTCTCTTCAAAGATACAAAGGTAATCAAGAAAACAAATGACTGGGGGAATAACTCCCTATTCCAAAAGAACTTCTAGGGAAAAATGGAAAGGAGTTTGTGAGAAAAGTGGATTTAAATCAGCAACTTACACCACATACCACAATTAAATTCAAAATGGAAAGTTGATTTTGTCATAAAAAGTCACATCATAGAAAAAAAAAAACTAGAGGAAAATGTCATATCTACATACACATGAGAGG
The DNA here is from genome assembly GCA_028646595.1 of Phalanger gymnotis. Taxonomy (NCBI): domain Eukaryota; kingdom Metazoa; phylum Chordata; class Mammalia; order Diprotodontia; family Phalangeridae; genus Phalanger; species Phalanger gymnotis. The sequence continues at coordinate 683,420,357 of CM053622.1, read as the reverse complement.
AGGATTTATACCCAAAGGACAAGTTGAAATTGCTAAAGTCAAACTAGACGATTTTTATTATATAAAATAAAAAGATTTGTAGCAATAAAATTAGTACAACTGAAATTAGAGGTACAATCAAGTGTTAAGAAAATTTGCATTATGTGTCTCTGAAAAAAATATGATTTTCAAGATATATATTGACACATGTAATGAGATCAAGAGCCATTCCCCAGTAAAGAAGTGGTCAAAGGACATGAAGTTTTCAAACATAGAAATAGATCCAATAGTAGTCTCTCAGAAAAGTTACAAATTATTTTGGAAATCCTCCAAAATAAATGAATAAAAATACACCATAAAATGTATAAGATGTAATAGAAAGAGCATTGGATTAAGAAATAGAAGATCTAGGTTCAAATCCTGACTCTGCTATTTGTAACTGTGATCGTGGACAAATCATTTAATCTCTCAGGATCACTTTTTCCTCATCTATACAATCTAGAGTTTAAACTCTGAGGCCTCCTCTGGCTCTACCATGATACTATGTGCTGGCCCTTTTCAGAATCTGTTATACCAAGGTCCATGGTTTTCTTTAGGTTTCCAGAGTTTGAGGACCATAGTTCCCATATATATATTTTTATAAGAAATTATTGAAATCGAAATAAACCAAAATATAAGAATTAGGGTCACTTTTCTAGATAAAAATTTAAAAATTGGTAAGTATGTGTATGTGTGTGTGTATATATATATGTTTATGTGTGTGAATGTGTGTATAATAAATACATGTGTACCTACATGTATATATTTAAAAACCTATACCAAAAAAAAGTATAACTAACAACTTTAGGCAGCTTATTCATGAGCTTTGCATGGGAAATCACAGAACTCAGCAGTTTGTTTAGTTTGAGAGATCTGTAACAGAAGTGATTTTCTCTTCCAAGTCACTGCTTCTAATACAACTTGCATGCATGGCAAAAGCAAGTCTTGGCTACATAGTTATTTTTTAAAGCCTGATGTGAGTTTATGATTTCAGTACTATTTATTCCTAGGAGGGTAGGGAGGTGGACAGAAATTGATCAAGGATGACAATAAGTGCTTATTGAAATTCACATCTCAGAATCCAAAAATGGAATGAGCAAAGACATTGTAAGACCTCCCATGACCCTCTGGTTAAAAGGGCTAATATTGCTGCTGATTATTGATCGATGTTCCTTTATTGTCAAAGGTAATCCTAGATTTTTAAGTTAGGCACCTTTGGAAGTAATATTAATAACTCTTTTTCAAACATCAGATATGTTTAGAAACTCATTGCTTTATTGTATTGAGGTTATTTTGTATGGTGATTTAAGATTTTTAGAGCAGTTAATGCATATTACCTCATTTGATCATCACAATAGCACTATATAGTAGGTACTATTATCCCCATTTTACAGAAGAGGAAACTGAAACTCAGAATGGTTAAGTAACTTGCCCGTGCTCACACAATAAATATTAAAGGTGGGATTCAAACCCAGGCCTTTTCTGAATCCAAGTCAAGTGTTCTTTTTTTCTGCCCTATGCTGCCTTTCCGATTATGCTAAAAGAATAAATGCCATTTGAAAGGAGACAATTTACAACCAAATTAAGAGACTGGGGACCTATTGTTCAGTGTTGCATTTCCAACTCTCCATTGAATGATTCCACCTGCATGTCCTGCCAGATCCTCCAACTCAATGCGTCCAAAACCGAGTTCATTATCTTCCATCCTAAACATTCCTTCCTCCCATCTACTCTCTTTCTGTTTCTGGTACATCCACCTTTCCAATCACTCAATCTTCAAAGCTTAAAGTACTCCTTGACTCCTTCCTCATCTTCACCCCACCTTCCTCACATCAAATCAGTTGAACAGTCCCTGTTGACTCTCCCTCTATGATATTCCTTGCATCAGTTTACTTCTCTACATTCACACAGTCACATGCCCCAATAAAGGTATTTATCATCCTTTGCCTAAAATATGATAGTAACCTTATAACAGGTGTTACTTTCCCTAGTCTCTTTCCTTTGCAATATATCCTTCTAAATCAGGGCTGTCCAACCTTAGGTTTTTATTGAAACAATAGGCAATATATTTTGATTTGCCATTTTAGTGAGAGCTCTGTGGTAGCTCGGCTTCATTTACTAAGGCATTTATATAAGTTTCTATGCTTGTAGGCAGGCCGCATAAATCGCACTGTGGGCTGCATTTTGGACAGTCCTGTTCTAAATCATTACAAAAGTAATATTTCTACTAAGCAGATATAGTCACATCACTCCTCTGATCAAGGACCTACAGTAGATTCCTAATGAATACTCAGTAAAATAAAACCTCCTCATCCTGGCACTCAAGGCCTTCTCAATCTGGTACCAAACTACAATGTCAATCCCTAACACAATGCCTTGATGCTATGAAGTACTGTTATATGATAATTGCTTAACAAATATTCATTTAATCGACCTGACTTTAAATGAATCAAGCTAAATTTTTCAGTCTTGTTTTATACTATTACCCTTTTGTACGTTCTAACCAAAATGAATTATTCATCATTTCCTAATTATATCTTCCCCTAGTAGATCAAGCACTATACCTGGAGGAGGGAAGATCTGATTTCAAGTCAAGTCTCACACACTTACTAGTTTTGTGACTGAGCAAGTCGCTTAATTTCAGTCTGCCCCAGTTTCTTCATCTGTAACATGGGGATAATAATAGCACCTACCTTCTAGGATTATTATGAGGATCAAATGAGATAAATATTTGTGAAGTGCTTTTCAAATTTTAAAGCACTATAAAAATGCTAGCTTGTTCTCCCACCTCTTTACATTTTCACAGGCTACCCTCGACGCTTAAATGGAACTCACTCTGTATCTCTACCTATTGAAATCATTACCTTCTCTCAAGTTCCAAGTTATCCCTGCCCATGAAGGTTTCACTAGTCACCCCCAATGGAAAGTAATTAGAGAATTAGGGAATCTTTCCCTTCATTCTATCATCATCTCTCTCTGTTTGACATCCCCCATACCATTATTACTTTTTAACTTGTATATTGGCTACATATATACATATATATATACATATATATATATATATATATATATATATATATATATTGTCTCACTACTATTGTAAGCTCCTTGAGGGGTAAGACTATCTCACTTAAAAAAAATCTCTGTATTCCTAACAACTAGCAAAGCACGCTGCACATTAATTAGGTGCTTAAGTACATTAAGTACTGTTGAACAAAATGTCACCCAAAGCAGCTCTTGCCACCTTTCTTCATGCTTAACTCATAGTAATTACCCTTACATGTCAATTGCTTCTAATAGCATATGAAATGCTTTCATTCATTGTAGAAAGATGTAGATATTAATCACCCACTCCCTGTAAAGAACTACGCTAGATGGTGAAGATACAAGGAGCCTATAACTTAGTCTAATCATATAGTCTATACATTAGTCTATACATTAGTCTAGTCTATAGTCTATACTATAGTCTATAGTCTATAGTCTATACTATAGTCTATAGTCTATAGTCTATACTATACTATATAGTCTTAGTCTGTACATTCTTTCATTTAGTTTAATGAATATTTATTTTAAAAAACATTATATGCGAAGCTTTGAACTAGGGACTGGAGATACAAAGACAAAAGTGAGACAGACCCTACCATGACGGAGTTTTCCTAGCAATGACATAAAAATTTTCACATATTATTGTCCCCATTTTACAAGTAAAACAAACAAACAAAAAGACCTGAGACTCAGAAAAGATTTGCCAAAGATCACATGACTAACAAAGGTGGGAATAGAATTATCATCCAAATTTTCTGATTTCATAGACCAGAAGTCTTTTTTACTACACAACCCTATTTCTCAACTGCTCTGTATCATATACAAGCATCTGGCTAATAAAGTAATTAGAAATAAAAAGAAAGAAACTGCAAATAGTGATGGAAGAGAGATTGCTTTTTTTGTTTTGTGTTGTATTTTGAAGGGCTAGGGGAAGAGATATCAATCCAGTTGCCTAAAGAATCATGCTAATGAAGGTATAAGGTTTCCAATCCCATGTGAGCTATTTAACTTTAAGTTGAGAAAAATTCTGTTCAGTAGCCAGAGCACACCCACATTCTTAATTCCAGCCAGTCATGTCTCAGAAATACACCCTTGATGTAGTTAATAATGCCTTTTCCTCTTGGGCACTATATAGTATTTTGTTGTGCACTTCTCTAATGCACTTGTCATGAAACATTATATATTATAGTGTGTTGGAGGAAATGCTATAGCCCAGATGAGTGACTGTTAAGTCAGCTGTGAGGTCTTATTTATATGTGTGTATGTACAATATATTTTCATCAGCTATACACATACATATAATCATATATA
>CM053622.1:683396262-683415883 GCA_028646595.1 Phalanger gymnotis | reverse complement strand
CAATGATAATTGTGAATATGCCTATGTAATTCTATATTGCAAAATATGAGACACTCTCCATATAGGAGGTAGAAGTAAAACATTTATTCAGACATCAGAGAAGCAGATCCCATAACCAGTAAGTCCAGCCCATCCAATCAGCAACCAGCTCCCAAAACCAGTAATCCTACTTTATCATAACAGCAAGAAACTTAAAACACAGTATCACAGCATGGAGCCTCGCCATCCCATAACCTTCCTGCCCCCTGCTGGGGCCTTGCCATCAACAATCACCCACAGCACAGCCACCATGTCTGCTCTCTCCCTCAGTTCTAACTTCTCTCTCTCAGTATTTCCTGTGACACACTTTCCTTTTCCTCTCAGCAAGCTCTTCCCTCGACATGTCACTTAGGCTTCCTGTGACATAAGCAGGTCATATGGCCTTTTAATGGGTGGGAAATATCTTCAAATCTAAATTGCAATTACAATAGTCCAGAAAGAGTAATCATGAGTTCAGTCACTTGCTTTCTGGCCAGACACTATGTAGATTGTGAGGCAAGGGATACTGATTACCCATCAAAAACAAGGATTTTTCTGAAAAAATGCAGAGGATCCAGGGCCAAAGCAGAGCTGCTGCCATACCCGCTGAGCCTCACACAGACTTCAGGATTTGTCTCAGAGCATTGACTGTGGACATGAGACCAGAGACATGGTAGAATTCACCCCTCCCATAGAAGACCCTATGAGAGCTTTTCAGCAAGAGCTTTATTACACTCCCTGTTTATCTGAGATCTAATTGACTTACTAATTTACTTGGATAGAATTTCTTGAAAAGAGAATGAATTGTGTCTAAGGTCATTCTTTTACTTCCCAGGAGTTGCTACAGTTTATAACATAATACAAATAATGGGGAGTAAACCTGGGAAATTCGTCAGCTCTCTAACCCCAGATTATAACCCCCCCATCTATTAGTTATCTGTACTTATGTTTTATCCCTCTACTAAACAGTAAAATCCCTGAAGGTAGGTGTCATTCCTTATCTAAATGTTATATCTTCTGGTGCACTAGCACCATTCTTTCTAGATAAATTAGTTTACATATCTTTGTTAATGCCTACATTGTTGTTTTCTTTTTGGTCTACTGGTCATAGGGTACTGACTCTCACACAGGCGCAAACTTTATCTTTATATTTTGACAGGATTTGGACAACCAGAACCACCTTGAAGAATTTATAGATGCCCAGTAGCACAGAAGATACAATGTTTATGTATTTTTAAAGACAAAGAAAAGGAAGCAATAAATGATAGATTACATTCATTTCAGAGCAAATATACAATGTTTTAAAAGCAACTTTTCAATGTCTCCTCAAAAAATAAGTCACAGTGACGAATAACAACCCTTGACTGCAAAGCCATTTACCACAGTTAGAAAATCTCGTCTGTTGATATTTGTTTGTGTATATTTATTATTAGCCAACTGTAAAATTGTTCTATGAATACATGACAGTGATTAGATGTTTTGACAGGAATTAAACTAATGTGTATGATTGTAGGTGTTAATGTTTTAATATGGGGAGTTCATTTATTCAGCATCTGTAATAGCTGTATAATAATACCTCAAATTCATAAAAGGTTTTGAGGTTTACATTCTAATAAAGGCCTATTTGGATGTTTCATCTTGGTGAGAATCTGGATTCTCCAAGTCTGCATTAGAAAAGGAAAGTTCAGGCAGGACTTACCAAGCTAGAAAAGCTTCAATAATGGGTCAAGTCATAAACTGTAGGTCTGTCTTCTGAGGACCACTCTAAGCTCAAAGAGTTTTTATCACCAGGCTGGCAAGGTAATGAATTTAGGAGGGCCCAGAAACTCTCCAAGACAAGTTATTCAGCTATAGTTGGGTAAGCTTGCTGTTGATGGCAGAAAGACACACACAAATAAAATTCAAAAGTTTTGAAGCAAGAAGTACTTACGATTTAAAAAGTGTTTTCCTCAGCATATTATTTTCTCTCTCTCTCTTTTTTTCTTTTTTGTTTGTTTCTTCTTTCTCGTGGTTTCTCTCATTGGTTCTAATTTTTCTTTACAACATGACTGATGTGAAAATAGGTTCAATATGAATGTATATGTAGTGCCTATATTAAATTATATGCCAACTTGGAGTAGGGGGAGGGGAGAAATGGTGAGAAAATTTGGAATTCAAAATCTTATGGAAGTGAATGTTGAAAACTAAAAATAAATAAATAATTTTTGAAAAAGATTGGAAAAGAAAAAATGTAAAAATGAAATAACCAGTTTAAAAATTACATGGAAAAAAGTGTTTTCCTCACACAATTTCTATAAGGTAAATTATAGTAGTGTCTGACTGACCAAGATGGTCTGGTACCTCAGGTTCAATACTGAAGCAAAAAGAGACACTTGTGGAACATTTAGCAGTTAACAAATGGACCCTGGGGAAGTCACTTAACTCTGCCTCAGTTCCTCATCTGTAAAATGAGATAGAGAAAGAAATGGCAAACAACTCCAGTATCTTTACCAAGAAAACCTCAAATGGGATCACCAAGAGTTGGACATGACTGAAACAACTAAACAACAAACAAGTAAACTAGACACACACACACACACACACACACACACACACACACACACAGGCATGAGTGTTTATATTAGTATAATTTGTCTGAACATAAATTACCAGAAATGAGTGGTGATTCTTAAGTTTGACATGTGTAGGTTGACTCTCTGTCATTTATCAGATACATGTAAGGGCAAGGGAGAAAGTATACTTCCTGACTGTTCATGTCAGCATGGCATGAGGCCTTGTAGCTCTTAGCAGAAAATTGCCAAGCATCCTATCTGAGTCTCTTTTTCTTCTTACGAGTAGTTTATGAGCTCTTTTCTGGTGTCAGCATGGATCCATATCAGGATTCCTTGAATCAAGAGAAGTTTCTTCCTCCCCGAAGGGTCCAGCTTTACCCTCTATGGGGAAGTAAAGTATAGACTAGATACAACATAGACTATATACACAAGTGTACAAGGAACACAAGAAAGATATCTAACACTTAGCCCAGTGCCTGGCACATAGTAATCATTAACCAACTCTTGTAGACTTTGCCTGATTTGTGTTAGCCTAGGAAGGATTCTTCAAGTACATGAAGTGCTAACTTTGGTTTCATTTTAGTTTGAAAACTTTACATTCAGATTTTTTAAGGAAAGATTTTTTGAAAAGTTGTCGTGCTCAATTAACACCTGTGGTTTGGATGCCTAGCCCTGACTTATCTAGAACAGTTTCTAATTTACATAGAATAAAGGAGAGACAAGAATGGAAAACCACCAAGAAGTATTGTAGACTAAACAAGGAAATATAGTTTTAAAAGGCAATGATTTTTCTTGGTTTTAAGACACTTGAAGTTCTTCACATCTATGCTAAATATTTTCTAGAGCACTTTATCTCCACTTCTCCTTTGCCTTAAACATATCGTACCTTGCTTCTTGAGAATCTGTGCGCACATCTTATCCTCCCATTAGATTATAATCTCCTCGAGTCCATCATTTTTCATTTTGTTGTACCAACACCTAGCATAGCACCTTTAAAATGGTAGGTGCTAGATAAATGTTTGTTGATTTGTTGAATTGAATCAAGAACTAAATGAAAATTCTGAATATAAAATGAAGTTCGATTCACTTTAATTTAAAAACAAGTGTATGCCATATGGCACCTCTGGCAGTAATCCCAGAATCAAACAAATAAAGGAGTGTAGCAATTTCAAAAACGTTGTGAATCAATCTCTGTGGTAAACATCTGTAGTCATGATAATAGTTCACTTTTCCTAACATTTTTCACAGAACTTTCTGAGATAGGCAGTGCAAGTATCATTAGCCTCATTTTATAGATAATAATATCTCTCATTTATATTGGATTCTATCACATGCACACTTATGAAGTTTTTTAAGTTTACAGAGAGTTTTTTTCTTCATAACATCCCTTTCTGGTAAATAGAGCAAGCTTTCTCTCCCCTCCTCACCCCTCCCTTTTACAAAAAAGCAAACTGAGACTCAGAAAGGTTAGGTGGCTCCTAAAACAAGATAAGAGCTGCTGGGTGGTGCAGTGGGTAGAATTTGAGGCAAGAGTCAGGAAGACTCATCTTCCTGAGCTCAAATGTTGCCTCAGATACTCATTAGCTGTGTGATCCTGGGCAAGTCTCTTAACCCTCCTTACCTTGGTTTCTTCATCTATAAAATGAGATAGAGAAGGAAATTGCAAACCTCTCCAGTATCTCTGCCAAGAAAACTCCCACATGGGGGTTTGGTTATGTTGAGTTTAAGATATCTATGAGACACTCAGGAGGAATTGTTCACCAAGACGTTGGTTATGTAGGACTAGAGGTCAGGGGAGAAATGAGTGCCAGAAATGCAGATTTGGAGGCCACCTCAATGAACTCATGGTCCTTGATGAGATCACAGGGAGAGTGTGTGGAAAGGAGAACCAGGAGAAAACAGAATAATGAAAACTCAGGAAAGTGAGAGTATCCAAGAGGATGGAGTGAACATGACTGAACATGACTGAATGATGACAACAACGAAATAAAATAGGCAGCTAGTAGCAGAGCTGGGACTTGAAGCTAGGTATTATAACTCTAAACCCAGTAGAATTCTATTACAATATCCTACATTTCAAGCTGCAACATCAGCAAGTTGATATGTATTAATAAGAGAAAGAGAGAGAGAGAGAGAGAGAGAGAGAGAGAGAGAGAGAGAGAGAGAGAGAGAGAAGAAGAAGAAGAAGAAGAAGAAGAGGAGGAGGAGGAGGAGGAGGAGGAGGAAGAAGGGGAGGAGGAGGAATAATATCTGAAACACTAATAAAAACTCCCTGTTCCAACGAAAATAGTTGGGATTATTGTTTAATGAAAGATGACAGAGCCAAGTTAAATAACTAGTTATATACATTTTTGGCCACCGCTTCCTTGTTTCTAACTTTTAATCTGGCTTGTGAATCCACCGATTAACTGAAATTATTCTCTCTCAAATTTGCCAATAATTCCTAATTGTCAAATCTCATAATTGATTCTCACTCTTTCTGCCTATTGATATCTCTGCAGGATTTGGAACTGACCACTGTATCCTCTTGGGTAGTCTCTCTTTCTTGGGTTTTCATTATTCTGTTTTCTCCTGGTTCTTCTTCTTTCCACACACTCTCCCTGTGATCTTATCAAGCACCATGAGTTCATTGAGGTGGCCTCCAAATCTACATTTCTGGCACTCATTTCTCTCTTGAGCTCTAGTCCAACATAATCAACTTCTTGGTGAACAATTCATCCTGAGTGTCTCATAGATAGCTTAAACTCAACATAACCAAAACAGTCATTATCTTTTCCCCAAAACCCATCCTTCTTAATTTTCTTATTTTCATCCAGTGTACTTCCATCCTTGCAGTCATCCAGGCTCTTAATCTTAAACATCCTTGACTTGTCATTCTCTGTCAACCACTCATATCTAAATAGTTATAAACCTCATAAATTCTATATCTACAACTCTTTCTCTTCAGTCGCATAGATCCTACTTTAATTCAGGCTCTCATCCATTCTTGCCTATACTACTGCAATAATAGTCTCCTAATCTATCTTTCTACCTTTGTTCTCTCTCTTTTCCTTCCAATCTCCCATGTAATTAGAAAAATGAATATCCCTAAAGAGCAAGTCTTATCACACTACTGCTCAGGAAGCTATATGCAGAGGCAGCCAGCTAGTGGGTGCGGTAGACAAAGCACTTGGCCTGGAGTCAGGAAAAACTGAGTTCAAATCTGTCCTCAGACACTTACCAGTCATGTGACCTTGGCATATCACTTAACCTCTGTTTGCTACAGTTTCTTCGACTTTAAAGTGGGGGTAATAATAGCACCTACCTCCCAGTGTGGTTATGAAGATCAAATGAGATAATTGTAAGGGGTTTAGCATAGTTCCTGGAGCATAGTAAGTGCTTAATAAATGTTTTTTTTTTCCTTCCTTCAGTCCATCCTGCAAGAAGCTACTGCAGTTCTCTATCACCCTCAGGGTAAAACAGAAAATCTTTGATTTGGCATGTAAAATTCTTCATAATCTGATTCCAATCCATCTTGCCAAACTAATTCCACACTACTTTTCCTCATATATTATATGCTGAAGGCAAACCAGCCAACTTTCTATTTCCCCTACGTTATGTCCATCTTTTGCCTCCCTGACTGGAATGCTTTTTGCCTCCAGCTCTTAGAATCTTAGCTCCTTTTGAAGCTCAGATCAAGTACCACCCTCTTCAAGAAGCCTTTCCTAATTCCTCTAGTTGTTAGAGCTGCAGTGTCCAACTATTCTATATTTACTCTATGTAATACATATATATGTGTACATAATGTATCATTTACTACATATATTTGTGTTGTCAATTAGTCATTTCAGGCATGTCTGACTCCTTAGAGTTTTCTTGGCAAAGATACTGAAGTGGTTTTCCACTTCCTTCTCCATCTCATTTTACAGATGAGGAATCTGAGGCAAATAAGCTTAAGTGACTTCTAAGTGTAAGACACTTATAAGACACTAGTAAATGTCTGAAGCCAGATTTGAACTCACAAAGATGAGTCTTCCTGACTCCAGCCCTGACACTCTATTCATTAAGCCACCTAGCTGCCCCTGTAATACAAATATACATGTGCATAGTGTATCATTTACTATATATGTGTGTGTATATTCATTCATTCATTTGTTTATTTATTTATATTAATAGCATTACATAGGTATATACATATATATATATGAAAGAGCATAGCAGTGCTTCATAAATGCTTATTGAACTGAATTGAATTGGATAGAGGTAGAAAATCAAGAGGAAAAAAAAACTTCTCATTGGAAAACATTTTTTCTTATTTTCAAAAAAAATGAGATGGGAGAAAAGAAAGAAAACCTTTTTCTTTTGCCAGATTTTTTTTTATTTTTTTCCCCAGGCCTCCACATCTCTAAATATATAAAACATGACAATATTATGAGAAAATCAAGTTATACATAATATATCATTTTAAATATGGACTTGGATCTGTAATGAGTACTTAAAATAAATGTTAGGACATATTTCTTTTTCTTTTCAAAATTTCCATTTTTTTCCAAAAAGAAAAAAAGACTTTTTTAGCTTCTGCTTCATGGCCCACCTTACTTCATAGATTCAAAATGTTTGGAAACTTTGTGTCTCTAGACAAAAGGGATGAATGTAGGTCACTGTTAATTCAACCTCTTGTCTATTCTGTGTACTTTCCTGGGTAGCACAAGGAATATTTTGAAAAATAAGAGTTGACTCTGTGGTCTTCAGTTCAGATTTCCAACTACTCATACTCTTGATGTGGTTGGTTGTCTGCTTATACCTTTTTCCATGGCATATACAGAAATTTTACATGGAAACTAAAAGTATATCTGTTTAAAAGTGTTTACGGATAGCCACATGAATGTGTTATCATTATACAAATGTCAATAAGCAGCCTTATGTCTAATTGCTTAAGTTGATTGAGATAAGTAAGGAGATGAGGAAAAAGCATCAACTAGTATCTTTGAGCTCAAATACTCAGATACTTTTCTCATTTTTTCTATTTGTTTTGTACTTAATTAATCTGTTCCACTTATTGCCATCTCTATTTCTTAACAAATAGCTGGTAACTGGATGATAACTCCTTTGTAGTATAGCTTGAGATCTAATGCTGCTAGGTGCTCTTCTTTCCCACTTTTTTCATTATTTCCCTTGAGATTCTTTACCGTTTGTTCCTGTAGATTAATTTTCTTAATATTATGTAGTTCTATAAAGTAATACTTTAATAGTTTAGTTAGAATAGCACGAAATAGATAAATTAACTTAGGTAGTGTTATAATTTTTATTACATTGTCTTGGCCTCCCTTAAGCAATTAGTATTTCTCTAATTATTTAAGTCAGTCTTTATTTGTGTAAAGAATATTTTGTAGTTGCCTTCATATAATTCCTGTGTATGTATTAGGTAGTATGGTGGATAGAGCACTGGGCCTGGAGTTAGGAAGACCTGAATTCAAATCCAGCCTCAGACACTTATCAGCTGTGTGATCCTGGGCAAATCACTTAACCCTGTTTTCTTCAGTTTCCTCATCTGTAAAATGAGCTGGAGAAGGAATGGCAAACTACTCCAGTATCTTTGCCAAGAAATCCTCAAATAGGGTCACAAAATATTGGAAAAGACTACATGACTGAAATGACTGAACAATAACAGCAAAATATCTTACTAGGCAGATTCCCAAGTATTTTATATATTCTTTAATTATTTTAAATTAAATTTCTAATTTTATCTCTTCCTGCTGCATTTTTTTTATATAAATAAATGCTAATGATTCATGTGGACATATTTTTCATTCTGAAACTTTGCTGGCTATTAACTGTTCAAATTGATTGATTTTTAGTTTATTTTCTAGCTAGCTTAGGAAAGTGTCATGAATCTGCAAAAAGCAATCATGTCTTCCCTTTGCCTACTCTTACTCCATAATTTATTTTTTCCTTATTTTATTTCTATAGCTAACATTTTTAGAACTATATCTAATATCCAAGACAATTCCAAAAGACTCATGATGAAAAATTCTATACAAATCCAGAGAAAGAGCTGATGGAATCTGAATGCAGATCAAAGCATACTATTTTCATTTTATTTTTTCATATTTTTTTAACTTTTGGTCTGTTTCTTCATTTACAATGACTAATATGGAAATATTTTACATGATTGCACATATATAACCTATATAAAATTGCTTACCATCTTAGGGAGGGGGGAGGGCATGGAGGGAGGGAGAAAATTTGGGACTTAAAAGTTTATTTAAAATGTTTGTTGGAAATACATTAAATAGTAGTGCTGAAAATAGATATCCTTTTTTACCCTTGATTTTATTGGAAAAATATTTAGTTTATCTTCATTACATATAATTCTGGCTCTTGGTTTTAGACAGAATAGATGTATAATGTTGAGGAAAGATCCATTTTATATAATTTCTTATATCTTTAAAAAAACAGGAATGAATGATATATCTTCTATTCAGCTTTTAAAGAACTTCATAGCTTAGCTCTAACCTACCTTTCTAAACTTATTACACATCACTACCTTTCCCTCACCATATGGTCCAAACAAACTGGTCTTTTTACCATTCCTCATATGTGACATTACATCTCTCATCTTCATGCTTTTGAATTGGTTATTCTCCATGACTGAATTAACTCACTTTTTAACTCTCCTTTTAGAATCCCTTATTTCCTTTAAAACACTACCCAAGTGCCACCTCTTCTCATCGCCTTTTGCATCCATTCCTCTCCTTTCCTTTTCTTTCTTTTCTTTTCCTTTCCTGTTCCTCCTAGATGCTAGGCCTTTTCTCTAAAAATTTACATTATATTTATTGTATAAGTTCTTTTTTTGCATGTATTTTACACCCTGATAGAATATTAACTCTTTGAGGAAAGGAATGATTTTGTCTTTGTTTTTGTATCCTAAATGCTTATCACAGGGTTTGGTAAATATTAGGTGCTTAATAAATGCTTATTGATTGGTTGATTAATGTGACTCTGAGCTACCGTCTGGTCTTTGAACAATCAGAGAAAATGGGAAAGGTACAGAAAGACTAGAGAAAGAAAAATGTTTTGCCAATTTTCATAAAAGAGAAGAGCATAGAATCTACAAATTGTCAATCAATCAATGAGCATTTATTAAGGGCCTGTGTGCCAGGTACTCTGCTGCAAGCCAAAAATCTTGACTTCAATTCCTTACAATGTTCTAGAACATAGTATAATGATGGTTAGTGAACATATGGAAAATTAAGGGGAACAGACTAGGAGAGAATTGGCTTCATCAAAAATAGGTCTTGTTAGACTAACGTCATCTTCTTTTTAGAGACAACACTTAAGAAAATGATGTACATGTAGTTTACTTAAATTTTAGCAAAACATTTGATAGTTTTTGGTTCTTTTGTGGAAAAGAGAGGTAAAGGCCAGATGATAACAGGTGAATTTGTAACTGGTTCATTGGCCTGATATAAATAATAATCATTAATACTTTGCCATTTGAGAAGGGAGATCTCCATTGGAGTATCTCAGGGATTTATATCTGACCCTGTTATTTAACATCTTTATCAACAACTTAGATAAACACATATATGGCATTCTTATCAAATTTGTGAATTATACAAAGCTAAGACAGTGAATATATTGGAGAACAAGATCAGAATCTAAAAAGTTTTCGATAGACTAGAAGAGTGAAATTCAAATAGAAACAAATTCCTAGGGGACTATATTGAATTAGAAAGCCACAAATTAACATTGTTTATGTTCTGTTGTATTTTATTTTTATTTATTTTGTTAAATATTTCCCAATCGTATTTTAATCTGGTTCCTGCCCATACTAGGGAGTTTTGCAGGCCACTTGAAGACAATTTGACGCCTCTGGACTAGAGCATTAGGAAATTGGTAATAATAAGTTAAAATTTGATATGCAGAAGGCCGCTAAGTGGTACAGTAGACAGAGTGTCAGTCCTGAAGTCAGGAAGACTTATCTTCCTGAGTTCAAACCTGGCCTCAGACACTTACTAGTTGTGTGACCCCGGGCAAGTCACTTAACCCTGATGCCTAAATTTCTTCATCTTTAAAATGAGCTGAAGAAGCAAATGGTAAACCAATCTACTATCTTTGCCAAGAAAACCCCAAATGGGGTTACAAAGAGTAGACATAGTAACTGAAACAAATGAACAACAACAAAGGTTTGTAAGGCATTTTCCATATACTATCTCCTTTGAGCCTCAAAACAACTCTGTGAGGTAGATACTATTATTAATCTCCATTTTATAGGTGAGGAAACTGAAGTTTAGAAAGATTAAGTGACTTGCCTAGGGTCACACAGCTGAATTTCAACAAATATTTGGTTAGCATCTCCTATTTATAGATCATTGAGCTGAGTTCTGAACGGATATTATGATGGTGATAGAATACTACTGTGCTATAAGAAATGATAAGCTCCGTGATCTTAGAAAACCATGGAAAGACTTGCATGAAATAATGAAGAGCAAAATGAGTAGACCAAGAGAACATTGTATACAGTAGCAGCAATATTGTTCTAAGAATGACTTTGAGTGAATAATTCATTTTGACTATTATAAATACCCAAATTAACCATAAAGAACATATGAAGAAAGATGCTATCTGGATCCAGAGGAAGAACTAATAAATAGAAGTATGAAAAGAATACTTTTACATATATATGTATTTGTGTCTAATAGTAATCATCTCTGGGGCAGGGGGAAGAAAAAAAAGAAATTTACATGAAAACTTTATTATATATTTAGAAAGAATAGCAAGCTGTGCATAATATATTTGCAGTTTCATGTGCAATCATCTTTTTTATTATGCATGTTATGAAAATGCTTATTTTATTCCATAAATTTAAAATAAATAATTTTTTAAATTAAAAAAAGGAGTAAATACACCTCTAAAGAGTTTGTATAAGGTTTGGAGGAGGCTTTCTGGTGGAATAAAAAAAAGGTTAATTTGGATATTAGAAAATGAAGCTTCTTTTAGAAGTATTATCCCCACACAAACTTAAAATATGAGAAAAAAAATCAGGAAAACGCTAATACACCTAAAATCAAAATAAGTTTCTGCTACCCTCTTTTCCCTTCTCTTATCCCTAATAAGTTTCTCTTATCCCAAAATTCCCTTCTCTTATCCCAAAATAAGTTTCTGCTACCCTCTTTCCCCTTCTCTTATCCCTAAAATCATATGGAACATAATTTGAAATGACCTAGGCTTCCAAAACAGGCTCTACTACTTACAATCTAAGTGATCTTAAGAAAATCTGGGGCTCCTTTTTATCATTTTTTGAGGGGAATTGCCTATATCAAAAGTTCTTATCTTGGAGATCTGTGGATCAATTTCATGGGGTCCATGAAGTTCAGCGGGGAAAAAATCACATTTATTTCCACTAACCTCTATCTGAAATTTAGCATTTTCTTCAATTTTTTTAAAAAACATTCTAACAAAGTATCTGCAGATTTCACAGGAGTCCATGACACAAAAAAAAGGTCAAAAACCTTTGATCTAGATGCCTCTAAAAACCCATCCAGGTCTAAATCTGACAAACCTCAAGTTGAATGGAGCTGGGAAATTTATGGGACTAAATTATATATTTGAATTATGCTCTCGTCATGTGATTTACTCTGAATGGCTTCATGTTTAAATAATTTAGAAGTGAAGAAGTGTTTAATCTGCTTCCATAAACTCTTGTCAAGATGGCTTGTCATTTTCAATTGACTGCAAGAATATTTACCGATTACGAAGAGTTAGGTGATGTTGGGTATCATAAGACAGGATTAGATTGCTCCCCACTTTGAATATGGACACTATAGCTTGTATATTATCAATCATTATTCCAAGAGTCATTTAATTCTATGATCTCTCTGAGGCCCTGGTTGAGGTCTTAGGTAGACAACAGGTACACTCTCAGATCAATTTGATGAGTTGAGCTTTAGTTTAGAAACTTTTATTTTCCATACTTTTCCCCATGGAGGGTGCCATTGGTACCTTGATTAGAGGACAAACACAATCCCTGATTAAATCTCAGTGACTAGAATTGTACCAAGAAAAATTGATTGGTTTGAAGCCTTCCTGGATAACACCTAAGAGGATAGGTTTCAGTAACCAGGGTTGTGTCCAAGACAAATGAATTGGCTCAAACTCTTGGGAGGGTACTCAATTGACACTTTCTTCCTAAAGTGATATAGTATTGATTTGATTATAATTCCCAAAGCAAGAGGTAGAAAGTGAATAGAGTTGGATTGAAGATTGGGAGGGGGTAGGTTTAGCATGACAGAAAAGGAGAGATAACAAGATTGCCTACATAGAAAGCTAAATGGGATATGGAGCATTGTCTGGTCTGCAACCAGCTAAATGTAGGAGGCTAAATGAATTTGCATTTATCTATTCACCATTCAAGACAGCTCAGCTGCAGCATAGGAATTTCTAGATTTTTGTGGAAGCAGAAGGCCCTGTAATGGACATTCATGTAAACCTAGGCACAAACCACAGTTGACATTTTCTCAGTGTAAACTCCAAGTGGGAGTGTAATAAACCAGAAAAGAAATGGTCATTTAGGGCCACCCCCAGGTGTAGATCTGGTCTATGTGAACCAAGGAATTAGAAGGTTCTGGATCATGACTTGCATCTAAATTCAGGGTCTCAAAACAAAAATTTCAAAAAGAATGCCTTTGTTAACTTCCAAGTAATGAGGTTTCCAGTAAAGAATCCTCTTTCCTCCTATGCACATCTTATAGAATTCCTTCAGTTCAAGGGATATTCAGGAGGCATTTAAGTTCATGATGAGAAATAAGTTAAATGTACTTATCTAGAAAGTGATTCAGAGCAAAAGCTCCTATTGTCTGTTAATGTCACAATAACATGGGTCAAAATATTAAAGAGAGAATATGCTATGATATTTAAAGGAAGAAGAAATTCCCAGACTGAGATTAACTAAAGTACAAAGGGACAACTATTATATTGAGCCACTTCATTTACTCAAAGTGCTTCTGTCTTAACAGCTTTCAAATTCAATTCAGTTCAAAGAACATTTATAAAGAGTTACTATGTGCATGGCACCATGCTAGATGCTGGGGATGCAAATAAGAAAATAAAAAAAATTCTATCTCCAGCAGCTCATATTCTAAGAGAGAATATAGAATATAAACAGAAAGGTAGATGTATGATAGTTTGAGAAGGGAGAGAGGACTAAGAACTGGGGGGATTAGGGAAGAATTCCTGTGGGACATGGCAACTAAACTGAGGCTTGTATGTATGTTCATCAGAGGTAGAAGTGAGGAGGGGATACATGGGACACAGCCTATATAAAGACACAGAAATAAGAGACACAATGCCAAGTTCTGGGATGAGGAAGTAGGCCAGTTTGGCTGAAATGTAAAAATGTGTGAAGGGAAGCAATATGAAATTAATTTGGAAAGGTAAACTGGAAATAGATTGTGAAGGACTTTCAATGCTAAGTAGAGGCATTTGTGTTTTATCCTAGAAGAGCAGAGAGATAATGAAGATTTTTGAACAGGGGGATAATTTAAAATTATTTTGACAGTTGTGAAGCAAATGGTTTAAAGAGGAGAAACTGGAAGATGGAGGACTAATTCGAAAGTTATTGCAGTAGTTCAGGTGAGAGTTGACATAGGCCTGAGCTTGGGTGATGACAATGTGAATAGATAAGGGAACCATCCATCATTGTGTTTTATGATCCAACATATATTATCCTAAATCTGATTATCCATAGTATATCCACAATACTATATTCCTCATATTGAACTATGTTACAACAACCAAAACCGAATCCCTAGGATTCAATAATCCTCCTCATGACCTTGCTCTGCTTTCCTCTGGAGATTAGATTGCCTCTTTTGAGGAAGTTTATGCCAAAATTGTTGTTTGTCCTTCGTTCTTGAAGAGGACCAAAAGCATCATGCGGGTGATGTCTTAACTTGCACATGAATTGGATTCAAGAGAGGCAGAGCTGCACAAAGTTGTCAGTCTCAATCTCTCTTCCATAGTCATCAAAGTCCAGTGGCAAGAGAAAAGTCGAGATAACTAATGATGGCCCAGGATGCCTTATGCTAAAATGATTAATATTATAAGAATTAAACATAGCAATATTATCCTAACAAGATCTCTCACATCACTGCATTATTAAATGTATTCTTCCATATATGTATTATTTGCTCATCCTCATTAACAACAGATTTTGTAAAAACTCATTTCAAAGAGGCAATACTCTTTTAACTGAAGTGTGGTATTCCTAATATTGCATTTGGTTGAATGAAATTTCTCAAGAATTTAGAATCATGGAATATTTAAAGAAACATTCTCGAGTTCACATTTAATGTTTCTTTTCAAAGAAAATATGTTTAAAAATGTAACTAAAAATTTTGTTTTTGTTTTAGCCTCAATTTCCCTACCCTTGTGTGGACTTGTGTGACTTGAGGCAGAATGTAATGCACCAGCTATTTCACTCCCTCCTCATTAAACCACCATGCCCTGTGACAACCCAGGGAGCCCATGAGGCAGAAGCAGAAAGAGAGAGAACTAGCAAATGAGTCCTTAAAATTCTCTGAGATCCAATTGCTCCAGAGCAATTTCTTCATTGGATGCCCAGTAGAATTTCTTGCTAGTCCTTTCTTACATATCAAGAGGAAAGTTAGGGTGAGTTAATGCTAGTAATAGTTCTATCTACCTCACAGGTCTGTTTGGAGAAAAGTGTTATGTAAACGTTAAAACCTGAATAAATGTGAAATTATTATTATAACACTTTCTCTGCCTCCCCCACAGATTGTTAGTGAGGATCAAATGAAAGACTTGATAGGAAAATTCTTTGTAAAGTCAAAGTATAAGACAAACTTAATAATACATGTATATACTGCTTTATGATTTTCAAAAGGATTGATAAACATTTCACTTTATTCTCACAATAGCCTTGAGGTTAATTATTATTATCCTCATTTTATAGATGAGGAAATTGAAGCAGACAAAGGTTGTGACTTGTCCAGGTCAAACAAACAATTTTAAGTGTCTGGGGTTAAATTTGAACCCAAGTCTTTCTAACTCCAGACCCAGCATTCTATCCATTGTACCACTTAGCTATCTAAGTACTTGTTACTTTAAAGACTCAATATTCCAAGTAATTCCCAACACTGTTTTTAATACTTCCAAGACAGAATGTGAAAAAGATCTCATTTAAATGCCTGAGAAGAAAAAAATAGAATATTCTTTTTGTTACAATCTTCTATTTTTTTCTTTCTGTACTATAAGGCCTACTTACCAGCTGGATAAAGCAAGGCAAAGAGAAGTCAAATGATCAAAAATTAAAAATGCAACTGCAATATCAGCTCTAGTTTCCACTGAACATCTGGCAGCTGGTGTGGCTTTTAGGAACTCACTTCACCTCTTTTATTACCTCTGTTTCCTCACTGAAAAAGTAGAGATAACCTAACAGACTCAACCCATGAAGTGTTAGGGGAAAATAATTGTCAGAAACAAAGAGTATGCACATTCCAAAATACATTCCAAAGATGTTGACATGCAATGTCAGCCCATTTTATTAATAGTAACTCATCTGAAGTACCACAATGAATTCAGGGTAGAGATGAGACTACAGTCAAATAGCATTGATTTGTGTATTTCTGATTTATAATTCATGATAAAACCTTTTCCACCTCTAAAATTCTGTGGTTCTCTCTGATAATTCTAACAAGAGGGAGGATCCTGAATTTGTCATTGTGCCAAATATGAAAGTAGTTTTGCTATGCAAATTAAAAGTGTCAACAAGAATTGAAAGGGAATATTTATCCTAATTTTTAAAATACAGTGTTTCAAGTATTTTAAATAGACCCATTTACAAACAATTTTTAATAAATTATCAGTTGATTAAGGCATAACATGTAATTAGATCTCAAAACTAAAAAGTTCTCAGAGGTCATCCATCTAATCTAACTCATTCCAATAGAGTACCTTACCTCCTCCCTACAATCTCCCATGCACGTGGTTATCTAGTCTCCTCTGTAAGACCTCTAGTGAGAAAGAACTCATTGTTCCAAAAGTTGTCCTGTTCTGCTTTGGTTAAAATCAAATTATTAAGAAGACTTTCCTATTGAGATCTCTGGGATACTATGTTTTATTAACTTAGTTTGAGTTACCACACATCCTAGAAAGTAATATAACATCCTTCTTTTGAAGCAGGTTTATTATTTAGTAGCCTGCCCCTGACATTCCACAACAAACTACAGAGGTTTTACTCTGTAATTACAGTGACCTACTCTTACTGTGTAACTGAAAGTATGCCAAAGGTAATTTTGAGTCGAAAAAACCCAGATTCAAATACTAGTACTGTTACTTATTACTTTGTGAAGGTTTAGGTAAAGGTTTAAGTAAAACCTTTAACCTTGCTGGATCTCCTTGATATTTCAACATCATTGGATCATAATTTTTCAAGCTAGAAGAAGGAGGCTTAGAAATCAATTACTCTGAATTTGTCATATTGTAATTAGGGAAACCAAGAATGAGAGAGAGCAAGTGGCTTGCTTGCTCAGGGTGACACAGTGAGTTTCTGGCAGATTTGAGGTTTGATCCTCAATCTTCTGACTCAGTAACTGTGTCTTTTCACTACATTAATTGCCTCAGGCCAATATTAAAAACTTGGATGAAAGGATGACAGGTAAACTCATATGGTACATGCACTCAGCATTCACTGGGAAAACTAATTGCGAATTATCACTTCTCATTCTAAAGAAATCAGTAGTCATTTTGTTTCCAGAAAAGTAAGGAGAGAAAGAAGGGAGGAAGGAAGGAAGGAAGGAATGAACGAATGAATGAACGAATGAGCAAAGAAAGGAAATAAGGAAGGGAGAGGTAGAGATAAAGAAAGGAAGGAAGGAAAGAAGGGGGGAACGAAGGGAGGGAGGAAGGGCGGGAGGGAGGGAAGGAGGGAAGGAAGGAAGCAAGGAAGGAAGGAAGGAAGGAGGGAAGGAAGGAAGGAAGGAGGGAAGGAAGGAAGGGAGAAAGGAAAGGATGAAGGAAGCTTAATTGTTATTTTGTTTTGTTTGATTACAGGAAAAAAATATATTGAGTTAAAGTAAATGCAGAAGAGGAACTTTTAAAAAATCATACACACAAACACAAAAATATAAGCAATACAAAATGAATTCTGAAAGCATTAGGCAGCTTTTAAGGAGACAATTTTAGTGACCTTGTTATAGTAAATGCTTGCTGAATAAATAATTAAATGAATGGCCCTGGGTAGGACTCTGGGGCAGTGTTAATTGGGACAGCCCTAGGCTGCTGCAAGCCCACTGGTTTCAGTAGAACCATACGATGGTAGAATCTAGGCAACTAAAAAATTCACTGCTTACACCTGTAGCAGAGGAATGCCAGCATCAGTTATAGAAGCACAGAATATTAGAGAATACCTTACAAGAACCTTAGAAATCACTGCATCAGCAGAGAGTATGAGAGTATAGCTGGGATCTAAGATTTGAGTCAAGAAATAGTGTAGATGAGCATCAACAAGACAGTTCATGGATTTTTAACTGTACTCCCTTCCCCCCAAAAAAAATCTTCAAACAGTGTGTTGTAGTCTTATTTTATCAGTGTATCAGGTGGGCAGTGATCCATCTGCTAAACAAAATAAAGAACTTATATTCCATGAAGAATGCAAGAAATGTTTAGCATAACTGACTGCTGAGCCATCAGCTAGTGTACTGGTATTCCTAAATAGTATGCTTGATGTCTATTGTTGGAAAACTTGGAGCAGGGGACTGTTTTGAGAGGGGGAACAAGCAAATGAAATGAAATAATAGTGCAGAGAGGAAGAGGAAGAGAGAAAGAGAGCAGAATGGAGAGGCTACTTGACAAAGATTGGTTAGGATAGGGAAAGCAATTTCCAGTTTGACATCTGCATTCCACATTTTATATTTCCTGACTTAAGAGATATGTCTTGAGAAGCTGCATGCTTTGTTTCCATGTGTACTGAGCTCACAATTTGCAATGAGCAGACCAATTACAGAGGACACCTGGTGTAGACATAATGAAAAATTCATATGGAGAAGAGCTACAATCCAGGATAAGAAACTGTGTAAGATAAATATATTTGATTCACCTTTAATTACAGAGTTTCTGTTTTTCAGCTGATGACTTCCTATCAGTAATAATGCAACCAGAACAAGAAATTATGACAACTTTGCCAAATACATTAATTCAAAAAAGGAAACTAAAATTTAAATATTACTTTCCCCATGCCATGTCTTTTAGGTAACTAATTTTTAAGGCTATTAAAGGTTATTTTAAGGTTATCAAAATTATCTAATTTTGTAATAATCACAGAATCGAGAGAGGGGCATTGTTTTGGTTGAAGAACTTTTCATGGCTTGCAAAGTGATTTACTTGTGTCATCTCATTTGATCTTCACAATGTCTCTGGGAAATAAGATCATAGGTAATACATGGAGAGCTGAAAGAGATTTTAGAGCTCATCTGGTCCAGTTCATTCATTTTATAGGTGTGGAAGATGAGAGGTTAAGTTACACAAGCAGTAAGTCAGGATTTAAAACCAGGTCCTGTGGCTTCAAGTTCAACATTCTTTCCAAACTACCATACTGTGTTGTTAAGCAAAATTGTCTCATTAGCATGGCTTTTGTTTCTTTTGAGTGGAAGTACTTTCAGCTGTTAAGTGCTAAGCCCCAGGCCCAGGGCCCTGTCAGGTGTGAAACCTGTGTGGGTGTGGATTGGTGACTTAGGAGGGGCCAGCTCGAGAACCAATGGTCTCTGGTCGTTGAAGTGGGGCTTGAGAACACCAGAAGCTGCAGAAGCAGGAAGCTGCGGAAGCAGGGCTTACCCGAGTGCGAGCAGGAACATGAGGCCAGTGAAAATGATTTGGCTAAATACTATCTTGTTTTTCTGTGGCCTCCTGGTTGCTCTTGTGAGATGGGCTTTCTGGGCCTGGAGTCTTTTTGTCAAGATGTTGGAATGGGGAGGCTGGTTCAAGGTTCTGCTGCGGTGGGGCCTAAATAAATTTCTTGTTGTTTTCTCCTTAGAGAATCTCTCATACCTTGC
>CM053622.1:683365297-683395762 GCA_028646595.1 Phalanger gymnotis | reverse complement strand
GCCATCTTGGCTCCGCCCCCAAGCACAAGCTAATTTTAGAGGGAGGGCCTTAGCAGTTGGAAATCAGGAAAGACTTCATGCAGAAGATTGCTTGATCTAAGTCTTAAAGGAAGATAGGGATTATCCGAGGCACAGTTAAGGAAGAAGGTTTGTGGGTGTAGTAGAAATTTGGATTTGAAGATCTTTCCCACCCATTAATAGGCCATGTGACCTGCTTATGTTACAGGAAGCCTAAGTTACATAGTGGGAGGAGCTTGCTGAGGGGAAAAAGGAAGTTATGTCACAGAAAACACTGAGAGAGAGAGAGAGAGTGATGTTATGGCTGCTAATGGCTGCTAAATACTGAACAGGCTGACTTAGCTGTACTGTGAGTTTGTTTTGAGGTGGGATTAAGGAGTGGTAAGTAGTGTGGGGTGGGCCATGTGCCTTGGTGATCTGGGTTACTGAAATGTATGGGAAAATTCAGGGATGGGGTTGCTTTCAAAGACATGGTCTTTTCCTTTTAGGGATCCAGGTTCCATCACCCCATAACAACTAGTAATAGAAAGATAGGTTGAGGCCAGATCATGTAGAGGTAAAGAGAGGAGTTTATATTTTACCCTGGAGATAACAGAAAGCCACTAGAGTTGACTGAGTGGGGATGAGGTGGGGTGGGGGGGACGTCATATGATCAGATTTCTTTTTTTTTTTTCAAACCAGTAGTGTGTAGGATGGACAGGAGTTAGGAGAGACTTGAAACAGAGAAATCAATTAGGCTTCTACCAAAGGATGATAAGTGCTATTCGCAACTTCTAATCAGGGGTGGGGAACCTGAGGCTTTGAGGCCCCACCCCTGTATATAAATTCATTGCCATGGAACATAACTCTAGTCAGTCCATCCTAATAATATTGTTATTAATCAAGGAACATATGTGCCCAAAGAGAGAACATGAACTAAAACTGCACTTTTGTATAATGAATGTCATTTAATGAAATCTCTTTTGATGCCTGGCACATAGTAGGCCTTTAAAAATGCAGATTGATTGATAGAGAATAACTCTTATTTCCTGTGATAAAATTGGAAGACAATCAGTGCAAATTAAAATGATGAGATGAAGTTTTGAATGAATAAGTCATTTATGAGGAGAAAACAATTAAACAAGTTGCCAACAAGTTTAAACAAAGAAGCATAGTACTTGCAAAATGCCAATTAAATGTTTCGTGTGTTTTGTGAAAGCATAGGTTCTTATTCAAAGAACTTAATAATGATGACAATAGTAATAGGTAGCATTGATACAGCCCTTTAAGGTTTGCAAAGCACTTTATAAATATTATCTTATTTATCCCTACAGTAACTCAAGGAGGTAGCTACTATTATTATCCTCATTTTATGAGTAAGGAAATTGAGGAAGAGACTGGTTAACTGACCAAGATCACACAGCTAATAAATGTCTAAGGCTAGATTTGAACTAAGAATTTCCTGCCTGCAAGTCCAATGATCTATTTAGTATACCACCTCACTGCTTTAAATCTATAAATTGCTGAGAATTATGAAAATTGCATTGGAAGAAGTGCTTATATAACTCTCATTTCTATATAAAGTCTGCTATAATAGCTCAAGCTAGTCTAGAATTCTGTCTAATTCATTTAGAATAGCATTTTGTTTCTGACAATTTCAGTCACAGATATTTTTCGAGGCAATAGGGCTTCTCTGTACTTTCAACTTTAAAAGATTAGAAATGAACCTCAAATACCCCTAACTTACCTTAAAATTCCAATATATCATTTTGCATTCATGAATGTATCTAAGGCCTTTTTGAATGTATTTTTATTCCCATCCTGTACCACCACTTGATGTCTTGCAGTCGTTCCTTTTCTTTGCCTTGAACTACTTTCAAGTTCGGGATACCCCCCCCAATAAATAAATCTCTGTTCTCTTTTCCCATAAATTTCATAGTGTTATAGCCTTAGGAGATAACTCTTCTCGGGTGTCATGTTTCACAACTGAAAAGTCCTAATTATTTTAGTCGATCCTTGTATTCCTTTGATCACTTTAATTAACCTCAGGATATCTTAACTTTCAAATAACTATTTCTTGAGGTGTAGCAAACTGAATTCCATGGAAAATACAAGGTACACATACATTTTTGTTGGAGAAGGACACTATTGTCATGCCCTTGTTCAAAAACCTCATGTGACTCCCTATTCTCCTTAGGACAAAATGTAGACTTTTTAGTCTGGCATATAAAGCTTTCCACAGTCTGACTCCAGCATATCTTTCATACTTTTTTATCACATTTACTCACCTTCATCTATGAAACATTCCTGCCAAATTACCCTACAAGCTATTGCTTGGTGTCATCCTGCCTTTCTCTCATAGGAGGGAATTTGCTTCAATTACTGGCCCCACTCATCCCTCCCACAGGATCACTCTCCCTTCTTATCTCTGCCTATAGAAACTCTTCTCTTACTTCAAGGATCATTTCAAATTCTACTTCTTTCATAAAACTTTGCCTGATCCCCCAAATTGAAAGTGATCTCTCTCCCTTCTTATAATGCTTTGCCTGGATCATTCCTTTGCTCCTACCAAACTCTACCTTAAATCATACTTTTTTGTGTGCATCATACTGCCTCTATTAATAATAATGACAATAGTAATAGGTAGCATTGATACAGCCCTTTAAGGTTTGCAAAGCACTTTATAAATATTATTTTATTATTATAGACTATAAAATTCATCAAGAAAAGGATTGTATTGTTTTGCATCTTTGTACTCCCTGGGCCTACCTGAGAACCCATCATTCCAATTCAATGGAATTCAATGAGTTCTAAGTACCAGCTACTATTTCAGGTGCTTAAGATATTACCCAATAAATAAAAATTTCTAAAACTAATTACTAATCAAAAAAATAAAAATATCAATGTCTTAAAAGTTTTTCTAAAACAGTAAACAATCATGGGCAGCAAAAATGACCTAAGAAGTTTCAGTACAGCCATTAAAAAACTTGTATTTTCAACTAAAACTGAAATGAAACAATACACTTGTACAATTCAAGCTTATTTGATATGTCACAGATTTTTGTGTCTTCTTTCTTTGCTTAGAAAGACATAATATTCAGATGTTAAAATGGATCTGTGATCTCATCGATGTGGGTAGAACTCTCAGCAATGAAGATTGCAACCTAGTCATCCCTGTCCACCTGGTTCAATTCTTGTTCATGTCTTACAATAAGAATGTCTACCAATATGTCAGTGGCCTTCCTAGATTTCTTTTGATATTGTGAAGATACCATAGAAGCACATAGGCATGTGTGCACATCAGCTATCTCTTGTTCTCATTATGTAACCAGGACATCTTCTTTTTCACTCATTTTTTATGTCAGTTACCTTGGTTCTCCTTTGTAAGTCGTCGTTGCAACCTGCTTACATGCACTGGGCAGTGTTGGATCCAGAATTTAAAAAGAGAAAGAAATCAGGTTGGATTACCTTTCATAAATTGCAAAATTCTTCTAATGACCCCAAATTTCCTAAAGGTCCATCTTTTTTAATTCCAGCATTCTACAGCTCTTCCATGGAGTCATGGAGCATTATAGTTTCCAAAGAGGTTAAAATAAGTATCACCGAAAAGGGTTTATTAATGAATTAAATTCATTCATATAACTATGATTCAACAAAGAATTATTGTGCCTCTGTTGTGTACAAAGAACATTTAGGTTTCTTTCCTAGTTGACTAGAATTAACCTTCTCTAAGCACCTAAATGACCAAAGCCTTTATGGCTAGCTATAGAGATCAGATTTATTTTTATAATTAAGCTTCCATCTTGTTTTCTCAGCATAAGTGGGCTTATACTGCTGAACCAGTGAGTATTTGAAAGAGTTAGGAGACTTGGATTTTGGTCATAGGTTAGTCATGAACCAGCTATGTGATCTTGGACAAATAACTAAACCGTTCTGAGTCTTGGATTCTTCATATGGAAAACAAGGGGGTTTTGTAAGAGATGATTTCTAAAGTTCATTGCATCTCTAATATTATATAATTCTATATGACTAGAGCATGTCCTGAAGACAGGCTGATTCATTGCCACTCTGTCACTTCCAAAAAAACCTCCTGAAACAGTGTGTAATCTATTTATCCCAAATATTTATCCCAAATTCTCACAACAGCTAAGAAATTACTGCTACTTTAAAATTTTTTGCATGATCTACTCTTTGAAAGAAAGAGACATATGGCAAGTTATAGTATTTGTTTTAAAAACAAAACTCATTCCCTAGGCACATCAGAACATCTTTATAACACATTTAACCCACCTTGCTAACTTTCTATAACGTTGCATTATATTCAATGAAAATTAGTTTTCATAATGATGACTGAATAAGGCTGTGAAAAATATTACATATTCAAAAAATATTATTCTTTTCAGGTAGTTTTAGTATTTGGTATACATTCTTTTCTTCTAATTTTTTGAAAATTTGTAGTCCATGTACCAGTTTTCAAATAATTAGAACACAGTAAAATATGTACTAGGAAGCATGTTATAATGGATAGAGAGCCAGCCTCAAAGTCAGAAAGACCTGATTTTAAGTCACCTCAGATATATAGTGTCTAAGTCATCCTGGTCAAATCACTTAACCTCTCAATGAGCCAAGAAATTATTTAAGACTCTTAAGTTGCAAGGTAGGTAACATTCTGCATAGATAAAAGGAGTTTCTTCGTCATTTATTCCCTATGCCAATTAAAACCTATGCTTGATATTTCCTTCCCTCCCCCACCACCCTGCTTCCATTAACCAGAATATTGCCAGCCTCAGAAGACCATATTTCCAAGTCATTCTGGATAAAAGGGAATTCATAATAACAAGAAGTGATTTATGTACCAAAGAGTATCTGATTTAACTGTGAAAGAAATCTGATCTCAATAGAAAGCTTAAAATAAAATACTGGAAAATGTATTTCAGGCTGATGCAGCTGTTCTTGGAACAAATAATATTTTTAGGAAAAATGGACTATTTTCTCTCTTTTGCATCTGGGAAATAATTACCCTTCCTCTGCTTCTCTCTCACATTTTCCAGTTCAACAGCAATTGTTTCTGATTCCTTTTCTCAAATTTATTCCTTGAGTCTATATAATCAGGCATACATTCTCACTGAGACACTGAAATCACAAACAGAATTATAACCAAGTCACCTTCTTGGGACCAAAATCAATGACCTCCATCCTCAATGTCTGTAGAATCAGTTCTTTCAGTGACAAATCTCGTCTTGACATCTTCTATGCCCTGGACTTCCTCACATCCCTTCGCTCACCTTCATATTCATTTGTGCATCCACAGACACACACACTTGTTCCTCCATAATGTGTATGTATAGAACAATTAACAAATAGCCACATGTACACACATATATCGACACACAAAATGAAATGCAAAACAAAAAGTTCAGAGTAAAGAATGAGAATAATATAAAGATTCGAAGACATAAGAAAATATTATGGAAAGAATGCTTAAAATAAAGAATGGGAGCATACAGAAGCCAGTGTATAAAAGATGATAGAATAAGAATAAAGAATAAACAATTAAAAATAGGTAGGAGTCACTAGAAGAGTGAAAGCTGAAGGTAGTTAGCAAATAGCCCAGGATCTTAATATGTTAATGTATGTTTATTTATCTTGTTTCTTTAAGTAGCTTTTAAATTCCTTGAGGATGAAGAGTTCTTACTCTAGACTCCAAAGTGCTTTGCACATTTTGCTATATACAGTTGGTGATTAATGATTTTCTTTATAGTTAATATTTTAACATTTTCTCCTTTTATTTTGCAAAAGCATATATATTCTTGAAATGATGAATCGAATGAATCATATGCTAATATATCATCAACAGATGATTGATTTTCATGGACTATATTTCATTTTATCACTTACAAACTCTAGCTTCTCTTTTCATCATAACATAGGATGAGATTGCCAGGGAGCAAGATGACAATGGTTATAAAACTGCTTCCCAATTTAATGTTTATTTTGTTAAATATATTTAAGTTCTTAAAACTTGAAACATATTTCCAATCTGTTTTTCATTTTTGTCCACTTGGTTTTATGAGAAGCAATATCTGCAGAATGCAGTGATATTCATTTCTAAAGTGGAATAAATTTTCTCGTGCTGTAATTGAGATAATGAAAATCAACTCAATTTTTGTTCTTTAGGAATAGAATAGTTCTTACTAACCAAAAGCTAGAAACGAATCCTAATATGTATACTAGTGTTCCAGAAACAGATAAGCAATCTATCCAAGAATAAAGTCAAAAGATGTAAAAGGTCATAAAGGAATATTATCCACAGCTCACTAATTGGGTTGGGATTGAGTGACTCAACTCAAATCTAGGGTTCTGTTTTGGGTCTGCAATCCTTTTGTTTTTCTTGTCAAAATGAAAGGGAAAGTATTTTTCTTCCATTTATATCATAGAGATGATCAATATCAGCAAAATGGCCTTCAGTTTGCCCTTTGTTTGAAGGAAAGTGCCTCCTCTGCTTTATTATTTTTTTTTGGCAGGCAATTGGGGTTAAGTTACTTGTCCAAGCTCACGGAGCTAGTACGTGTCAATTGTCTGAGGTCGGATTTGAACCCAGTTCCTCCTGACTCCAGGGCTGATGCTTCACTCACTGCACCACCTAGCTGCCCCTCTTCCTCTGCTTTATTGTGGGGCAGAGATGATCCCGAGTTCTCATAGATTGTGCTACTGGAACACAAGTCCTAGCAGTCATGAACTAAATATTTGTAATCCAAGAACCAGCCAAGTCAAATTCAGTTTCATTAACAGGTTATCTGCAGGATGATGCATTTTTTCCCCACCACTACAACTCTCAAAAAATATCTACTCAGTCACTGACAGACTGTTATTTACAGGAGGAAAGTGTGTCCATACCAAAGGACCCAAATAAGGGATCCTTGATGCTTTGAAGTATTGTGGGAATACAAGCCCTGGCCCATCCAAATACAGAGAAGAACCTCCTTGAAATCTCCTTCTGGTTTTTCCAGCTTAAGCTAGAATTACATATTAATGGACCATTTTTATCTGAAAGTTAGGAGACAAAAATCACAGATATTTGAGCTACCCGAAGGACTTCATGATCCACCCAATCCAACCTACACAACAAAGAATTCCCCCCCACCAAGCAATAATCCAGTCATTGCTTGAAGGTGCCTAAGGAGGAGGAATTTATCACTTCTGAAAGAAGAGCATTCATTTTTAAAAGGCTCTAATTGCCAGAATTTCTTGGCATCCTGCCTAAATTTTCCTTAACGTTTCATCTACTCTTCTCAATTCCACCCACTAGAAAACCAATAGTATATGCCTAATCCTTCCTCCACATTAATAGCCCTTCAAATACTTAAAAACAACTACACCCATGGCATTCCCTTCATCTACTAGTTTAGTAATCCTATTAAAAAAAAGGAAATGAGGTTATTCTGGCATGATCTATCCTTAATCATAACAATAACATTTATATAGCATATTTAGGCTGCTAAAACACTTTTAAAATATTGTGTCATTTGATCCTCACAGCAAGCCTGGGAGGTAAGTGCTATCATTATCCTTTTTACAGATGAAGAAACTGAGGAAGAGGGTTAAATGACTTACCCAGGGTCACACAGTTTATAACTGTCAGATGCCAGATTTAAACTCAGGTTTTTGTGATTCCAGGTCCAGCAATCTATCTTTTGTGCCACCTAGCTGCCTTCATGGAGCCATGATGGTTCTTTGTAATCATTGCCTCCCCTTTTAGATGTTCAGCAACCATCTCTTTAAAGATTTCTTCTAAATTCAAGCTCACTGGCATATAGTGTGTGTATTCTGTCTTCTTCCTCCTTTTTGAAAATTATTGCGACAGTTGCCCTTCTCCTATGATGCTTCCTGATTTTCTGTGATCTTTCAAATAACATTGACAGTGGCTCAGCAGTAACATCTATTGGTTTTTTCAGGATCTGAGGATGTAGTTCATCTGGTGGCTTGATTTCACTAGGAAGAGCTAGATGATCTTTTATTACCCCCCTTATCTTAGGCTTCAACTCCCTGTTAGGTCTTTTTGTTCCATTATTTCCAGTATAAAAGTCATTCTCCTTGGCAGAGAAAAACAGAAACAAATGAACCGAATAGCTTTATCTTCTTTTTGTTGTCAGTTATCATTGTCCCATCCCCAAACAGAGTCTCGGCTTTCTTTGATCCTCTTCTTCTTCTGCCAATTTCACTAAAAACGAAGAAACAAAAATATTTTTCTTGTCCTTTGTTACTCTCCCTAGCCTCAATTCATTTTGAGGTTTACTATTCCTGGTGCTATTTGATAAAACCATGCTATAGTCTTATATTAATTTTCTTCTACCTGGTCTTATTTCCATTTTTGTTCATTTTTTTAATCTAGATTTATTTTTCAAACTCTCTGGACATTCACATCAGTCTCTCCAAATGCTGTTTTTCCTCCTTCCTGGAATTTTTTTCTCTGGGTTCTAATCCTGTCTTGGTCACAAACTAGCTGTGTGACCTTAAATAAGTCATTTAACCATTCTGGTTCTATATTTCTTCATGTCTAAAATAATAGCATAGTATGAGATAGTCTCTAAGGCCCTTGCTACCTCTAACATGCTACATCCAAAGCATTCCCTGAATGCAGCCTCCATCTGTGTTTTTGTAATAGGGAGCAGGCTCTTGAAGCTCCTGTGCTAATCTAGATGCCCCCATAAGGGAGTATTTAGTTACTTCATCATGTTTTCTTCTTCATAAGAACTTAGGCCTCAGCCTTTGACATAACCCTGGTTCTGTTAGCGAATTACAGGTCTGTTCCTTATAATGGAATATGAAAAGCCTGATTTATCATGAGTGGTAGATGTCATGGTACAGTAGAGAGTACAATGGCTCTGGAGATGGAGAGCATGGGTTCAAATGCTGCCTCTACCACTTAGGATTATAGATTTGGAGCTGGAAGGGACCTCAGAAGCCCTCCATTTTATAGATGAGGAAGACCAGGCCCAGAGAGACTGAGTCATTTCCTCAGTTTTACACAGGTATGAGTTATTGATTGAACCAAAGTTTTCAGAATCCATGTCTTACTTGCCTGTTTTCTTAATTGGTGACTGCCTTTCTGGACTAGTCAGCCAGTCTCAGTGCTTAGCACAGCGTCTGGAGTGTGAAATAATGTTTATTGACTGACTGACTTTCAGAAGGGGGCCCAGCCATGCTTCATTTACTTGACTCTCATCACTTATGCCCCACCTCCCACTTCCCAGCTTCCTTTTCTGTGTTGTCTTTACCCATTAGGATGTAAGATCCCTGATGGTAGGGACTGTCTGGCTTGCTTTTACTTATATCCCCAGAGCTAAGCTCAGAGCCTGACCCAAGTAAGTGCTTCACAAAGTTCTATCTCTCAATCTCATTGGTAAAATGAGGGCATTAGACTAATTGGGCTTTGCGATCTCTTCTGGCTTTATATTTATGATCCTATAAATTCCACAAACATATTATTAAGTATCTACTATTTGGCAGACATTGTGCTAGGCGCTGAGAACACAAAGAAAAATTTAAAACCTTTGTCATCAAAGAACTTGTGTTCTAGCCAGGAAATGCAGTCAAACTGAGACCTGGCTTAGAAAAACCAAGCTCACCCATTGCATCCCGGGCCATTGTCAGTCATCTTCACCTTTGGTCACTGCCTGATGACTTTGCCCAGCTCTTTCTCTCTCAAATACAAGTCACGAACAAGTTGAGACATCATGCTTGTGATGACATCAGTGCTCTTCGAGAACAAAGAACAGCAACAACAACTAACATGTCTACATATCACAAATGTCTACCTGCATAATAATGCTCAACAAAGTTTAGCCACTTCTCAATCAGCACTTCATTGAGAATGGCAGTATAGAATGGGGTGTCATGGAATGAGCATTGGATTTAGCCTCTGAGCACCTGGGTTTTAATCCCATTTCTTTCATCTCTGTGATCTCGAGCAAGTCACTTTATCACTGTGGGCCTCAGTTTTCTCACCTGTAAAATGAGGGGCATTAGACTAGATGATTTCTATGATCCTTTCTGGCTCTGAATTTATGTTCCTGGCAGATACTTCTATTTGGGACATCAGTACTGCATTTAGAAATCATCAAAGAATTAAACGATGAGCATTTATGGCCTGTTTTGCGCTCTGGAACTTTCCCTGTTTTTTTTTTCTACATCAGTTTTCATTCCACCAACAATTCCATATTCGGGTTGATCCATTACCCTTCTATAAATATCAAAGAAAAATACAGAGCTGATTATACCATTTGGTTAGCAAAACAATTATGCTATATGCTATTTTCAGAGGTACCGAAGACAAAAGAAATCTATGCTTTTATAACTCACCCTTTCATTTATTTCTACCATGATCTATATTCTCTAGTTAACAATGGTTATAGATTAGAGCATATATAATGTTGCTATGCTTTTAGGTGACTGGCAAAAGGTAAAATGGTCTAAATTATAGGATACAGAAAAATCAAGTCAAAACCAGTATCTGGCATTTGAAATTCAGAATGATTCCCCAAGGCTTAGAATTTATTTCCAGGGGACTTGAGGGGGAGGATCAGTGCTGAATAGACAATTCATACCTAGACTCCATGATTAAGGTCACAAATAAAGATACTTTCAATAGGAAATGAGTTTTCTGGCCTCGACGGCTCCCTGTGCAACGACTGTACTGAAGACGCAATTCGAATGCATCGGCGTGTTTCACGTATTGGGAATCTCTGTGGAAATGTATAATGAGCTCCCGTTGGGATGATTTTCAGTATTGTGCTTCTGTGCCCATGTTCAGAATTGTCCAGGCATCATCAGCATCCCAAGTAGCTAAGCAAATTTAAGACCTTTAAGGGCTAAAAATAGCTCAAAGCCTTCTATAAGCTCTCTCTGGGGAACAAGTGGGACACCAAACACCTTAAAAGAATAAAACGTTTTGCACCTAAATAAGGCAACCTGGCAGCAATTTCTTGTGATACTGCTGACATTTCCTTAGAAAACCACCCACCCTTACCCTGTGGTTCTGGATGAGATAATCCACAGGAAGAAACCTAGCATTGTTCAGTCAGAAGCAAACTCCTGAAAGTGATGGGCAAGTGGATTGTTCTGGGTGCCTTGTTTCCCATTAGTTTGGTCCAAATTCTAATTTTCTATTTTTCTTAAGTTAGCTTTCAAATATCCATTTGTCTAAAACAATGAAATTAGGAAGGAGCTGTTTCAAAGCTATTTATTGCATTGCTATTCAGTCTTACCTTCCTCACTCACTTTCTCCATTGAAGGAGGAAGGGGAACCATGTAGATGTGCTGCCATCTACTGGCACATGAATAGCGTTCCTAAAAGAGTTGAACATAAGTACAGTAAGCTGCAGGTTTTGCCCATGACTTTGATTGTGACAGTAGTACACAACTCCTGAACCACTGAATTGCCTTAGGGGAATGGGAGGCCAAGGCATTGAGGAGATCTGGGACATAAGATGGCTTGTCAGTTCTTTACCAAGAGTTCCACAATTGTAAAATAATTGATTAACAAGATTTATTAAGTCCCTACTAGGTAACGGGCACCATGCTAGTCATTAGAAATTTCAAAAGACAAAAATGAAAATGTTCATGTCGTTGGGAAGCTTATATTCTATTAATAAGTGTACGCACAAGTTATATAAACAGGGGGCAGCTAGGTGGCACAGTGAGTAGCGCACGGGCCCTGGAGTCAGGAGGATCTGAGTTCAAATCTGACCTCAGATGCTTGACACACTTACTAGCTATATGACTTTAGGCAAGTCACTTAACCCCAATTGCCCTGCCTTCCCCCCTCCAAAAAAGAAAAAAAGATATAAACACTCAGTAATTTTAGGTGAGGCTATGAGGTAGGAGCTAGTAATTAGAAAGATAAGGAAAGATCTCATGTAGCAGGCTTTGGTTGAACTGACCTTTGAAGTAAGTACCTTTTAGCAGATTATTTAAAAGGACTGTGCCTAGTAGACCACACAATTTCTAATTTCTCCAAATGAAACCATACACAAATCACCACATTTTTTCCTCTCAGTTCATGCACTGTCAATTGAATATATATTTTTGTTACTTTAGTTAAAAGAGTCAACGACTAAGTACGGTCCTAGAAAAAAAGAAATATACACAAGCTACAATGCCATGAAACATTCTTATGTGAATTCTAGAACTGTGGAAATCTTTCCTTTTCCCTAGATGAGATATTAAGTGGCTTAAAGAATACCTGGTTTCTTACTGAGTGATCACAAACAAGCCACTTAATATCTCTGACCCTCAGTATCCTTTTAATAACTGTAGTGGGGTGTAGGGTGTGTTCAGGGAAGACTAGTAACTCTAGTGTGAGGGCTGCCAAGCCCTTTTCAACAGCTGCTTTCTACTTCTGTTGTCCACTCAACTCTTACCTGTGTCTCCCAGAAGCTGTAGTATGCACAATGGCCGTACCCCTGTAAAACTGTTTCAGCAGATGAGCTAGAGCAGGTTGAGGGTAATGGAGGGGTGTCAAACCCTTCAGTGAGTTGAGGGGGTGTCTATCCCAAGTATGTGAAGACTTCCCTTGGTGGAATGAGCAGATGAGAACAATCTGTTCTATCAACCATGAAAGTAGGTGAAACAGGCACTGTGGAGGCCTTAGAGCTTCGTTAGGCATTGAAGACACCAAGGTCATCCACTGCATCCCAAGCCATCAACAGTCATCTTGACTTTGTCTTGCCCACTGGACTTTAATGACTGTGGAAGAGAGAGTGAAGCCACAACTTTGGGCAACTCTGCCCCACTTAAATCCAATTTATGCATGAATCAAAAGATATCACCCATACCATTTTACCACTTTTATCTATCTTGCGGCAAGAAGCACAACAAGCACAATAGGCAACAAGCAGCAGGTGAAGAAACACTGTGAGTTGTAGTCACCACCCTGCACAAAGGCAGCCTAGGCCATATGGTCAACTTCTCATTGTGAGCAGCAGTAGGATTTAGCAGCCCCTTGGGTGTCTGAGCAACCTTTTTTAAGGACTACATTGCTCACCTCCTCATGTGAGGAAGGGGCCAGAAAATGTACCCTAAAAATTGTTTGCTTTACCCAACCCTAGCCTGCTTACCATAGCAGGCAGAGATCCCACTCTGAAGTCAAAATACAAAAAAAGTACAAAAACTTCTGCAAAGATAATTCTACTCACCATAGGTACATGGAATGTGCACAGACTTATGGATGACATGATATCCAGTAGACCTGAAAGACAAACACTCCTTGATGCAAAAGAATTTGGCAGGTATTGAATGCAAATAGCAACCCAGAATGAAACAAGGCCGGCAAATGAAGGTCAGCTCACTGAAGTTGGATACAGATACACATTTTGCTGGAGTGGCTGCAGTGAAGGAGAATGTCATGATGCTAGCATGGTTTTTGCAATCAAAACTAATCTAGTCTACAAGCTTGTATGGCTACCAAAAGAAGCAATTTGTGCCTTGTGACAATGTGATTGCACTTGCATGAAAGTGCCAAGCCACCAATATCAATGCCTATGCTCCCATGGTGATAAACCCTGATGAGGTCAAAGAAAAATTTTATGAAGATCTGGAAACCCTCATCATCAATATGCAGAAAGGAGAAAAGCGTATAATTCAGAGTGGCTTTAATACTAGAGTAGGTGTAGACTATCAGATCTGAGAGGGAGACCTTGGGAGGAATAGAATTGGAAACAGCAACAGCAATGGTCACTTACTACTGAAGACATGCACATCTCATAACCTTCATATCATCAATACTGTCTTCCACTTACCTAAATGCAATGAAACTTCATGGATGCACCCTGACAGCAAACATTGGCATTTAACAGGCTATGTCATTTTAAGGAGAAGAGACAGTATGTGAGAGCAACAAAGGCAATGTGTGGCCAGAGTGCTGGATTGATCATAGACATCCTCTCCAAACTAAATATTTACATTCAACAAAAGCAGTGGCCCCAAGGCAAGACAGCTACCAGAAAACTTAATGTTAACAGATTAGAGAGCTTCTCTGAGTGGGAACAGTTTGTTGCTAACTCAGAGGGAAAGCTGAGCCAACACACAATTGGCAACAGTGGAGCAGAAAAAGAGTAGGCAACTTTCAGAATATGGTGTGCAGCACTGCATTTATTCCTCAGGGTCAGAACACTCACAAATATCAAGATGGGTCTTATGAAAATAATGTGGAAATTCAGAAGCTGCTAAATGAAAAATGAGAATTCCACAGGGTTTACCAGCAGGATAATTCATCCATTTCTAAGAAGGTAGCATTTAACTCCATCAAGTAAAGTACAATACAAGTAAAATACAGTAAATAAAACACAAGCAAAGCTTAGAGAGATGCAGGATTCTTGGCTCAGTAAGAAGGTAGATGAAATTCAGTTTTATAATTAAGGTAACAATCCAAAGCACTTTTATGATGCCCAGAAGGGTATCTATGGGCCAAAGACCTATGATACTTCTGAATTAGTGTTGATGGAGCCACATTGATTAGTGATAAGGCCCTGATTCTGGAGAGATGAGCTTCATAGTGTTCTCAACAGACCATCATCAATCAATGAAGCCACATATATCTCAGGTTGAAGTCAATCCCTCTCTAGCCAAATTTCCAAAAGAAGGGGTTTTGAATGCCATGAGGCTTCTTTTGTGTGACAAAGCACCTGGTGCTAATTCTATACCAGCTGAGATTTATAAGACAGAGGATCCACTTCTCATACAAAAGCTGGCTGAAATTTTCCAGGTTATATGGCAAGAGGACATTACCCCCCAGCAGTTCAAGGATGCCTCCATTGTACATGTCTATAAAGGTAAGGGAAATAGATTGTCCTGTGACAATCATGGCAAAAGTGTGAGGGGGAGGGTGTCTCTCTTAGTCATTGTTGGCAAGATTCTTATGGATCCTCCTTAATTGGCTGGTCTTTCACCTGGAAGATGTCGTCTGCCTGAGAGCCAACGTGACTTCAGAAAAGGCCAAGGAATAGTTGATACGATGTTTGCTGCCCAACAGCTGTAGGACAAATGCCAGGAGCAGAACAGAGATTTCTACGGAATGTTCATAAACCTGACCATGTTCTTTGATTCTGTCAGTCATAAGGTCTTGTGGAAGATCATGGCAAAATTTGGTTGCCCAGAGAAGTTCTTCAGTATTATATGACAGTTCCACAATGGCATGGTTGCATGGATTCTGGATAACAGACAATGCTCTCATAGTTTCCCAGTCACCAATGGAGTGGAGCAAGGCTATTTGCTTGCTCCAGTGCTTTTTAGTATTATGTTTTTAGCAATGCTATCCAACCCTTTCAGTGAAGACAAATGTGGCATCGATGTCAGCTACTGCTGATGGTAAATTATTTAACTTGAAAAGGCTGCAAGCCAAGACTAAAGTGGAGGAAGAATCGCTGCATGATTTTTTCTTCACAGATGATTGTGCACTTGATGCAAACTCTGAAGCTGAGATGCAACAAAGCATGGGTGAATTCTCTGCTGCTTGTGTTAATTTTGGCTTGATAATTAACACCAAGAAAACATGGGTTCTCCACCAGCCAGCACCACACCATCCATACATGGAAACATCAGTTACAGCAAATGGAGAAATTTTGAATATTGTGGATAAGTTCACTTACCTTGGCAGTGTGCTTTGAGGGATGTACACATTGATAATGAAGTTGACTTACACATTGGCAGGGCTAGTTCAGTGTTTGAGAGGCTTCAATGGAAAGTGTAGAAGAGGAAAGGTATTAATCTGCCTAT
This sequence comes from Phalanger gymnotis, assembly GCA_028646595.1. Classification (NCBI taxonomy): domain Eukaryota; kingdom Metazoa; phylum Chordata; class Mammalia; order Diprotodontia; family Phalangeridae; genus Phalanger; species Phalanger gymnotis. The sequence goes on along the minus strand of CM053622.1, from coordinate 683,379,991 downwards.
CAAACTGAAATTGTATAGCCTTTGTGCTGACCTCATTGTTATGTGCCTATGAAACCGTACCATATCAGGAAACTAAATTGCTTCCATTTGCGTTGTCTTAGGAAGATTCTGAAGATCACCTGGCAAGATGAGGTATTGGACACCGAGGTCTTTTCTTGAGCTAAACTGCTAAGCATCCAAACTCTACTGCAGAGTGTGCAACTCCAATGGGCTGGCCATGTTCAAATGCCAAATGCACATTTGCCTAAAAGACTATTTTATGGAGAACTCATACAAGGAAGGCACTCACAAGATTTCTTTGAAGAACTTTGGAATCAATTTTATGACATGGGAAACACTGGCAAAGGACTGCCCAGCATGGCATGTCCACATCAGAAAAGGAGCCATGTTCTATACGTGAAGCAGAATTGCAGAAGCTCAAAAGAAACATGAGATGTGCAAATTTAGACATTTCCATTACATATGTTCATGTGAACTATTTGTGCCCAACCTGTGGCAAAGCCTTCCGAGCTCCTATTGGTCTGATCAGCCACACTGGGACACACTGTACCTTGACTCCAACATAGTAATGTCATTTTGGTCTTCTGAGACCAAATGGCAACAACCAACCAAACAATATCTGTAGTGCCTAACTCACAGAATTTTAGGGTGCCTCAAATGTGATAATATATGAAAAGCACTACATTATCAATTTGGTATTATTATTAAAGGCAGCTAGATGACTCAGTGGATAGAGCACAGGGCTTAGAGTCAGGAAGATGTGAGTTCAAATGTGGCCTCAAACACCAGCTGGGTGACCCAGGCGCTTAGACCACTTGAGAAGAAAATAACAAATCCCTCTAATATCTTTGGCAAGACAACCCCATGGACAGTATGGTCCAACAGGTGATAAAGAGTCAGAGACAACTAAAACAACTGAACAACAATTATTATTCACCAGACAACAAATATAAACTCAGTGAATAGAGATTGCTAAGAGGAAAACTTAGTCTAAAGAGGCAGTTTAGTCTAAACTTCCTAACAAGAGGAGCTATCTAAAAGTAGAATGAGCTGCCTCAGAAGGCATAGGTTCCCCCTCATTGGAGGTTTTAAGTGTTGTAAAGGGAATTCTCATTCAGTTAAATTGGACTAAATAGCTAGTGAGATCCATTTCAGCTATGAAATTCTGTGACTCTTGCCTGTCATATAGATAAATAATTTAATGTTAATTATGATAAGAGTACTGTGAACCATATCCCCCACGTCCATCCTCAATTCCTTCACCCTCAACATGTGATTTTACTCCCTTATTTCTTGAGATGTAGGCCATCTAACGTGAGCCTGCTTAGCTCTTTTTTTCATTCCTTTAAACCCTTAAGTCCTTACTCAGTCATTCTTTCTCCTTTCTTCAAAGGATGAGGTGGCTTTCCTCCTTGCCAAGGTCAACTCTAATTCCACCTGAACTCTTTTCTTCATATAGTGATCTGTAGCGACATTATCCCATCCAACTAGACTTTTATTCTTATCAAAGAGACAACATGATGTAATACAAAGAGTTCCAGATCTGGAGTCAGAAAATCTGGGTTCAACTTCTAGTTCTGCTACCTATGTGTCTGTTGGGCAAATCATTTTCTGAGCCTCAGTCTCCTCATCTTCAAAATGAGGGGCTCGGATGAGATTATCTAAAGTCCCTTCCAGCTCAAATTATATGATTCCATGATCCAATGACCATGCTTTCCACATACTAATGTTTAATAAATGTTTGTTCCATTCATAGTATTGTTTTCCTTTCTGCCTCCAACATGCCCATGTTCCACTATCATCTTCTCACTTATTCATCTTTATTCTTTATCTCGACTGGTTATTTTCCCTAACCCTGCAAACATGCACAGATTTCTTCTGTCCAAAACAACAACAACAACACCCACTCCTCTTGCCACTGACGACCCCTCATCCTACTTTTCTCCTCTCCTTTATGCCTTACCTTAAATCCTAGTATCCCCAAATGGAAATGGCATCTTTCCCTCAAATTTCTCATAATACTGTGTCTACACATCCTCTTTGTACTTATCCCATTCTATCCTTGTATGTCCCTTGCCACCTAATAGTACCTGGTGCCTTGAATGCAATAGGTGTTTAATTAACACATTGCGCTGGATTGAATGGCACTATACCTTGCTCATAATAAGTACTTTTTAAAAAAATACTGAATTGAATTAAGATTATAAGTGTGTATCGAAGTACAAAATACTAAGAGATATTTGAAAAGGGAGAGCTCAGTTCTGGCTACAGATATCAGAGAAAGCTGCATGGAAGAAGAGACATTGGAGCCAGACCTTGAAGGATGATTTGGATTTCAAAAGTAAAACTTGACTGGGAGGAGAGGAAAGAGAGGTTCAAGGATGAAGGCTGGTAATATATTCTAGATTCGGAGGAGAGTGTGGAAAAAATATACAGAAGACGGAAAATGGGGAATAAGGTTAGCAAATGCTGAATGGATCAGTGTCAACAGTATCATAAAATGCATGAAGGAGTGAAGTGTTGAATATATCTAGAAATGTAACTTAGATTCAAATGATATGGGTCTTGAAGATTGAGAAAGGACTGCTGGTATTTCTAACAGTAATAAAATTTTAGAAAGTTCAGAAACTCAAATTTAGAAACAAGATATAGGCTTAAAGTAAGTTGATAAGCACTGAGTATACTTGGTTATCAAAAACTTCAGATATGTGTGTGTGTAACCCAGACTTCTTTTGAGCATACTCAGTTTGCCTAACATGAAGCTTGCTACGTCTGCTATCACAAAGGTGGGAGTATCCTCCTTTGATTGACTGTCTCCATCTTTAAAACTGGTAAGACTGAACCATTTGCCCTTTTTGACTGTGCCATTTTTGTCATCTTTTTCATGACTTTGTTCTTTTTGGTGACTCTTTTCTGCTATACTCAGCATCCCAGCATGGATGCCATGAATGTCCATGGATCAGTGAGAGGGAAAGAACTCTTTTTTCCCCTTTACCCTCTCTTTTACCCTAGCTCTGAGAAACGGGCCTGGGGTGTCTATTTCTGTTCTGTATTGTTTGTCATCAGTTTCAGGTGTCAGAGGTGATCCCCAACTACCAGGTCCATGGAGGCTTTTTAGAGCCAGGATCATAGGCAAGGTGGTACAGCTAGGCATTCCAAGGCAAACTTTAGACTTGGGAATTGGACTGTGCTCTATAGAAAATAAGCTAAGTTACGTACCAAATTCTCTTCACCTCCTCAGGGAATGAGGTATAAGGGGTGAGAGGATCATGCCTTCTATCCATCGAGGGGAATATGTTTATTTGTGATTATGCCTTTCAAAATAAATATTCCTTCTATGTTACATATGGGATCTTATCTGGGATAAAATTAGGTTCTTTGCTTTTGCACAAGATGTTCTTTGCCTGGGACTTCTGATTTTTTATTAGACTGTGAAATCCTAGAGAAATCTGGCATTTTTTAAGATTGTAAATGTGCAGTTCATTTTTTTTGGAGTTCTGTTGATTAAATTTTCAAATTTTTCATTTGTTGATTGCTCAGCTATTTAAGTACTAATACTTTTTGTATTATGGAATTCTGCGTAAGGATTGGTATACTGATATGTTATTTATTAAGACCTGTACAAGTACTGGTAGTAAGTGTGCTGTAAGAAATCTAGAAGCACTAGATTGCTACTGTCCAGAAGAAATGCTCATCTTGCTTTTTTGCATTTAAACAGATCATTTAACCAGCTTGTCTTTTGTGAAAGCAAAATGCCCTACAACTTCTAAGCGAGAGAATGTCTGTGCCTTAAGTCTTTAAATCCATAAATAGCTCACATTCTATGCTGGTTGTCTAACTGAGCCTTTTTTTCTTGTCCTAATGGATGAATTTGCAATTCTATTTGTTTTGCCCTGGCAATAGCAAGAATCTGTAAGAGAATTTCAGTTGCCATTTGGGACCCAAGGAAATTGCCTGGACTTCTATGGGGATCACCTCTGCTAAAAGGACTCCTAGAGAATTTTAGTGCACATATAACTGGCCCCAAAATTTGTGGCATGTGGGAGACCAGGATGCTTAAGAAAGTGTGAACTGGTGCAATTAGCCCTGGGACTTGTCCATGAGTGGCTACTACACTTTCAGCTAGAGCAAAATAGGGAGACCCAGTTTCAAAAAAAAATGATGAATACAATGAATGAATACAAATGAATACAAAGTATGAAGTAATGATGTCACAGGTGATGTCACCACATGACCACTTTCTGTTTCAATGAGAAAGGTGGAAGAAAAAGGGAATCAAGTTACAAAGAAAGAAATTGGAAGAGATGAAAAAGGTCTATAATACAGATTTGCCCCTACCATCCCTCCAGAGGTACATCCTATTAGCTATACCCTTTGGCTCCTACCTAGTTATCTCTGCTAGTGAACATGCTATGAGGAAAGAGACTTTTAGAGAGCACTGAAATCAAATTCAAACAGCATTCTCATTGGTCCCCCAGGACAGGGTAGTGACATATTGTGGGTATGTAAAAGTAATTATTGCTTAAAGCTATTTTTTAATCTGTGACAAAATGTCCTTTTGAGTGTTTTTCAAGCACAAGCTTTTTCTTCACCAAAACCAGAAAAATAATCAGCATGCCTTTTCCTCCCATGAGTTAACTTCCCTTAATTATGTAATTCTCATTGCAACAGAGGTTTAAAGTAGTGAAAAGGAATCAACATGACTTAACATGGCAATAAAGTATCTCCAAGTCATTTTCAGTGGTTTAATGCTCACACTCCCAAGACTGACATGGTAACAGCTTGTAGATTGTGTGAAATGAACACTTGATCAGAACCTAAAGAACAGGATGTATCAAATTCCCCTGCCAACTGACAGAGTAATACATTTGCATATTTACTACTAAGAAACCGATTTAGAGTATTGTGGTAATGGTTAGGTTTTCGTTAACCAGGAAATAATATGCATGTTCATATTTATTTACCGTATAAACATTCTATTCCTCCTCAATTCTAAGAAGATGGTACAGTTAATATTTTATAAAAGTTGCTGAATAACAAAATTTTAACTGCCCTAATCTTTGCCAGTTCAATACTTATCTGATAAAAACATCTCACAGGTAGGAAAAAAACCTGAGTTATAAATGGAACCGTTCAAGCATATGAAGCAACAGCATATAGGAATATGACAATTTGAAGGCAAAAAACTACTTCGACTGTTCAGGTAAAGGAGATTCAATATCTAGAAGTTTAGAATCAGGAAAACTAGTCTTGTCTTATTCCTGGACAGCTTAAAAGCACACAGTGTGACTACAACATGCCTACCAGCTATCTGTGGTATTAGGCTACAAACTCCTACTTGTAACAAGAGCTCTAAGTTAACACCACGGAAAAACATGGTATTATACACAGGGAAGAGAATTTGGGGAGAAACCTCAGATCTTAGGACACAAGTCCCTGTGGCAAGAGAGATCTCAGGATACTACTCTATCATGAGGAGACAGAAATAGAAAAATCCTGATGGCCAACACCAAAGAAGTAAGGAATAGCCAGTTCAAGGTAGATTTCATGTAGTATGCAAGATCTCAGGATCCTATTTGACTAATATATATTAGCCTTCACCTTCATTTCTCCATAGCTGGCTTTTGGGCAAGCCATTCATCCCTGATTATATCTGTGCCCAAAGAGAAGCAACCTGTTCTCCCCCCCCTCCAGTGACCACTTGGGCATGTTGGAGATTCTAACAGGGAATAATGTTGGAAGTATCATGATCCATGCGGGAAGATAAGGCTCCTCCTACACATACAGGAATATCAGGTTCCTCTATTCTTGAGCTACTGCTTTCTTTGTGGACATAGGAGATCAGTAAGTACATAGGACCCTAAACTCAAAGCTGCAGGTCCAGTGTAACATTCTCCCGAATGGAAGGACAAACAGACCCATTTCTTTAGCTGCATCCCTGGATCTTGCTGTGAGACAAAGAGCCTACCAATTTTACTCTAAAATTTCATCCCAATAAATCTGGCTTCAGGAACATACATTTTGCATGGCCTAGCTTTCATTTTTCTGGGATCATTACTGACACCACAAAGTCACCTATTTAGAAAACACTAATTCCTAGATGGTAGAGAAAATAGACAGAAGGGTCTTCTCAACACCTCTAACTCTAGTAATTCCGCAATTCAAAGGGAGATAGGACATGAAAGAAGGAGAGACCATATCTAGCTTAATAAATATCTATTATATTAGGTTGAATTGGATTAGATCAGAGTGACCAGAAAAGTATTCCCACAGGAGATGGTGTCTTTAAGAAATATGTAGATCTTGGACGGGCCAAAATGGGGAAAATATTCCAAGCATTTGGAATTCAATGAATAAAATTATGAATGGGCTGGGGGTGGGAAGTAGCATAGCCATATATAAATGACCAATACTATTTTATGGAAATGTGGGCTAGAATTAGATCAGGAAGAAGGTGAGAGAGTGGCAAGAGAAGCTCAGTGCCAAGATGAGTTTGAACTTTTATTTATTAGGCAATAGAGAGTCATTAAAGATGTTTGGCTGGGAAATGGCATGATCAGACTTGTGATTTAGAAAGATTAATCTGACCAATGTGTGCAGGATGAACTGGATAGGGAGAGACCAAAGACAGGGTGACCACTTGGAACCCTTTTACAATAGCCTAGACATTGAGTAATAAGGAATTCAGCTGGGTTGGTTACAATGAAAAACAATTGCCATTTTGAAAGTCGTGAGGGAAGTGTCATCAAGACTTGGTAACCAGCCGGCTTGATGGGGCATGGGGCTGGGGTGGGGGGGAAGAGAGGGGGAAAGAGGGGGAAAGAGGGGGAGAGAGGGGGAGAGAGGGGGAGAGAGGGGGAGAGAGGGGGAGAGAGGGGGAGAGGGGAACAGAGAGGAAGAGAGGGGAAGAGAGGAGAAGAGAGAGAGAAGATTCAAAGGAAATTTAGTAAAGGGTGGAGGTGAGCTTACCAGACCATCAAATTAGCCAAACAATTTTGTTGATTTGATTCACCATAGCTTATGAAACATATTGATTTAGAGACTGGTAATTTCTATACAGAATTACAGATTGGTAGCTTCAGATTCCCTGTTATACAGCATGGAAATGGTTAAAAGTATCATCATATCTTTCAATCAATCTAATTCTTTGATATGTGTAGACACAGTTTGCCTGAGGCAAGGGCTTGAGGCAAGGTTTTTTATGAGAGAGGTTAAAGTCATGTAGAAATCCTTTTTATTATCTCTAGCTGCCATATGGCACAAAAATGAAAATTTCATCCACAATGAATCAAAAAGCTTACAAAGATATTTTGAACTATGTACATATACTTAATTTTAATTAAAATTCTGATAAAAATAAAGAAATTATCTCACCTAGAGATTACCTCCTAATTTGTCTAATAATAAGGTTAAGTGAAGTAGACATTTACAATACAAGTAAGAATCATCCAGGGTCAATTTTAATTAAAGTTGCTTCCAAATGACTTCTTCTGTAACAGACTGTCACATTATTTGGTAAGGTGTTGTATCAGAGTTCCTCATCTCTGTGTGCTTTCTTTATTGTCTCTCTCATAGACTACTGCCTTGGAATTACCATGAATTCATCAAAGGAACAATTGTTAGGAATGAGCTATTTTAAGGGCCAAATAAATTGAAGAAACTTCATGAAAGAGGAAAAAAAGTTGTCCCATTGTCTAAAGAAACTCTAGTAACCAGGAATTCAAGGCCCTCCAGTCTATTCCAAGATATGTTGAGCTAAAACCTCCTAGAAAGAAGATCAAACAGTGACTTTGGAGAACAATTAATTTGCATGAAGCCAAAATGATTGTATGTCAAATCAAACTATTAAATGTCTTTATTGAGCAGCTACAATGTACAGAGTAGTGCCTAGACATAATTGGGGCCTCCAAGAAGCCTAAGACATAGTCCCCTCAAAGAGTATAGAGTTCAAGAGAGAAAATATAAGCTTGTGAAAAGTTTAATAATATAAAATCTAGTTCATAACTCAAAATAATAGACTATTTGGCACATAGCAGCATATCTATTCAGAGTTGGAAGTGACCTTAGAGACCATTTACTCCAACTCCTTTAAATCAGCCAATCAACATATATTTATTAAGCATCTACAACAGGCTAGGCACTGTGGTAGGTGCTAAGAATATAGAAGCAAAATTTAATACTCCCTGCCCTCAAGGAGCTTACATTCTATTGGGAAAACAACATGTGCATAAATTGGAAAATACAAAAGAGATATGAAGTAATGGGGGGCGGGGGAGTGGAAGAACTAGTAGATAAAAAAATAAGAAAAGACTTCATATAGACTATTGTGTTTGAATTGAGTCTTGAAGGAAACTAGGAGTTCCAAAAGATAGAAATGAGGGGATCATAAACTCCATTATTACAAAGACACAGAGAAAAAAATACTAAATATCACATATGAGGAACAGTAAGAAAGTTAAATTGATTGGACTGCTGAGTTCGTGAAGGGGAAAAATAAGAATAGAAAGGCAGGTTGAATCCAGATTGTGATGAGCTTCCACTGGCAAAATGAGGAATTTATATTTATTCCTAAAGGAAGTAGGGGCAGCTAGGTGGTGCAGGGGATGGAATGTGAGGTCTGACATCAGAAAGACTCATCTTCCTGAATTCAAATGTAGCTTCAGACATTTACTAGCTGTGTCACCCTGGACAAGTCACTTAACCCTGTTTCCTCATCTGCAAAATCAGCTGGAGAAGGAAATGGCAAACCACTCCAATATCTTTGCCAAGAAAACCCTAAATGGGGTCACAAAGAGTCAGAGGCATGGTGAGGCATTCCCTGGCCCACACTTCAGGGCAGGTACATATGTCATTTGGCTTATTCTAGTAGCCCATGTTGTCTCTCTCAATTGGCTGCTGAGCTACAACTTTATGACTATGCTAAAAGGACAATCCCCATCTGTCAGGTTCTTTTTCCTAATGGTCTCAAAGTTTAAGTTCTGCTCTTTGAGCTACAGGGGATTAGTGGTGGATAAATCCTTTCCCACCTCCCTACTAGGTAGGAAGTCATGAGTTTCTGACCTGCTAGGGGAGCACTGGAAAGGGACTGCCACCCTTTCATATCTTCTTTTTTTGCTTTAGGACCTTTTGAGATTCCTTGAGGGCAAGAATTATTTCATATTTTTCTCCCCCCACGCTCTCCCAATCCTAATTAGCACAATGTATGGTGCTTTTTAAGGTTAGGGACTGGACCTGTGATTTCATTAATATAAAGAACCACTGGTGAGAAAACTCACTCTCTTCACACAGGTTGGCAACTTTTCAGCCACCTGTAGTATAGACAGCTTCTTAGGATCTCAAGAGATTCGTTGACTTGGCCACCATCTCATAACCAGGATGTATCAAACAGAATACTTGAATAAACAGCCTTCCTGGCTTCAAAATCAGCTCTCTACATATTATGCCACAATGGTTTTCTGGCACAGAGTAAATACTCAGTAACTAGCATTAACATAGAAATTAAAGTTTACAAAGAGGTTTACAAATATCTTCACAACAACCCTGGGAAGTAGGTGGTTATTATTACCCCCATTTTTGCAGGTGAGGAAACTGAAGCAGGCAAAGGTTAAGCGACTTGCACAAGGTCACAAATTAGTTAGTGGATATAGCACAAGCACCCTAGCATACCCAGGATGGCTTTCTAGCAAAGGTTCTTTTATCTGCTTTTCTAGGAAAGACTGCCCAAAATGGGGTTAACAATCCTATTTTTAATTACAGTCACTAGCTCAGGAGAAGGATCAGTACCCTGAACGTCAGAGAAAATACAAGCAGAGAAATTAGCACAAAGACCTACAGGCAGTGCTCTTACCTGCCTTAATCAAAGCAATATTGCTCTATACTTTACATACGCCACTGGATCGAGAGAGCCCTTACATCTGAGCAGTTGAGGAGCTCTGAACATACAGCTACCAAGAGTCTCAACTAGGGAATCAAAAGATCCTTCTCATAAGCAAACCCCCAAAGCAAGCTCACCTTTCAGGATATATACTCTTTCAGCTAATGGCTCAGAGTCAGAAGGTATCACCACCCTCCTGACTCAGTGCCTAATTAGCTTTAGTACCAAAAGGTGTGAAAGCCTTCCTACAAGCAAGCCTTCCCCCTAAGCAAGCTTCTCCTTAAGCAAGCCTCTCCCACAATGGGCTCCATATGAGGCCTATTAATGGGTGAGGAAGATCTTACTATCCCATTAGCATTATAATAGTTAAGGCTGAATTTGAACTCATATCTACCTGACTATAGGTCCAACACTTTATCAAACATACTACCTAGCTGACTGATTAATAGGTAGGTTAAGATCAAATGATAGAGGGCTTCATTGAAATTTTTCTGACCAAAGAACTGATAGGATTAAAACGGTGCTATAGGAACATGAATCTAGTGACAAGGTATGGAATGATTAACAGTCACCAGTGAGAGTTCATCCTTTCTTCCTTCTAAATAGGTCACATTTATGGATAGCCTAGCTTCCACATAAAGCCCAAATGACCTGTATGATATACTTTGCAGGATACAGTGTGGCATCATTCCACAAAGTATCTTCACACAGGCTACCACAGTACCTGAAACCCCACCGTTAGATTCATTCCTTTCAGTCTTAGAATCTTCTTGACATTCTGAGTCTCTCCTTAAGATTAAAAAAAGCAGATAAAGAAATTCCTTGGAGGTTCACACCGTAAGCCATTTGTCACCTAGATTCTTAGTGGCAGCTAGGTGAAGCAGTGGATAGTGCTGGGCCTGGAGCCAGGAAGACCAGAGTTTGAATCCAGCCTCAGAGTCCTACTAGATATGTGACCTTGGGCAAGTCATTTAACCTCTGTTTGCCTCAGTTTCCTCAACTGTATTATCTGGGGATTAATCCACAACTGGGGATCATAAAAGCACCTACTTCTCAAGGTTGTTGTAAGGATCAAATGAGACAATATTTATAAAAAGTTTTAGCACTGTACCTGGGACATGGTAGGCACTATACAAATGCTTATTTGTCTCCTAGAGATTATACTAAAGCTTCTTGGAAGGCTTTATAGAAAGAAAATACTAGATAAGTGCCTGGAAGTAGCCACTGAGTCAGGAGGCAAGGCAACACTGAAGGAATTTAGAAAACACCAAAAAAAACCAAGCCAAAACACTCAAACTTTTGCCAACTTCATAATTTTAACTAATTCTAGCCAGGATCAGTCTCTCTTTTGAGAACTAGACAATCCAGAGTACAATAAATATTGTAAATAGCATAGTGTATTAGCTACTGGAGATAAAAGTGGCGGGAAAGGGAGTCTCCCTTCCCTGCATAGATACATTCTACATCCCTCCAGCCTCTCTACCATACACTGGACCTAAAAGAACCCTACAGAATGAACAAAAAACGTCTTGGGATTTTGACAATACAAAACGTATCCAAGCCTGCAAGCACCACATGAAAGGTAAGAAATACCCAATCTCATCATATCATCCTAGTAGCATGACTAAAAGTACAAATTTCCAAGGGGTAGAAAAAAAAGGGGGAAATTTAACATTAGATATGCAAAGGTATGTCCATAGTTCAGTCTTAGGAAATATCCTTGTCTCTCTCTGCTGAATGATGAAAGTGTCATTCACGCAGCATTCTGTACTCCCCTTGTCTCATAGCTCTTGTTGTTATTAACATATTATTATGCCTGGAGAATAGAAAAAGCTTATTCTGGGTAACATGCACTGATGTGAGACATGCTAGTATTTCTTGATTTGTCAGTTAGTTTATGGTTCAGTTCCTCTCCTTCTGCATTCATCTAGTTGCTACACTGCTAAACAAATACTGGCTGTTTGTGAAAACACACCATACATATTTTACATGTATGAATGCCTTTAATTTGATACTCTTTGTCAGCTACTACATCCTTTATTCTATCTACAAAAAGCTGTGTTGGAGAAATGAGAAATGGATCTCTGTGGTATGGCTCTCAGTGAACTCAAACATTTGTACTCATTGGATAATGGGAAAAAACAAAGGCACTTGGAAGCTAGTAAATCCACTGGAACGACAGACCTAGTGTAGCATGCAATTTATGGTGAGTTTAGAGTCCGAGGATCTGCCCCCCTTGATGTTTCTTGAACAAAACACACTATCTTTCAACTCGAGGCATTTTCACTGACTGTCCCCCATGACTGGAATGCTCTTCCACTTCCTCTCCATCTCCTTGCTTCCCTGGCAGCCTTCAGGTTCCAGGTAAAATCTTATCTTCTACAAAAAAAGACTTTCCACCTTAATACTAGTGTCTCCCCTCCAGATTGTTTCCAATTTATCTTGTATATATCTCATTAGTATATAGGTGCTTGTAAGTTGACTTCCCCATTAGATTGTGTACTTTTTGAGAGAGGGACTGTTTTTTCTTCGTGTCCCTAAAGCTTACTTAGCCCAGTGCCTGACACATAGTAGGTTCTTTTAAAATGCTTGATGACTTGTTGACTTAGGTTTAAATTCTTGGTTATGCCACTTAATTCTTCTGTGACCTTTGTCAAGTCGCTTGACTTTAGGCCTCATTTTACTCATCTGCAAAATTAAAGGTTTTGACCTGATGATTTCTAAGGCCCTTTCCAGCTCTTAATCTACGATATTCTGACCACATTAACCTAACACATAATCCAAATGTTAGTTTCAAGATACAAAGAATGGTGAAAGAAAGTGGTGAGGAGTTCTTTGCATCAGTTTTCACTGCATATGGACCCTCACCATTTAGACAAGTATTTATCTGGGTTCCTTAGTGATTGGATCTAGGGTTGGAAAAGATCTTTGAGGTCATCTATTCTAAAACCCTCATTTTACAATAAACTTGGAGTCAAAATGGTTGACTTGCCTAAACTCTAATGAAAAATATCATTCTGGGGTAGTAGAAAGCACTAGATTTTGAATCAGAGATTGGGTTCAAATTCTGCTTCTAGTAGATACTACCCCATATAACTTTGGCAAGTCACTAAAACACTCTGGGCCTCAATTCCTTCACATGTAAAATGAGAGGATTGTAATATGCAAACTCTAAGGTCCCTTCAGACTGTAAATCTATAATCCTATAACTAGTATGACAGGCACCTAGGTAGTATAATGGATAGAGTGCTGGGCCTGGAGTCAGGAAGACTAGAGTTCAAAATCCAGACTCAGGCACTTACTAGCTGTGTGACCCTGGACAACTCACTTAACTTTGTTTGCCTTAGTTTCCTCATCTATAAAATGAGATGAAGAAAGAAATGGCAAACCACTCCAGTATCTTTGCCAAAAAAAAAACCAAAACAAAAAAACAACAAAAACCCAAATGGGGTCACAAAGAGACAGACACTACTGAACAATGACAATAACTAGTGAGAAAGATAACAGGATTCCTAAATCATCATTTCCTGAAAAAGAGAGGGAAGGCTAATAAACTGAATTTGCAGAATTCACTTCAGATGTTAAGAGAATAATCTTGTATCTCCCTCCAACGTCCATCCAATCAGCTGGCAAATCTTTTTAATCTACTTCCACAAAATCTGTCTGATTTATCCTCTTTTCTCATACATCCAGTAACTACCCTAATTTAGGAAATCATCATCTCTCATCTAGACTATGGCAACAGTCTCTTAATTGCTTTCCCTGCCTCCAGTCTATCCTTTTTCCATTCTAATTTCCTCACAGATGCCAAACTGATATTCCTAGAGCACAGATCTGACCATTCCCCCACCCAAGTCACTCCCTTGCCCAAGAAACTTCAGGGATTCCCTATTTCTTCTATAAGATAGTAAATTTTTCTCTTTGATATTTAAAACCTTTCACAATCTGACTCCAAGCTTTATTTCTGGACCAATTTAATATTATATGCCTTCAAAATCTGTATTCCAGTCAAATTAGTCAACTTATTCTCCATACAGGATATTGTATCTCCTATCTTCTTACTTTTGCCCAAGACATCACCCAGTACTTGGCGTAATAGGGGTAACTGGTTAATGGGGGTCCAGACCTCATAAGAGGGTTTTGACTACTGACAATTTATATGTGTATGTATGGAGGAAGAGGGTTCCTGTTGGTGAGCCTCAAAGGAAGTATACAATGAAATGTGATCTTAGTGGAGAGTTCCTAAATTGGATGTATTCTGTGACTGTTTCCTCTATGTTTACTAGGTGGTAAAGAAAAGTCTTTTAATTGGCTGCTGAGCCAGAAATGAGAGTACATACAAAAGGCTCCAACATGAGAAACTTAAGCTCTCATTTTCCTGGTGGTGATCAAGGACAGAAATGCTGAGAAACTGAGAAACAGGCCTCAGGTCCTTATCTCCTCTCCCAGCTGGGCTACAATGTTGTCCATGAATCCATGGTCATACTCTTTCTCCTATCCTTACTGTTTTTGTTCTTTCCTCATGGAGAGGGGTTCACTATGAGTTTAGTAGGAAGGGGAATCTAGTAAGGAGACAACGTATAGTATCAAGAAGTGACCTGTGTGTAAGATGGCTGCATGAAAACAGCATCTTACCAGAGCTCTCTCACAAGTTCTGTCAGATTGCTATAAAAAAGTGAATTTGAGCAGATTTGAGAAAGTTAGAAACCGCGAGCAGTCTGAGTGGGGCAAATTTCCCAGCCAGGAGAGTCTAAAAGGCTGAAGGAACGAATCTGTAGGAGAGCGCTCAGCTTGCCGAGGTGCTCCAGACCAAAGCAAAA
>CM053622.1:683324923-683364797 GCA_028646595.1 Phalanger gymnotis | reverse complement strand
GTAACTGTGCTGGTCCTCTGAAAAATAGGTACAATCTGACATTGTACTAGTACACAAACCTTTTACAATTTGGTAGAACCTACCAGAATTTGATCTCTGTAGTGTAGCCTTTGAAGATACCATGATGAGGTGTCAGTGTAGAACTTTACTATCTGAATTATGATTGTTTTCATTGGAGGCTAGAAATTTATGAGGGGTATTGAGAACTGACAGAGGGAAAAGGAGGCCTGATGGCATTTTTAAAAATCACAAGCCCACCTCAGGATTACAGACATTTTATTCAAGGATAGTGTGAAGCAGCCAGGAATGGGTGGTAGTCTCACTGGCATAAAAAAAAAAAATCAAGAGAACAATGAGAGGAAACGGCTAGCATAGAATTAATTAAAGGAGGAAGGAGTCTAAAGATATCACAGGGTCTCATCTCTCTAGTTCCCTGCACATGAATGTAAATTGTCTAGATTGCTTCTTTGTAAAAAAAACAGGGTAACCCTTTGGTTAGATTAGAAAGCATTAGACAAATTAGGTATAGGGGGAAGACTTTGAAAATATTATTTCTAATAATTCAGTTAGGAGTTCTAAACACCTGGGTGATAATACAAAATGTTAGCACTGGAGCTACCTTTTGGACACAATGTGCTACCATAGGTATACAAATGTAAGACACTAATGACCTTTGAATGTGCTTTGAGTTTCTCTAGTAATTAGCAGAGATGGATTTTCCCTTAGCCATCTATACTTTTACCCATCCCTCCTTACAGGGAATGCTACAAATTCAGAAACAATTGACCTTAGGTTGGGATATGGCTGTGAGAAATGGTGAGGATAACAACCCATAAAGGGGTTGGGATCCATGGCCAAGCCGGCACAGGAAAGCTGGGCTTCATAAATACTTCTTTCCATGAAATGGCTCCAACCTCATTGGTTTTGTTCTCTGACAGAAGGAATGGGAAGAGTTCTAGAAAATTTTGCTGCATCTCTACATGATTTCACCAGCCTGGATGATGGGAAGCCCATGTTCTGGTGCACAGAATACAAATATAATGACAATGAAAGAAATGAGTAGATTTAAATATAACTGCAGAGGGCACTAAACTCACCCTCGGCTTCTCTTGCCTAGTCAACTTCATTTTCATTTCAAGGACATAAAATACTCATTCAGTGAAAAGTTAAGCAAGAAGTTCCAGAGTGGTAAGAAAGAAGGCATAAAAACTTTCTTAAAAAATGCTAACTCTTGGTTGTAATTGTACATCAAGTATGAATTAGCAACCTAATCAGTATAAAAAATAAGCCACAAATTATAAAGCACTTCTTCCCAGGAAAAAATGTCTAGTTTAGTTGGATAGTGCTGGCATTTCCTTATAGCTCTTATTTCTTTGGCAACATTACTTAATAACCCTTTCTGCCAGAAACTCTAAAGGTCAATGTGGGCATAGTTTTATTCTAATTTCCTGAATAATCTATCAGGACCATTTTTGAGAAGGGAGAGACAACCTTGCAGAGAAGTATCAAAGTGAAAACTTAAAAAAAAAAGATATAAAGATACTAAAACAGTGATTAAAAAAATCCATGGGAAACTAGGTGGCACAGTGGATAGAGCACCCAGCCTGGAGTCAGGAAGACTCTTCTTTCTGAGTTCAAATCCCATCTCAGACACTCATTAGCTGTGTGACCCAACGCAAGTCATTTGACCCTGTTTGATTCGGTTGCCTCATCTGTAAAATGACCTGGAGGGGGAAATGGTAAACTACTCCAGTGTCTTTGCCAAGAGAAGGGTCATGAAGAGTCTGACACAACTGAAACAACCCAGCAATATTTATATGGTGCTTACTATGGGCCAGGCACTGTGCTAAGTGTTTACATTTATCTCATTTTGTCCTGCATTTTACAGATAAGGAAACTGAGGCAAATAGAGGTTGAGTCTGTACAAGGTGGGATTTAAACTCGGATTCTCCTGACTCCATGCCTGATGCTGTATCCATGGTGCCAAATAGCTTCCTTTATAGTCTACAAATAAGTCTTTTTGCTTAATTTAATTTAGAGACTGAAATCCAGAACGTGTGAATGAGTACACTAAAGTCATACTCAATGGAAAAGCCCAGGCAAGAACTTCATTGACCTCTCTAGTCCAATATTCTATCCTTCCTCCTTAATTCCTATTGATCAAAGGAAGAGGACAGAGGGGAAAAGTCTTGAGCAACATTTCTTACTTCTATTGCTAAAATTGTAACCCTCGTGTAAACTAGTCAGGGGCAAAACTATCTATTAACTAAATTCTTTAAACTGGCTTGATACCTTTGAGATTCTTAAAAACTTCCAAGAAGGAAAAAAACCTTTTGCATCATAAGGCATACTATTTTACTTTCAGATCACTCTCATTGTTAAAAATTATCCTCATCACAACTTACACTTATTGTTACTAGCTCTACCCCTGGGAATTAAGTAAAATAAGTTTAATCTCTTTTCCATTAGCTAGCCCTTAAAATCCTAGAATTTGTTTTGTTAAAGATTCATACATATGATATCAGGGAGATCACTGTCACCAGGTCACAAAATATGTGGATCAGTACAAGAAGAATGGAAAGGGGAGGGGGGAGGGTTTGGATGGAAGTCATGAAGGCCTTCAAATGTCAGAGGATTTTATATTTGATCTCAGAGGTGATAGGAGGCCACCAGAGCTTACTGAGTAGAGGGCAAGATGGCCAACTCTGCACATGCAGCAAATCAGTTTTACAGACGAGTTGAGGAGGATAGAGGGAGGAGAGACTTGTGGCAGGGCTTACAGTAGTCCAGATGTGAGGTGATAAGGGCCTGCACTAGGTTGGTAGAAGTGTTAGAGAAGAGCACGGGGTGTACAAGAAAGCGGTTACAAAAGTAAAATTATAGGAATTGGCAAGAGTTTGGATTTGGGGGTGAGAGAGTTAAGAGGCAAGGATGATGCCCAGGTAACCTGGAAGATGGTGGTGCTATCAACACTAATAGGGAAGTTTGGAAAGGGGGAGGTTGGGGAGGAGGGGAGACAATGAGTTCAGTTTTGTTCATGTTGTATTTAAGATATGTAAAGAACATCCAGCTTGAAATTCCCATAATATACTACTTATATTATTATGAATATACCACTTATGTTATATTACATATATACATATATGTGTATGTACATCACATATCTATATATACATATATAATGTTTTAAGTTTTTTCATTTCAAGATGGAAAATCAGGCTACCAGTTGTTATGCTTAATATACTACTTATATTACAAGTAATAATATATTACATAGATGTATGTGTGTGTATATTATGTATACATACATAATACACTAACATATATGTATAATGTTTAAAATTTAATTTTTTTCCATCTCATGGTTGGGAAATCAGGCTAATTGATGTTAATATATGTCTACTTCTAGAGATTCAGCCACTCATAATTTTTTATTCCTAAGGTACAAAGGGTAAAATTTCAGATAACTAAGTTTATTAAACCTAGTGTTATTTTATACCCCAATCTAACACAGTAATCTCTAGATAAATGATTACAATTGCTTCCATAGCTTCGTTACATAGTAAAAGGCATGAACTTTGTGACAATATCACTTAGAGTACAGGTAGTGAAGATCCCAAGTGAATGCAGGTGACGCTTCATTTACTTTATCTCCCCATTCCAAGATAAAAACATGTCGTTCTTCAGATCTTTTGGGGCAACTTTATTCTTATCTTTGGACTTAACACATTCAAATTTGCATTAGTTGTTTCTGTACTTGTCTACCAGATCACAAGCTTCTAGAGGCCAGAAGAAGCCTGGCTTTTATTCATCTTTGTATCCTTAATGCCTAGAACAATGCCTTGTATGAAGTAGATGATTAATGTCTAAATTATCGAAGCTTTGGCATTGCTAAATTCATCTAGCCCACTGGTGAGGTGGTTTTTTTTTTAATAGAAAAAAGATTCATAAGAAAAAGTTCCATTTCAAAAGTTGAATGCAAACTGAATATGAGTTTAGTCAGATATGTCAGATACCACCCTCCAAAAAAACCACTGATGTGATCTTAGACTAAGCTAAGAGAAGTAATAACCCACTGTGATCTTTGTTGGCCAAAACACACTTGAAGTACTGTTTCTTTAAAGAGAGACATTGACAAGCTGGAGCATGTTCACAGTAAAGTGCCTAAGACAGTGGAAGCCCATGGCTGAAGGAAACGTTGTCATTTAGATTGATGGGGTTGGGAGAGAGAAAATTGGGTGGCAGTTGAGGATGGATCAGTAGAGGAGGTATTTAGCATACTATGTGTGATTCCAGAGGGCTGAGCTTTGAACAATAAGTGGGAAAGTTACAAGGAAGCTGATTTACATTTGATATCACGAAAAAGTCCCTAACAATTTATTCTATCTGAAAATGGACCTACTGCCTCAGGAGGTAGTTGTCTCCCATCACTGGAGGTCTTCAAGCAGAAGGTAGAAAACCATTGTCAGGGGATGTCTAGAAGGGTTTCCTCTATCAAGGGAAGCAATTAGGACTTTTCATGTAGTCAGTGTAAAGGATTCGCCCTGAGAAGACTAAAATACCATTTAATGGTAGTATCTCTTAAGTCTCTGATTTCTGTTTCTCAGCTAGGTTCCTGGCCTCAATTAAGTTGGAGGAATTGTAGCCGCTATTTCAACTTGCTACATTTTGCAAAGTTGATTCCTACAGCTTCAACAGTTTTGCTTTTGTCCCTGCTAATGTAAATGTAATAGATCTATGCCTATGCAAAGAGCTTCCAATGTCTTTTCTCAAGTTCAGCTGAGCAAAGGGGGAATTCTTAAGTAATTTCAAGCAAAATATTAGCTAAATTGATAAAGCACTTTGAAGTGAATTGATGTCATATAAAATAGCAGTTATGTAGGTTTTGTTTGTTTAAACTATAGCTTCATGGGTTATCAGAAAAAAACTGGAGGTGAATCTTATTCTCTGATTTCTTTCCTGGTGGTGCTTGTAGCTGGTCACACATACAGAGGGTTTCTGCTGCCATCTTCTTATAACACTTCCTTCAGAGTCCCTGCTGCTGCTTGAACTGTAAATGCTGCAATGGAGATCTGTTTTTTAACTTCTTCCCAGGCCTCATGTTGATCTGCTTTGTTTTCAATATCAAACATGGCATCATAGATTCCTGGAAATGATTCCCCTGCATATTTGTTGTGACTACTTGGAGCAAAGATGATGTGCCTATGAAAAGAAGCCACAAACCAAAGCAGACTGGTAAATAATTTTGTTCTCTCTTAATGTAGTATTAAAAGAGCATTTAGTGACCTGATCCCTAATAGTAGTGTGTGTGAGAGAGAGAAGTAGTGCTTCCCACCTACCCAGCTCCCATAACATGTTTGCTGTAACTCTTTAAAAAAAAAAAGTAAAGTAAACATCAGACAACTTTTTGAAATTTGTGTATAATTTACTGCAGATCACTTTAGGATATAAATAAGGGGAAAAATGTACTGTTGCATGACTCATTGGTTAGGTACATAATACTAGGGAGAATATAAAACTAAAATTCAAATTTACAATACATACACACTGCTACTGATTTGTGACTTGTCCTCTGTTGAATGGAACTGGGGAGGGGGATAGACACACAGATGTGTATGAAGGGGAGGTACTTTGTAACAAAGTCAAGGGAAAAAAGAATGTATCTGAACATGATAAGACATACACATGAGTCTTTTCTTCAAATACAATACACCAGCAGATGTATGTTTTGATAAGGTTGGCAGTACACATAAATTACGTACAGACTAAAGCAATAGATCTGAGAGAGATACCCTGGCTATGAAAAGTATAATCTTTTTTTGAGGGGTGAAGGCAAGGCAATTGGAGTTAAGCGACTTGCCTAAGGTCACACAGCTAGTAAGTGTGTCAAGTTTCTGTTGCCGAATTTGAACTCAGGTCTTCCTGACTCCAGGACTGGTGCTCTACTCACTGTGCCAATTAGCAGCCCCAAAAGTATGATTTTCAAGGAAGGCTCAGAACATCTTAAACATTCTGGGTTAGCCCACTGGGAGGGCTATGGAATATTAGCAGACTTTCTGGAACAGGTTCAATTAACAGGAGGTAAAAAAAAGGTTTTTTAGAATTTTCTCATTTTCAATCTCACTTGCAACCCCTCCTGCAAACCATAATAAAAGAATGTGGGGGGAGGGAAGCTCCTGAGAAGAGGGTGTAACTGGCATTTTGATAATAATAACAGACATCTCCTAAAACATCTGGTTAGGATGACGGTATGATGAGTTACAGACAAGTCCGAACCCTTCAACATGTACCTTGGCAAAGATCCAAAAAGCAGAACGAGATTAAATAATGATCAAGAAGTCTGAAGAGAAAAAATAGTAAATTTCTTTCTTTATCTGGACTAGGACTACACCAAAAAACAGCAAAAAGCCTGAAGGCACGGAGATCCTGTCAGAGAGGCAAACGGACAGGAATAATCCAGAAGCCTGTCCATGTTCAAATGTTGAAGCCCCAAGGGGATCAGAAACATGTGATTATTATTCTGACTGTGGATGCTGAACTGAAAGGTGGATGACTCAGAGCAGGATACCCTGGGAGACAGGTGGGGACAGAGGAAAAGAGGATTCTATAATTCTACAGAATTCTGATCTGAAATGTTCCCAGGAAGCCTTGAAGATCATGGTAACCTGACCGTAGAAAATCTTGAGGGTCTGAAACATACTATTGTTCTGAGTGTAGGCACACTTAAAAGGTGGAAACCAGTAGCAGAAATTAAAGAAATCAAGTTTAGAAAGAAATGGGAGCTAATCACATCATCTACAAGTACTAGATAGGGTGGAGACTAGCCCTGACATAAAGTCCCAAATAAGGAACTGAGGTTGAGGATAAGAAGAAACAAAAGAAAGCAATAAACACTTTGAAGAAATAGTATAGGTCAAACAATATCCAAGCACTAAACAGAAGAAGAAAGTAACTCCACAACTATAAGCAGAGTCTCAAAAAAAAAAAAAAAGATGGCATGGCTACAAGGACTACAAAAGTATCTGGAAGAAATAGGTAAAACAATGAAATTGTAAGTGAAATAAGAACTCTGGAGGAAATAATAGGAAGAAGAATACATAGCATTGGAATTGAAGTATAAAACCTTACCTGAGAGTAAGAGAATCCCTGAAAATTAAAATGGAGAAAAAAGAATGCAATAATTTTATTAGCCAAAAAAAATTGTAAAAAATGGAAGGAATTTAACATATTTACTTTCAAATAGTTGACCTGGGAGACAAATTAAAGATAGATAGATAGATAAGTTAAGAATCACTGAATTCCTCCATAACCAAACAACAAACAACAAAAATCCTGAACGTTATATTTCTAAGAATCTTAAATAGTAGCCAGTGCTATATACTATGACCAGTTTGATCTATATCAGGAAAGCAAGGTTAGTTCAATATTATGAATATTATAAACATATAATAATATATAACATATAATATGTTAATGTATAACATATTTATGACGACAAAAAAATCATGTGATAATATCAATAGTTGTGGAAAAAAGCCTGACAAAATAAGGCACTCATTCTGTTTAAAAACATTTAAAAGCATTGGAATAAATGCACCATTCCTTAAAATGGAAAGTGGGATCTATACAAACTCCAAACTCAGAATTATGAGTAACTGAAAAACATTGGAGGCTTTTTCAATAAAATTCAGTGGTAAAGCAAAGATGTTCACTAATACAGCTATTATTTGATAAAGTGGCAGAAATGCTAGTTATAGCAACAAGAAAAGAAAATGCAATTAGCAGAATAAGTATAGACAAAATTATCTTTTTGCAGGCGATTTGAGGCAGCTAAGCAGAATAGTGGGTAGAATTTGGAGTCAGGAAGAATTGAATTCAAATCTTGCCTCAGATACTTACTAGCTATATGAACCTGGAGAAATCAATCTGTGCCCTCAGCTTCCTCATCTATAAAATTAGAGGATTCGATTTAATAGATTATAAGGCCTTTTCTAGCTCTGAATCTATGAATCCATGACATGATGGACTATTTAGAGACCCTAAGTTCTCTAAACTTAGCAATAATAAAAATGTCAGGAAACAATTACTTAAGTAAAGTAGTAAGATATAAGATAAACTCACACCAATCATTACCCCTTTCTGTATACAACAAACAAAACCCAGTAGGCTGAGATTGAATGAGAAATTCCACTCAAAATAACTAGAGAATATATAAAATATTTGGGAGTCCACCTCCCAAGACATGCGCAGAGAGCATTAACACATTAGTTAGAGGTGAAACTCAGCTGCCAGATATCATGCTTTCATTACCCTCAACCTGAAAAAAACTGGGGAATTCCAAGAAGCACTAGGCAAAAATCTGAATGACCTCTGGGATAGTATGACCCTGGCTGTAATAGATTCCCACTATCCCTCTGTGGTGACATTGCTCCTGCTCTATACATTTGTTTCATATATGAAAGAGAAAGGGAAAAGAGAGGGAAGAGACAGATATAATTACATTTTGTCTTTTCCAAAGAGTAAACCTAGCAGGCAGCTAGATGACTCAGTGGATAGAACACTAGGCTTGGAGTCAGAAAGACTAATCTTCCTGAGTTCGGATCTGGCTTCAGATACTCAGTAGCTGTATGAACCTAGGCAAGTCACTTCACCCTGTTTGCCTCAGTTTCTCAGCTATAAAATGAGCCAGAGGCGGAAATGGCAAACCACTCCAGTATCTTTGTCAAGAAAACCCCAAAATGGGTTGTAATAAATGTATGTTGAATTGAATTGACATTGGCAATCCAGTAGCAAAAATGAAATTAGAGCTCAGACTGGGTCCTTTGCCATTCTCTTCCTGTGAAAAGCTCATATCATGGTACTCTTTTTGTAGTATAGCAGTTCTGCCTTCCAGGGAAGAATATGTCACTTTAAATAAGCATATCAGAAAATTAACTCAGTGGTCAAATCCACTGCCTTCTAAAGCTCAAGTTGATTAAGGCTGCTCTATCAGACAGTTACAGCAGGAAGCTTTGCATACAGCAGCATTATACAGGCAATGAATACCTCTTTTAATGCTAGTCATTTGGATTCCCTGAAGCACATCAGACATTCAAGGTTCTTGGCTTTTAAAGATTCTTAAGGTCTTAAAGGGATCTTTCTTTTTAAAATGAATATTTATATCCTGCTTGATCCACCACTAAAACTACAACAAGTTAGGCAGAGCCTTAGTCTGAATGTTATCGGGAAGTGATGGAAAATTAGTCTGGCCACTCCCTACCCCTTTTAGTCTCCTGCGACTTTCTTGAAGAAGAGAGCTGTTATATCACTCTCATTTCCCTCACCATCTGTCATGCCAAAGAAGGCCTACTGATTATTTAGAGGATTTGCAAATAAAAAACTGTCAGTCAGCTCCAGATTAGAATAATACTTGGGATTTTGTTTCATGCTCTTAAAAGTACTTTCGTGGACATAATTCTCATTTGATTCACAGAAGCATCAAAATGATATCCCCATTTGACAGATGATGAAAGTCACAGTGAAATTTTTTTTTAATTGGGGCTCCCTATTTTTCTCAGGCAGTAGCATAGAAACTAAAGAGACTACTGAGACCCATTAGAGATTGAGACCCAGTCTCATTACAAACTAATGCAAGAGTTTTGATCAATTCTGTTTCTGATCTGGGCTGGTTTGTTCCTCATTAGGCCACCTGGTGCTCCGCACCCCGCCCCAAGTTGAGATAGCTCATCATATTGATGATGGACTTACTGAGGACACCTGCTCAACTTTAGGTCTACCACAGCTTAGAACTACTGGGATCAAGATATTCACCAGCCTCCTCAGCCTCATGGGTAGCTGTATTATAGGTGCGTACAATTACCCCCAGGCAGACACAGCAAAATTAAGTGATTGAGAATCCTCTGACTTTTTAAGGGGTGAAAAGAACCTTAGACATCATTTAATCCAACACGCTCATCCTACTGATGAGGAGGGTGAAACCTAGCAAGTTGAAATGACTTGTCTAGGGAAAAAGAAATCATAAGAAGCAAAGCTAGAGATTCAAACCTAGGTCTCTTGCTTCAATATCAATTATTCTTTCTACTATGGCATGACATCATACAGTAAGTTATTGACAGGGCCAGGACAAAAATCTAGGTCCCTTAGCATCATAGGACTGAGAAAAGAAGTTTAGTGAAAATATAGTTCCAACTCTTCATTTTACATATGAGGAAACTCAGATTCTAGAGTGGTAGAATGAATTGTCCAAGGTCACATAGAGCAATCAAGCCAAGTCTCATTTGATGTTTTTGCATCCCTGGCACCTACCCAGAGTATCCAACTCTCTGTGATTCCCACTTTGGAGTTTTCTTGGCAAAAATACTGGAGTAGTTTGCCATTTCTTTCTCCAGCTCATTTTACAGATAGTGCTTAACACATGCTTTTTGACTGAACTTTGCCTACAAATCTAGGGCTTTTCCTATGACACCACGCTGGCTTAATGCCAAATCCAGTGGCCATTCAAAGAGTTAATGGGGCCAGATTTTAAGTCTGATTCAAAAGGGAGGATTTTGGGGAATTTTACTCCTAGGCTGCAGGTTGGGATAGGGTCTATCGACCAAATAAAATTCAAAGTAGTTATAACTAAAATGAATGGACACAGGCTGCAGTTTTTAAGTAAATATGCAATTAATGGAACTCATCTCCTTCAATAACAAATAATCAATAACAAAACCAACAGAATTTATATGATTATCTCAATAGATGCAGAAAAGGCTTTTGACAAAATACATTTTTAATCATACCTGTTTCTACTGTGAGCACCACGGTCATTCAAGTCAGCCAGGTCCACAACTTTGAGTTTATCCTTTACTCTTTTCTCTCCCTTTTCCCCTATATATAATTGTCTACATTTGCTGATTCTAACTCAGTATCTCTTTCATCTGTCCTTTCTGTTCACACAGATACCACTCTTGTTCAGGTCCTCACATCACCGCTCACCTAGTCTATCTGCTGACAACTTCCTAAAAGTTTCCCTGCTTCTGATATTTCCCCTCTCCAACCCATTTTCTGATTGATATTCCTACAGCACAATCCTGACCATGTCACTCTCTAGGACAAACTACAAACTGCTCTATTTGCCCATCACAATATGGCTCCAAACTACCACTTCTGACTTCTTTCATTTTATTCTCCTTTACATACTCTATTGTTACAGCCAAACTGGCCTTCTTAATCTGTCTTCAAACCCGACATTCCATCTCATGCTTCTGTCTCTACGTAATCTGTAACCCACCTCCAGCCTGCAATGTACTTCATCAACCTTGCCTCCTAATAATACCTTTAGCTTCCTTTCTGATCCTGAGGATTCAAAGGAAAGATAACTCAAGAATATCCTCTATAGCAACTGGAATCTAACTTCAGTATCAGATGAGAAAGGAGCTTTAGGAATGAAATAGATACAAAATATTTAAGAAGAGTTAGACAGCGTTAATGTGACAGTTGTATCTCAGGGACAGGTGTGTAATCAAAAGGCTTCATTTTTACAAAACAACTAACTGAGGAGACTGACCAATAGTTAGCAAGGATTTTGTGAGCCAAATTACACTTTGAATAGTGTAATTAACCATGCTATCTCCTAAGGAACATACTTTTGCAAACCCTTCCTACACTCTCCCCTTGGGACATGGGAACAAGCCACTTAACCCTCTTTCTCTTCTGGGAGAAGAACTGAAATAGCACAATTGTGGTTCTTCCTTTGTTTCAAAGAGGACTGATGACATCACAGAGTGATATCATGACTTGCACATGAACTGGATTTTAAGTGAGGCAGAGTTGCACAAATTTGTCAGCCTCATTTTTTCCCCCAGAGTCATGAAAGTCCAGTGGCAAGACAAAAATCAAGATGACTGGCAATGGTCTAGGATGCAGTGGATGATCTTGGCATTGTCAATATCTGACCAAACTAAGTGTTCCATAGCACCTGCTTCAGATGCCTTAATTGCCACTGGAAAATTTAAATTGTCCTCATCCACCCATTCTGTCTTCACTTGCTTGGAGTAGCCATTCCCCTAACTAACCAACAGGTCTGAGGGCTGTCAGTTACCCTAACCTTGTTTTGGCCCATCTGCCAAGATGGTTTTACTGGGCTGTGGCTGCTGCACATACCACAGATTCCTGGAGCCACAGATGAGAATAAAAGGTGGACACCAAAGGTGGATGAGCAGACCTGAAAGGGCTTGCCAAGTCCTCACACAAGAGGTGCTAGTCCTCCCTGAACACCCAATACACAATCAGTATGTCAGGAATGCTAGGCTGTAGACAGTAATTCTGAGAAATGGAATAACTGCTCTCCTACACTGTGACTACATAGAGCCAAGAGTCTTTGCTACTGTTTGACAATAGCTTTAGAAATACCATTGATGCAGAGTGTCCTGTAGCTCTGAAGGAAATGGGTGGGACCTTCTTGTAGCAGAACAGTGTGGCTTTATGATTCAAGTTGTTGTTAGATGATTTTCCTTGCATATTTCCAAGTATATTTCCTCCTATTTTGTGTGTCTTCAAAGGATGCCATGTACATGCTGCCAAATTGCTCATTTAAGATATAAAAAAGACCAAAGAATTTGGCAATGATGAAAAATCAAAAGTCAAAAAAAATCCTATCCCTGGTAATACTTGTTAAAGCCATTCTCTGTTTCACTAGACTATGCTTTGTCAAAGGTTAGGACCACCTAGCAGTAAGAGGTTATGGGATTCTGACTATGGGAATGGGAGATGGTATTTTTTGATTATCTATTATGTCCTTAGTAATTTGTTTGGCACCATGGTCCATACAGACACATTAACCCCCAAGACACAGTTCTCAAGAAGCTTTAGAGTTTTGATGAGATTTTTCTGGGTCTTTGGTATCATACCGGAGGCAGAATGACATAATGGAAAAAGTCTTGAATTTAACATTATAGGATCTGGGTGTCACTTATTATCTGTGCAAACTTGAACAAATCACAACCTCTTTGGGCCTTAGTTCTTCCTCTATAAAATGAGGGAGGTGGATGGAATCAAGTATTCTTAACCTGGGGTCTGTGAAATTTAAAATATATATATATATATATTCTGATAACTATATTTTGATATGATTGGCTTCCTTTTTGATCCAATGTATTTTATTTTATGTATTTAAAAATATTATTCTGAGAAGGGGTCCATTGGATTCCCCAGACTGTGCCAAAGGGGTCTCTGATGTAAAAAAAGTTAGGAAGCTAAGAACTTTACTAGATGATCTCTAAGGTTGCTTCCCATTCTAGATCTTTGATCCTATTCCATCACTGATTTTCATTTAAAAACAGAATCCTTTATGCAAACAGAATGACAAAAATTTCATATCCTTTGATCCAGAGTTTCCACTTCAGTGTTTATATCCAAAGGAGGCCACTGGTAAGCATGAAAATCTCCATACATACCAAAATATTTGTAGCTGCACTTTTTGTGAGGAAAGAGTTGGAAACAAAGAGTTGGCAACAAAGTAGGCGCCCACTGATCTGGGGAACAGTTTAGCAAACTGTTGTACATGAACACAATGGAAAGTTACTATGTTGTAAAAAAAAAAATATGATGAATACAGAAAAGCATGGAAGGACTTACAGATGGCAGAATGGAATAAGAAAATAATATACATAATGATACAACTAAAAGAAAAAGAACAACCACAAAACAATCAAAATTGAATGCTGGTAAATTTCAAAGAACAAGCATGGCTCCAAAGGAGAGAGATGAAAATATCCCTTCCACCCGTACTCTTTTGTAGAGAGGCCCACAGATGTGGTACATGGTATGTATTTTCAATATATTGATTGGTTTTCCCTTTTTTGGTGTGTTTTCTTTCTCTTTTTAAATATTATTTGTTACATGGGATGGTTCTCTGGAAGGGAGAAGGGGAAGGTTAATGGGTGAAATTACAATGATGTTAAAAAAAAAAGCTATCAATAAAAATATAAGGGTCCTTTAAAATTTACATTCCCTTTGGGCAGAGTAATCACAGGTAAGAGTGTGATACCCTATGTGGACAGAGGGAAAGAGAGACCAAACTTCTAGTAGGGCAACACAGCTTCCTTCCTTCCTTCTTATTTTCTTTCTCTCTTCTCTCTTTCCCTCTCTCTTTATCTCTCTCCTCAGTCCACATAGTGCATCACACCCTGACCTGTGGGTACTCTGCCCAAAGGGAATGTGAATTTTAATCTCTGAAACTTTTTTCTTTCTTAAAGACCAGCTTTAACCCCAAATCACTGGCTCTCATAGATTGGTCAAAAACACGTCCCAGGCCAAATCCTACTTGCTCATTGTTTGGACCCTGATTGGCTCAGAATGAATGTAAATAGCAAATATTTCTGTGGGTCTTCCCCTCTATTTTCTATTTTCTTTTAAAAATAGGTCATTCTTTGCCTCTTTGGATGCAGATGGATGTTATGGTAATTAGGGTGGGAATTTTTTGTTTTCTCTTTTAGAATGCTAAGGTAATCAAGTACCTTTGATGAGTCTTGCCTTTCAAATGTAATGGCAAGCAAAGTAGACTTTTTGTTGTCTTTTGTTTCTTTGATTGAATCAAGAGTCTTTGACCTACTTAAGAAACACAAAAGCCTAGTTCACATAGGTTTGAGTGGCATGGTTGTGATGCCCTCTGATCCTGTGAGGTGTATATAAGATCTGAAGCTGGTGTTTTATTTTAGGGCTCTCACTCACTGGAAGAACGTCATGTGATTTGACTAGATGAGACTCTAGGTGGCTGCTGGAGCCTCCCAGCTTTGAAAACCCAGATGTTGGTGCCTCTCTCTCTGGTAACTATGTGATTCTTTGGTCAGACAGATAGAGGGCGGTCTGTTGATCTCTGTGTTACTTGCTCTGTTTATATAATGTATGCTTATAATTTCTATTTGTATTTGCTCTTAAGTTCAGAGTGCTGACTTTTTCCCCTGAACTAACTGAATAATATATTGTTGCAAAAATCCAGCTAGCAGCTGCTGTGGAGGTGAAAAACCAACAACAACCAGCTCACAGAATGCTGCAAGCCCAGGTTTTTTTGATCTGCTTTACTAAGGAAAGCAACGGTAAAGAGTTAACAATCTTACTTTAATCCAGCATACAAATATCATTCACTTAGTTCAGGGGAAAAAGCCAGCACCCTGAACTTCAGAGCAAACACACAAACAAATTACAAACATCCACAGACACACCTTGTCTGATTCAAATCTCAATGCACAGTTACCAGAGTTTAACTAAGTCCCAACATCTGGGTTTACAAGCTGGAGGGCTCTACAGCTGCCCGGAATCTCCACATCAGTGAACCACTAAGAGTGACAGCCTTAAGCAAAAAGCCTTGTCTTCTCTTTTGATGCACTCTTTGGCCATCATCAAATGTCATCTGAGCCACCAGAACTCAAGCTCTTACTACTGGCTCTGGAGTTAGCACCTCCCCCTAGGACCTTGAGGGCTTCACCCACATGGGAGTTTTGGGCCTACTTGGGAGCAAAGATGTAATCAGACCTCCCTTCATGGGCCCCACCTGGAGCCCCACCTTAGTTACCTAATTTAATCAAGGAGATAAAGGCCAAATTCTTCAAGGGCACTTCATTAAACAAGTGTTAAAAGGCCTCCTTAATTACAAATACATATGTATGTTTAAACATAAACTGAGATTGTTAGCCCCTTAAAGTTGCTTTCCTTAGAAAAGCAGATCAAAGAACCTGTGCTAGCAGCCCTCCTGTGTGCTGGTGCTACTGGCCTTATACCTCCACAGCAGCTGCAAGCAGCATTGTTGTTACAATGGCTCTGGAGGAGAAAATGAGGCTGGTGACTTTGCACAGCCCTCCCTCACTCAAAGCAAAGTCATCTGTAAGTCATGTCATCATTTCTCTGATGCCATGGTCCTCTTCTAAAATGAAGGACAAACACAATCTTATTAAGCCTCAAGTGGGTGGGCATTGCCCTCAGTTGAACTGAGACCTGTTAAAGACCTTAGCTTGAAAAGGCCAAGGTCCCCTCTTGAATCCTGGGCCATCTCCTGTAGTCCTGATCTATATGTGGTCACTGGATCCAGATGGCTCAGAAGGAGAAAGTGAAGCTGGTGACTTTGGATAGCCTTCCCTCACTTAAATCCAATTCACCTGCATGTCATGGCATCACCTCTCTGATGTCATGGTCCTCTTCAAGAATGAAGGACAAATAGCAGCAATGGTCCATACTGATCCATAATACAAGAGACTGATAAGTCTAGAAAAAAAATTTAATGCCAGGAACTGGAAACATATTTCAACTGACTGATATCAAATCAGATATCTTATCTGGAGCTTTGGACAAGCACTTGGGTACTTTTTACCTTTGTTTCTCCTAAGAACAAGTTAAGATGAGAATATAACCAATTTTTTTAGCACCCTTATGACTGTGACAGGGGATATCTGAAGCCCACAGAAATTTCCTTGGGTGGAGGAATGGAGATGAACAACCAAATAGAATATTAGAATGTGCCAAATATTTCATTATAAAGTAAAAACTACTCGGTTCTTATCTGTGATTATCTCAATATGTTTTTCATAATTCATGAATAATAATGTGCAAAATGAATGCAAAAAATGTTTTCATAACCCACTGTTATACATTTATATCAAACTTTTGATTATTATTTATATTTGAGTGAAGATGTACAATAAAGCCCAATGATTTAAAAAAAATACTAGTTTTTTATTTCCTGATTTTATTCATTACTTAATCTTCTAAATATTTGTCAAATTTCTGAAAACTCTATACATATATTATAAAAACCCGATTGCTTTGATTTCTAATTCAACATCTCAGAAAAACTTCATAACACTGTAATCCTTTTTCTCTCCCTTTGTAACTTATTTCTTCATAATCTCAGAGGCTTATGAAATAGAACATCTTAAAACTGTTATTGGCCTTGGACCACAAACTCAATGTTCTGAATCTCAGATGGGTATAATTTTTGTGCATGTTTAAAACCTGATCCAAGCTGCTAGTTACAGAGATAGAAAAAAAAAATGTGAAATAGGTTCTCTATATTTTTTTCACTTTTTAAAATTTTATTTATTTCATTTTAATTTATGGAATAAAATAAGCATTTCCATAACTTAGTAAAATAAAAAGATGTTTGCACATGAAACTGCAAATGTATTATGTATAACTTTCTACTCCTTTTAAATCTATAACAGAGTTATGTAAATTTCTTTTTTTTTCTCTCTCTCCCCAGATGGCTACCATTAGACACTAATTTGTATATATATATGTACATGTTCATATACATGTAAAATCACTCTATTCATATTTCTACTTATCAATTCTTTCTCTGAATGTAGATAGTGTCCTCCTTCATATGTCCTTTGTAGTTAATTTGGGTATTTATAATAGTCAAAATGGCTTATTTGCTCAAAGTTGTTCTTAAAACAATATTGTTGTCACTGTATACAACATTCCCTTGCTTCTGCTCATTTTGCTTGTCCAAGTCTATCCATGGTTTTCTGACATCATTGAGCTGATCATTTCTTATAGAACAGTAGTATTCCATTGTAATCATATATTACAACTTGTTCAGCCATGCCCCAAAATCATAAAAAAATAATATATATATATGTACACACACACACACACAGTGCCAGTAAGAATATCAAACAGGTATTATCTTGCAGCTAGGTGGCACAATGGATACAGCGCTAGGCCTGGAATCAGGAAAACCTGAGTTCAAATTTGACCTCAGATACTTGATAGCTATGTGACTCTGCACAAGTTACTTACCACTTTGTCTGCCTCAGTTTTCTCAACTGTAAGATGGGGACAATAATAACACCTACTTCCCAAGGTTGTTGTGAGGATAAATGAGATAATATTTGTAAAACACTTCTTATAGTACCTGGCACACAGTAGGTGATATATAAATGCTTTTCCTTTCCTTCCCTACTCTCCCCAAAATACAACCTGTCTACAAGTTAATCACGTTAATGAAATAAAATTATGTTTCTTCATCATTATTGCAGGCTGTACTGAAATACAAAGTGTGCTCAGCACCCAGTATATTCCTTTGTAGGTAATTCAAAAAAAATTTGTTGAATTAAATACATCAACTGGCTATAGAACACTCCTTTTTACATATCTTATTCCTCCCTCCAAACATCTACAGAGAAAGGCTAAACAATGTTCATCAAAAATCATAAAACTGGTATTTTTGTTGACATTTCTAAATTTTGTTTTTAAAATTCATATGCTAATTTGGCTGATGACTACTTCTTTTCATTAAGGCTATTAATACATCAAAATATAGCATTTGTTGAGCCTGGCAAGCTGACAAATTTTTCATTTTTTTTACTTATATCGTCTCAATTATTTTTTAAGTATTCTTTTGAGAAGCCCGGCCTCCACAAGGAAGGTTAAATAAATAAACCATTAGGTTGAGAATAGATGTATTAGCATCTGAAAACTCTACAGAAGCTAGAGGTTCTACAAGGTAGAGTTGATAAAGGAATACATTCCAGACATTGGCAATAATTTATGCAAAGCCACAGAAATGGGAAATATAACTGCGAGTAGGACACTTTGGTCGATTCTGCAGGAAAGCCATTCTCCACTCCTGTTTCAAAATCTGTCATACAATATAATCTCAAGACATTCACCCTTTGAGCACAGTCCTCCCAAGCCAGGCTTATCAACCCAAGCCCTCGCTCTGGCCATCCACACCTCCCCCAAGCCTCTGCTTGTTTAATCATGACACTTTCCTTGCTCAAAATCCTTTTAACTATTCTCTATTGTCTCTAGGAGATACAGTAGAACACTCATTCTGACATCAGAGATAGGCCTGGGTTCAAGTCTAACCTCTGAAACTTACTACCTGTGTACCTCTGAACAAGTCACTTAACTTTTCTGGGCCTCAGCTTCCTTACCTTATTGGACTAGATGGCCTTTGAGCTTCCTTCCAAATCTAAATTATCCTATGAATTTTCTTAGTCTGACATTCAAGATTCCCCCACCATAATTTGGGCCCAGCATTCTTGGCAAAGTGGTTTACTCACTCTCTCTAAGGTTTTTCCATTTATATCTATATCACTGTACTTTGCTTCATGTAATGTACTTGATGTAGAAAACTCTGGCCTCCTCTACTGTCTTACCTTGTCACTTCAATCCATAGTGATTTCCCCCTCTTAAATAATATTCACTTAAAGCAAACTTTAGAAATTATACTTCATAATGAAACTTCTGACAAAAATATCACCAAATCTCAAGTGGTTTTGAAAGAGAGAAGAATAAATAGTATGGGATTTTTTTAAAAAGCCCATTTTGAGCTTAAAAGGATGAACGCAACTAGCAAGCCAATCGTGCCAAAACAGAAATATGAAAAAGTTGATATCTTCTGTAACCATCATGCGTGAACACATCCTCCCCAAGTATTTTACTGAAGAGTATAAAACAGGCATCAAATACCAAACTGAGAGAAAACAGAAGAAAAAACTTGAAAGCCATTGAAATTATGTGAAAAGGCATTGAAAGATCACAACAACATCTAATTAATATAGGCAGTAGAAAACTTGAACATAATATTGTTTATTTAAAAGCAACAAAAAGGAAACATGTAACAGAATCTGGAAAAAAAAACATATCAGAAATTCTAGATTCCTTAATGAACAACTGGAAGCAAAAGTTAAAAGGTTAATCAGGTGATACAAGGAATCAAAGCAGCAGAGTGAACAAAATACTTAATTCAACATCCATCAAAACCTTTACTATAGAAATTTGGGAAGATATCAGGGACAAGACTATCGCCAGGATGTGGAAATGTTCTGGTCATCTATTTAGTCAAAATAAGCTTTGTTGATTATTCCAAAGATTTTGACTTAATTCCACATACATAGCTTATTCATGTACTCCGGATATATAAAGCAGACCCAAGTATGATGCCAACATTATAGTATTTGATGTCCACATAGAAAACTGTCTTATACTTAAAATATGACATCAATGCAGTAATTTCAAGGATAATTCATATAAAATGTGTCATCTTTTAGTGGGATAGTTTAAATCTATTGTGGTTCTGTTTAGTTTTAAATTCATTATCATTTCTCCTAAAAAGAATTGTGTGGCTACAAAATTAGTCAAATCCAAACATTTACTTAACCATCTGATGTATATGGCTTACCTTAAGCTACATGGCTCTACCACAAAACAAACTGAACAGCTCTTTCACATTATAGAATCTTTTTCCAATAATATCAAAATATTGCTTGTACTTGATAAATGTAAAATTCTTAATATATGTCTGGGAAATATTTATGTTGAAAGGTTCCAAAGTTTGAATCCAGAAATCACTTTGATCTAATGCAGGAGTGAGGAACCTGCACTCTCTAGGCCAGATGTGGCCCTCTTGGTCCTCAAATGTGGCCCTTTAAATGAATCCAAACTTCACAGAAGTCTCCTTAATAAAAGGATCCGGTGAAGTTTGGATTCAGTCAGAGGGCCACACTTGAGGACCTAGAGGGCTATGTCTGGCCTTGAGACTGCAGGTTCCCCACCCCTGATGGATAAAGGTGCTATCTACAAATACCTTGGTTTCTTCAAGGCAAGACAAATTAAGCATAAAAATATCAAAGAGAAGGTTATAGGCGAATACGTTAAGAGACTTACTGGCATTCTGAAATCAAAGCTAAAATGGGAAGAACACATTTAAAGCAACTGATTCCCATGCAATACTTGTCAACATATACTTTCAGAACTGTAAAATGGAAATATATCAGATTTGAAAATTACTCAGACAAAAATCTATACAATATTGAAAAAAATATTGTAAAAAAATATTGAAAAAAAATTTAGGGCCTATGTCCCTAAATTAGCTATGGAAAGATTAACGCACAGAGAAAAGAAGGAAGAGGATAAATAGATGTTTTTAGAATGCATGGTAAACAGGTCAAAAAGTGACAGAAATAATTTTAAAACAAGAGTTGGCTCTTTAATGAACAATAGTAAAAGGTCCAGGCCACTGGATTTTTCAAAAATAACCAAAAAGGGGCCTTTTCTCTAGATGGAAGCTATGAAAAGACTAATAGCCAAGGATGAATCATGCACATGAACTCTTCCAACATTATTACATCAACAAAGAGGTAATGAACAAATGGCTGAGAAATGAAGATTTATTTGTTAAAATGGAAGCATTTATGGTAACAGCTCAGGAGCAGACTGTTCCCACCAAAAACCATATAAGGGCTATCCTTAAGTGACCTTGACTTAGTGATGAATGTAGACTATGAAAAAAAATAGTGGAGACAAAGCGACACATTACAGTGGATTGAAAAAAATTAGAGCTTTTTGACTTAATAATAACAACAATAACTTAATAATATGCAGATTAGGCATTCAAAATGTATTGAATAATATCTTCCTCTTTGATCTCATACGTTATGTATATATGTAGGTAATATCCTGATTTACTTTATAGAAAAACAATAAGATCATAGTTCTAACTGGAAGGGATCCCACAGGACATCAAGTCCCAAACCCTCATTTTGCAGATAAAGATACGGAGGATCAGAGAACTTTAGTGACTGGCTCAAGGTCATACAAGAGTGGACCCCATGCCCTATTGTTCCAGTCAGTTCTCTTCCTCCTCTACATTCTGTATAATAGATAAAAGGAAAAAAAATTTCTTTGAGAGGATATTTAGTATAATAGAAAGAAGCTAATGTAGAATCTGGAGATCTGGATTTCGATCCTAGCTCTGAAAATTATTTAATAAATGACCGTGGGCAACTAATTCACCATCTCTATGAGCCTCCTTTTTTAGCAATAGAATGGAAATAATAATATACACATACACAGACTTAAGGGAGCCAAGATGGCACAGTAAGCAGTAAATCGCTGTCGTTCTCCCACATTCATCTTCAAACAACTACAAAATAGCAAGCACTCTACAACAAATCCCGGAACAGAGGAGCCAGTGGAAAAACGGGGTAGAGTGGTTTATTTAGCCAACGACATTTGGAGGATCAGCATCCATCTCACTCTGGTAAAAGTCATTCCAGGACAGGAAGCATCCCAGCAAGCTCCACCTCAGCAAACCAGGGGGAGATCCTGAGCACCAGTGTGGTAGAGAGGGCAAACGCCAACACCAGGATGAACCCCTCCCCCACCAGCATGTGCTTTAGTATAGCTAGGGCAATTGGCAGACTCCAGCTCTGATAACCACCAGATGTTTCAGCATACCTCAGGCAAACAGGTATTCTTCAGAGGCCAGACCACCACATGTTTCAGTACAACCCAGGGAAAAACAGCATCATCCGGCGTGACAAAAAAGCAGGCCAGACCTCCACATGTTTCGGCATAACTCAGGGCAAACAGGCATCATCCAGGGGACAGACTTCTATGTACCTCAATGTAGCCCCAGGGAAATGTGAACTCAGGACAACGTCAGCACAATACCAGGTAAACAGCCAGGACCTGCTAGCACTGGCACAGGAAGCCTGAGAAAGAGCCCCTTCCACCCTGGGAGAAAAGATCATATTTAAAAGGAAAAAGGCCAAAAAAAAAAAAGATGAGCAAATAACAAAAAAAGAATCTGACCATAGAAAGTTATGGTGACAGGGGAACACCAAGACACAAACTCAAAAGAGGACCACGATGTCAAAACACCTATGGCCAAAACCTCAAAGGAAAACAAGAAGTGGTCTCAGACCCAGAAAGAACTTATGGAAGAACTCAAAAGGGAACTTAAAAATCGCATAAGAGAGGTAGAAGAAAAATGAGAAAAAGAAATGAGTGATGCAGGACAATTATGAAAAAAGAATCAACAGTTTGGAAAACTGCTTAAAAAGTAGAATTGGCCAAATGGAAAAGGAGATACAAAAATCCACTGGAGAAAACAACTCCTTAAAGAATACAACTGGCCAAAAGAAAGTACAAAAGCTAATTGAGGAAAACAATACTTTAAAAATTAGAATTGGGCAAATGGAAGGGAATGACATCATGCGACATCAAGAACCAATCAAACAAATTCAAGAGAATGAAACAATGGAAGAAAATGTAAAATACCTCATGAGAAAAACTACTGACCTGGAAAACAGATTCAGGAGAGACAATATCAGAATCGCTGGACTACTTGAAAGCCATGATGAAAAAGAGGACCTAACTTTTAAAGAAGAATAGGATAGAGGGCAATAAATAGGTAGAAATCATAAGTGTAATGTGAATGAGATGAGTTCTCTCATAAAATGGAAGCAGACAGCAGAGTAGATCAAAAACCAGAATCCTACAATATGTTATTTACAAGAAACACACCTGAAGCAGAGAGACACACACGGAGTAAAGGCAAGGGGCTGGAGCAGAATCTATTATTCTTCAGCTGAAATTAAAAAAAAAAAAAGCAGGGGTAGCGATCCTGATCTCAGACAAAGTAAAAGCAAAAACAGGCCTAATTAAAAGAGAAGAGGAAGGAAACTACATCTTGCTAAAAGGTGCCATAGAAAATGAAGCAGTATCAATAGTAAACATATATGCGACAAGTGGTATAGCTTCCAAATTTTTAAAGAAGTTAAGTGAGTTACAAGAAGAAATAGACAGCAAAATTACTAGTGAAGGGCCTCAACTGTCTGTTTTCAGAGCTTGATAAATCCCACCAGAAAATAAACAAGAAAGAAACTAAGGAGATAAATAGAATATTACAAAAGTTAAGATATGACAGACCTTTGGAAAAAATTGAATGGGAATAGAAAGGGATATTTTTTTTCTTCAGCACATGATACCTACACAAAAATTTATCATGTAATAGGGCATAAAAATCTCAAAATCAAATCTAAAAAGGCAGAAATATTATACATATTCTTTTCAAATCATAATGCAATAAAAATTACATTCAACGAAGGACAGTGGAAATATAGATTAAAAATTAATTGGAAACTTAATAATCTAATCCTAAAGAATGAGAAGGTGAAAGAACAAATCATAGAAAAAATAATTTCATTAAAGAGACTGACAACAATGAGACAACATACCAAATTTTATGGGATGCAGCCAAAGCAGTACTTAGGGGAAAATTTATTTCTCTAAATTCTTACACCAACAAAACGAAAAAAAAGAACAAATGAATGAATTAGGCATGCAACTGAAAAAAAAAACTAGGAAAAGAACAAATTAAAAATCCCCAATTGAGAACCAAATTGTGAATCCTGAAAATCAAAGGTGAGATTAATAAGACTGAAAGTAAAAAAAAATGAGCTAATAAATTAAGAGCTCATTTAAAAAACTATGATAGATAAGCCATTGGTTAATTTAATTTTAAAAAAGAAGAAAACCAAATGCTCCATACCAAAAATGAAAAAGGTGAAATCAACACCAATGAAGAAAAAATATGGCAACAAATCTGACAATCTGAGTAGAATGGATGAATATTTACAAAAAATATGAATTACTCAGATTAACAGATCAGGAAATAGAATGCTTAAATATCCCATCTTAGAGAAAGAAGTTGAACTAACAATTAATGAACTCTCTAAGAAAAAAGCCCCAAGGCCAGATGGGTTCATGAGTGAATTCTACCAAACATTTAAAGAACAAATAATTACAATACTATATAAAATATTTGGAAAAACAGACAAAGAAGGAGTCCTATCGAACTCCTTTTATTGGTTAATGGAGTTGTGAACTGATCCAACCATTCTGGAGCGCAATTTAGAACTATGCCCAGAGGGCAACCAAACGGGGCATATCTTTTGACCCAGAAGAGATCATAAAAAATGGAAAGGACCTACATACAAAGATATTTATAGCAGCCCTTTTCATGGTGGCAAAATATGGGAAATTGAGGGGATGCACATCAATTGGGGAATGGCTGAACAAACTGTGGTATATGAATGTAATGGAATATTACCATGCAGTAAGAAATGATGAACAGACAGATTTCAGAAACACCTGGAAAGATTTATATGGATTGATGCATACAAATGAGCAAAACCAGGAAAATATTGTACACAGTATCAGTAACATTGTGTTATCAACTATGAATCAGCTCAACAATCAGTTCTTCTCAGCAAGATAATGATCCATGACAAGTACAAAGGACAATACTATTTCATTTCTAGGTAAAGAACTAGTGGACTCTGAATGCAGATGGAAGCATTTTTTTCCATTTACTTTATTCTTTCCTGTGTTTTTTTTTCTTCTGATCTGTTTCTTCTTTCACAATAGTGACTAATATAGAAATATTCTTTACATGATAGCACATGTATAAGCTATACCAAACTGCCTACCATTTTCGGGAGAGAAGAAGGGAAGGAGAAAAATTTGGAACTCGAAATCTTGTAGAAATGAATGCTAAAAATTTTCTTGACACGTGATGAGAAAAAATAAAATACTATTAAAAATAATAATACAGTTTCTCTCACAGAGATGTCATGAATAAAGTGCTTTGTAAACCATAAAGTTTTACATATCAGTGAGCTATTAAAGTGAATTATTATTATGAACTATATTTTAACTATTTATTACTATTGCTTAATACTTACATATACATACATAATACTTATTCCCTTATATCACTAAATGAAGATACTTCTCTTTCAATTAATTGAACTTTTACAGAGTTCCACTCTATGCAAAGCAAAGCAATATAAAATACACCAGGTATACCAAACATATATAATGTTATAGGAGACACATTAACCATCTTAACCATTTACCTTTTTGCTCAACTGCATTCTATCATTCTCAAAGAGATCTTTAAGCTCCACTGCATCGTGTACATTTGGGTCTGTGTATGGTACCTCGTGCCCACTAACAGTTCACATCTCCATCATCTTACCTATAGAATTGCCTTCCAGGTAAACCAAGGGGATCAATGAAAGCTCTTTCCAACAGCATCAACTGATCATTCGCAATTCTCACTGCAATTGGGCTATGGGGAAGGAAAAAAATGTAATCACTTTTACCACCAAAATATTTCAAAAGAATTTACAAAAAAAGGAGGCAAGACATAATTAAGCTTAAGTGAGGTGAACATGGTGTCCCATTTGTCCACAACAATGATATATCCCACTCTAGTTTACTGGGAAAGTTATCATCACTATGCAACAAATTTAAATATTTTTCATTTTAATTTTGCCTTTTAAGTTATTAGATGACATGTAAAAGTTCACCCAGTAATTCATAGACTAAGGTTTATAAGTCACAAATCACATGTCACAGTGACAGACTCTACAAACAGACATGGATCAAAAGAACTATCGATTAATTCCAATCTTTCTTAGCATGTAAGATCCTAAAGTTTCATCATTCATCCATATTGCGTCCTGGGTCTTCAGGTTCCACCATTTATCAGTATACATTGACAGATTTTGTTATTTCCACAGATGAGACTCTTTCATAAAGAGGTTTGGTGCCCTGGCATTTTAAACTTACTTATTAAAGTCAATGTGTGCAAGTCTTCTATGAAAATCTGCAGCAGCATCTGTGAAGTTTCTCACAGCAGAAAATAAAGAATCTTTAAAAGGAAAAAGAAGTACAGGTTTTTGGAAGGGTAATGTCAGAGAAAGAGCCAATACTTTTATAAGTGCTTTATATTTCAGAGGCTCATTTGCCTATCTATCCCTCCCCTTTCCAGATGGTCTTAAAAAAAAGTTCAGTTTTTTCCCCCATTTTTTTAGTTGACAGTGCCTGCAGAACCATGGAGGTGATTAGCAAATGTCTTTAGCGAGTAGGTGTTGTATGAAAATGGAAACATTATTAAAATTTGTTTTTGAGAGGATAGCAGCCAAGAATCTTAGAAAGCCTGTAAATTGTAGGAAAAAACCACAGCTAAGGCAGTAACAGGGACATACACCCA
Organism: Phalanger gymnotis; assembly: GCA_028646595.1. Taxonomy (NCBI): domain Eukaryota; kingdom Metazoa; phylum Chordata; class Mammalia; order Diprotodontia; family Phalangeridae; genus Phalanger; species Phalanger gymnotis. The sequence continues at coordinate 683,337,967 of CM053622.1, read as the reverse complement.
CATAGCTTCTCTAAATTGTAGCATTGCTCAAATTCTGCATAGAGATGAAAGTGAAGCCTTTCATAATCTGCCCTCACCCCTGTCTTTGTAGGCTTATTAATCACTATTATCCCTTCATTCTAGTCAAACTACTGGATATACTAACTGGCATACTAACTACTGGTATACTAACAAATCATTGTTCTACCTCCTTTTTTTTGGCGCTCTTTCACAGGGTAAAGCCTGGTCCCCATGCCTGGAATGCACCCCCTCCTCATACCTACCTCTTAGAATTCCTAGCTTCTTTCAAAACTTGGCTCAAGGGAATTTTTCTACATAAGGCCTTTCTTGAAAACCTCAGCTGATAGTGTTCTACCCCTTCTCTCCCAAACCACTTTGTATATAAGTTTCATTACATATAGGTAAGCGTTTGCTTCTAAGCCCCTAGGACAGTACCTGGCACATTGTAAGCGCTTAATAAATGCTTGTCAATTGATTAATGCTGTGAACTCAAAATTCAGGATAAAACAAACTCCATTCTTGTTTGAAAAGATTACAAATCAGAACCTCACCTAAATGGCAATTTGTTGCAAAACTGGCATGCCTGGAAAACTAAAAATCCAAGTTAATGATGTTAGCCTCAATGTAGTAAAAGACAAAGAATTTTCTTCAAGTTTTCAAGGAAAGAGAACATGTCTTCATTATATTTTTGATGGTTGTCCAACTGAGACCAGTTTTCCCCATGAGTTCCCTCTTCTTTGGAGCTTGACCCTCTGATCCCCATCTACCTCCTTCCTCCAATCTCTTGATGAGGTGTAGCCCTTTTCCCTTCCAAGGCTAAGCCCTCAAGAGAGGGACTCTCTTATTTTCTCAAGTAGATTGTCCTCCCAATCATCCCCCCTCCCTCTCAAAAAGCCTTCACTTAGACCCTATCCTCTCAAAGTAATATATACGTATATATGCATATGTATGCACGCATGTGTACATACACATACACATATTTTTACACACAGATATCTATATCTATTTATATCTTCTCTCTTTCTCAGTCAAACTCCTAGAAGAAGCTGTTTATAATTGCTGATTCCATTTACTCCCCTCTCACTCACTCTTTGCTACATTTGACACTTGTTTGCCTCCCTCTCCTGGATAGTCTTGCCTCTCTGGGTTCTTGTGATATTACTCTCCCCTGGAATATTACTTCCAGCATGAAGCATAAAGGTATACTGAGGCAGACATGGGAGGCTTATGCCAGGCAAGTCAGATTATCACCACCACCTACTAAGAGACAGCTCAGTACCCAGAACCCAAGTGCCTTGGGAATATCCTTCCTGGACCTCTAGCCTTACTTCTGTCCCATCACCACAGCCATCCAAGGAAGCACCTCCTAGAAAGAAGAGGCTAGTCATCCCTCCAAGTAGTGACTGACTCTCATCTATGGGGAAGCCAAACCAGCCTGAGTGAAGTTAGCAAGGCACCCTGAGAGACAGGAGGCAATTTGTGCCAGGCAAGTCAAACTATCACCACCAATTCAACCACCACCTCTCCTCAGACCACAATACAAACACCCTAGGATCCTAAACTGAAGAGCCTTGGAAATATTATCTCCCAAAATTATCAGTCTTGCTTTCCGATCATTCTCCATATTCAAGGAAGAAATACCTGGGAAGAAAGGTCCCACTTTCCTCACTCCCGCTAACTTATGACATTTGGCACCAATTGGTGATGAACTCAAGAGCTGAGGAGAGGCAGGACGCCCCAAGCCATTGGTCCTGCTTCTAGCCCAACTCTCAGAGTCATTACCCTGGGAAGCAGCCCTGATGGAGATATGACCTGACAACTAACTGCCTTCTTGAGTTCTGCAGATATAGCTACTGAAGACGCAGGAAAGAAAGTTTGCCCCCAAAGTTCTTGACACTGTTAAGTGGATCAACATTAGAAAATGATGATTTTATCAATGAACATGAAATTAGAGATGACATATTATCATCTGTTTTACCTCTGCACCTATAGACCATGGGACTTTTCCATCAGATTTGCAGCTGAAACCTTCTGTATCATTAGAATTTAAGCTTCTTAAATCAGAAACTTTCTTACTTTTCTATTTATATCTCCAGTGATTATTAGCACAATGCTTTGCACAGTGTGAATTAATTAAATTCTTTTTCATTCATTCATTCTTGATTCCCTTCTTAATCTATCTAACCACTTTGTTTTCTTTGCTGTATCACCATTTATAAAATTTTTCCCAATGGCAGAAGTGTCCTAAGGTTCTGTCATTGGCTTAGTTCTGTCTATATACTTTCTTGATGACTTCAGTGGTTCTCATGGGTTTAAAATAACTCAAAGATCTATATATCCAATCCTAGTCTCTCTCAAGCTCCAATCCCACAGATCCAGTGATACACCAAAAGCCAATGTCAAAGTGGATGTCCTCACAACATCTCAAACTTAATGTGTTCAAAAAAAGAGAACTCGTTATCTGTTCCCAAACACTCTGTTCTACCAAACTTCCCTAAGCTCTGTTGAGGACACCATCATTCTAATCTTCCATGTTTATTCTCTTTTCTCTATATACTGAATCCTCTGCCAAACACTACTGTTTCTTACTTCTCAACATCTCTTACATCTGATTCTTTCTCTTTAACACAGCCACCAAATTAGTCCAAATTCTCATTACATCTTCTCCTGGACTTTTTCAATGGTCTCCTAGTTGGTGTCCCTGACTTAATCTCTCTTGATTCCAATCTATCCTCTACACATTTGCCAAAGTGATTTTCCTTAAATACAGATCTGATCATGTCACTCTTCTAGTGGTGATGGTTTCCCTATTGCCTCTAGGATGAAAATATAAACTTTTTTTTTGTCTTTTTAAGGTCTTGACGATCTGATCCCAAACTATCTTTGCAATTTCATTATATTATTTCTGTTACTATATCTAGAATCTAAACAAACTGATTTTTTCTTCCATTCCTCACACATGGCACTTCATTTTTCTTCTCTATGTTCTGCACTATTCATGCCCTAAGGCTGTAATGCACTCCCTCCTTCAAAACACAGCTCAAGAACCACTTTTATACAAAGCATTTCTTAAGCTACTCCTGCACCCACCAATACTGTCCCTCCCTATCTTCCATTAATTTGTATTTGCTCTCCATACTACCTAGACATCTACATGTTATCTCCCCTCCTAGAATCTATGCTACTTAAGAGCAGGAATGGTTTCATTTTTTTAGCCTTTGTAAATCTATTGCTTAGTAAAGTGCCTGACTCTAGTGGGCACTTAAATAAGAGCTTGTTGATTACTGGATAACTGAGGTACAGCATCAGGATACTAATAAATAAAAATGGTTGTGATGATATGTAGATATGTATACACATACATTATGTGTATGTACATACATATATGATATATACAACACATATACACATATGTATATGCATAAATATGTATATGTGTGTATCTACCTGACATTAGAGGGGTAGAACACATACTTTGCTTTGTAAAAAATCCTTGGGCAAAATTATACTGGGATCAAGATAGCTATTTGGCAAAATGTATCCCATCCCCCTTTGCCATCTTCTGTTTTATTTCTTTGCACGTCAATCAGTATTAAGTCATTTGTAAGAATTACTAATAAGAATCTTGTGAATATATGCAGCCAAATCAATGATAATAATAAACAATTTCATTGTTGGAGAGCTTTAAGTCATACATTTCTGAAGACTCAATGAGGTTTGAAACCTATAAGATGTGTAATCTTGGGCAACTTAATTCAACATCCCTGAACCTGTTCCCTTATCTGCAAAATGTGGATAATCAGATTCCTTACTCCACAGGGTCACTGTGAAGTTGAAATAAGACGATTAATGTAAAGCACTCTGCAAAATGTAAAGAACTATAAATGTTATTATTTTAATTACTGACATAATTCAAAAACACCTTTAAGCATTATAGAAAGAAACATTCCTTCTTTAAAGTCATTAAGCACCCATAACTTATGCCAACTATGTAAGTTTTTCATCCTTTGTCTCTACCTCCACCCCCAGACCAACATCTGAATCATAAGGATTTCCCTTGAGATGGTCATTTCTAAATCATTTTACCTTATCTGAGTCAGGAAGCAGATTTTTTTATTCATCTTACAATTTCTGAGTATAACATGACTTATTCCTCAACTTAAGCAGTCACTGTCCATGGAAAATCATAATATTGTACCAGCTAGAGTTGAAGAGGATCCCTAAGGGCTCAACTAGTCTAATCCCTTCATTTTACAGGTGAGGAAACTGAGGTCCTAGAAAAAAGGAAAGAATTTGTTCAAAGTCACACAAGTAGCAAATGGAAGTGCTGGGATTCAAAATAAAGTTTCTGACTCCTAATCCAATGCTTTTCTACCACTCCACACAGCTGGTATCCAGTAAAGTGGAAGATTCAGGCATCTATCTGGATACCTCTTTGCATATTAAGTGGGCACTTTACCATCTAAACATATTCTCCATATGGCAAGGCTGCTATAAAAAAAAGCCAAAGTCTTCCAAAAACTATAGTTAGTAATCTTACATGGAATTAAAAATAGTAATGTAGAACAGAATTAAGAATGATCATGTATTTTAAAAAGTGAACATGGACAAACACGTTCGAGGTATAAAATAATCATCCTTGCCTCAAATAAATATGGCTTTAGCAAAGCTTTGCTCTTAATAAATATGGAAAATAATACCAGTAATAGCAGTTTTGTAGCTTTTCAAAGCTACTAAAATCCTAATCTTTCTGCAATGACTAAAAACTGTATTGGTGGGGCGGCTAGGTGGCGCAGTAAATAGAGCACCGGGCCAGGAGTCAGGAGGACCTGAGTTCAAATCCGGCCTCAGACACTTTACACACTTACTAGCTGTGTGACCTTGGACAAGTCACTTATCTCCAATTGCCCTGCCTTCCCCCTTCCAAAAAATTTAAAAAAAATAAAAACTCTACTGGTAAGCCTTGAAAGTAATGGTGACAGATGTTATAGATGCAGCTGAGTTTTAATTCTTTACAAAGATAGCGATGTAGGAAAGACATTTACCTACCTGATGTTTCCAGCACTTCCCACACACAAGAAGAAACATGCTATATATGTAGTTTGTTTATCAGTTCCGAGGAATGAACCAATTTGGTTATGGAAATCTCATCATTTATATCAGATCTTATCACATTCTCTCTCTGTCTCTCTCCCTGCCTGTCCCTTTGTCTCTCATATACACACACAAACACACTCCCAGATTCAAGCAAAATCTTCAAAGATTATAGGCAGGTAAATTTTATAAGAGCAAGCCAATAGGAAGAGCAGGCAAATTTTAATTAGTAATTCTCATGGATATTTGTTCAGGAACCCTCAATTGCTGCCTCTTGAAATAAGCAGAATTCAGTGTGGAATTTAATTTCTTTGATAGACATTTCTTGGCCAAATTTATTTTTAGGGATCAGTCCAATTTCATATTAAAACAAATGATTGAATAATGACAATGATTGTTGGAAGTAATTATCAAATTGTTATCAAAGGATGTAATTTCTTAATAGTAGGACCCACAATAAATGTCAACTACTTACTTACCAAATGATACTCTATGGTCTTTCAGTTGTTGGTCATGTTTCTTGGATAAATTATAGATACTTGTAGCATAGTTTCCTAAAGCTTTTGCATAGTCTTGAACATTGAAAGGAATGATTCTGGAATCTGCAAGTTCATATACCAGTCCTCCTCGTAACTGGGCTATAGCAAGATGTTTCTTAAAGGTAGGGTCATAAAACTGGTTGACCAGCTCAAAAGTCTCATAAATAGTGTGGTAAACTGGATAGCTACTGAACTTGTCCGTTTTCTAGGGTGGGGGTAAAAAAAAAAGCATAGACATATGTTAAGTACTTTAAGTGAAAACAAAATTAAGCACTTGTGAAAAAAATTATATCCATATGTCACTATAGCCTTCTCCACAATGAAGCAACAGCATTAAATAATTGAGGTAAACAAAACAAAAACAAACAAAAAACTTCCCAACAGTTGGTCCAAAAGCAGAGTGCATAATGTGTTGGTGATGAGTTTCTTGTCTCTAGATAAATTTAAGAAAACACTGGAAAACATCTGAGGAGATTTCTTGCTCAGGTAACTGGTTGAAGTAAATGGTTACTTGAGGGTTCTCTGCCAACTCTGATATTCTGTGATTCTATATATTTTTTATATCCTTGTATATGTTTGTATTTATTCTCTTCATATTTATACTACATATACTTATAAATTCACTTATCTCTCTCACTAGAATGTAATGTCTTTGTAAGTAAAAATTATTTCATCCTTTGTATTTATATTTTCAGTTCTTGGATCTAACAGTCACTTAATAAATATATGATGATTGATTCTATGAAATCTTAATGGTCTAAAACTCCAAAACTAAATGTTCAATAATTTGAAAATGCCTTGGTCCTTATTTTACAAACTTTACGAGTCACAAAAATTCTGCTTACTCAAAATTTAAAATACTTCTCACATATTTTGATAACTTGTTTCATAAACTAACTTGCAATTTAATAGAATTAACATATAAAATAATTAAGATTTTCAAAATGCTGTTCTCAACCACAAGCCACCAAATGTGATTATCCTCATTTTATGGTTGAGGAAACCAAAGCTCAGAGAAGGTAGGTGACTTGTCCAAGTGTTGTGATTTGAACCCAGGACTCTTCTTGATGTGTTTATACTAGACTGCCTTCCTTAATTTTGATTTGAGAATCTATTTGACATTTACTACGAATTTCTAAATGTACCAAATGTGTATTCCAAACTTTATTTAACGAACACTACTTAGCTTAAATGAACATGTATATGATACACATGCCAAGTATACCCAATAACTCATAACCTATTCAACAGTTTAAATGACCACATTTGCAACCAATCAATTGAGGTTAAAGGATTGGAATTGTAACAAATAAAAGAGAAGCCTATTCCATTTCTCTTCATAGTCCCAGAGTAATAAGAGGGGAGGTAAAGGAAATCTCAGCCCTGGAGAGTCCTTCTAAATGTGTATGTTCTTTGAATCAACATTTCATTGAAGAAAAGCAGGTTGGAGGCATTGATACCAGAAAGCTTTCTCTATAAAGGTCTGTACTTTTAAAAATGAATCTGAAATTTTCAGCTATTGATAAGCTAGGTGCTTTAAAAGTATAAAATTGGGAAGGCATAGATTTTATAGTATAACAGGAGTTTGGAAGATGCTCAAAACACCTCAAATGTAGTCACTCATGTGGAAGATGCCAAGGACTTATACTATGAAGAGACATTCCATATTGGGCTATCAAGCATCTGAGAGCACCTTTTCCATTGGCTGCGTAGTTGTAACTGGCTGTGTCTTTAAATCTTCCTCCATGAGGCAGGTTTCTTTTGTTTGAATGACACCCATGGGTGAAGAATACATTTACTCACAGCAGAGGCACCATGGAGTAAAAGCTGAGTGAGAAAGGGCCTGAGGGCTACCTTTTCCTCAGGCCCTGTGGTCCTGAAAGATGGGTCTGAGATTTTGTTCTTGCTTTGTTTGTCCTTTTAAGTTCTGCATGCAGGGAATGGAGGCTCTAGACACAGGAGCTTGTCAATGGGGCCCTGAAGCCCAGGTTTCCAACCTGGTTATTGTTGCTTGCCCAGCAGGGAAGCCTTAAGAAGCCAGGGCAACAAGACATAAAGGGAGAGGGAAAGAGAGGATACCTTCAGGTTTAGACCTTGGTGGGACTAATACTACGTAGGAACAGAGAAATTTTTTTCATTCAACCCACCCCTTTCCTCTTCAGAAACTGAGGTAGACTAGGTTAAGGTTTTGCCCCTGAAGTGCTAAAAGAAAATGTTTGTATGTTTGTTCTGGCTATACCTTTGAAGCAAATATCTCTTTGTAAAAGCAAATCTGACTGTTAAGTAATTAAGTGGAACTAGGGTTTTGGATCCCTAACGTTTGAGGAATACAATTACAAATGGCAGAGACCAAAGACACCCCTAATTCTCTAAGGGTCCTGGAAAACCCTTGGAGGGAAGAATGAAATGTGACACACTAGTCCTCAAATAGTGAAGGCCAAAAAATCATTATTACATTAGAAAGAAGATTCCCTAAGAAAAGACTTAGAGTTTTTAGTGGATTAATGTACAAATCAAGTCAACAGTCAACGAAAAACTAAACATGATCCTGGGAGATATTAAGAGGAACATTGCTTCCAGCATGAACAAGGAGATAATCCTCCTGTTTTCTGTCCTGATCAGACTACATCTGGAACATTGTTTATTTTTGGGTGCTACATTTCAGGAAGAGTGTCAATAAGGTGGAACATGGCCAGAGAAGGTCAATCAGGATGGTGAAATGCCTGAAGTTCAAGACATGTAACAATACTACTAATAACTGATTCTATGTGGCACTTAAAAATTTGCCATTATCTCATCTGACCCCCATCAGGATCAGTTAAAGGAACTAGGAATTAGCTAGCCTAGAGAAGCCTGAGACGGGAGATGATAGGTATCTTCAAGCATTCAAAGAGCTGGCTCTTAGAAGAGAGAACAGATTTATTTTACTTGTTTCCAAATGGCAAAATTAGGATCAATGGGTAGAAATTGCAAAGATGCCAATTTAGACTTAATGTGTATAAGGAAAACTGTTCTAACAACTAGAGCTGTTTAAAGGGAAATGAGCCCCCTTGGGAGGTAGTGGGTTCCTCCAAACTGGAAATCTTTAAGCAAAGGACAGATGATTGATCGCTTGTTGGGGATATCATAAAGATTTCTCTTTAGATATGGATTTGATTAGTTAAGCTCTGAGATTCCTTCAAAACCTGATAGTCAATTCTATGAACTATATATGCATTATTTTGCTCACTATTATGGCACTAGCTTATTTCAAATGTAATAATTCACAAAGCATCAAATAACCCTTAATGGTCTATAAAGGAACTTAGAGAAGAGTGGAACCAGGAAACCTGTTCACTCAGTACAGGTCATCAGATGTGGCAGCATTTGCTCACTTGACCAACATATACACACACACGAATCTACATATATGTATAAATATACACATACATATATACATATGTATGCATACATATATGTATATTGTAGATAAATGTTTATTATACATGTATAGATATATATTTTATTGTTTATTATTTATTATTAAAATATTATTCATATATATATATATAGAGAGAGAGAGAGAGAATAAAATTCTTACTCCAGATAATAAAATGGCTTACCCTGTTCTTAGTATAACGGGCTCTACCAGAAGCAATTCCCAGCCTCTGAAAATAAGCTTCAAAATCACTCCCAGATCCTAGTTTATTTATTCTATACACAGAAAAAAAAACAACACAAAGTCAACTTCCCACAATAACTTATAACCTAAGTCTAACAAAACTCTATTCCTGACAGGAGACAGAAGACTATTCTCGGTGAATTTAATTAATTTTTGGAGGAAAATAGAACTTTAAGTTTAATATAATCATGAGAGGTTTTACCTCAGGCAACTCTCAATCTAAAACGTTGCATACAAGTTGCTAATCTGTATTAATGGTAAGAGTTGTCATGCTAGTAGTGTCTTTTACTGATGAAATCACAGGACTAGATGAAAACCGCAATCTTCAGGTAAATATTTTCCCCTACAAAATGTTAAGAGAATTTCAGTCTCGATAAAACTAAATCCATCTTATTTTCATTTTAGTAATAAAGCCAATATTGGTAAGCTGTTTGTTACTTAATTAAAAAGAAAATAGTTGGAGGCAGACTTAGTCACACTACTCAAATCTTCTAGAAAATCCAGTTAAAGAAGAAGGAATGAAACTGAACTTTCTCATACAGCTTTTGCAAGCTTAACAATCCTTTGTCCTACCTGTGGTCCTAGAAGTGAACACATAATGAAGAAAAATGACATAAAATGAATAGAGGGAAATAGCTATAGTGGAAAAAATGAAATATTTCTGAGTTACAAAATGAATGAGTCATTATCTAGCTTTTATGCTATTATTACATATCAGGATGCAAATCAGCGATAAAAATAAAATCACCCTAAAAGAAATGGCAATTTGACATTGGTTTTGCCATATACCTACTGTCCCACCCACTCGATGGTTTAGACTGGAGTCTAGGGTGGAGATAGGGAAAACTAGGATTAGGGTTGGGTTTTTTTGTTCGTTTTATTAATGTGTTTTGTTATTATATTATAAATGTTTACAGAGTACTTCCACCTGATAAGATGTGTCCTGTAACAATGTAAAACAGATAAAACTAATAATTTAGTGATCTCATCTGAAAGTACAACCAACATCTCACATATGTAGCACCTTTTACCCCAATATATATAAAAAAAATTTTCTCTCTTCCTAACCCCCATCCCAATGAAAGATAAAAGAAAAAGAGTTTCTTGGAAGTTATATTTTTTAGACAGTCAAGGAGCAAGTGAAATCCGCTGCTTATTTTCTAGTACATGCAAAACATGTATTTAAAAATTTACCTAGGAATATTTTTATCTTCAAGTGAAGGATCCTTTTTTAACCAGCTTTCATAAAGAGATTTGCTCTCAAAACCATCATCAGGGCTGTCAATCTGGAAAGGTAAAACACATATTGGAAAATCAGAAGCAAAAGTATAATCAATTGTAATGCTATATAAAATGTGTGTATCATGATACATACTTATGGGCAGGTAGGTGGCACGGTGGATAGAGATCTAGGCCTGGAGTCAGGAAGACTCATCCTGAATTCAAATCTGGCCTTAGACACTAGCTCTGTGACCCCAGGCAAGTCACTTAACCCTGTGCCTCAATTTTCTCATCTGTAAAAGGAACTGGAGAAGGAAATGGCAAACCACTCCAGTATCTTTGCCAAGAAAATGCCAAACAGAGTCAGGAACAGTCAGACATGACTGAAAAATGACTAAACAACATCAATACAAACATATACATGTTAAATTGAATTTTTAAGTTATTATGAAGCAGCATTTATAGATTGGATTCCATAAACCTTTATGTAAATGTGTGTATGAATTCCAACTTAATATTATAAGTTATGGTTCATTTGTCAATAACTGCCTGTTTGCAAGCAGGCAAAAAGTTATCTCCCAGGTGGTGGTTTTTACCATATTATTGTTAAAGATGGAAGTCTTTTTTAAAGCATTTTTAAAAAGACCTGTGAAATTTTTTTTTAAATTGGCATTTTGTCTTTTCTTTAACTAGAAACTTTGGGCAAAATTTGTGCTTTGGTAACTTTTGCTTAAAAAGATATGGGGAAATCCTAAGAAGGCTAGTTATGATCCATGTTAGGGAAGATTATTTAGCAACTTATAACAGTAAACTCATATCCTAAGAGCCCACACCAAAACACTACTCTTGACTACAGATGAAGTTCATTTTCTGAGATATGTAATTAATTTTTAGATGAAAACAGAACTATCTGAGTTTAATACAAACACAAGAGGTTTAACCTCTCAATATCCCAGGAACCTTCTCAGTCTCTAAGTTACAGAGAAGTTTGCCAATCTGTATCAATGATAACAGTTGCCATGCTGGGAATTTCTTTTACTGATGAAATCACAGGATCGGACAAAAATCACAATAATCCAGTTTTCTCAGTGACATAATATGGAATAAACCAAACCTATACATTTGCTTTGTTGCTGGAGGGAGAAAGCTAAACTGTCTAGACCTGTGGCTACAGGAAATGTTTATCAAAATGGTGGCTCACCTAATTTTTTTTTTTTTTATCAAGAGCTTTAACTCTGGCCCAGATTGACAAATCTAATTCTGTTCTGACTTTACCTATTTAATTCATGTAAGTCCAGATATCTCTTTGAAATTAGCCAAACCTCACTTTTAAACACAGAACTTTAGAGTGGGAAGGGTCTTTAGAGATCACTTGACAAAATCCTCTGAATTTGCAGGGAAGATTCTAAGGCCCAAAGAGATTAAATGACTGGCTTAATTATTTTGTGAAAGGCAGAACTAGAAGCAAGCCTACTAACTCCTAGGCATACCCCTGCTACGGCATCATACTCTGAACACACTGTCACCAGTTTTTTACATATTGGGCTGGATGTAAGGGGGCAGGAAAAAACATAATTAATGACAGAAAAAAAATGGTGCCGCAACTAAGTGAAACAATGTAATATAATAGTAAGAGTCTAGAGCCCTTGATTCAAGTCCTGACTATGACTTAGGCAGTTTCCTTCTTGGGCCTCAGTTTTATTGGCTATAAATGAAGAAGACTAGATAACCTCTAAGATCTCTTCTGACTTTTACTTTCAATGAATCAACACATCTATAACTTAACTACGTTATTTTTTTCCTACTTCTTACTCCTTTTCACTACTATATACCTATTCTTTATGGAAACTGTTATGTTCAATTTAAGAACTTTAATATATCAGTCCTTAACTTTCAAACTTAACCAATTAGAAATCATAAGATTACATAAATTTAGAGGGAAAAGGATCTTAGAGTTCATCTAATCCAATACCATCCTCTTCAGATGAAGAATCATCTTGAAAGATAAAATGAATGCCCAAGATGACAGATAACAAGTACCAGGAACCAGGATTCAAACCTAGAGACTCTCATTCCAAATCCAAAGTTCTTTCTGCTAAGACCACAATACATGAGTGCAACCTATTTTGTTTCTTAGCTACATATAAATATCTACATTTTTTTTTATCTTTTACGTATGCGTTCAGAATGTCAGAGAGAAAATTTCCTCCACGGCAAAGTTTCTGAAGGCAAAGAACTAAAAGAATAAGCGCAAATGTTTTATAAGATGAAGGGGGGCAAAGACTGCCTGATATAGTAGACTTAGCAGATTCTAAACTGTCTTTGGCAAGTCCCATAATCTTCCTGGGCCTGTTTCCTTATGTGCAAAAAGGATATAAAAAAAGCTCCTTTACCTATCTCAAAAGGCTGTTGTAAATTCCAAATAGGCATGTTGTGAATGTCTCTGAATCACCCCATGCTCTCAAAATGTTCAGAACCTACAGAATCCTATCCATAGGATTCTCTTTGGAGTATACCTCCCAGAAGCTT
>CM053622.1:683291481-683324423 GCA_028646595.1 Phalanger gymnotis | reverse complement strand
CACCAGCACTCTTTCTTCCCCAAGAACCCCCAACCTGGACTGAACTTAGATCTTAAGCAGGCTCTTCACTCCTGCTCTGATCTGCCACTTAATTCTTCCCACCAGGTGGGCCTGGGGCAGGAAGCAACTGCAGCTGTAGTTCTGTAGCTGCGCCACCTCCACTGCCCCTGGGGGCAGTGGCTGAACTGCAAACTCCCTGTCCCCAGCAGCTTTTCCCGCTAACCTTCTCTGTTGTCTTTGGTATTTGTGGGTTGAGAAGTCCGGTAACTGCCACAGCTCACTGATTCAGGGTTCTAGGGCACGTTCCGCCCGGCTCCTGGTGTGGTTGGTCCGTGCCACCCACGCTGGGCTCTGCTCACCTCCGCTCCCACCTCTGTGTGGGATAGACCTTACCCAGAGACCATCCAGGCTGTCCTGGGCTAGTGTCCTGCTTCCCTCTGCTGTTTTGTGGATTCTGTAGTTCTTCTCTGTTGTCTTTGGTGTTTGTGATTTGAGAAGTCTGGCAACTGCCACAGCTCACGGATTCAGGGCAGAGCGCTGGCTCCTGGTCTGGTTGGTCCGCACTGCCCACGCTGGGCTCTGCTCCCAGCTCCATGCAGGATAGACCTTACCCAGAGATCATCCAGGCTGTCCTTGGCTGGAGCCCTGCTTCCCTCTGCTGTTTTGTGGGTTTTGCAGTTCTAGAATTGGTTCGGAGCCATTTTTTATAGGTTTTTGGAGGGACTTGGTGGGGAGCTCATGCTAGGCCCTGCTTTCCAGCCGCCATCTTGGCTCTGCCCCCCCATCTGGATTATTATTAATAGCTTCCTTGTTTGAAGAATAACTGTGAATGGGGAAGCAATTCTGAGTATTATAAATATTCAAAAATAACTACAAAGGACCTATAAAGAAAGATGTTATCTACCTCTAGAGAAAGAACTAATAGAAGTTCATATAGGATGGTTTTACATATCTATTTGTGTCAAATGACTGCCTTCTCTAGTACAGGGTGGGGAAGGAAGGAGGCAGACAGTTCAGAACTTAAAATGTAACAAAAAAGAAATAAAATTAAATTAAAAAGTCCTTGTTAATGAAAACTTGTGAATCTTTTGTGTTTTAAGCAAATCTTTTGTGGTAGAGAAAATAGTTCTCCTCTACCTGAGCTACTTCTTATACTAAGTACCTCTCTAGACGTAATCCTGTTATCTCTTTTGGGGAGATTGTAGACACCAACTAAATTTATGCTTTGTTTATTTAAGGACTGTCCCATGAGTCTACTTTGGGGTGGGGCTACAAAGAACTAGAGACAATGAGAAAAGTTGACCATCCTTCTTAAGAGACCAGGCCACATCAGGACTAACCCTACTTCACCTAAGCCAAGAACCAGGGCTTCATAGTCCAGATAAGCCCTCATGGCTAATATATGTAAAGGTCTGCCCCATATGGTTTGGGGAAAAAATGAGCACTTGGCAGTGTCCCTTGTAATGGATGATGTCCCCAGGAGTTTTAAAAATAGCACTAAATGTGTTGAAGGGGATTTAGAATGGAACAGTTCTCAGAGAAGGTATAGCTCCATTCCACATTATCATTCCATTTGAGGATAGTTTGTTTAGGTTAGGTGTATACACACACACACACACACCCCATAAATCTATTATCTGCTTATACAGTCTTTTGTTTGTAGCAAACTTAAAACTTACATAGGGATGTGATTATGATAAATCCCTATTGCTTATTAGAAATCCAAATGGGTTCAGCGTCTCCTTCTCCTTCATCATTTCTACACCTAAACTTATGCTAAAAATCAGAGATAATGCTTTCTATATCTTTAAAAGGCCAAAGCCTCTTCCCAGATCACCACTGGTTACCATTATTAATTATACCAGGTAAGCATTTGGTAGCTGCCAATTTTGTTTTACATAAAGGAAAAGGAGATTCATAAGTACTAATAATGGTAAGCAACTGAGGAACAAATCATTTGTAATGAGCTGCCTAATATGGGCAACAGAAGTGCTTTTTTCTTTCTCCCATAAAGAGAGGAGACCAGGAAGAAATTGTCTACCAGCTTACTAGAAATATAAGCTTCGAGCTAAGCCTCTCTGAAAGACAAGGGGTGGAGGAAAATTAAAGCTTCCTTTGGCTGCTCTTCAGTCAGGAAACTGAATTGCTTCTATCTGAATTGTCTTAGGAAGAGCCTGAAGATCACCCAGCAGGATAAAATAGCAGACACTGAGGTCCTTTCTTGAACTAAACTGGCAAGCATTCAAGCTCTAACGCAAAGCGCACAACTCTGATGGACTCGCCATACTGTTCGAACGTAAAACAGACACTTGTTAAAAAAAGAAAACTATTTTATGGAGCACTCACAGAGGGCAAGTGTTCACATGATCTCCAGAAGAAGTGATACAAGGATACTTTCAAGGTCTCTCTTAAAAACACTGGAATTGCTTGTGTGACATGGGAGACCCTGGCACAGGACTGCTCAGCATGGTGTACCCTCATCAGATACTGTACTGTACTCTATGAGCAAAGCAAAATTGAAGTAGCTCCAAAGGAACACTAGATGTGCAAATTTAGAGGAACCACCGCAAATGTTCACATGGACTACTTGTCTCTGATCTGTGGTAGAACATTCCAAACTTGTATTGGTCCGATCAACCAGTCAGACACACTGTAACTTGACCTCTAGCATAGTGATGTCATTTTGGTCCTCTTCGAGAACCAAGGACAACCATCAACCAGTCTCTCCAGTGTGCCCACTGGTCCTTATTCAAGGGGAAAGACTGCTCCTCAACTTTTCACTCTCATCACCTACAATAGGAACTCATAAAGTCTTGGAGAAAAGGCATAGAAGGGGTAGAAATTGTCCCCACTTCTTCCTGTGAGAAGTGAACAAGATTGCTGATCTGATCCCCTCTTCCCAGAATAAAAACTGAATTTTTAAAAGTTACCAATGTGTTGAATTCTCTGAAAGAGTCTAGTTGTCTTGAAACAACCTAGGAATAATAATAAACTAGGAATAATCTGATGGATCCCAAATGGAGAGTTTATCATCCTTTTACCCTCTGAAAATTTGCACCCTTAACAATAAAATGTGCATAATCAGGAGAGGCCTCTCTGCCTCTGCTCTTAAACCTGCCATAATAAACAGGCATAATCCTATACACTTTGTGTGATCCATCCCAAAGGCAAGTCTCACATAAGTGCTACAACAACAAAACTCCAAAACAAAACAAACAAAAAAGAAGATAAAAGAATGTCATTCTACTTAGATTCTTTCCTGCAATAAGAAATCTAAAGTAGAAGTAAAATAAAGTTTACCTCATTAAAAGAAATGTAAGAGGAAGAATACAGGCATAACATAATAATAATTTCTATAAAACAATATAATATGCTCAAATATCAAAGGCAGTTCTAATGAACTTTTCATTAAAAAATATATTTTTCAACAAAGCACAGCAGCAAGAGATAGAAAGAGAAATTCCAGTTAAAATAACTACAGACAATATAAAATACTTGGAAGTCTACCTGCTAAAACAAACCCAGGAACTATAGGAACACAATTACAAAAAACCACTTTTTACACAAATAAAGTTAGATCTAAACAATTGGAGAAATATCAATTGCTCATGATAGAATAAGCCAATACAATAAAAATGACAATCCTACTCAAATTTTCTAATTCAGTGCCATACCAAATTACCAAAAGAAATTATTTTACAAAGATAGAAAAAATAACAAAATTCATCTGGAAGAACGAAAGGTCAAGAATGTCAAAATCATTAATGAAAAACAATGTGAAGGAAGGTGGCTTCGATATTATAACGTGGTAATCATCTAAACTATCTGGTACTGGCTAAGAACCACAGTGGTGAATTAGTGGAATAGATTAGGTACACCAGACACAATAGTAAATGACCATAGTAATCTAGACTTAGATAAACCCAAAGATCCAAGATTTTGGGACAAGAACTCACTATCTGACAAAAACTGCTGGGAAAATCGGAAAACAGTATGACAGAAACTAGGTATAGACCAACATTTTACACTGTATACCAAGAAAAGGTCAAAATGGGTATATGATAAAGGATGATTTAATAAGCAAATCAGGAGAACAAAGAGTTTACCTGTCAGATCTATGGAGAAGGGAAGAATTTATGACTAAGTGAGAGACAGCATTATGAGATGTAAAATGGATTAGTTTGATTACATTAAATTACAAAGGCTACTAATGTAGTCAAAAGTAGAAGGAAAGCAGAAAGCTGGGGAAAATTTTTTTAAAGGAAATATTTCTGATAAAGGCTTCATTTCTCAAATAGAGAACTGAGTTAGATTTGTAAGAATACAAGTCATTTCCCAGTTGATAAATGGTCAAAGGATATGAACAGGCAGTTTTCAGACAAAGAAATCAAAGCTCTCTACAGTCACATAAAAATGCTCTTAAATCACTAATGATTAGAGAAATGCAAATTAAAACAGCTCTGAAGTTGCATCTCATACTTACCAGATTAGCTAATATGACAGAAAAGGAAAGTGATAGATGTTGGAGGGGATGTGGGGAAAATTGGGACACTAATGCACTGTTTGGGGAGTTGTCAACTAATTCAACCATTCTGGAGAACAATTTGGAACTATGCCCAAGGGGCAATCAAACTGCATACCCTGTGATCTAGCAATACCCCTAATAGATTTGTATTCCAAAGACATCCACTAAAAGGAGGAAAAAGCCTACTTGTCCAAAAATATTTATGACATCTCTTTTTTATGGTGGAAAAGAATTAAAAATTGAGAAGATGAGCATCAATTGGAGAATGGCTGAACAAGGCATGGTATATGAATGTAATGGCATATTATTGCACTGTAAGAAATGATGAGCAAGTGGATTTCAGAAAAACCTAGAAATATTTACAGAAACTGATGCAAAGGGAAGTGACCAGAACCAGAAGAACTTAATGGGAACATTGTACAACAATCAACTATGAATGTCTTAGCTATTCTAAGCAATACAACAATCCAAGGCAATTCCCAAAGGACTCATGAAGAAAAATGCTATTCACATTCAGAGAAAGAATTGATGGAGTTTGAATGCAGTTTGAAGCGTGCCATTTTCACTTTATTTTGGGAGTGTTTTTTTTCTTTTGGTCTGTTTGTTCTTTCAGAATGTGAATAATATGGAAATATATTTTACATGATTGCATATATATATAACCTATATCAACTCTGTCTTAGAGAGGGGGCAGGTAAAGGAGGGAGGGAGAAAATTTGGAACTCAAAAATTTTTTAAATGAATGTTAAAGTTTGTTTTTTACAGGTAATTGGAAAAAATAAAACGCTTAAAAATAAAAATATATTTTTCACTAATTAAAAATTTGATACACCAACAATATCTAGATACTACCTACTAACACATTATAAATCCAAAATCAGGCATTATAGTATTTTCAGATCTTCTCTCTAGGTGAAGCAGTATATAGAGTGCTGGCCCTGGAGTCAGGAGGGCCTGAGTTCAAATTCCAGCTCAGACTCTTACTAGTTGTGTGATTCTGAACAAGTCATTTAACCACTGTTTATACTTCAGTTTCCTCATCTGTAAAATGAGCTAGAGAAAGAAATAGCAAATCACTCTAGTATCCTTGCCAAGAAAACCCCAAATGGGGTCCCAAAGAGTCAAACATGACTAATCAACTACACCACCTAATTTCAACAAATGTGCTACCAGTAAATGTACAGTCTTGTTTCTTCACTGTTACATTTTATATTGTTAACTCTACTGAGTTTCTACCCCTTTTCATATTCTTTACATCACAGAAAACAGGAATTGAGCAACTATTTTATTCTCCTGTTTAAAAAAAAAGAGGGAGTATTGAAAAATTGTATGATTTTTCAATTAATTTCAAGCTCATAAGGGTTAGGGCTAGAATAAGGGATTTTTTTCCCTTTCATCTCTTAAACCTGCCATAATAAACAGGCATAATCCTATATACTTCGTGTGATTCTTCTGTGACATTTTCTGAATCATTTATAACCTTACTGGTTTCCTTTTAAGCCTGTGACTTTAAAGTTTTTCCTGAATTCTTTTTAAATGTTTTATTTTACTTTATTGAAATCTTTTGTTTTAACATCGCATTCATTTAGAAAATAACTTAACCCTCTCCTACCTAGTGAGTCATTCCTTGTAATAAAAAATAAAAAAGAGAAGAAAAAAAGCAGTTCAGAAAAACTAACCAATGACTCATGATAACCTGATTGTTGAACAAGGATAAGCACTCTGAAAGGCAATAATAAAGAGGAAGCATATTCCAAGCATGATGGACAATTTTTGTAAAGCTACAGAGAGAGGAAATGGCATGTGGAGTTCAGGGAACTGCTAGTAGTTCAGTTTGGCTGGAAGATGAAGTACATGAGAAGCAGTACTGTGAAACATCTGAAAAGTTACACTAAAGCCATATGTTGATGTCTTTAAATGCCAGCTTGAGGAGTTTGCAATTTATACTAGAGACAATAGGAAATCATAGAAGACTTCTGAGCAGGGAAGCTAACATGCTCTTAGGATTTAGGAAGACAATGTGGGCACTGTGCTGAGAATGGATTGAAAAGAGAAGACAACAGAAGCAGGGAGAGCAAATAAATAGCAATTACATTAGTCTAGTAGAGAGCAAAGGTGTCAATTGGGATAGCAGATGTGAACAAAGAGAAGGAGATAAGTGGAAGAGATATTATAGAACTGACCAAATGTAACAAATGAATATGGAGATGGGACGAGGGAGAAGCAGGAGTCAAAGATAACACAGGCTGAAAATCTAGGTGCCTAGAAGGTTACTGGTGTGGACACACACACACACACACACACACACACACACACACAGATTAGTATTTATAGGAATGAAAAGTTTGGGATGAGGGGAGGAACATGATATATTCCATTTTGGCTATGTTGAATTTAGGATGCTGATTGGACATCTATTTGGAACTGTATAACAAGAAGTGATGTGACCTTGAAACTAAAGTAAGACAAAGTCTAGATACATAGATTTGAAGCCATCTGCACAGAAATGATAAATAGATGGAATTCTTGCCCAATCTGCAGTTAGTATAAAGAGTTAGGATCCATGAAGATCTAGATACACGAAACTCTTGACAGGCTAAAACAGTTATCTAAATTACAAAAATAAAATTGAAAAGCAATAAACGAGAAGTCTTAGGCCTGTGTTAAAAATTGATATCACAAGTATAAGATGAGAAGGTGTAATTGTATAATAGGTTTGTCTAAAAAAATATTCTGAATTTTAGTGGATGGGAAGTTCAAAATGAGTTGATAGTGTGATATTCCAGTCAAACAAACAAAAATATTTCTAATGTGACCTTGGGCTGTACTGAGAGGCATATCCTCCAGAAATAAAGAGGCAATAGTTCCACTGTACTTTGCCCTGGTCAGACTCCAACTGTAATATTATGTTCAGTTAAGCACATTACATTTTAGAAGGCTATTGATAAGATTGAGAACATTGAGGAATACAGACCAGGATTATGAAGGATCGTGAGTTCATATCAGACAAGGATTGATTGAAGGAAATGGGAACATTTAACATAAAGAAGATGATGAAGGTAATTATCCAAACCAAAAAAAAACCCTCACAAAACATTAACAAAATACAATGGCCATCACTCTATGTTAGCTACAGAAAGATATGAACAATATCTATATGTGGTGCTATAGTTCTGCTTTCTTCATTTTGCATTAGTTTTTCATTTAAATTTTCAAGAGTTTTGTTTGTGATACGATTTCATTGACATAGGATTTCACTGGCATAGGATTTCACTGGCCTAGGGAACTCCCAGTGAGGAAACTTGCTTTATGAATGCAGCTCAGGAGCTATTCTACACCACAGAGCCTTAAGAATTCCCTAGGGCACTGAGAATTGACTTCTCACTAATGATTTCTTAAATGCAAAATCAGATGAGCTTTTCTCAGTTCTTATTCATTGACTTCTCATTGACTTCTCTTCAATTTGTGATACTGTTGACACATAAACACATGTACATATGAATATATATGGATATGTATGAGATGACTATAACAACATAAATAGAAAAAATAACAAAATCAAAAGTGAATTCTGTGTATTTATAATGACCAAGTTTAGACCTGAAGAATTTGCAGATGTAGGAGACCTATGAGTGTGAAACACTACATATATTAGCATACTTGAAGAATATGTTGATTAGTTTTGTTGAATTTTTTTCTTCTTTTTTCTATCTTTTGTCTTAAGGGATGGCTCTCTGGGTAGGGAAGAAGTGAAGGATATATATCAAGTAATAAATACGATTAAAAAGAAAACCAGTAAGTTTTTTTTTGATGAAAACTCTCTTTAGTCTTAGAAGGGCTACAATATGTTGAGAGAGTACCTATACGCTGACAAAAATCACAGATTCTTAAAGTGCTACAGCAAGTCTTCATATTTTGTTGTCGCTGTTCAGTCATTTTAGTCATACCGGACTCTTCATGACCTCTTCTGGGGTTTTCTTGACAGACAGGCTGAAGTGTTTTGTCATTTCTTTCTCCAGCACATTTTACAGATGAGGAAACTTGGGCAAAGTTAAGTGACTTGCCCAAGGTCACACAGCTAGTAAGTGTCTGAGGCCAGATTTTGAACTTGGGACCTCTTGACTCTAGGTCCGGCACTCTATCCACTGTACCACCTAGCTACCCAAGTCTTCATAGATCCGATGACTAATAAAAACGACCCATGGAGATGTTATATGAAGTAGATTACCTAACAGTCCTTTATTGTTTTCAAAACACTTTCATCTCCATGATCTTAGGCAGGGCAAGCAATTCTGGCCATTTTAAAGATTGAGAAACTGAGACCCAAAGAGGTTAAGTGATCTTGTCCAAAGCCACTTAACTTAAAGCCAGGAATGGAATTCAAGTCTTCTCTATTATAATAACAATTCTCATTTGTATAGCGCCTTAAAGTTTATAAGGCAATTTCCTACCAGTGAGGGAGGTAAGACAAGTACTGTCCTGCCTATTTTATAGATAAAAAAACAAGTTCAGTGAGATTAAATTACTGTTTTCCCCCAATAGCTTATAGAGCTTATAGAGGTGATAAGAATCAAAGTCAAGACTTAGTGTCTAATGTGCCTCTTACTCAGCTTTTTCTCTACACGACAACTGTTAGGCTGAATACACAATATGATTGTATGTATTAGCATTGCCTAGAGAAAGACTAGGGATATCACTCATAATTTGTGACATGGACATATAAAACACAATTTCTTAATATTTTGTTGACTGGAGGGAAGTACCAAAGTTGAAGTGTGAAAGCAGAGAAATGCTTACCTCATTTCACGCTGATTCATTCTAACTGCAGCTAGATACATCAAATGCCTATTGGTATAGTTTCTGTATTTCAAACTGTCATGACTTTAATAATTCACTCAAATAAAAGAATCCTAAATAAAATGTGTATTCCCTATTATGTAGTGACTTAATAATAAGCTCTTTGATGGAAGAGACATTTTTTTAATCCCCAGTTCTTAGCAAAAAGCCTTGACCATAGTAGGTGCTAGCTTGATGAATTTAATTTATCTGTTATTTTGTGACAGATTCATTTATGTACCTCTTTTGTCAGATTATAGACCAATTTGTAGAGAAGGGGTGTGCAGTCCACTCTAAGGGTATAATTGCCTGAGAAGAGAAACAAAGATATGACCAAGTTAAATGTGAATTATTTACAACTCTATTTCCCAATGCTTTAATTATGAGCATATGTCAATAGTTTTAGAAATTAACTCTTCTTTCCTCAGGAAAGGGAAATGAGAACATAGCTGTATAGCCAGAGGGAAAGCTCTAGTAATGCAAGTTGGGACCAGGAGCAAAGAAAAAACATTCTTATTCTAGCACTTTTCAGGGGGAATCTGGGATTACAAAGCCTTCAGCACTGGAGGTTCCTGTGGGGGATATATGGGAAAGAAGGAATACTACAGGGGCTTGGGCAGCAATGTCTAAAAGGCTGGAGGAGGTCTGAAGGCAGTTTTTCTACAAATGGGTTGTTCATAAGTAGGAGACAGAGGCCAAGGACTGAAACATTAAAAAGGACCCCAAAGAATCCCAGATACTTCCTTAAATATTCAGAGTAAAGGGGGTAATTATACTGGGTGTTCTAAGTCTTAATGTAGTTTTAAGCTTTTGACATTGTAATCTGTACTAAAACTTTTGGGACATCCTGTATATTTTGACAATCACCACAACTTGAAGACCAAAGTTCATCTGATTTGTCTTTAGACTCATTATTTTAGAGCTTTGAGGTACATGAAAGATAACCTCATCTAGTACCCTTATTTGGGAGGAACAAAACAACCACCACAAAGGGTTAAACTGACCTATGTACACTTTTAAAAGGATCTTTGTGAGATATTTACTTGTGCTTTAATATCAATACATGCAATGCTTCCCATTAAGACTGAAAAATGGAAGCAAATTGTTATAGTATCTGCACTGACAGAAATACAGTTGGACAATTTACTTACTTAGTAAACCAGGCAAGACCAGTGAATATTAAGTTTACCAAAGGTACTGGTGGAATGGATTGCTTATGTACATCATTGAACTAATAAAATGGGAAACAAAGGTAGCAATAGCAAATAGCTCACAAGAAGAGGATAGGTTAAATGAAATTACTTATTTGAAATAAATTTTACCTTCTATGGATGAGTCTGAATTAATATAAGCAATGCTTCTCTCTTGAAGTATTTTTGCATTCTCCTATAGTTGAGGTAAAGTTTTTACTTTATTCTTAGTCATTACCATATAAGAAAATGTAGACAAAATAATTGAGTTACTTCAGAAGAATAGTCAGTTAATACCCTTAAAAATTAAATAACAATTCCCAAAGTTCCCTATCCCCCCAAGGATTCTGATTGAATAAAATCTACCTAGTACAGTTGTAGCTATGGGTTATTTTTTAGTAAATAGACCTATTTAGGTACACTTTTAACAAAGAAAGTGAGGCTTATGTAATGGACAGGGAGCTGACTTCCAAGTAAGGAAGGCCTTCCAGGGTTGAATCCCTTCCTCCACCACACACTATCAGTATGGCCTAGGCAAATCAAGACTTCTACGTGTTCTAGGTAACTCTTTAAGATTCTAAGTTGCAGAAAAGGTTCTGAAATCTGCATTGGGAGGAAGTTTCCTCACTTGCTAGTTACCTACATAACTGTGAAATCACAGGACCAGTTTTTATTCCTATCTTTCAGCAAACAAGGTCTTATCAATTGTTCTTACTTATCCTCCTGAATAGTTTCTGATACAATCACATAAGCCCATCTCCACTACAGGGAAACATATTTATTATTCCTCAAAATTGGTATGGGGGAGTTAGTAGAGGGAAAACATGGCTAAGTATGGGGATAAAAAAGGTGTTTCTCACAATGCCAAGGTGATAATTATCAATGTGATACCCATAATGTTAATTGACAAGGAAAATGCTAGATCGTGTTTTTATCTATTAATCATAGTATTTAGAACATAGTAGAAATGATACAGAAAGTAAAAAAAAACTCTGAGAATGAATATTTTCATTATTCTATATTTCATTCTTTCTAATCTCTCCTATGTGCACCAACCCTATTAAAAACTGTATAATGATTTATATATGAATATTTTTTATTTTTATGTTCTCTCTGATTCCTCTTATGTGTATCAACCCCATTATTAATTGTAAAATGATAAATATACACATGCCTATCTTCTGACTAGACTGTCAGCTCCTCAGAGGCAGGGAATATGTTATTTTTCATCTTTTCCATAGTGCCTAGTATAGTGCACTGAAGGTGTTTTCTGTTTCTTGAATTGAATTTAAGTGAACTGAATTGTTAAGGGTCATTTACATCCAGGAAAAAAAGATCAACTGAGGGCCACCTTTAATGACTATAACTCTTAGAGGCATTTTGTTTCTTATACTGAGGCTAAACAAAATCTGCCTCCCAATATCTTCTGTTCCTCGATTTGACCATTGAAACTACACAAATGAACTAGAATCACTCTTCCACATAATGGTCTGTAAATATTTGAGAACAGCAATCATGTTATCCTGTGTCTCTTCTCCAGATTAATTATTTGCAATTTCTCTACCCCTTCAAGCATGGCTCATTTAGCATGGCTTCAATATCCTAGTAGTCTTCTTTTGGGTACATCTGTTTATCACATGTTTGGATTTGTCCCTCTTAAATATGATGCTCAGAAGTGAACACAAGACTCCATATATGTTCTGATCACAGAATTGAGCAATAAGACAATTACCCTCCCTTCAACTCAATACTTTTATTATTATTGTCCCTTATGATTTGGTGAGGTTTTTTTTAAAGCCATTTTAGATTGGAAGTCAACTAAACTCTTAAGTCTAAGTTGTTCTCACAAGAACAGTGGCCTTGCCACTCATTCACCATCCTATGCTTATGCCATTGATTTTTTAAATCTAAATGCAGGCCTTTCTTATTCAATAAATATATTCATCACTTTTAAACTTCATTTTGTTACCTTTAGCATGTCATTTCAGCCTACTAAAATATTGATAAATCTTGATTCTATAATTTCAATTATAGATAGTATAGCAATTAAACAACTCAGTGCATAGGGCACTAGGCCTGAAGTCAGGAAGACCTGAGTTCAAATGTGCCCTTGGGCACTTGCTAGTTGTGTGACTCTGGGCAAGTCACTTATTAACTTTGTTTGCCTCAATCTACTGGAGAAGGAAATGCAAACCACTCCAATATCCTTGCCAAGAAAACTCCACGGACAGTATGGTATACAGGGTCATGAAGAGTCAGATACAACTGAACAACTAAACAACAACAGCTATCCCTACTGACTTTGTGCCATCAACATATTTGGCAAGCATAGCAACTTTTATATCTTCATCTAAATAATCTGTAACATAATAAATTAAAAATGACAAAAAAATCTTAAAATAGCACCAAGAACAGACATCTGAAACTTGGAATCAATGATCTTCTAAGCTGAATTCAACCCATTAGCCCACTATTGATATAATTGTAATACTATGCAGCCCATATGACTTCATTTTGTCCATAACAATATGAAAGATCTTACTAATTCCCTTACTAAAATTCAGCACACACTATAAGCATTACTCCCATGATCTCTATGTAGCATTTCTATTATCAGGAAAAAAAATTAAGTTAGTCAAGTATAGCCTATTCTTAGTGAATTCATAATGGGTTCTAAGGATTATTATTTTCCTAAGTGCATACAAAGCATCCATGTAATAATCCCTTCAATAATCTCTTCCC
Source organism: Phalanger gymnotis (assembly GCA_028646595.1). NCBI lineage: Eukaryota > Metazoa > Chordata > Mammalia > Diprotodontia > Phalangeridae > Phalanger > Phalanger gymnotis. The sequence continues at coordinate 683,311,130 of CM053622.1, read as the reverse complement.
CTTTCCCAAGAATTTATGCTAAGATCACTGGTTTGAAGTTTTTGTAATACTTAGTTATTAGCATGTTGTAATTCTAAATAACATTTGTCCATTCCTGTTCTTCTGGAATTTTTTCAACTGCAATTTTTTTTTAAATTATATCAACAACATTTTAGCAATCACATTTACATTTTTATTTTCAGGACCTCAGCTAAAATTAATTTGCTCCCCCCTCCTCCCCAAAATAGTTTCAATTACAGCTACTAAGTGCTCCTTTACTATATCCTTTCCTATCCTAGGTTCCAGTTCCCATTCTATTTCGCTGTATGCTTTTCAATCTGAAAAGTAATCTCATTCATAAAAAAAGAGAAAAATAAAACAGGCTTGGTAAAGTTCTCTCTTATTTCTTAACATACTATTTACCTCCGCTGGACTCTTCTATTTCTTGCTCTCCCTTCTTACTTCAAACACTATTTTATAAAGTTCCCTTTGTTGCCTTTAACATTTCTGAAATCTACAACTCATTCCAGGTTTAGCTGTATTCAATGAATAGGGTAGGAATAGGGAAATTTCCAAGAGATGAAACTCCCTCTACCAGTCCAAGTTGGCTACATAGCTGTAATTTATAATCTTAGAGAGTTGATTAGAGTACTATTAAAAGGTTAAGTATGGTGCCCAGTGTCATATAGTCAGTCTGGAGCAGAATAAGAACTTGAATCCAGGCCTTTCTAGCTTTAAGGTCAGTTTTCTATAGATTATGCCTTGCTGGCACTGACTACAATGGCAACAGCTAATACTAAACTTAAATTCAAGATTATAGTACAGTAAAGGCGAGAAAGAAAGAGCAAGAAAGATAGGAGGAATGAAAATGGAATAAAATGATACAGTTAAAGAAAATTTAATTAGAAAAGAGACAGGGAAAGATAAAGAATAACACACATGGAAGAAATGATAAAGAAATCCTTGCTGAGAGGGGGGAAAAGAGACAAAGACGGAGAGATACATAGAATATTTCCACCTCATGGTCTCTTAAAGAATTGTTGCTAAAACCTTTTAAGGACATGTGGAATTTGGCAACTTATTTGACAGCGTCATTTAGTATTTTCCCCAAAATCCAAATGAAATCTACTGTTTAGCTAATGACTATATCATCTGATTTTCTCAACTGCCAAGAATAAAAGTAGCTATAAAAATGATTTGTTGTAATTATTCAAAGAAAGCTACTCTGTTTTTGAAATCAAGAGATGGGTATGAATTATACCATAAAAGAGAAAAATTTTTCCCCTAAAGGACTGAATTAAATGCAATAAAGCTGATAATTGTGGGGGTTTTTTTGCCCTTTCTTGTTTATATAATTTTTTTTAAAGTTTAGTACTCCAAAGGTCAAGAAAAATCCAAGACCTCCATTAGCAATTATGATTAACATTCCATTAAATAAAAGTGAGATTTAGAGCTGAAATGGATCTTTAATCCAACCTCTTCATTTTACGGAAGAGGAAAATGGGACTCAGAAAGGTTGTGACTTATTCAAGGTAATGGAGGAATTAAGCGGCATGGTCTAAATACAAATATGTTTCTATATCTATTAGCAGAGCCTGACAAATTTGTTTCTGGTATTATTGTTATCATAACTTTAAATAGGGATATAATGGTACAAACTGAAGTTTTGCTTTTAAAAAAAGAAAGAAAGAAAAGCTTTATGGCAATACAGTTATATCCTGATTTAAAAAAATTCATTTTATGGATATCTAGAATCTGAAAATATATACCAAATAGGGGACAATCAACAGTATTATAAGTTTCCTTCACTTTGTAAAAAGATCCTTTTAAGAATCAAGATCATTTAGTGATTTTTGGTATTCACAAATTACTAACTGTAGTAAAATCTAAGGACAAAGGAACTTACAGCTAAAGCATTTAGCTGACACCACCAATGAAAGAACAAAGACAAGTGAGAACAAAGCATTTCTCTTCATATTATAGTATAAGTTAAAGGGAAAATGTGATTCAGTTTTAGAGTTTAGACATACATGTATAAATAAATCTATTTTTAAAATTAGGAAGCAGGTACAGTTGGAATGCCACCAGGAACCTTTAGTCTAATATTACAGTCAAAAAATGATCAAAGAAACCATGACATATTTTTCTTAGAACTCTAATTGTAACCCAGGATATAGAATGAATACCAATAAACTAACTTGTCCAAAGTAGCCCTGCTAGTCTTGATAGCTTTTTCTTACTTCTGAAGTTAATGATTTATCTCATTTTTCATAAGTTCAGATAGAATCTAAATTATTGGAACAATAAATTCCTTTTTTACATAATACTTTAGTCAGAAGCTGTCTTTGTCAGATAAACAGATATGAGTACAGAAAACAATTTCTTCAGCAACTCTTGAAATTAAAAACCTTATTAGGCAATAGTTGCTATTTCTAAGTTTCTTTAGGTATACATACATTTGTTCATTGCTGTCAAAGAAATGACAAGAATGGTCTCTTCCTTATTTACCTCAGCCCATTCTGTGGAACCCAAGAGTCCAAATTCTTCTGCGTCCCAGCTAGCAAAAATAATAGTTCTTTTTGGTCTCCAGCCTGAAATTACAGAGTTAATTTACAATTAAACATAGCATCACAAAATCAAAGGCTTTGAGCTGGAAAGACCCTTAGAGGTCACTGAGTCCAACCTCCTCATTTTACTGTTGAGGAAATGGAGACCCAGACAAGTTAAGTGACTTGCCCAACTTCTTATAGGGAGTAAGTGGCAGAACCGGGATTTGAACCCAAGTCCTCTGCCTACAAATCCAGCACTTTCCCAGTGCGTCATGCCTAAAAATAAAAGAAAATGAAATGTCATTCTCATAATTACTACCCCCCAACTTCATTTGTTTACCTCCACTCGTCATTTTTCCAAAACTTCGGACAACCTCTTGCAGAACAGCTGCCCCAGTGGTTGGGTCAATAGCACCAAATACCCAAGAGTCTCGATGACCTCCAAGAATAACATACCTGTCTGAAAACACATATTTAAATGAGTGATAATTCTGAATACAAAAGCAAACACTAAAATCCATCTAATTAAGTTACTAATCATCTTAGAAAAATAAAATGCAGAAAGGAAGCATTATCTCAGTTGTGCACATTTTACTGTTTAGCAGTTTTTCGCACTACTAATAACATATTACAAGGTACCCTGCCTGGTTCTTTAAGCCTCTGAAAAAACTGAATCTGAAGGAAATGTTAATAACACACCTGGTTCCACGGATCCTCTGATGGTTCCAATTACATTGTAAATCCTTGTTATTTTATTAGTATTGTGAACATGCATTCTGACTTTCCTGTCAATCAAACAAGAATGAAGAGAAAATTTATTTTAAGGTTTTATGACTAATAGTTTTAGGACCACATGTAGAAAACTGAATGCCTAATATTCCATGTAACTTTTTTCCCATTCTCATTCATGGATCCCCTGACATCTACCCATAAACCTCAGGTTAAGAACTCTTGATCTAAGAACCCTTGAACAGAGATCCAAAAGAGGCACACACAAGGATGGTTTGGAGACCTGGGCTGGTAAAACAAGCTTTGAGCACCACCCAGTGGCATAAGCAGAAAGTGTACTCAGAGTAGTTTTCCTAGTCCTGTCCTTGGGGCCACAAAAGTACACTTAAGAGGACCTCTTTTATTGAAATCACCAAAAGAAGCAGACACAAGGGTGTAGATACATCAGCTTCTCCCTGCATCCCCCACCCCTTTCTCCCTTTCCCTATCTCTCCCTTCTTGGGAGTTCCCTAAACTCACTGCAATTTTCTTTCAGTGTTTTTTTTTAATTTCAAATTTTTAAAGATAAAATTTGGCAACCACTGTATTACTGATATGTTTTTGATCACCTAGATGAAGCAGAAAAAAGACAATGGGTAGGGAGAAGAATAAGTGAGTGAAGCAGATGTCATAAATGTGATTATATATATATGTATACACATACATGTATATATACATATATATAGAATGTTCACCAGAGCAATTTTACTAGCTGGAGGTCAAGATCTATAGTTAAAGAATTATTGATTCAATTTTACACTTCCCCAGAGCACAAAAACTTAAACCCAGATCTTGCTAGATAATTAACTAAGCTGCTTTGATTGGGGGAAGCTGTGACAATCTGGAATTGGCATGAAAGGTGAGACTTGGATGTTTCCTTTTCCAACTATTTATATTTCCCATGGACTTAAAGAGAAAAAAAATAACTCACACTCACAAAGGGAGTGAGCAGAGAGGAAGTCACATCCAAAGGAAGGCGTCGAGAGAAGTTATATAGAAAGATTGGTGCAGCCAGAGTTAGGATGGTAAATGCTTCATGGCCCCCTGGAATTGACTCTCGGAGGGGGAAAAGTAAGTATGACATCATATTAAGATTAATCTGCATTCTTAACAGCCTTTTTATAACATCAATGAGTAAATCAGGCCTTAGCAGTCTGTATTCAAGGTGTACATGTTCACAGTAAAAATTTAAAACACCATCGGACCTATACAAAGATCAAATCAGTGAGAGTGACAGCCCTGCTCACATGCCCAGAACAACACACCACCACCTGCACTGATGCTACATCAGAAAGGAAGGGCAACAGTCCTTTAACTTTGATAACATGGTACTTTCACCGACTACTCTTTATGGCCAGTTTTCTTGCCACTTCATGTTGACTTTATTTCAACTGGCCTACTAATTGTCCTTTTAGCACTACCTTCCTATATCACTTCGTAGAGGTCATTGCATATTTCTCTGAACTTTTCATACCTGACTTTCCTTATTCCATGTAATATTCATGTAAATATTCATGTAAAAATTTAGTTGCTCCTAAATCATCATGAACATATTTTGTTTCCAGCTTTTTGATATCATAAAAAGATGCTATTACAACATTTTTGTATAAATAGGTTTCTTCTTGCTGTGAATAACTGCCTTAAGACAGAGTCCTTCATAGTGGAGTTTCTAAATCAAAGCATATGAACAATTTTAACTTGCATGCTTCTAAATTATTTTCTAGAATAGTTAAACTGATGAATAGCTCCAGCAGTGAATTAGCATGTCTGGTCCTACACAGCTCTTCAAAAAAAAATAATATTCTCATCTTTTGGAACTTTAGCCAGCTTAATTGGCATAAGGCAATGCCTCAAGTCCTAAGCAACATAAATTTTAGATAATAGTACCATTTCTTTTTCCCTTTTTTCAAATTAATAAAGTTGTATGATTTAACAGAAAAAATCAAATTTAAATTATTAATATTTAAATATGAAAAATTATGAATTTATATAAATTGTACTAATTCACCCACAAATGGAAGGTTAGAAAGCAATATTCAATGATTTGTTTTATATAAGAAACAAACTTAAAATATAAAGATTAATACAGAATTAAAGGCAGGGTCTGGAATAAAAGCTTTTATGCCTTAATTGAATTTTTAAAAATATTAATAGCAATCATTTCAGACAAAATTGATAAAATCAAGTAAGACAAGCCAAGAAGAGGTTAAAGACATACAATAAGATTAAGACTAGAGATTAGCCTTGTGGTTTCACTGACAGAAAATTCCAAAGTGAAGAAATCCCTTGTACCAATGCAGCTGAGTCAATGTCTTCTCTGCATTAGTCTTAGAGAGCTGCCAGAGCATTGAGAGATTCAATGACTCAAACATGGTCAAACAACCAGGGTGAGGCAGAGGCAGAGCTTGAACACAAAATCTTCCTGCCTTTGAGGCCAACTCTATTCATTGTGAACCATATTGCCTTTGAAACTCTTAACTCTAACATATATACTCTTTCTGTCTGACTGTCTCTGTCTCTCTCTCCTTCCTCTCTCCCCATCTTTTCCTTTCTCCTCTTCCATCACCTCCCCCCACCCAAGTCCTCAAAGTAAATGGAAATTAAATTACAAGATTTACATAGTAAGAAAACAATTGTTGAGTATGTGCCTCTCAATGGTATATGTGTGTGTATGTAAAATATGTGTGTATGTATATATAAATAAGTAATACACACATGTGTGTGTATGTATATACACACATATATACAAACACAACCACATGTATATTCACATATAATCTGATCATATATGCATATATATGTATCTGGTCATATAAACATATATATGTAATTTGTATTGCATATTTATCATATAAATATGAATATGAACATGTTTCTTATCATAAATATATGCATAAAATTACATTTATAAAGCAATTTATAGGAACAGGACCACATCATAAATCTTTCCAAACAGGATGATAGCTGTGGGATTGAGAAAAAAAAATCTTGAGTTGTTATAGTTGTAGTATTAGTAACAGCTCCTTGTAAAACTATAATTATTTCTATTTTACAGATGAGAAAACTTGGGCTCACAGAGTCAATATCAGTTGCCTCAGATCACATAACCTATTAAATGGCAAGACCAGGACCCAAATAAATCCAAGTCTTCTGATTCAAAGGACAGAACTCTATACACTTACACTATCCTGCCTCAGTAGAAAATAAGTAATCTGTTTAACGAGTTAGCCCTGATGGACACTAGAAACAGATGAGACAGATGAAAAGGAGCTAGTTTACTAGAAATCATTCTTTAATGTTGCATGTAATTGAACAAGCAGAAATTGAATACTTGTGAAATAATTGAAGGCCAAGACGGCACTCTCAATTTTTATAGACATTTAAATAAATACAACTATGTCCACCCACCTCACTATTTTAGTTCCTGGGATAATTAATGAAAATAATTGCTTAGGATTTTACCCGAGTGTTTGAGTATTATATAACCATTGGAATAATTCTCTTTATTCAATAAGAATGATGAAAGCTCTAGCTTTAATGTTACAAGACAGCCACAAAGTGAAAACACTCAAGGCAGTCACCAGGGTTCCAGCACAGTGTTTTAAGTATTCATTCACAAACTGCTATTAAAGACATAAGAAGAACAAAGCAATACACTTAGGTCAGCCAAAGGGAAAAAAACAAACCAAACCAAAAACTCAGAGTTTTTTATGAACACAAGGATAGCATGGGGAGAATGTTTAAACCTCTTTTCCATTGGAGAACAAAACAAGTCTTTATTCACTCCAGGCAAAACCCTGGCAGCTTCTCATTTCTAGTGATTTCCTGACAGCTAAAAAGCTGCCAGAAAAGGAATCTTCTTTAGTGTTGCTTATAGATTTTTTTCTAAAAAGGACACTGGGTGTACTGAGCGCAGATTGAATCCATTTGTAGTATTTAACCAGCAGCTTTCTTCATAAGAAAATTCTCAGCTGATAGTTTCATTTATTGAGGCATCAAATACACATGGATTAAAGAAGGGAAGAATAAGCATTTATGTAGTACTTGTTACAGCTAGGCATAGTGCTAAACGCTTTGTAAATATCATCCACTGAGTTAGTGTTTAGGTAGGTATATATAGGACAGGCCCTGAAGAAGGACAAGGAATTGCATCCAGAATTTAATAAGAGGTAAACAGCAAACTGGATTATTTTGGAAATATGTAGCACTCTTACCAACCATAACCTTAAGTCATGTTGTGTGCTAAGACTCATTTGTCCATGACAAATATTTTCTTGGCAGTCTTTTTAAAACAAAGCAAAACAAAAAACAGACTTGTGATTTCATCCATAGTGAGAGCTTCCAAGTGAGGTATTTCCTATGCTAATACAAGGTAAAACTCTTTGCTATTTGTAGTCTTAAAAAGTTACCTGGGCACCGATTTAAGTGATTTTCCCCGAGTCATATAGCCAGTACATGTCAGAAGTGGGCTTTGAACCCTGGTGTTCCTAACTTGAACTACTTCACCAGAAGTGTCAAATGCATAGCCTACAATACTCCTTAACGCTGCTCAAACCAGATTAAAATGTAACTGGACAATATTTAACAAAATAAATAAGAAAACAACAGAATATAATTTCAGTAAGTGGTTTTCTAAGTCAACATGCAGCCCTCAAAGATCTTTACGTGACCCCATTTCTTTCTGAGTTTGACACCACTACACTACACCATATTGTCTCTCACTGCAATGCTTTTTGGTTATGAATCTTAGAACAGCAAAATTTCCAAGGAAACAAAGTTGTGGGTGAACCAAAGGGCAATGTAGAAAAACACAGTGTATATAAGTCAGCTGCAGTACATTTCCAATGAAAATCAGTGTAACTCTGCTTCTGCCCAAGTCTGAGGCAGTTTTGTGAAGGGATAACCCTGTACTTCGTGTGTGTGTGTGTGTGTGTGTGCGTGCACATACACATATACATATGTGTATATATGTGCACATACATATATGCATTATATACATATATGTATATGTATGCAAACATGTATGTACATGCACACGAATAGAAATATATGTGTATGTGTATATTTATATGTATATATATGCATACATATATACACATATACATATATATAGAGAGAGAGAGAGAGAGAGAGCATTTGGTGGGAAATGGATTAAGCTGGTAAGTTTGAGCTGAAGACAACCTTTCCCCTTAAGAGTAACTAGGGAAGTTCTTTCACTTCTGAACCCCAATTCATATACCTAGACTCAAGATATTTGAGGGGTTGCAGATAAATATAATCTAGCCTCTAGCCTAATATCCACCTTTCTCTCTGATTGGATGGATCCTCCATTTAAGAAAAGTGTCTGGGCCAGCCATGTCTCATGCCCCTACACTCTGCACTTCTTCCACTGCTCAGCTTTTCATCCTGATGCTTACTCCAACTCTGGAATTCGTGCACTGATGCACCCCAGACTTCCTCTACCATGCGCCTCCACCAGGTATTTTCATCTACACCTCCTACTCCTCTTCAGCTTCCTTTTATGCATAGTCTTCACCCATCAGAAGGTAAGCTCCTTGAGGACTGTTTGTTCTTTCTACTTCAATTTGTATTCCCAATGCTTAGTATAGTGCCAGGCACATAGTAAATGATCAATAAATGCTTGTGATTGACTGATAGTACTCTTGGACTTAAGAGAGATCACTCTACTCCTGCCTTCTTTGATCCTGCCTACCCCTCCTACAGCTAGGACACTAGGGTGGTATCTGAACAGTGCTTCTACTCCTCACAAAGGAAGAAAGGGAATTTCCTTGGAAATGGTGTGGGCCAGAATGGATCTTAGATCACCTGTGCCACCCAGAAACTTCATTTATACATTTAGATGACCAAGCTCACGTAAATAAATCTTAGACCTACATGCAAGAAATGGTGTAAGAAATTCTAGGATTGGAAAAGGAGAAGGGGGGCCAGTTATGTGGCAACACATCAATTAATCAGCCAGCTTTGCTTAAGGGCCTGCTATTTGCCAGGCACTGTAGATGCAAAGATAAAAATTAAATAATCCCTGCTCTCAAGGAGCTTACCTTCTCTCACATTCTCACAACAGAAAGATAGCCCAAGTGCCTCAGAAATACTCACAATATATAAAGGACCCAATGATACTGTAAAGTACTTCAGGATGTTGAGCCATCCTCTCTAAAGGATGTGAAGAAGAATGTGGACAAGTATGAGTGCTAGGACTAGAAGGAAAAAATGAGTTGTGATCTGCATCTGTGAAGGCAGTACCTATGTTGCCATGAAAATATTGGAAAAGAACAGCTCCATCAAAGTATCAAAATAAGTAGGTAGGTTCATGGCACCTTTTCAGATCTCAAAAGAAAGCCTTGTGTACCTAAAAGAAATTAAGCAGTAGTCTAAGAAAATTTTCCATTTTTGCTTGGTTTTCATATGAAGTTATTGTTGGGAGACTCTTAAAAGTGTTCATTCGTGTTGCCTATCTTTCCACCTCATCTGTGCTCCAGCATCAAATCTCTAACTGCCTACCAAAATGTAGGATGTGTAGGATATCACTTCAAACTCAACTTGTTCAGAACCTGAACTCATCCTGTTTAACTCTCAAGCCAGCTCTCTCTCAACTTTACTTTCTTAGTCAATGGCTCCAACATACTCCTAGCTACTCAGATTCAAAACTTCAGTGTTATCTCTTGCTTTTTTCTTCATTGTCCAAATCTAGTCCCGCAAATATTATCATCCTTTCAATTTTTCATGATTTTTTCCCACTGACATCCACTGTTAGAAATCTAGTCAGACTTCATCAATTTGTACTCCTGTAATATATCCCACTTCAATTCACAGAATTTCAGAGCTAGAAAAGCCTTTTAAAAACATACTCCAACCTTATCATTTGGCAGACATGGAAGCCTACTGACATCAGACTCAACTTTCTGAAATGCTACTTTGACCATGCTTCATTAAACCAAATGAGCAAAATCGGTAACTCTATAACCACCACACCATTATCACAGAGATGGGCTCTAGAGTGGAGCTACCCTATTCAAGTACCCTGAGTTTGAGGTCACTTTCCACTATTATTGGAAAAAACTACCCAGGAGTTGGCAGGTACTCTGTTTTGAATCACAATACTCCAGCCCTCAATTACCATTAAGCCAAAACTATTGGCACCTGTGAGAACCAACTTACTCCATCCTGCTTCAGCACATCACATGAAAAAAGCAACAATACTTCAGCCCTCTATAGCTATTGAGCACCCAGACACCAGGCCTCTCCCCACTAAGACTTTGCCCAGGATGATGGCTTAAGAACACTAGGCCTCTTGTTACCCTAACTTCATTCAGTCCTTATACCCTGGCACCAGGCCCAATCCAGTCTATTAATTCCATTGGAGTCAACAGCCTAGAAAAGTTGAAGAATTGGCATAATAAGGAATACAAAGAAATTGAAGTGAATGCTTTTGGAAATAAAGACAGGTAACAGATAAAGGATCATGCTTCACATTAACATAGTACTTAATGAAATAATTTTCACATATATGAGATAATTTAACAATAACATGAACCTTGTGGAATAGGGAGTAAACATATTATCCTTATTTTAAGGGTGAGGAAACTACATTGAAACCTACCTGGTAGAATAGTTCCCTATAAAACCAGGCCCAATATTATAAAGCACATTAAGATTTCCCTTCCAGCTGTCATCTGGTGGTGCAATTCCTCCCATATTGCTATTAAGACAGAAACAAAAAAAACACATTAAAGGTTGAGAAATTACAATTCCCCAGATGGAGTCATACACAGCGATGATATCGATAAAAAAAAATAATAATTTCTGACACTGAAATACTGACTTAAGGATTTCAAAATAATTTACATAAGTTCTATCGTTTGACCCCCAAAATAGCACTGTGAGACACTAAAGATATTATGATCACAATTTTATAGATTAGGAAACCAGGAGAGTATTTCTCCATTTCCCCGCCGCTGTACCATCTCTCCCTCCCCTCCTCCCCCCATTCTTTTCCTGGTTAATGAACACAGAGACTCATTAAATCCAAAATACTTTGGACGCAGATCAGAGACCATTAAGTATATAGCAGATGCTGAGCAGCTACTTACCGAGTAAGTAAAGGAGCTAAAGAAAAGGAGTATTAATTGTAACCCATGACAGAAACTTCTAGGTCATGTTTAACTCGACCTTCTGGTTCACCCTCTGCATCTTTTTATTCTTCTAAATTCTTCAACTATTTCTTAAATCCTATTTTTTTTCTTTTTTTCTTTTCTCTCTAGCCATCACAGTTTTAAGCCCTCAACATCTCTTACTTGGCTTATCTGTAACAGCCCCCTCAACTCAACACCTGTCTATTCATTCAGTGCCTACTATGAGTGAGGATACTCTTGCAAGACGCTAGAAAAACAAAGACAAAAATGTAATAATGCCTTCCTTCAAGGAGTTTGCACGGTATGTAGTGTACTGTAATATAACACGGATGCAACAAACACAGAAGGTAAAGATGAAGTAATCTGAGGAATCAGAAGACAGCAGAACCTGAAGGAATTAGGAGGGCTTTTATGGTAGAGAGGGTACATGAGTTTCAATGCATAGTATGGTCAGGAGATAGAATGTCAAAGTGAGGAGAGAACCAGTAATGGAAAATAGTGTGAAGGGAAGTAATATGAAATAAGGTTAGAAAGTTATGTTAGAGCAAATTTGTTGAGGGCCGTATTTGCCAGGCTAAAGACATTTTGTCCTAGAGGTAATAGGTATCCACTGAAGAATTTTGAGCAGGGTAGTAATCTGTCCCTAAGGAATGCTATTTGAGCAGCCATGCAGAGGATGACTTAGAGAAAGGGCATATGGGGAAGTATAGACATGAATTAAGAGGTTACTGACACAAACAAGCAAGAGGTGACAAGGGCCTAAACTTCATTAGATTGGTGGCCATGTGAGTGGAAAAGAGATAAAAGCAAGAGACACTATCAATGAAGCCACTGGAAAGGACAAGATGACCAAAGAAGAAAGAGAAGTGGGCCCAGCATACAGCCTTGGTCTCACTCCACTCCACTATACCTTTCATACCACTGTCTAACTATTTTTCCCAATGAATAAACTAACCTTCCCCCCACATATGTCACTCTTCTCCTCAAAATCCTTTGGTGTATCCCCATTTTATATAATTTAAATATAAACTCTTCATTGGCTTTTAAGGAAACATTATCTTTCTCTCATACTTACTCCCTTTTAAAAGAAAGTGTTTCACCCATTTTCCCCTCTTGTCCCATCCTATTCTCCCAAACATAATCATCAACAACATTCTAAAGCAGAAAAGGAACTCAAAGGTCATTCAAACCAACTGATAATTTTATAGATGAAGAAACCAAAAAACTTAAGAGACTTACTCAAGGTTACATAGGTAGTAAATTTCAGAGGCAGGATTTGAACCCAAGTCCTCTGACTCTTTCCCATGGTACCATTTACTCTTGTTCACACTGCACCCCCCATAACTGAAATGTACACAGCCCCTTACTGTCCAATTTCTGTGTATGAAACCCTTCCCCTCTTTCAGGCAAAGTACATGCCATTACTTTCATGAAGCTTCCTTGAATACTCTTCCCTCACCAAAGTTCTGATAGGACATGATTTTCCCCATTGCAACTATCTCTAGATCCTTTTACTTGTAGCTCCCAGATAAGAACATCCTCCTCACCTGGGAAAAAATCCAAACTTGCTGGTTTTATTAATTACCCATCTGTTTTGCTCAGGCCTCTTTGGATCAAGTTCATTGGTCCATTTGACAATCCTAAGTTCATTCTCATAATAAGGAACTTTCCTGCATAAAAGGGTTTTAGTACTTCGCTATGTTCTTAGCTAACTTGACATTTCTCCCTCCTTTCCTGTGTCCAAAGTGGGAAGGTGATAGCTAGAAATCACTTATAACTAGTTTACCTCATCACTTCAAAAAAGAGAGCATGATGTACCTACAAAAGACCACAAAACAAGTCTTTCCATCACCTATGTCTTTCCACCATTCAGTTCCCTAAGCGCATGTGTTTGGCTTCATCTTTGTATCTCTAGGGTCTGCAGAGCACCTTGATTATTGTACCAATCTAATAAACTCGAAGGGAGGTAGAAAATTTAATCCTGGAATAAAAAGAAATTCCTTAAAGAATTTGGTTTTGAGCCTCTGCAAAATGAAGTAAGACAGCATCACAGAATTAAAACTGGAAAGATCCTCAGATAGAATTTAGTTAAATCTCATTTTTACAGATAAGGAAATTGAGGTCTAGGAAGTTCAAATTACCTGCCCAAGGTCATCCAACAAGTTTTTGCCTGAGCTGGACTTGAGCCCAGTTTTCTTCATTCTCAATCAAGAGCTCTTTCCATTATAATAGACTGTTTGACCTGAAGGGGGGAATTTAAATTATGGGTTCACCTTGTACCTGATGCTTAAAGAATGCTCAGTTCCTTTGATTTTCAAAGGTCATTGGCTATACTCATCCCAACTAAAGTTCATGAGCTTTCATCATGCTCAGGTTCAATAGCTAATGTCCTTCAGCAATTCACACTAGCTGAGGGAATATTTTCTTGTCCTTAAAATGAGAAGATTGGACTTGATAACCTTGAAGGTCTCATCCAATTTGAAATTTATGATCATACAATAGGACGTTATGGTCAGACAGAGAAATAGGAAAGTTTGTTTTTTTTGTTTGTTTGTTTGTTTTTAGTGGGGAGGTAGACCAAATTGTGAATGATGATGAGAATCAAAGGTATGGCTATCTGAGCTAGAGTGAACGTACAAGTCATGGGAGTTGAGAAGCTTAAAGAACTGAAAACAAGGAGATTTATGGGACATTAATATCTATACTGAAATCCTCAATTATAAGAGCAGTGAATGGGGTCAAGAGGAAGATTGTGAACTAGGTACAGAAATCTTGATAAAGAAGGAAGAATGGTCTCAGGGCTGGTAGATAACAGCTCCCTAAAACTTGAATAGATTGATTTATCACAGTTGTGAACCTCAAAGGAGGAGAGAATACTAAATGGCAGAAGTGGTAATGAGGTGGAAATGGCAATTTTCTTCACTGAATATTGTTTTAGAAAGAAATCTCTCTTCATCTCTGCTTCTTAAAATTCTTGTCTTTAACATTCAACATAGGTGCCACATTCTGTAGAACCTTCCCTGATATGTCTCTTATTCTCCCTCCTACTTGATTTGCCATGTATATTTTGGATCAATGAGTGAAACAGGATTTGTTAAATGCCTAGTAGAATTCTATTAGAGAAAGACACCATAGTGTCCAGGGAGGGATGTTTTGATCTAGGAAGTCATAGAGCTGCTAAGTAGAGGCCTATGGCAATTGTTTGGTATATTTTTCCCAAGAATGGAAGTGTTTATTTGATTACTTTTCCCAGAATTAGCAGTAGAAAGGGGTAGTGGGAGAGCAACGGGAAAATATGAAGATGTCAGAGAGCAATGTTGGTGTGGGTTGGGACATATATGGAAAACCCTCACTAATCAAGGACTCAAAACCCAAGGCAGGAGCTGGAGGGCTTGGTTGGTGATGAAGACTAGAACCAAGAGGCACAGCACAAAAATACCTGGACAATAGCCAGAAATACTTGTTGTATAGTTTTCCAGCTTCCTTGTAGAATATAAGCTCTTTGAAGGCTGTTCATTTTTGGTCCTGTATTCACTGCCCTAAGACAGTGCCTTAGAAATAAGAGATGCTTAATAAATATTTATGAATTGAATTGTGACATATATTTAATTATGGTCTTGGATTATTTCAGTGCTTTTTGTGTTCACATATAAAAAACAGGAACCACTAGATAGACACACACCCATATATACAATATAACTGTACATACATATATGTGTTTAAAACTCTTTACAAACTTAAAAGTGCTATAAAATGGTAGTTATTATTATTGAGACATTTCTTTGTAATCCCCATAGCACAGTGGCTTACCAGTAGCAGATACCAGTAAATATTTGTTATTTTTAAAATCAAATAAAACAATTACTCTATATAAGATATTCTTCACTGAAAGCTAAACACTCCCAAGAAATTATTCCTCATTATGCTACAATAAGAAGACCTAATATTTATATAGTGCTTTAGGACTTGCAAAGCTAGTTATGGAATATTACAGTCTAAGAACTGAAGCTGAGAATGACCCAAATGGTGATGGAGAGATATATGGTAGACATGCAACATATCACAAACAAAAAATAACAAAGGAGAAATACCATATATGATGTAATAATAATTATGATGATGATAACTTCTCATATCACACTTTAAAGTTTGCTTAAAATACATTATTATCTCTTTTGATCCTCACAACAACACTGTGAATTAGGTGTTATTCGCATCTTACAGATGAAGAATCTGAGGCTTAGGGCCAGTTTGTAATCATTAAGGATATGATTTGAATCTGGGCTTCTTGGCTCTAAATCCACTATGCCATGATTCATAAAGGAAAGGTATTTTTTTAACATTCATTTGGTCATATGACCAGAGGGAGCGAAAACCCTTAGGCTGACTTTCTGATGTATCTGTGTCCTTGTAGGATCCAGAGAACTGCAGGAAGTTGGGTGGCAAACTTATGAGAGGACATGGAGATAGGTTAAACAAGATGCAGGCCTAGATGGGTTGCAATCTCAGTTGTTGGTGGGCACACCCTGATCAAATTTAGAGTATCTACCCCAAATGTTCACATGGACTATTTGTGCCCAACCTATGGTAGAACAGTCTGAGCTCATACTGGTCTGATCAGCTAGTTAGACATACTGAAACTTGACTCTAGCATAGTGATGTCATTTTGTTCCTCTTCAAGAGCAAAAGACAACCACCACTATACCATAGTGGAAGAAGATAGAATTTCAGCGTAAGATGCTTAGAGAAAGAATTTTGAATATTGCCTTATAGTTCAATGGAGGCACCCTTCTCCCATGAACTCTTTTAGTTCAATTATCATCTCTATTCAGATGGCTCCCAAGTCTATATATCTGGCAATTTAGAATGCCAGCATGGTACCTCCAATTGCCAATGGAGATCTCTACCTGGATGACCCACTGGCACCTTCTATGTAGGATGATATATCTAAAGCAGGTAAGGAATTCAGAGGCCATTCAGTCCAAACCTTTCATTTTACAGAGGAGGAAACTGAGACCTAGGAAAGTTAAATGACTTGAGTTCAAACTCAATATGACCAACATGAAAATGATCATTTCCCCCCTAAACTCTCCCCCTCCTCAAAACTCCCTATTTCTATTAAAATCATCTTTGACTCTTCTCTCTATCTCTCTCTCTCTCCAATTAGTTCCTAGATCCTATCAATCCTACATCTATGACATCTTTTCCATGACATTTCTCCCACCTTCCTCTCCTGATAATTCAAAAACTGCCAAAATAACCTTCCTAAGACACAAGTCTAACTCCTGTCACTGTTCTTATACTTCCATGTACTCTGGGATAAAATAAAGTTTATTAGCTTAGACTTTAAAGCTGTCTGCATTTGGCTTCAACCCATCTTTACAGCCTTATTTACATAACTGGTCCCCTTCATATATACTGTCTTTCAGTAAAACCAGGCTAGAGAATATTCCTCAGATTTAACATGCCACTATACATCTCTGTACATTCACACATGCCATACTCTATAGTTGGAATGTATTCCCTCTTCATCTTTACTTTTTAGAATTATCTGCCACTAAGGCTCAAGTACAGATGCTGCCACATAAACCTCCGGGATTTCCCCAAATGAATATGTTCTCTCTCTTCTTAAATACACTGAGAGCATATTGGCTGAATCCCTTCAAAATTCCCCAACCATGTATAATATTTATGTGTATACATGCTGTATCCTGTGGCAATAAAATATAAGTTCCCTTAACTTAGGGACTGCCATTTTTATCTGTGTATCTGTAGCACATATTACATTGTATGTTATTAAAGAAAATTTGTTGAATGAATGATTAAAATGGCATCTTAAGAAGATTAAGCTGGGGGCAATATGTAAGAATGAGAGGCTGGTGGTAGGAAGACAAACTAGGAAGCTACTGAAACAAGTAGTAGGCCATGAAGTAAAGGCCCAAGCTTGAATGGTGGAATGAATGGGAATGACAAGAAAAAAAATGGATGTGAGCGATGCTGTAAAGAAAGACTCAAAATTAATGAGCTAGCAGATTGGATGTGGAGGACATAGAAGAGAGAGGAATCAAATAAAGCTGACTATTGTTACAGTATCACTATTAACAGAAGTAAGGCAAGAGGGTAAATCAGTGTTGAGAGACTCTGTTATTCGTTTTACATACATCAACTTTGGGATAATATCAAGAAATGAAAGGAATGCAGCCACAAATGCAGAAAAGGGTATCAGGAGAAGAGTTAAAACCAGAGATACAGATTTCAGGTGACAGGTGGAACCATGAAAATTAAATTCCAATAGAATATATATAAAGATAGGAACAAAGAGATGAGAACTGATTATTGTAGTGTAGCTCAAATATATAAATGACAGCATAACTGCTTTTAAAATGGTTTTTGATATTTTAATGTTTAATGATTAGTATTATTTATGTGCCCTTTGGGAAAATACAACAAACTTTCATTTTATTAAGCAACTAAGTTGGATCTATTCTTTTACTCCAGAAGGAGAAGGAAGGAAGGGAAGGAAGACTAGACCTGTGACTTCACTGGTATAAGGAACTCACAGGTAAGGACATTCTCCCCAGGAAGGCAAGTCAGTTTGTCTACAGTTTGTAATCTTAAAGAATTGCCTAGAGCAAAGGAGTGTCAAACATACCCAAATCAGATTAAAATGTATCTGGGAACCATTTAACAAAATAAATAAAAAAACAACACAACATAGATAATGTTAATTTGTGGTTTTCTAAATCAATCAGAAACCTACAGATATCTATTTTTATTTGAGCTTAGCACCACTGGTCTAGAGCAATGACAGCAAATGAGTGTCAGAGGTTGCACTTTGAAACCAGTTTTTCCTGACTCCAAGGCCAGCTCTGTATATGCTATACCATATGGCCTATGCTTTTAATTCTATAAAGGAGAAAACTGCTGTTCAAATGTCTCCTCTTTTTTATTTGCTATTTTTAAAGGAAGGTATTGAATCATATTTTTTTACTTTTAATGGAAAATATATACATTCGTTTTTAGATTAAGAAATAGTCTTTTGGAGCAAGATATCTTAATCTTGCATCCAAGCAGGAGACTTTACCGTAATAATATCTCTGCATCATGATATCCAATGGGATGCACTGGTATTTGGGGGATTCCCACTCCTTCATTTTCTGCATACCTGAAGGTGTATTCTGAAAAATCAAGCGCATTTTCTAAGTAATATGCCATTTTCTATTTCACAAAGTTAAAATTTTGATCATTTTTCACAAATTAAAGGTATAACAGATTGCAGAGATAATTGATTTTTGTTCTCCACCATCCCCACCCCCAGGCCTTTGAATAAGAGGAAAAGTCAATGTGTACGGTTCATTTTCATTTTTCACAGACATTATTCTCACATTATTGTATTCTGAGAGGCAGTATGGTATAATGGATAGAGACATGGTCTTGGAATGAGGAAAGACCTAGGTTCCAGGCCTGCCTCTAACACACATTGGTTCTGTGACTGGGCAAGGCACTTAGCTGCTCAGTATTCTAGATACATCTATCCACCCTACATTGGAAGAGAGTGCTTCTTCATCCAGGAGTTCCCTAGACCAATGAAACCACAAGTCCAAAACCCATCCCACCTATTATATTGCTACATACTATCATCACTACATTTGCTATACTATTCATAGTTTCTGCAATAAAAAATTTGTAACTTTTTTCACATTTATCATATAAGATTTCCTGAAAATCTGCTCAAATTCAACTTATTTATTTACTCTTAATAATTTTCTTCTGATATTTAGATCATTTAACTCTCTAGAGAAGTTCTGAATTTCTGCTTGGAACATCTGCCATAAAACAAATGATGGGAAAATAGAACTTGGACAATATAAGCCAGAAAGAAATGAGGAAAAAAGGCAAAATGTAACACAAAAAGAACTATTTATAAAGATTTTGTTGAAATAAAAAGTTTTCCCTCTAGATAATGGAAAATCTTGGTAAACTTTTAAAACATTTTGGTATCTCTTTCAAATAGAGATGTAATATTTGATTGAAGTAAAAAAAAAAAAGATCACCGAATGATTTAATTTATCCAAACTCAACATTTATTAAGTGTCTGTCACTCTGGGCAAGGCACTGATCTACACTGGGAATAAAAAGACAAAAACAAAGCAGATCCTGTTCTCCAGGAGTTTACATTTTCCCAGACGAAATTGTTCTT
>CM053622.1:683262341-683290981 GCA_028646595.1 Phalanger gymnotis | reverse complement strand
ATCTTACACCCCCACAGAAGCTGCTAGCTGGATTGTTGAAACACACACCATAGGTACTTAATGAATGCTTACTGAAGCAAATTATATAGGATTCTTTTTCTCTTTTCTTCAGTGCATTCCTTCTCTAATCCATCCTCCATAAGGTGGCATTGTAGCACAGTAGCAAAGAATTTGGTGTTAAAACATGAGCTCTAATCCAAGCTCTGCTACTTACTACCTAAGCTTCATTTTCCTCATCTGTAAAATAAGTCTTATATCTCTATTACCAACCCAACAGAGTGGTTTGGAGGTTTAAATACTCTTAAAATACTCTTAAAACTTAAAACACCACTCACACATCTGTGATTCCAATTATCTTTACTTTTGTGACCTTTGGCAAATTACTTTTCTCATTGGCCAACAATAGGTCCCAGGCAAAGCGCTACTTGGTCCTTCTTTGGACTCTGATTGGCTCAGCATGCAAATAGCAATTGTTTCTGTTTTGGCCAGAAACCCTGAGGGTCTTCCCCTCCCAGATCAATTTTTTTTTAACTGGGTAAAGAGGCCATTCTCTGCCTCATTTCTTATTAAGTTTTAATCATTGAATGGGCACTGCCTCAGTCAAAATGAGACATATTAAAGATTTAGCTAGAAAAGGCCAAGGTCTCCCACTGTGTCCTGGGCCATCTCCAGTCATCCTGATCTTTATCTAGCCACTGGACACAGATGGCTCCAGGGGAGAAAGTGAGGCTGGTGACTTTGCATAGCTCTCCCTCACTTAAATGCAATTAACTTGCATGTCATGGCATCACCTCCCTGGTGTCATGGTTCTCTTCGAGAAAGAAGGACAAACAACGACTTCTCTGGACACCTCAATTTCTGCATCAGTAACATGAAGGGTTTGGAGGACATGACTTCTAAGGTTTCTTTCAAAACTCAAGGTCTATGAATAATATTATTCTATCATCCTAAACCAGAATAATCTCCCTGATATTCTTTATCATATTATTTCTCTGTGTTAAAAAAACATTCAAAACTATGTGCAAAAAAAACTATGTGCCAGGAATTGTGCTAAGCCCTTTAACAATATTATTTCATTTAAGCCTCAATGTTGTGAGGTAGGTGCTATTATTTTACCCTTATTTTACAGATGTGGAAACTGAGCCAGACGGGGGCTAAGTGACTTGTCCATGATCACAAAGATAGTAAGTAGCTGAAGCTGGAGCTAAACTCAAGTCTTCCTCACTCCAGGTCCAGAGCTCTACCCACTGCACTACCCAGCTGCCCTTATCACAGTTATTTGGTGTACTTGCCCTTCTCACTATTAGTCTGTATTCCTGCAGGATATAGCCTGAGTCCTATATATCTCTGTCTCTCAGTGTCCAGACTACTCTCTAAGACCATCCATGGCAGAGAAGGGCCAATCTGCCTGGGTAGGTGGGGTTTCCTCAGAGAGTGTTCTCAATATGAATAAAATCAGGTTCCTCTCAATAACAAGTGTCAAAGTCAAAAATCCAAGCTAATCCATCACAACGAGAGATGAAAGATCCATGAGGTTTCTTTAAACTACTTTCCTAAAATCTGAGCTGTCTAAAAAATGTAACAATGTAAGACAATGAACACATAATATTACTGGAGATATTCAAGTAGAAGCATCGTGACTACCTTAGTCAGAGATGCTATAGCAGAAATTCATTCTTTCATTGGGGGGAGGTTCCTAGGACCATAAGATCATAGATGTAGAGCTGGAAGGAATCAGTGAGGCTATCTAGTCCCAACCCTCATTTTAGAAATGAGGAAACTGAGGCTCAGGCAGGTTAAGTAACTTACCCAAGGTCACACAGGTAATTAATATCATGTTTTGAAATGAGGTGCTCTGATTCAAGAGGCAGGGCTTTTTCTGCTCTTCTATGATAATCTCTCTATATCAGGTCCCTTCCAATTCCAAAGAGTCTATGAACCTAAATGCACTTCGGTCAAGTGCTCAACTTTTAAACTGCCCTTATTTATAGACACCTCTATTAATATTATAACAGGGCTTACTTTGCAACAAGAGCATCCAACAGGAATAACTTTTTGGGAGAGATTTCTACAACCACCGTTCTCATTCATCATCTACATTTCAGATGAAATCTCCTTTCTCCTCCATTCCCCCAAATGTTATCTTACTTTATTTCCTCTGAAGATTTTCCCGTATCTAGCAATAACAATCTTTCCAGTGCAGTTGATTTTCATGTCCCGTTCTAGTTTGAAAAAGTCTTCAGTACGTGCATAGTTCACATAAATAAGAGCTCCCTGGATGGAAAAAATGCAAAATGGCAGTCTTAAAATTTAACTGATAATATCATTAAGAAGTCAACAAAAATCAATTTATACTATAATACAACATAAACACAAACTCCCTCTCCATTTTCATTATATGTTTTAGCCTGTATTTATGTTGGCAGCTTGCTATGTCAGGAAATTGACAGCATATGGAAAACATGCTTTAATAATTTAATAATTCAGTTTCAAGTGATCTTAATGACTTATTTGAATCATAAAAAGTGATAAACATAGTATTATTTTAAGAATTTCTTATAAAAAGGTCAAAAGTTAGCTCAAAATGCATGAATGAAAAATAATCAAGTGCTTACTATGTAGCACTCACTGCGCTAACCACTGGGAATGCAAAAAAAAAATCAAAACAAAAACCAATGCTTTCCCTCAAAAAGCTTATATTCTCATACAAGAAAATACTACAATAGTAGGGGAATAGTGGCTTCTCCCTGGCACAAATAGGACTGAGGTATTGTGGTTTGGAAAATTACAGGAAATGACTGGAGTCATGGAGTATTCAAATGACACACTCTTTCAAGGAGCAATGACAATACTGATTTGATTATGGTTCCTGAATTTGAAAGGGGAAAGGGAGAGATCATAAGTTATGAACCTGGCAGCAGGGATAAAGAGAAGCAAAGCTGCCAGGGCCTGCTTAAACATAGAAGTCCATTATTATGTGTCGCACTCACCAATCAGGATGCAGGAGAGGACGGGGAAATGGGAAGGCTCTGGACACAAAAGAGGTATAATACTATTACCACGCAAGAACAGATAACCTTTTCTAACTATAAGGGTGTATTCAACAGTTTATCTCTTTCTTACTTCCAAGGACAGTATCTAATTCCCCAATGCCTGTGCTTCACTGAACTTTAGTCTATATATGAAATGTCATATTAAAAGCTGATTCCTTGAGGTCAGTCGGTCAATAAATCACATGAGCTTAGATCTCTACACAAGATTTCATATCAAAGAAATTTTTAAGTTTTCGAAAGGCCATATCTTTTACTTTACCTCAGGCACGCCTTGGGCTGAGAAAGCATTATATGGTGGGACAATTTCTGAAATATTTTCATATCCACCTGGGGGTATCTCAAAGAATGAAGTATTGAAAATCTAGGAGGGAGAATGTAGTAAATTTTAATGGATGGCTCTATGTTATTAAACAATAACCCATTTTGCTCAGAAGCATATATAAAAGTGCAATACTCCCAATCCTACCCTTAGTACCATGTGTAATTCAATGAGAAAACTCTATTAAGCGCACTGAAGAAAGAATTTAATTATTGTAATCATCAACTCAGAATATCCACAACCCAACTTACCAAACACTTCTCTACCATAACATCATAGTATCATCTCTATCTCTGCCCATGGCATCACTGGAGCATTCACCCAGTGTATTTTGTGGCTTCAACAATTCCCACTCCCTCAATCACTCAAATTCAATAAGCCGTAAGTCCAATTTTTTCACTTTCTCTTGAATCAGTCTCTTCCTTTCCACTTGCACTGCTACCAACCTATTTGCCTTTATTACCACATGGCCAGACCATTGTAAAAACCTTCTAATCCATCCTCTTGCCTCTACTTCTCTTTCCTCTTCAATCCATTCTTCACACCACTTCCAGATTAATCTTCCTTTAGCACAGGCATTATCACATCAATCCTCTTTTCAAAACCCTTCAGTGACTCCCTATTGCCAAATGAATAAAGTTTAAACTCTTTATCCTGATATATACATTCCAATACCATCTGGTACCTCAATGCCTTTTATGGTTTATCTTGCTCTCTACACTCTCTAGAGAATGTGCCCCAGCCAAACTAGACTACTTCTTGCCTACCAAGCATATTCTCCTCCCCCACCCCCATCTTTGACTTTGTTCAGCGTATCTCCTAGGTCTGGCATGTTCTCCCCTCATGCTACCTTTGTATGCCTAATAAAATTATACTAGTCTCTTAAGGCCTGTTTCAAAACCAACTTGACCATGAAACCTTCCCTGATCCCATAGCTAGAAATGATCTGACCCTTTTGGACCTCACATCACCCCAGATTGACAACAATTCTGATTTTGATCCACTCCACCTGCTAATTCATTATAGAATAACCCTGTATAATTTAAAGAATAATCACAATTCCACTTTACCTCGATTCCATGTTCATCAACAACTGAGATATAGTTGGGATTTGTGTCATTAGGGTAAGATAGGAGGACATCATAATGAACCAACTCAGCAGAGTCCAGTCCAAATTTCTTCCACTGACTTTGGATTTGCTTTGCAAGAAGAAAATTCTGCTTTGTTCCTGCCAGATGAGGGAGCTTCGTAAAAGAACTAAAATGAAACCAAAATACAGTGTGAGGTGAGCACTCTATGAAGAGCTTATTATTCACATTGCAATGAGAGCTTACTTGAGCAAATAATCAAAGTAAATGGGCTTTCTGCTTCTGTCATTCTCTTTTTAGTCAAAGCTTGAAGCCAGACTTTTCAAGACATGCATAATCTTTAAAATATTTAGTAAGTACACTGCTACTTTCACAAGTGTTTCTAGAGCTAGTCACCTAGGTTGGAGTCCAGATCCAGTGAATAGTGCAAATGTTCGTTAAAAGCAAAGAGATGGGCCAAAGGGAGATTCTTGGAACTGTACTATGATCCATAATCATGTGTACAGCCCAAATGTCTTCTGTACCAAGAATAACACTTCTTACTGTCAATCAGGAAACAGGAAAACAGATTTTAAGAGAAAAATCTCTCAGAATTTGCCAAAATGCAGTCAGACAGTTTTGGGTTTGACTCACCAGTACCCTTTTGGACATCACATCACCCTGTTAACAGCAGAATTGTTTCAGGGCTGTGACCTCACAAAACTGTTAAGATCTACTTTGTCTAAGACTGACATTGTTTAAAAAAAAGACATTTTCAGGCCCTTCTTTTTGGGTCATGGGTCCTTTCCTACATAGGATTATTTGGCCATTCAGAGGACAACTGGACAAAACAAAAAGGATATTTTGGATGCTATCTAGAGCAGAGGCTCCAAAACTTATGTGGCCTAACACCCCCTTTAAAAAAATATTACTCAGCGCCCCCCTAGAAATCTACTTTCTTTAACCCTTTAACTTTTTGTTAAAATTTGTGTCATTTCAAAAAAAATATAAAATATATATATTTTTTAAAACGATGCACCTTAAATTTCATAATTTTTTTGTAAATTTGTGGGGTTTTTCCTGGACTGAAATTTTGATGATGCAATATTGTGTCATGTACCCATACAGTATCATGTCATAAACAAGTCATTATACAAACATTTCTGCCAATGCATGCTGGACTTTCCAACAATGCCCAACATACTTGCCTGGCAACACTTGCTTGTTAAGACCTGTTGGCAGACTTGACGACAGATTGGTTATAACTTGCATTATGTGTGTTTATTTGGAAAATAATGTAATTGCTATGACTTTAACTGTTACACAACAGATGAAACATGTATGAATGGTTTTTCAAAATTTTATCTTCTCTTCTTTCTTTCTTTATGCTTCCACTGTCCCCTTATTTTTATTCAATACCCTGCAATGCATTGCTACTACTGCCCCCCCCTCCCCGCCCCGGATCATTCTAGCACCCCCTATGAAGCTGTATCGCTCACTTTGGGCACCTATGGTCTAGTGGAACAGAACAATTATAAGATGTAAAAACACAATTTTTCAAGAAAATATGTAAATAAGTCTTACAGGTGACCTAACATTCACTTTTGCTCATTCCTAGCAATTAGAGTCAGCAAAAGTGGATTAGACTGTGTTGTGTTTTATGTCTCAATGGGCTCCCCCATCACTGTAAAGGAGAAGCAAAGGCTGGATGACCACTTTATGGGGATACTGTTGAGAAAATATTTCTTCAGGTTTGAGGTGCACAACAGTATCTTGGAGGTCTCTTCCACTCACATCCTGTGATTCTATTTGTCCTTGGAATATAATGTAATCTTTACTTTTTTTCTAGCAAATTACCTCCCTAATTGTGTTATTGTTGCTTCTGGAGCACAGACTGCCTGGGCAGCAAAGAGAGGTGATCCACGGTATGGAAAGCAGGGGAAAAAGGCTGAGCTAACTTAGAATTAGCATCGTGGTACATATATAATCCATAAGGTAGCTCTTTTATATATGGATAACCAAGAATTGATTATAATTGAAATCAACTTCATGCCTATAAGGGAAACAAAAGCAAGCTGCCTCGGTTATCATATTCAAAGACTTCTGGGTTGGATTTTTTTTCTTTTCCATCATTAAAACCACAGTACATAAAATAACCAAAGTTATAGTGACAGCAGATTTGGCACTTGATAATATTGGGAAGGTGGTATTTTTGTCAGAACTAATAGATTTTTGTAGGTTTTTGTTTAGTGATAACAAAATTTTGACAGGAATTTTGGTTCTGTTTGATCCTTACTACAACCTTATGAGCCAGATTTGATTATTATTCCTATTCCACAGATGAGGAAATTGAGATATAGCTGTAACCTGTATGCCCTTTCCACACCTAAGTATCTAAAGCAGGGTTCAAAGCCAGGCCTTCCTGATTCCAAGCCCAATGCTCTATTCATTATGTTCCATGGGCCTTTCAACAACAGGCTGGGGAGTAGAATGAGTATCTTTGAAGGTGAATTTGTAAGAATGTGTAAATGTGGTTAAGTGAAAGACACAAAGCTTCCCCATCAATTCAGTTAATGGAAAGGTAGGTTGGAACTTCCAGATTATGGAAGGCCTTAAATACCAGGCTAAGGGGTTTGTATTTTATGTTCTAGGCAAGAAGGAACCACTAAAGATTTCCAAAGATTAATTTGGTTTCTGGGTAAAAAGATGAATTAGAGGGAGGGGAGGTACTAGGCAGGGAGAACAAAGGGGTTTATTATAATAGTCCAGATGAGAGAGTATGGGACCTCAAGTAGGATGGTGATATTACGAGTGGAAAAGAAGGGACAACTGTGATTAGTGCTTCTGAGGTTAGTATTCACTCCCTGCTGAGACACTGGGTGGCCCATATACTTGAAAGAGCCCATATAATTTGACAACTTTAGAACAGTAGCTTCTGTCAACCTATGCCTTCCATAGAATTCTGCTGGGGGTGGGATACAAAATGGAAACAGCTAAGAATATACAAACTTATTTGTGTTTGTCTATGAGCACTAACAACTGGAAGATTAGGAAAGACTTCTTGTATGAGCAGGAATCTAAACTGAGCCATGAAGGATGGGATCCAGAATTTCTGAGAGATGGAGGTAAAAAAGAAGAACATTCCAAGCGGTCAGCACAAAAGCTTAAGAGACAAGAATTAGAATATTCTGGGGGAACAGCAAGTAGGCCCATTTGACTGGAACACTGTGCCTGAGGGGAATTAATATGCAATGTCTGAGAAGATAGGTTGGACCAGATTCTGTAGGGCTTTAAGTGCCAAAGAGAGGCGTTTGTATCTAGGGTTTGGGCAATGATTTGAGGCCAGTCCAACATAATCAAAGTACTAGCAGAGCCCTGCAAATAGAAACCTGGATCTCAGAACCAGAAACTCACAGGAGGCTAGATAAATATAGCAGAGATCACTGATAAAGCATTGAACCCACTACCATGGGAAGAGTTCCAGAGAAAACCTGCTTCAGAAACACTAGCACAGGAAAAATGGAATGATTGGCTGAGAAACAATTTTAGTCAAATACAGGATGAGTACAAGGGCTAGTAAATACAATTCAACACCTCTATAACTATTTTTTTTAAGACCAGTTCTGGAAAATCGCCTCGTCCATATGCTCTCTCTATCTGAGACCCATCAAATTGGTTCCAAGTAGTTGGGGAGTACAGGGTGGACTGAGAGCAGCAGCAATCAGTGTGACGCTAGGTGATCATCTAAAGTCCCCTGAGCACTTAAGTCAGCTCTGCCCCCGCCCCAACTATCACTGTTCTCTGAGATAGTCTACAATCTGGGCTTTGTACAAAGCAAGAAACAATCTCTCCCTCCCCTTGGGAGGCATTAAAATGTCCTCTGTGGTCTCAGTGTCATCAACTGGCAAATGTGAGAACTGAAAGTTCATGGCATTCTATCTTCAAGGTGCAAAGAACATCAAAGACATATCCCCTCAGGCTTTCTAGTAATATCCTACCTACAGTTCTATCCATCACTTCCCTACCAGACTAATTTTTCATGTGGCATGTTCTAGCCAGGTAGCAAAAGTTTCCTTTACAGGTAAATCCATAACCCCTTCCTTGCCCTCCCCCTTCCACAAACTCTCTTCAGAAACTTAAGTTTTATTGTCCATAGAAGGTACCCACTATACTTCTTAATTGCCAGCCTACCTCAAGCCGAGCCCAGGACTCTGCTGGCATTGGGCCACTGACCAAAGAAGAGAGTTGTCTTACTTTCTGTGTTGTTAAGCAAAATAGTCTCCTTAGCACGGCTTTTGTTTCTTTTGAGTGGAAGCACTTTCAGCTGTTAAGTGCTAAGCCCCAGGCCCAAAGCCCTATCAGGTGTGAAACCTGTGTGGGTGTAGATTAATGACTTAAGAGGGGCCAAGTCGGGAATCAATGGTCTCTGGTCGTTGAAGCAGGGCTTGAGAACGCCAGAGGCTCGGCTGCGAGGAAAGGTGAGCCAAGAGACAGTTTCAGCGGAAGCAGACGCTGCGGAGGCAGGAAGCTGCGGAAGCAGGGCTTACCCATGTGTAGACCCAGGAGTGCGAGCAGGAACGTGAGGCCAGTAAAAATGATTTGGCTAAATACTATCTTGTTTCTCTGTGGCCTCCTGGTTACTCTTGTGAGGTGGGCTTTCTGGGCCTGGAGTCTTTTTGTCAAGATGTTGGAATGGGGAGGCTGGTTCACGGTTCTGCTGCGGCGGGGCCTAAATAAATTTCTTGTTGTTTCCTCCTTAGAGAACCTCTCATACCTTGCGATTTCGAACCATTCAAACATATACATGATTATATTTGAGATTATAAATTCGGCCTTCCTATTATATTTTCTGATCTCTGTATTTCTTATATTCCTCCTTGCCCTCTCTCTAATAAACTTTACCTCATTTAGAGGGCTTAGTAATTAATTTCCAAAAACTCTCCTTTCCAAGTATCTCTCTGTGAATATGGGAAGGATTCAGGGTTTTAAGAAATCATACAAGGTAAGACTTACATTATCATTTTTTATGAATACTTTCTCCAGTATTTTAAATTGTACCCTACCCACCCAAGAACCCACTGTAGTATATAAAATCCTGAAACTTTATTCATAATCTATGGGCACCCTCAAAATTAACAGCCTATAACAATCACTATGAATCAATCCTCAAATAAATGATCATCTATGGAGACAACTCATACCCCACACCACCACCACCGACAACATGCAATTATACATACGAAATATAAAAAAATACAATTATACAATGTTCCCTAGGCTCCTGTTTGCTTGGTTCTTACAGGAGTCTGTCTTGGCTCATGCACTATTACTACAAAGAACTTAAACATCCCTCTCCCTCACAAATCCCCCTCAAAACAGATCTAAATTATTAACATGCCTATAAAGAACAGAAAAGAGACTCATATGAGCTGGTTTATCAAGAGAATAATATTCGTGTCCTCTCCCACCCTCTGAAGGCCAATTCCTCTTTTTATGGAAGCAAACCCATGACAACAAAAGGGAAAGTCTCGATAGCATGAATAGAGTTAAATGTCGTTGGAGAAGGCAATATCCTTGTCGCACTACTTGCCTGCTTGCCCTAGTGGATCTGCTAGTAAATAATCTGCTTAATCTGGCTCCTCCCAGGTATTTTAACTCCTAATCTTACAGTTCTATGTACTGTATGACAAAACAAGAGTGTTATAGCTCCCTTAGCTCCTACCTGCCACATGGATGACAGCACACATGTTTTCTATGTGACTTAATTTCCCTAACTGCTGTCATGACTATATGGAAGGCCCATCCATTATCTTGTGTCTCTTAGCCTTCCAAGTCCCCTTTTTGTTCTCCTTTGTGCCTAGGGCACATGGCATTATGGTAAGGCATATTTCAGCTCTTTACAGAGTACTCAGTTCTCTTCATAAATGTTTGAATCTTCTCCTAAAAGTTCGTGAATATTACACATACAAGAAGAGTTTGTAATCTTTCTGTGCCTTGTATATTAAAAGGAAAAGTGCTGCCAACTCAAGATACTTAATACATACAAGATACAAAATACATAGTGACCCTCTGGGGCATGTGGTTTTTCTAGAGCACAATTATAATGCCTTTAGAAATGACAGTACAGGTTTTATTCCTTTGGTTTGAGCAAGAACCACAGCTGCCTATTGACCAGACTTTTGGAGTTTCAGAAGGTGGGGGAACTCTAGATTCTCAAGACCAATATGTTGCTCAACTCAGAGACCAGGTATAAATCATTCCTATGAACTCAACCCAGAAGATCCCAAAGAAGAACAATCAATGATAAATTAAGAGTTAACAGTTGCGAACTCTAGTGAGAAGAGAGTTCTATCACAAAATTTTGGCATCCCTTAGAAACACAAGATAGTGGAAAGCCAGTCCATACCAAGCAGTTGAGGACTTTACAGTTAAGTCAACAAAAACAACCTCATAGAATGTCCAGAATTCCCAAAAGATCATGTATTACAATGAAATGATATTCACAGGGGATCTAGTCAGACTTCACATTCAAATGGACACGAGCCAAAGAACGGAGAGTTTCACAAAGGCCAGTTACAGCTGGGCACCTAGTTCTAGGAAATGGTTCATATGGACATGATCTTGTTCAAAATCCAGATGAAAAGGAAGCCAAGATTAGATGGCTCTTAACAACGTGCAAGATTGAAATCAGCTACCTCAATATGAAGCATTTATGAAGAGGGATGAGTACTCTACGTGAGGAACTGAAAAGCTGTTTTTCCTGGGCAGTAGAGAGGAGCTAACTCTGGAGGAAATCTCCTATCTAAGGGAACATCTTTGTTGTTCCCAAAGGAACAGAGACCACATAACATTGCTGGAGCTCTTAGGGGCAGGAGACAGCCCTATTTGCCCATGGTTATCCATGAGTCCAGAACTGAGGCTGTGGGGTAATTATCACAGGATCATAGATTTTAAAATTGGAAGGTACTTCAGAGGTCATCTAGCCCACTCCCCACCCCCTTCACCTTACAGAAGAAGAAACTAAAGCCCAGTAAGATAGTGAATTTCAAAATGTCACACAGACAGTAAACAGCAAAGCTAGGAATGAAATCCAGGTGTTCTGACTCCAAATCCATCTCTTTTCATTGTACCATTCTGCCCATAATTAGCTCTGACACAGAAAATGGGATTGAGAGTATTCAGGGGTGTTGCTGAGAAAAAGGGGTGCCTGGAAAACACATACAATGACCAGAATATTGCATACAGGCAGTTTTTGCTTTATTAACTTCGCATGAGACAAACTCGACTTTATGTAAAGAATTCTTTAAGAAATCCGAGTGCCGAAAAACCCCCACCTGTGTTAAAGTTAATGTAAGGTACTGTGCTCTTTCAGCTCTGCGGCCTCCCAACCCCCAAACCCCACACTATCCCTCAATACTCAATCCCCACCAAAAAACAAACAAACAAAAAACCCTCCAAAAATAAGAATGGAGGGGTGAAGGGGGAGACTGACCCGACGGCTGTGACCCGATGGGGGCACGGGCTGGGGAGGGAGCAATGGGGGAAGGCCTTAGCTTGAAGCCTCCACCTTGAAACCTCGCCCCTTCCACCCGCCAGCACGTCTGCTTCAGTGTGTCTGTCTTTTACCACTCTTCTCCCAGGTCTGCCCCCTAGCCCCTCTCCTCTGTGTTCGTGTACAGCCCCAAGGTGTGGACCCCTTCCCCCATGTTCCTCCTCCGGCTTCTCTGTCCCCTGCCCTCCAACATGTTCTTGAACCGTGCGCTGGCCCCCTCCCTCCAGGGGCATGGGGCGCCCTGCCTGCCTCCCACCTTCCCTGCCCTACCTCTGCTGGCAAATTTGAGCTACATGAAAATCGCATTAAGTAAAAAGTGTAATGTTTCGTCTTAGTAATACTAAAGAATGGTCCACTTACCAAGAACTGTCTGTAATGCTGTGGGGATTATAGGTAAGGATATCATGGAGCCTACGAGGGTTTGCTAGACAGGGACAGTATACCACATTTGAGAGGAGGCAGTGCATAAATAACACCGTGTATGTAAAGTATCTAGTTATTGGTGTATTTCATAGAAGACGTAAGATGTAACCACATGTAAATTATACATTACAGACTGTAAATTATTAGAGTCTATGTAAAGCCAATGCAGTTTTACACAGACTGCAAAACTTCTGACTGGGCTAAGAATGTAATTAAACTTAGGGGTTTAATTTTTGAAGGACTTGATTTACATGGCCCCAGAAAAAAAAGACAAGGAATAGTAGACAAGTATGGAAAGGTAGAAGCAGAGCCCCTTCAAACCTCAAGATTCAATGAGAACAGTGAGTGAGTAGTATGTACCCTGCAGGGAAGGTGAGAGATGAGGGAGGGGCAGAAAAGGAGATAAATTCATACTAAAGAGATCTTGAGTAAAAAAAAAAAAAAGGAGCCATTCAAGCAGGGCAAGAGGAATGGTCTTTTAACAGTACAACTGAAGAGGTTGTTTGTGGCTCAGCATGTGAGACCCAATATGATATAACAGAATAAAGAGGTTGGAGCCATGGAAATCTCTGGAGAGCGTGACTCAGCCCTTCATCTGTTTTAGCTGCTGGAGAACTGACATCATCTCCTGGGCGAAAATGAACAACAATTCTCAGAGGACATCTGTGGCAACCAATGAAGAGAATAACAGAATCATATTAATTTAAGAATCAGAAAGAACTTCAAAGACTGTCTGGTTCAAAACATACATGTAAGGAATCTCCAGTATGACATACCTAATTAGTGGTCATTCATTCTCTACTTGGAGACCTTCAGGGAAGGGGAACCCCTCACCTCTCAAGGCAGCCCATCTCACTTTTGAATAGTTCTAAGTGCTAGTAAGATTTTTCTTCTAATATATCAAGCTTAAATCAGCCTCTTTGCAACTTCTACCCATTATTCTTATTTCTGTCCTTTGGAACAACCGAGAACAAATTTAATCCTTTCTCCCTATGACAAGCTTTCAGACACTTGAAGATATATCATGTCATTTGGCATGTTCTTTGCTCTAGGCTAAACATATGAAGTTCCTTCATATGAGCAGGACTCAAGGCCCTTCATTACGACAAACGTTCTCTATCTTGTCAACAACCTTCTTAAATCACGGCATCCATAGCTTAACACAATATTCCAGATGAACTCTCATAAGAGAAGAACAGAGTGGGACCATAATCTCTCTTTCCCTGGAAGCTTCTAAATATAGCCTGAGACTTAATTAGCAACTTTTGGCTGCCATATCACATGACTGACTCATAACAAACTTGCAGTCCAATAGCTTAGAACCATTCTGATTATAAGGTTGAAAGAGCTTTAATAATGTTAGTCTCTCCTGGTCCAGGTGCCCAAGAGCTAATACCATCTCATAGAAAATGATCAAAAATGCATCTGTAGATGGAAAAGTGAAATGAAATAAACAACTAGGAGACAGAATCTTAATAATGATCTCCTGTCTTTACCCTCCAGTGGAATCTCCACCAAAGTAGAGGAATGGTACTAGTCTCTATTAGGGTAGGGAAGGAAGAGCAACATACTAAAATGAAGAAAGACACTTACCTCTCTCTGGGCTGGATTTCTCTAGAAAGAAAAATTAAGTCATTGTTTGATGTCTCACAAGCCTGAGTCCTGGCAAGAATAATTGATGACCATGCTTTAGAACAGTAGCATACATTGATGTTATTACTATATGCCTTAGTGGGGCCAAAATGAGAAAAATAGGCAAGTCCTATCTATCAAGAGAGGAACTCTGAGGTTTCAAGCCTGGGGGACAGAGTCATCAAGAGCAACAGAAATAGGGAATTTGGGAAGATGAGCAGGTTTGTTGGATTTGTGTTGTGGGAGGCAGAGGGATGATGAGATTAATTTCAGGTGCTGGTAGGGCATCTGGTTGGATAGATCCACTGGGAAGTTAGGGATATAGGATTAGAATATAGGAGAGACTGAGACTGGATATATAGATTTGAGAGTAATTTGTACTGAGATGGAAAAAATACATGGGAGTAAATGAAATCACCAAGAGAGAGAATATATAAAGATGGAAGACAGCAACTTGAGAGACAATAGAAGGGAAATGATGCCATAGACATGGAGGAGTAGTTAGACAAGTAGAAGAACCTGGAGAAAAATACAGGAGGGGAAAATATCAGAGAGGAGGGAATGGTCAACAATGGTATGCTACAGAAAAGTCTAGAAAAAAGACTAAGAAAAGGCGGAGGATTTTAGCAATTAAGAAGTTACTAATACATTTCAAGAATTCAGTATTAATTGAATAGTGAGTTTGGAAACTATTTTCCAAGGCAGTGGCATAAAACTCAATACAAATGGAGTTACCAAACTATATGTAAGGATCTTTGAGGGCCACATCTTGACTTAGAAAATTAGAAAACCACAAATTAACATTATCTAAGTCATATTATACTTTTTTATTTAGTCTACAGTTACCCAGTTATATTTTAATCAGGTTCTAGGTGCAGTGTAGCCAGCTTGTTTGATATCCCTGTTCCAAGCAACTGAGTAAAGGTAAGTAAAAGGAAGTATTACATATACACTACTCTAAAATTTTAGTAATGAAGTGGAGAGACAAAAAGATGATCTGAGGGAATAATAAGGTCAGAGGAAGGGAGTTTTTTATTGTTATAAGAAGAATCAAATATGCTTATAAGCATCAAGGAAGAGGACATAGAAAAACTGAATGGCAGTATGACAGATCCCATAAAAGACAGAAATGAGTGGAATAGGGGACCATGCAGAGGGCTTATTCATAACCAATGCGAGTGGTATTCCATACTCTGGGACTAAAATTTCAAGAATACATATATTTTGAATCATTGAGAATGAAAGATGAAGGAACTCACAACAGTTGGTCAGTATTCTCAGTAAATTAAGAATGGGATTTATCTATTTAAAGAGGGGTGGTGGGGTAGAGTCAGGGCTTTGAGGAGAGAGGAGAATAGCTGCTATAGATAGCATGATATGGAATCACACAGTGATAAATAAAAGACTTCACAAAAAAATTTAAAATCTTTTGCACAAATAAAATCATCAAAGGTAGAATTAGAAGAGAAGATGTAGAGTGGGAAAATATTTGAATCAAATTGAACTGATAAAATCTGATAACCCAGAATATACAGGATCTTGACATGCTACATGACATGCTACAAATACATATATACACACACACACACATACACACACATCATGAGCCATTCCTCAAGAGATAAGTAATCAATCCCCAAGCATTTACCAAGTATTCACTTTTTGCCAGGCACCGAGGTAGGTGCTAGAGATACAAATACAACCAATCAAACAATCTCTACAGTCAAAGAACTTGCATTCTAGCGCAATTCACTCTCTGCACTCCCCCTTTCCAGTAGTAGCCCTGCCTCCCTTCGAGATGCCTCTGCCCTGGATCTTGCCTTCTTGATTGGTGAATCTCTAGCCCAGACAACCATTTCAGAAGGGCCCCACCATTCATGTTCACTGTGTTCCCAGCTCAACTCATTCTGCACCTCCTTAACAAGAGCCAGTATACTCCCTGCCCCTTTCCTTTCCATCTTTATGGTTTTTTTTCTCTCCCAGTTAGAATATAAAGCTCTTTAAAGCTAGACACTCTATTGTTTATTTGTCTTTGTATCCCCAGCACTTAGCATGGTGCCTGGCACAAAGTAAGTGCTTAATAAAATGTTTTATCTATCCATTTTCATGGAAGAGACAACAGGTACAAAGGATACTAATAAAATGAAATTTTTAAAAGAATTCCCTATTATGAATGACTGTATGAAAATATGTTCCAAATCACTAATAGTAGGAGAAACATAAACACCTCTGAGTTTTAAGAAATACCTCTGAGGTTTTACCTTGGACCACATTAACAAACATGACCAAAAAAAGAATGATCAGTGTTAGAGAGGCTATGGGAGCACAGGCACCTTAATTGAATACAGAAAAAGAAGCTGTGAATTGCTCCAACCATTCTGTATGACAGTTTGGAATTATGCAAGAAGAGACTAAATGTTCTATATCATTTGACTCAGCAAACCCAGTGTTAGGCATACAATGTAAGAAAGTGAAAGACAAAAACAGAAAAAAATATATATAGCAGAACAGCACCCTTTGTGGTATCAAAGAATTGAAAAAAGGGAATGTCAATTAATTAGGGGACGACTGAAAAAATTATGTAATACAGAGGGAATGGAACATTATTGTAGAATAATAAATGCCAAATATGAGGAATTCTGAGGAACATGGGGAAAACTGGGAAAAATTTTGTGAAATGATGCAAAGAAAAATAAATATGACCAGGAGAATAATATATACATAGTGACTATATAATAATGTAAAATTTTTAAAATGCCTTAAAGGAAGTTGAGCTCTAAATAACTGAAAAATCAATGGTCTTGGGGAATAGATAAATAATCTCACTGCTGAAGGGAGATAAAGAAGGAGGGACACAATTAAGACAGAATATTGTATACACATACATGTGATGTAGATGTTTTTGTCCAATTGTTTTTATCCCAAGGAAGGACGGTAGAAATGACTTTTATTTAAAGACAAGGGGTACCCAATAAGATATATTTTTAAAAGTAAAAAACATTGGCATATGCCATGCAACAGTGAGAACTCAGTTGGGGTTAAATCACATGACTTTGTAGTGGAGCTGATCAGTTCGGTGTCTTCTTCCAGAAGCAATCTGCAGCTTAAGAAGTTAAGGTTAAGAAGCAGAGAATGTAGCAAAGTATGTAGTTAGTAGAATGGAAAGGCGAGAAAGTCAAATGACCTATTTGTCCAAGATCCTGACAGATGAAGACAACTGAGTACAAAAACAAGTTTCAAGGTGGAGAAGGAGGGAGGAGGAAGGAAGGGGGAAGACAGGAGAACTCAGGACAGATGGTCTCAATCTGCTAAGTAAAAGAAGTGGGGTGGGAATGGGGTAGAAGATAAATGCTTAAGAAAACAGGAGGTCTGGAAAAGCCACAGTGGATAATATGAAAATATGTCTATCAAAGATAATGAAAAGGATTACTACACAGTGCTGAGCAATCAGCTAAATTCCACAATTTATGCTGCATCAAGTTATCCTAAGTTATTAAAATTCCACAGAAATTTAATTTAAGCAGAATTTAACATATTTAAAGCAAACTAAATATAAATAATTCTAAAGATACATTGGCCATATTTTTCCAGCGATTTCTTCCAAATCTATGGTTTATAGCTCTCAAATATTCTCTGATTTTTCCTTTAGGCATTCTGATATTAGCAACAGAGAGCCACATAAATGTTTACTTAGCACATAATCAAGATGAAAAAATACTGTAACAGTTGTTTACTCAGAATGCTTTGGAGTTAAGAGGTGTGATTTATCAAAAGAAAGTTAAGATCAATTCATTTCAACCATTTATTTATTGTCTCCCTCATACAAAGTACTGTACTAGATGCTGTGTACTGAAGATTATAAATCATTAAGTAAATTAAATCAAATTGCTCACAAACAGTTTGCTATGGCTATCTCATATCCCCAAAGACTAGTAAGTTACTGAAAAAATTAAGGAAACATTATACATATATATATATATATACACATATATATGTGTATATATATATGCCTATGTATATGAAATAGTGAAGTAGCACACTAAAAATAGTCATTTTACATGTTCATTTACAATGCCACATATAAGACCCAGCTGAGAATGTTTTTCCATAACTCAAAACCCATTGAAAGTTCCAATTTATAAGTGATTAGATTTAGCAAATCTAATCAATATCTAGTCCCATTAAATTTGATCACATGAAGGCAGTCACAAAGAACCAACCACCATATATACTATTCTTAAAGAATTACAAAAATTTTATAAAAAAAGCCAGGGAAGGAGAAGTAATCACCCTAAAATGAGTAATAGAAATAACTACTGATCATATTTTTGGTTAAAATATCTATATTTATTTTTTCATAATAACAAAACAATGGGCATACAATTGATCCATAGTCAAATCTGGATCCCCTCCATCACCACCCTATAATAATCATGGGCTTGCACAAATCAATGCTTCCACCCTGTGAATAACACTCACATCTACAAGGTAAGTTAAGGATTCAGTCTGTTGCCTGAAAGAAATCCAATGAAATTATCCCTCTGACTTCTTTTCTAATTAGCTTCATCAACTATATGCATTTCTTAGTTCTTAGTGATGAGGTTCTTAGTGATGAAAGGCTTAATAAAATATTTTATTCAACTAAAAGAGGGAAGGTTAAAAGAGTAGATTTCACAGACCTCCAGTTAAGAGAACAAAGTTAATTGTAACTCTATTAGATGAGACTTTGCCTTAAACAGCAAAGTACATGTTTCCACTGTGAGATGGGGGAAGGAAAGAATTAGAAAAACTCTTGCAGTATTCAAATGGATTAACCATTTACTATAGTTGCAAAGCCTTTACCTTCTACAACCTATTAAGTAAATCATTTTAATATTACTTAAGAAAGACAAGTTCTCAAATGTGCTATAATTATTAATAACTGATATTTATATGTTGTTTTAGAGTTAAAGTATCTTACATACTTCTCATTTCATCCCAATCTTGGGAGTCACAATAGGACATTATAGGTCAATGAGAAGACTACTGGCTCTGGAATCTAAGGACCTGCATTCTGTCACCTGTGTGACCTTGGATAAATCACTTAACCTCGGTATCCTTATCTACAATATCAGGGGACTGAACTACATGAATTCTAAGATCCCTTCCAGTTCTAAATCTATGGTCCATTAGGTAAATACCCCAAGCATCTGTATTGTTAATATATTTTCACTTAATTTGAAGATCTTCCCATCCATTAATAGGACCATGTGACCTGCTTAAGTCACAGGTAAGCCTAAGTCACATGAAACCTGTGATGGGAGGAGCTTGCTGAAAGGGTAGAACAGGAAGGGTGGAGCAGAACAGAGGAAGCTGATCAGAGCAGTTAGAGCTGAGGGAGAGAAAGGAAGCAGCTAGTTGTGAGCTTTTGTTTGTGGGAAGGCCCTAGCAAGGGGAAAGCTTTGGGATGGTAGTGCTCCCTGCAGTGATAATGTATATAAATTTCTTCATTGCTGTGATGGATTTGGCTTTCTGGTGTCTGAATAAATGCTTTGGTTCTGTCTTCCACATAGAAAGTCTGTTATATTTTGCAATTCAGAACTACACCAGCATATTCATAGTCACTGTCAGTGCTATGAATATTGTGTTGGCTATATGATATCCCATTTTGTGGATGAGAAAACTGAGCCCTAAAATGGTCATGTAGCTTTCCCCTTGTCAGTCATATAGCTTGCCCATGGTGTCAACCAGAGGGAACTGGCCTCCAACCTCCGGGTGGCCAGAGCTGAACAGAGCAGGCTAGAGACAAGAGAGTCAGGAATCAAACAAAAATTTAATTTCAAAGTGAGGGAAACACCTTGCAAGCAAGGCGGGGATATAGACACATGTTGCTGGGGACCAGGGAACAAGGCATTGTAAGGAGATCTCATTACTTATACCAATAGCCGTACAGTGGGCTTGTAGCCTGATAATGAGGGAGTAATAGCAACAATGTGGCAAGTTTGATTCGTAGTAGGGCTCTTCATGACCAGAACATGGATACAGCAGGTGCTTGTCTGAGTTCAGAGA
The DNA here is from genome assembly GCA_028646595.1 of Phalanger gymnotis. NCBI lineage: Eukaryota > Metazoa > Chordata > Mammalia > Diprotodontia > Phalangeridae > Phalanger > Phalanger gymnotis. The sequence continues at coordinate 683,270,887 of CM053622.1, read as the reverse complement.
ACACCTGGTGCTGGTCAAAGCAATACATAATTATATGAAACAATTCTGGGATTTTGCAGCACCTGAGAATCATCTAGAAGGTGCGCTCAAAGGATTGTTGTTATGCCAAGCTCAGGGTACAGTCTGCTTGCTAGGCCTTAGCTCTGGAAGACAGATACTGGTCATACAGCTTGTAAGAGGCAGAGCCAGGAACTGAAGCCAGGTCATCTAATTCCAAATCCAGCATCCTGTGTACTTTGCCAAAATAGATATTTTGGTATGCTTCCAATATTGCCTTGGGCGCTTCTGATGCATTTTCTTTTAAAGGTATAAAATAGAAAACAAAAAATATGCTTACCGGAGAAACTGTCTAATGTTTTCTGCCTTCATTTCAGACATCAGTTTCCACCTTTCATTTTGGTAAGTAGGCACTGGAGCACCTACTTCTTTGACAGGTTTAATAAACCATCCTGAAAAACATTGCCACAACAACTTGTTACTCCCTCAAAAACTAGCCATCAAATTTATAACACCAGAAGACCTGGAGGACTGGCCTGCTCCAGGGAAAGGAGGCTTTTCCTACTAAATACATGCAAATTTGGTAGTCATGTCAAATATTTTAATCCATTTCTGAATAGTTTTATATCCCAAGGACTTGAGGGTTTGTTATTTTAGTTGAACAGCATTTATTTCGGTTTTACTCCTGGTAACATAGCATTCCTAAGCCTGGCAAATTCTTTTTGATACCAGTGAAGAGTGACCCATAAAGGCAAATGAAATCCCTCAGGGCTGTGGTGGGATGGTAAGTGTTTTGACTCCTAGAAAAATACTTACATGCATGTAGTACAGACAAAACTGTGCTGAATTGGATAAAATCAGATTCACATAAGTCTAAAATATGTCAAGTTGTTAGGGATAGGACTTGGACTTGTAATTACATTGGTATAGGGAACTCTTTCTGATTAGGTAACTCCCTCTACCAATTGCAGGATGCACCTTCTCAGTAACTCCGTCTTAGCCAGTTTCTGGCTTAGGGTCACACTGCATGTACAAGTCAAAGCAAGACTTGAACCCAAGATTCCCTGGATTGGCTCTTCAGCCATTATACTTTACTGTTACTCTAATTTAATGTTGTTGCAATCTGTGTAATATCTTCTATACTAGTGACTTTCCAAATGCTACTTGGGCTAGAATTCAGGTTTCAAATCTTTCCCTTCCCCTCCCCCAGCCCCCATCTCCAGCAATTGACAATTTATTGATTAGTTCTGTAGTACACTACTTCCTGGAAGGGAACTTGTACACTCCAGGGAATCCCTAAGAATTAACGAGAATATGAAATTAGATTTGACTTAAAGACTAATTTACAATTAACTCGACATTAAATTAACAATTAACTCTTGTTTTCTGAAAAGCACAGAAAAGGAACGAGCTGTCCAGAAAAGAAATTAACCTCTCTCCCATTTGGACCTCCCTTCTAAACAGCATGAAAAAGAAAATGGAAAAAATCTCTGAGTTAGAAGACCCTCTAGTTCAGATCTTTCCCATACTGAGTGCCATCTCTTCAGCGTTGCGGGATGGGGGGACGGGAGGGAAGTAGAATATGAGGACGAACATTCTAAGGGTTCAGAACTTGCTCACTATAAAATGCCCCCTAGCCCTGCTCGCAGCCACCAGCAGAGTCTTCCAGGGCCCAGCAAAGCAGCAGCCTTCCAAACTGGAGTTTGGAGAATGGGGTGGGGAGACTGGGGGAAGGAAGGGTTCCGTACTTACCCACCATAAATCCTGACAGGAAAAACGTGAGCAGGGCAGTCAAACACACCCAGGTGTACAGCCTGACCTTGGTCTTAGCCATGACTCTAACTGGGCTGCGCGCTTCACTCCACGGTGCTGTATGACTATCCTCGCTGCGCATGAGAGCAGACAGGCAGTTCGTTAGTTCAGATGCTGCCCCGGGTATCTCGATGCACTTGATGACCTGAAGGGAACTTAAGAGAAGAGCAGACCTTCCTGGGCGGTGCTTCCCCTCTCCCCAACACCCACCCACCCGCACACCCCTCACACACACACTGGGAGATGGTCAGATAAACAAACAAAATTCTCGATATTCGCCAAAGGCCAGGAAGCCCTGCCAATGAGAGATTGGAAAGCCAGAACTGGAAAAAGAGAGCACACATTTTTTTTTTCGGATCTGTAGAGAGCGTTCCACTCCTTTGACCCCACTGTGAACTCCTAAGCCTCGCCTAACCACAGAGTCGCCAATGAGAATGACTGGGCTAAGGAAGAGTGGGCGGCTTCAGGATAGGCTCTGATCCCGCTCTGCTTGGCACTAATCACTGGCCCCTCAATCTATCAGCTACAGGACTGTTGGACTTTGTTGTCCCCCAGTTGGGGGATTTGTAGTGGGGGTTGCTGAAGGACAGACCAGAATTTAAAAACAAACAAAAACAACAGCAAAAACCTGGGATCTCATTCGGACTGTGCTTCTTACAATCTAGGTCAAATCACTAAGCTTAATACAGAGTGCGAATTTGCAGTCTCAGGACCTGAACTCTGCTGTCCCACTTAACTATCACTATGTCCTACTGTTTTGTGGACCAGTAGAAATGTTGGAGTTGGACCAGAAGACCTCTAGTCTGTTTCATTTCTAGGTCTATGAGCATTAAATCTCAGGTTTTATGTTTGTGAAATAGGAATAATTGTAGCACTATCCACCTCATAGAACGATTCGTAAGGATCAATGAAATATTTGTGAAGGGTTTGTAAATAATAAAAATCTCTATATAAATGTCAGCTTCTAATATCCTTCCAACATCCCCATTCCCAGCATCTGTTTGGGATTGGCATGCATCATTATGGACTGGCTACTACCCAATTTAATTATTTGATTAATTTTATAAGAAGGATGTTTCAAGACATAGAAAAGGTTACTTTGAAAGCACTTTGGTAAATGACAAGTCTCTGGAAATCTGGATAGTCCCAAGGAATGGTCATGTAAAACTTATTTGCTGCTACTGCTCCTCAGTTCAACTCCACAAATATTTATTAATAAACTCCCCTGACCTTGGAATCACAAAGACCTAAAGGTGACATTTAACTCCCCTGTGCTCGACACTGGTGAAATCACTATACATGATGTGTAAGGCCTTCTTGTGTCATGGCCACTTAATTGCCCCACCACTGAAACAATCAGACACCTTAAGTGATCTTATCCCCAACAACTCATGCCCAGAAGCAGGAAACACTTGTACTGTCATTTGCAAAATAAAGGAATTGGGCTTGAATATCTAAGGTCTTTCCCAGATCTAAAACTTATGATCTTATAATCCTATGATATTCGTAAATCCTTAACTTTTTGAATGAATGAGTGAAAAAATGTTGTTTATGCTTAACAATGTGTTAAATGCCAAGGATACAAATACAAAAGCAAGATAGTCCCTACCCTCAAGAAGTTTAAAACAAATGAGCATGGCTATGGTCCCAAAAAGCTTTATTTCTGGAATTGAAATTTGAATTTCATATAATTTTCACACATGCCATAAAATATTATTCAATCATTTAAAAATATAAAAACCATTCTTAGCTCACAGGCTGTACAAAACAGGTGGCAGGCTGGCCCAGAGGACATAGTTTACAATGACAACACATGTAGGGATGCAGTTGCCAGGAAGAGATGTTTTGGTTTGGGAAGTCAAGGAGATGATGTAGTGAACTGCAAAAAGGTGAATGACATCCTTTCCAATAATGATAGTCATATTTCTGTGATTATTGTTCTCAGGGGAAATGATGGAAAAGGGATGAAAATAAAGACATGCCCAGCAGAAGAGTGGATGGCAAGAACGTGACCAGGGTGGAATGTGAACGATGGCTTTAGCCAGCTAGATTATTATGAGTCAATGTAAATTCTGACTCAAGCACTCACCAGTCAGGAAAGTATGAGAACTAGTGCCGCAGTTCCAAATCTAAGTGGTTTAAGTCCTCCAGGTCATGGTCCCTGGACATCTGATGGCTTTGAGAATGCACTGGAAGAACTCTTGGCAAGAAGATCCTTGTACCACTAACTTTTAGATCATATTTTACAAGCTTCTCCAGACATCTTATATTTCCAAACATTTGCAATCTTAGGTTTTGCATTTAAAGATTTTCCTCTAAATTATTTAGAAACGTCAAACCTCATCACAAGTTTCCAAAAACCAAATTTAATGGTCCATGTTCCCTATCCACCACCACCAAAGCTAACTGTGCACCCAAAACAAATGCTTTACTGTATTTTAAATGAATAACAAAGGCAAAAATCAGTATAAGGATTTATATAAGTTTTAGTGCCTTCCCTCTGTTAATTATTTCCTATTTATCCTACATATATTTTGTTAGTATATATTTGTTTACATGTCTCCTTCCTAAGACTGAGAGCTCCAACTCTCTTTGTGTCTGCAGTGTTTAGCACAGTGCTGGACACATAGTAGGTATTTAATGTTTATTGATTGTTTACATCTAAACCCGAGGGTACTCAGTGGAGCCATAGTGGCCTTCCAGGGTTAAGGTACTACTCTGAGAACCTAAAAACTTAACAACAAAGTGAGAGTGTTCAGTTACAGAATCACTTTCAGTCATTTCAGCACTACCAGAGACCTCAGAAATCATGAATTCCAACCCATACCTAAATAATAACCTAGTCTGTTTTTGTATGTACCTAGTTATTAATATGTTGTTGCCTCCCTTTAAATTCGAGCTCATTTTTGGGCCTTTTTTGGTCATCTGTTTTGTCCTCCCAGAACTTAGAATGATGCCTGGTACTTACTATTTAATAAATAGTTGTCTCAGCCTTCTTTAGGAGGGTGTTTTGCATATGTGAGTCCTTGTTACACACATTTCTGTCCTTTGTGGCAGTGGAGGAAGTAGGTTTAGGGGAAACATCCTCTCCCCAGGGAAAAAAAATTGAAGTCAGAGAAAAGGAGCTACAAGGTTGTGTAAATAGAGACAAACTCTCAGTCTGTATTTTGTTCAACAACAGAATAAATCCACTGATTCTCTCTGGAAAGAGATACACTATCCCACTCATCAGATTAACTGTAGAGAATGGGATTAATTTATAGAGAAAACATCTCCACTGAAACAAACCAGATATTTGCAACTCCTAGAGATCCCAAGATTAATAATACTCCACAAAGATTACCTGGAATCCTCTCCTCATTACTCAACCTCTCAAGTAAAGAATGTTGCTGAGCAGCCGATAATGTCTCTCATCCACTATATCTTACCTGTTGCCAAAGTTTATCTGTTTCACCTTTGTAACATCTTTTGAATTTGCCCTCTTCTCTCCTTTGACACCACCACTACTCTAGAGTAGGCCTTCATCACTTCACACCTGGATTATTGCAGTAGCCTGGGTGGGTCTGCCTGCATTGAAGAATTCCTCAACATGGACAGATGAAATAATTTTAATCCTTCTACCTAGCCCTGTTATTATGGCCCTCTCTTTAGTCATTTTTTTTCTCCAGGCTAGATATCTCCAAATTGTTCAGTCTTCTTTTATATGACATGACCTCAAACCTTTCACCATTCTGGTCATTCTTTTTAGCATGTTCTAACAGTGACCATCTTAAAATGTGGCACCCAGACATAAACAACATTCCAACTGTCATCTGACCAGACCAAAGCACAGTATTATATTATTACCTCTCTTATCCTGGACATTATGCTTCTGTAAATAATGTCTTAGACTGAGTCATGGTCATAGAATCTTAGAACAGGGAAACACCATAGGAATTATTAGAGAGAATGAATGTCTGCTAAAATTCTCGTGATCAGTTTGACTGAGCATAAAAACTGAGAAATAATGCATGACTAAATAAATGCCCTTTCCCAAAGATGCAAATACTTGCACGCTATCCTCTATAGTACGTAAATCAAATACAATTTTGTTCAATTTTTTTTAAAACTGACTATAAATGACATGGGGAATAATAAAAAATTTGGAAAGTAAGGAAGAAACTAATAGGCAAGAAAATGTAAGCTTGGAATATACACTGTAGCATAAACCTTAGAGGATTCATATTAGATTGACTTTTCCCTTTACCATTCACTTGAACTTTTTGTTAGCTTAATGCTTGATGGAACTAGGATTGTTAAATGTTTTTGGAAATGAATATATGAGCATGCAAATACTGATGATAATTGTAATTTAGTGACTAATAATTCTTTAAAAATGAATAGAGGGGAATGGCCAAACAAATTGTGGTGTATGATTGTGATGGAATACTACTGTGCTACAGGAAATGATGAGCTCAGTGAAAAAGATGGAAAGACTTGCATGAAATAATGAAGAGTGAAATGAGCAGAACCAAGAGATAAATAACAACAGTATTGTTCAAAGAACGACTGTGAACAACTAGACTGTTTGAGTATCATAAACACTCAAATTTTGCGTACGAAGGACCTATGAAGGAAGATGCTATCCACCTCCAGAGAAAGAACTGAGAAACAGAAGTATGTGTGATATGGTTTTACATACCGTATAGTTTTTATATAGTATGGTATCTTTTGGTGTGTTTTACATACCATAGACGTACCTATATACACACATTTGTGTATATGTTTGTGTGAAATAATGGCCTTCCCTAGTGTGGAGTAGAGAGGGAGAGAGGAAGACAGTTTGGAAATTCAAAATGTAACAAAAAATAAATTTTAAAAATGAATAGAGATTGGCAGTTGGGAAGAAATCACATTCATAATCAGACTGTAACTTTGACTATTTTTTTTAGCTCAGCTTTAAATGCAGTAGCATAATCGAGTGGCAACATGTTTATCTAGAAGTTTCATAATGAATCTCCAAATTAAAATTTATGTCCTGCCTCATAAATTATAGTCTAAAAACAACATAATAACTTAGAACCATTTTGGAAGAAAAGCCACCATTTTTCTTCTGAAAAAGTTACCATGTTGTAGTGGACTCTGCGCTGGTGTCAGAATCAGGAAGACTTGTTTCAGTCCTGTATCTGATACATACTATTGGTATGACCATAGGAATGTCATTTAAACTCCCACTTGTCCAGACAACTTGCCAACTCTCTAAAATTATAATTTGCAGATGAGTTACTCATCTGCATTGGTGGATGAAATTTCACATTAGAAGTTCCCTATGTGGATAAAGTAACATGTCTAAACCACTTTGATACACACAAAAATAATAAAAAGGTAAATTTACCTTTATTGTGACTAAGTTTAATTATGTGTATAAATGTATGTACATAAATATGTACTTATTTAACATGTATGTTAAGAAAGGCTTAGCATTAAATTCTCAAATATTTTGAGGCCCATCGATAAAATTAACTAAGCACGACATTACTTTAACAGCACTTAATTTCAGGTACTGCAGGAAAGCCGACTTGGTAAACTTCCTACAGTTAAATTAATATGGGATATGAATAGTTGACAGCATACTTAAAAATTAATTTATTATGCTAATACTTCACTTATCCAAAACTCAGCTACCTAGGATCCTTACTTATCAGGAACTCAGGCTAATGCTGGAACATAGGCAAAGATCTCTGAGAAGCCAAAATAGATGCTACAACAAACTCTTCCCATTATAAAGTAAGGCTTAATAGTTGTACCTTTTAGGAGAGTATTTCTGAACTGAAAGTTCTCAGCAAAATTTTATAATTCTCTAAGCACTAAATAAGTATCAGCTAGCTGGTAGTAGTAGTGGTGTCATAGGGAGAGTTGACTCCAAATCCAGGAGCTGGGTTCACCACCCCACCTCTGATACTTAATGATTGTGTGACCCGAGACACATAACCTCTCTTTGCACCAGGCAACTGAATAACACTGTTAAAAGTTGCAGAGCAAAATAAACCTGTATTAGTTGAAGGAATTTCCTTACCTACCAATGAAATAAAAGGTCCAATTCCTAGCCCCTATTATTATACACTGTGAATTTAACATCTATGTACACTGTTAAAGCTTCAACAAACAGTAGTTTAGATGAATAATTCTTTTGACATTTCCTAATTACATTTTTTCTACTTTTCCTTTCAGTCTAAGTTTCATTTTATCTTTAGGATTTGGAAATTTATTGTTTTGTTGGATTTTTAAGATTCAGAACATTAGGGGGCAGAGCCAAGATGGTGGCTGGAAAGCAGTGACTGGCGTGAGCTCCCCACCAAGTCCCTCCAAAAACCTATGAAAAAATGGCTCTAAACCAATTCTAGAGCTGCAGAACCCACAAAGTGGCAGAGGGAAGCAGGGCTCCAGCCCAGGATGGCCTGGATAGTCTCTGGGTGGGGTCTGTCCCGCACAGAGCTCCCAGCTCCCAGCTGAGGGGAGCGAGGCTGAGCCAAGCAGAGCCCAGCACACGCGGCGGGCTGACCAGACCAGGAGCCCAGCGGAGATTGCCCTAGCGTGCTGAATTACTGAGCTGTGGCATGTACCAGACCTCACAACCCACAAACAGCAAAGCCAACAGAGAAGGTTAGTGGGAAAAGCTGCGGGACTGAGTTTGCGGTTCGGCCACTGCCCCTGGGGCAGCAGAGGTGGAGCAGCTTTAGAACAAAGGCTGCAGTTGC
>CM053622.1:683214295-683253864 GCA_028646595.1 Phalanger gymnotis | reverse complement strand
TTATAAATTTGACTCAGTTCTCTATATGTTTGAGAAATGAGGCCTTTATCAGAGAAACTTGCTTCAACTTCTTTTTCACATTTAGTATTACTAACTGTATTTCCCTCCATCCTATTTCCTCCATTTATTCTATTGTCTCTCTCACCCTGTCCTTCCTCGAAAGTGTTTTGCTTCTGACTACCCTCTCCCCCAATCCGCCCTCCCTTCTATTACCACTCCTCCCCCTTCCCTTCCTTTCTATTCTTCCCTTCCTACTTTCCTGTAGGGTAAGATAGATTTCTATACCCAATTACATGTGTGTGTTATTCCCTTTTTGAACCAAATCTGATGAGAATAAGGTTCACTTAACCAGAGCTAAGGGAGTTTTCCTCCTGTGATGGTATATGTCAGGTCAGTCTGTATGTGCCCCTTGAGGGAATAAATTTTGACATCATTATAACTATGTTCCTCCTTTTCCTTTCATAGCAAATTTCTATAACCGGGGCAGGTAAGCAGTAGTAGATTTGTAAATATCATACTAAATCTATTAATTAATAAATTGATACCAAAACATCTTGAAGTTACTATAATAGGATGCAAGTAAGAAAAACTTAATAATTTTAATCTATATTTGTGGCTAAATTGTAATATAGAAATGATCATTTCCAAAGGGGGAATTAGACAAAGTAATAAGATGAAGATGTAATGTAAAAGTTTTCTAATGAAATAGAAGAGTGAATTTTGAGGAAGCAACAGGATTATACTGTTTTCTCTAAGAATTATGTACATAATTATATGATTGACTTTCAAATGTATCTAGTATGTAAATTCAGGCTTTGATTGTATTTTTAATAATAAATTTTCAAAATTGGACTAGGGATTTCACATATAAAATTGTAGTTTTCAGAGGGAGAAATTTAAATGATCGATAATAGTCATATGAAAAAATACTCCCCATCACTAAGATTAGAGAAACGTAAGTTAAGACACCTCTGAAGTATAACCTCATGCTCATCAGACCGGCTAAAATGACAAAGAAAGGAAAATGACAAATGATGGAGGGAATGTAGGAAAACCATTAGACTAATGCCCTTATTTATAGAACTATTTGTTCATATCTTTTGAATGCATCTGTTGGAGAATAACTTTTCACCATGCATACCTACATATTGATCTGCTTTTCTAAAGAAAAGAAACTTCAAGGGGCTAACAATCTCAGTTTATGTTTAAACATACATATGTATGTGTAATTAAGGAGGCCTTTGCTGAATTGGTCTCCACACATTTTATGCTTTTGGCAGTTATTTGGAATGAGATTTTCTTTTCTACTATTGCCTCTTGGATTTTGTTCTCATTATATAGAAATATCATTGATTTTGCAGGATTTTATATGTAGCCTATAATTTTGCTGAAGCTATTGTCTCAATTAGTATCATTTCTGATTCTCTAAGATTTTCCAAGGATAGAATCACATTATCACCAAATAGGGAGAATTTTATCCCCTCTCTACTTCTTTTTATGCTGTTCTTTCTTTTATCTTTTTGCTATTGCTAGCATTTCCAGAGCTATGAAAAAATAATATTGGAGAGAATGGGTGTCCTTACTTCATTCCTGTATTTATTGGAAAAGGTTCTAGTCTGTATAATGGTTTCCTTTGGTTTGAGAAGGACATTTAAAAAATGATATTAAAAAAGGTCCTTCTTTGTACTTTGTAGAACTTTAGCATAAAAATAGTGCTGTAATTTGTCAAAGGCTTTTTTTCTGAATCTATTGAGATGATCCTCTCATTTTGGATATTTTTGTATCTAATGTGATTAATTATATTGATTATTTTCATGATGTTGAACCGTCCTTGAATTCCTGGTTAAATTGAATTATTTCCTAATAATCATTATGGAGTGTTTGATAGGGTTTTATTTATATAATTTTTAATCAGTGTTCATCAATGATATTGATCTCTATTTCTGTGTTTTGTCCTTCACTGGTTTATGAATTAGAATTATATTTTTTTCTCACAAAACAATTCTGGTAGGTGCTTTCTCAATTTTTAAGAACAACATGAAATATTGGTACTAATTGTTCTTTAAATTTTGATAGAATTCTCCTGTGAATCCATTGGGATTAGGAATTTTTTTCTTTCCTTTGATAGTTCCTTTACAGGTACATCTATTCCATTTTCTGTAATTGGGTGATTTAAGATCTCTCTTCATTTCTCCGATAGTTCCTTTTTCATTAAAATTTTCTTTCACATAGTTACTAATTGTTTCTATGATTTGTTCTTTGAACCACTATTATTTAGGATTTCTATTTAGGATTGCTGCCTGACAACTGTAGGAGAAATGCCAGGAACAGAACAGAGATTTGTATACAACATCACTGATCTATGACTGATACTGTCACTCCTGAGGGCTTGTGGAAGATCATGGCAAAATTTGGTTGCTTATAGAAGTTCATCAATATTGTATGCCAGTTTCACGGTGGCATGTTTGCACAGGTTCTGGATAATGGGTGAGGCTCCCATGCTTTCCCAGTCACCAATGGAGTGAAGCAGTGTTGTATGCTTGCTCCCAGGCTTTTTAGCATGTTTTCAGCAATGTTGTCAGATGCCTTCTTTGAGGATGAAAATGGCATCAAGGTCAACTACTGTACCAACAAATTATTTAACTTGAGAGGGCTACAAACCAAGATTAAAGTGGAGGGAGAGTTGGTGTGTGACTTTTTGTTCACAGATGATTGTGCACTCGGTGCTGCCTATGAAGCTGACACATAACAGAATATGGATTAATTCTCTGCTGCTTGTGCTAATTTGGGCCTGATAATTAACACCCATCAGCTAGCACCACCCCATCCATATTTGGAACCATGGAGGAATTTTGAATGCTGTTAAAAAGTTCCCTTACCTTGACACTATACCTTCTAGAAATGTACACATAGATGATTTGGTTGATGCACACATTGCCAGAGGTAGCTCGGTGTTTGGGAGGCTCTAAAAGAAAGTGTGGGAGAGAAGAGGTATTAGTTTGCCTACCAAGTTGAAGGTCTATAGGTCATTGTGCTGACCTCATTGGTGTATTTCTGAGAAACTTGGACACTCTACCAGCCCCCTTCCAGAAAACTGAACTGCTACCATTTGAATTTTCTCAAGAAGGTTCCAAAGATCACCTGGCAAGTGAGGTAGCAGAAACTGAAGTCCTTTCTGGAGCCAAACTGCCAAGCATTCAAACTCTACTGCAGAAAGCACGACTCAGATAAGCTGGTCACATTGTTCAAATACCAAAAGTACCTGTGCCTAAAAACTATTTTACAGAGAATTCACACAACAAGGCAAGTGCTTACATGGAGGTCAGAACAGGTCATACAAGGACATTCTCAAGGTCTCTCTGAAGAAATTGCATATTGATTGTGAGACGTGGAAGATACTGACATAAGACCATCCAACATAGCATGCCAAGATCAAAGAAGGTGCTGTGCCCTATGAGTAAAGCAGAAATGCAGCAGCTCAATGAAATGTGAGATGTACAAATTTAGACATGTCCAACCCAAACGTTCATAGGGACTATTTGTGCCTAAACTGTGGGAGAGCTTCCCAAGATCATATTGGTCTGCTCAGCCATAGCTGGACACACTGTACATTGATCCTGAAATTGTAATGTAATTTTGATACTTTTTTAGTATGAAGGGCAACAACTATGACGATTTAGGATTTCATTGCAAAGTGTCCATTTGCATCCACGTCTTTTTTTGGGGGTTTTAAGCTGATTAGTATTTTTATTGTTATGATCTCTAAAAGATGTATTTACAATTTCTGTGATTTTAGATTTTTTTTTAACAATATCTCTGTGCCCTAATAAATGGTCAATTTTTCTAAAAGTTCCACATGGTACTCAGTAACATACACACACCTATATTTTGTTCAGTCATGTCTGGCTCTTTGTGACCCTGTTCAGGATTTTCCTGACAAAGATATTGAAGCAGCTTGCCATTTCCTTCTCCAGCTAATTTTACCAATGAGGAAACTGAGGCAAACAAGGTTAAGTGACTTGCCTAGGCTAGTATGTATAATATGTAATATGGCTAGTAAGTATCTGAGGCCAGATTTCAACTCTCAAAGATGAGCTTCCTGACTCTAGATCTAATGTTCAATCCATTGTGCCATGTAGCTGCTGCTGCTGCTGCTGGTGTTTGTATATTCATTAACAGTCCTGTTTGGATGTCATCTTTTAGTTTTAGTTTCTCAAGCAATTAAGCAATTCTAGTTCTATATTTTCTTTTTGCTTATTTTTCATTTAGACTTATCCAAAAACTGTGAGATAGACATTGAAATCTTTGGTCACTATTGTGTTACTGTCTATATCTTTCTGTAGCGTAGTTAATGTTTTCTTGAGGAATTTAGATGCTAGGTTATTTGGATCATATAAGTTGACAATTAATATTAGTTTGTTATCCATGTGTCTTTTCAGCACAATATAATTTCCTTTGTTTATCCCTTTAATTTTTGAGTGTTTGTTTTTAATTTGTTTGATGGCATGTTTGTAACTCCTGCTTTCTGGATTCACTTGATATGCAGTAAATTTTTTCCAGTCCTTCATTTTTATTCTGGATATATCTTTGTTTTTATTTTTCCTTGTGAGCTGCAGGTTCCAATTTTTCTTATCTGATCCATCACTTTTTTCATTTTGTTGGTTTTTTATTCTGATTTAACATTATGAGAGTTAAGTTTCTCTTTTCCTTCATGTGCTTCTAATATATTTTTTTGAATTTTTTTTTGAAATTTGAATTTCCCCCTCTTTCTTCATAAACCCAGAGATATATATAGAGATATAGATAGAGATATAGATCTCTTCAGTTATTTTCAGCTTAATCTATTTTAAGACAACCCTCTTCCTATTATTTCTCTTCCTCTCACCTTCAAGGCATCCTTTCCTATTAGCTACTCTTATTCCTAGTTTTGGAGTTTGGCTGAAATTGCTAGTTTTTTTCTTGCTATTATTTTCTATTTATTTCTTCCCCCATTTCTCCCTCTAAGTTAAATGCTCATGTTGAATTGCCCCCCATTATCCTTCCTTTCAACATGGTTTAAGTTTTTTATTTTCATTTTAGCATCTTTTTCTAAAAATATTTCTTTTCCTCATTCTCTGCCTTATTTATCTTCCCTTTTTATTTTAGACTTTAAAAAATTATTTAGTCTTTTTTTATTCTCTATATTCATCACAGAAGTAAAACTTTTGAGTACATATTTTGGATTTTCTCTCTAAACAACTTCTGTTATTTCCCTGTAGAGCTTGCCACCTTGACCCATTATTTTTCTGTTGTGCTTCACTCTTAGAAAAAACAATTTCTTCAAGTGGTTGATAGAATATTTCCCAATGGTAGGAATCTTCCTATGTGCCTGATATTTCAGATTATTAATGAATTTTGCACTCTTCCTGGTCATTTCCTCCCCACCTCCCCATTTGCTTGGAAATCTTTTTCCTGGTTCTATTTGCTCCTATCTTTCTGGGTGTCAGTTGCCACCCAGGAGCTTTGAATCCCCTTCTGAGGTAAGACAAACTGTATCTCTAAATACCAAATCCTTGTAGATAATAGTCATTGTAAGGTCTGGTCTCCCTTTATTGAATATTATTTCTTCTCCCATAGGAGCATTCATTAGTGATTCTATCTCTTATCACTGAAGCCAAATTTCTCCCTTTTCAATTCCTCCCTTTATTTCCTCACCCATTCTCCTTTGGGCTCTCTTCTTCCTGAGGAAATGCAGGATTAATTTTCCCTTTACTGTTAGCCTTTGACTTTTAGGGCACATCAAACACCCTCTCTTTCATCATCTTCTTCTCTTTTTATTCTCCTTCCCATTTTATAATTCAGTCTCATACAGAAAAAATGGACTCCCTTGGAGGCGGGAGTGTGGTCAGGGTTAGACCATGATGTTTTGGGCCTATTTCTCTGCCGTTACGTCTATCTGACTTCTGTTTCCACCCTTATCTCCTCATGTATATTTATTTATTTTTCCTTTTTTTATTAATTTGTTTTAAACTTAAATACTAAAAATTAATACACAATAAAAAATAAAAAGAAACATATTGTAAACTTAAATACTAAAGCTTAAATAAAAAATAAGAAAAGAAAAAAAAGCATTACCACATGCACAGGAGAACATAGGAGAGGATTCAAACTATATAGCAATAAACTTCCATTTCGAGAAAGCCTATATAATAAATGCTATACATTTTGTTCAGAGGTGTCCATCTTTTCTTTGCTTCCTTCTAAGTTTTCTTTTGTTCTTCGCTGGGTCCTTTTTAGTTTGTTCTTTTTTTCCCCTTCTTCCTCCCCCCTCCCCCAAGAAGGCTACAATTTAGCGTGGAGATATGTGGGTACACACACACATAAGCATACACACATACCAATTTTCGAGGACACATTTTCTTCTTTAAGATTCTGGATCTCCTTTTCCAGTTGGTTGTCTTTCTTTTCATAATCTTCTTGTTTTTCTTGGATTTTTTTAAATTAATTTTCCTCCTTCTCTCTCATTTGATTTATGAAGTCTTTTTAAAGTTTTTCTGTGAATTCTTTTTGAGTAGATGACCTGTTGTTACTATTTGGGGTAGGAGAGACTATTTTTTGCTTCAGTATCCTCCTCTGAAGATGAACCCCAGCCTTTTCTATTCTACAATAACTTTCTATAGTTGGGTTCTTTCTCCTTTGCCTGCTTATTATTTTTTTATTTGTAGCAGCTTATTATTGTAAACACCTCTAGTCCTGGGGTATGGGAGATGGTGGCTCTGGCCTCAGATCCTTCTTCAGTTGTCCCCTCTAGCCTAGAACCAAAACCAGGAACTCCACCTTCCTGTAAGTGCCCATAGTCAGCACAGTCCCTACCCCACCGCTTCTGCATCTACCAGGTGTGTGCCGTTTCTTCTCACCCAGGGACACACTTTGGCAGCACAGCTGGGCCTGGCATCCCTTATCAGCAGAGGTTCCCTCAGTCTTCCTGGGCTCAGACAACAGACTCCCACAATGTCTGGGAGGTAAAAATTCCTGTGGCTGGGAAACACCTCACAACCCAGCTAGCCCCAGGGCTTGCTACTTCCTTTGTCAGTGGGATTAGCCTGGAGGTGTTTACACTTGGTCCTAGGTCCTGAAATTTTTCTTCAGATCTTCTCCAGTTTTCCCATGATGATCACTGTTCTGCCCCAACTCATTTATTTTTACTACATTCACCCAGAGGCACTATTTTTTTTTTGTTCATGGGGGAAATCTGGAGAGCTTAGAATTTTCTGACCTACTCCACCATCTTCCAAGAATCCTCTCCTCCTCATGTATATTTAGAAAAAAAAATCTCTTAATCACCTCTTTTTTGTTCTTTTTCTTAGTTGTTTTTATTTGTTTACCTTTTGTGTATTTTTGTTATCTGGAGTTTGATGTATTTAATTCATGGCCCTGATACTTAGTCCTTCCATATAGTCTGTATTATTTGTGGAATCAAAACTTTTGACATACCTATTTTGGATTTGAGAAACAAATAATTTTTTCAGTTCTGGCTTCCTTCCCAGGAATGCTTCAAAATCTCATTTTTCTGTTGATTTTTTTTTTGTATTTATAGTTAGGCTTAGATTTGTAAGATAGTTGGTTGTAGCTTTGAGATGTTTTTTATTAAGAAAGTTGAAATCAGACTCTGATCTGGAAAAGTTCCTTGCTATAATTTAGTATTTCAGCCAGTAATTATAGATATTATTTGTCTCTGGACCTTTTCAGTTTTTCAGAGAAGCTAGAGTTTTAGTCACTTCCTTTGATGTATCTCTCATTCATGCAACATCTCAGTATTACTACTCAGAGCCAATGCCTCTGAAGCTTCTACTGCCAACATTTCCCAGAAAACTCTATGTTCATCATCATAGTCTTTCTCTACTGGTCACTGCTCTGAATGTCGAAGAAGGAAGTTTTTCTTTATCCTCTTAATAATTAACATTCTGGAGGTAGGTACTACCTCTTTCTTAGGTGGGATGACTCCTAGGATTTGGGCAACAGATCAGAATCAGAGAAAAGAATTCCAGTTCCTAGGTTTGCAGTCTGAACCAAGTCCCCAAATATGTGTGGCTTTCAAGGAGAAGCATAGGGATACGTGGGATATATATAAGTGAAACATTTAGCACAGAGTGGGACACTCTCACAGAGGCACAGGAGTGCATGCCCTCAGTCCCACACAAAGTCACATGCCATAGACTCATGCAGATGCATGAACACACATTCCCTCTTCTCTCTGGATTTGATAGGACAATCTGAGCATCTGTGGAGAATTCCAGTCCCAGAGAATTAGATAGCTTCATCCCCATCTTACAGTTTTTCCCATTTGGGTTCTCAAAACTTTGGAATGAATGTGTTCTTGGAGAGGGGTTCCAGCTCACCCATCCCTTTCTTCCCCACTAGGGGATCCACCATTGAAGTCACTGAGCAGGTCCTAGTTGAAGTGGCTACACTCATCCAGAGTCAGGCACTGTTTCAGAGTACTCTCACCAAAGGACAGAGTATTCATCTTTACAGCTGAAGTGCACTGGTTCCCCTCTGCCTAGACTCCTAAGGGCCTAACTCCTTCTGGGAACCCTGACACCTTCCTGAGAATAAGGGTATCCCTCTTTTCTGCCACACCTTTTCCTATCTCCTGCTCCATGGACCATACACCTTTCAGAAGAGAAATTGTATATGTCTAGAAATCCTTCTGGCCTCATTATGTAATTTCAGAGATATTTATTTCTACCTAATCTTTGAATGACAAAGGCTTTTTAACACTTCAGCTTTCATTTCTTTACTTCTGCCTTTAAAGGGTTTAATAAGCTAGAAGCAAAGTATGAGCATTTTTTAAGCATCCAATATGTGCCAGGTGGTTCAGTGGATAGAGCCTCAGACCTGGAGTCAGAAAGACCTGAATTCAAATCTGGCCTCAAGCACTTACCAACTGTGTGACCCTGGGCAAATACTTAACCCTATTAGCTTGAATTTCCTTATCTGTAAAATGAGCTGGAGAAGGAAATGGCAAACCACTCCAGTATTGTTGTCAAGTAAATCTCAAATGGGATCATGAAAAGTTGGACATGACTGAATGACGACAACAACATGTGCCAGGAACTATGCTAAGTACTTGAAATATGAAAAATGAGGGAGACAACAAGCTCATCATTAGGTAGAAAAAAGATACACACAGGAAAGTTGTAGGGAATCCCAATGGAATTGTACTAACATTAAAGAATCATGAAATACTTCTTGCAGAAAGGGGGATTTGAGCTGAGACTTGAAGGAATCCAGGAAAGACTGGAGGTAGAGGTGAGAAGGGAAAGAATTCCAGGCATGGGGGACAATCAGTGCAAAAGACACCATGACGGTAGGGAGGGAAAGACTGTATTTCCCCAGAATGTTGTGGCCTGAAAGAGCATTATAGAAAGCACCAAGCAAGGATGGTTGGGAATGACACATTTTACTTATTGACTTCTTTTTATTTTTTCCTTTTATTTCATTTTCTAATTCTTCCCTTCTTTCCTGCCTTGTTCTCCCTCCCAGTTAAGAGGTTAATTCACAACCTTTACTTCTCTCTTGCTTCAGCTTCTTCTATTTACTAGTTTTCTTTTTCTGTGTTATTTTCTAAGAAGGCTCTCTTTACCTTGTTCCTTTCAGTTATTAATCTCTCCTTTCTGTCTATTTTAAACATTTATTCTAAGATCCATGGTGTGCGTACTTACCTACTCCTTCTTTAGCTTTCCTGTGTTCCTCAGGGAAATAAAACTTCCGATGTACTAAGATTTAGTTCTCTCTTTTATTCAATTTCTATCCTACTGCCTTGTAGATCTTTGCCTTAATGAGGGAGGTAATGAGGACAGAAAACTTGCTCCATGTTAGAAATTTCACTATCTCAAATCACATAGTCCAATTTTACTCATTTCATTCCATTATCATTTTCTTTCCCATTTGACATGCATTTTCCCACCTGGGTCCATGCTCTCCCATAATTTTAGATGCTAGCTGCTATTCTTAGCCTGGATATTATCCATAATAGTACAGCACTCTTTCACTTGAAGCAGTCTCTCTGTGCTCAATCTCCTTGCAGTTTGGACCTATTATAAGCTTGGTATCTTCCATTATTGAATATTTTCTCTGATCATGGGAATGATCTTTTGTGACCTGTTCCCCTGATTGCATTAAGATCTCCCCCTTCCATGTCCCTTGTTTTAATTCCTCCCTTTGCCACCTCTGCCATTTTCCTGTAGCACCTTTTCTTACCGAGCAACTGTAAGAATTATCTTCTTTTCCATGTTTACCCATAAACTTAGTTAAGGTCTATCACAGATTACTCTCTATACTCCATCCACCTTTATTCTTTTATGTAATTGTATTCTGTAATTTACTATCATACAATACAGTGATTTACCTATAGGGAAATTTAGGGGGTTTAGTTCATATATATATAAATACTATTTGGGAGGTCTTCTTATTAGGGAGAGAAATAAGGTGGTGGTAGCCAAAATACTATTTGGGGGACACAGCTGTATCAACTTTTGAAAAATGGTTTTGTAAGTATTTTTCCATGAGTATATTCTGTATGCTCACAGTTTCCCTTAAAGGGAGACTGTCGTGGTGGTCTCAAGACTTACAGGACTAGTCTTATAACAGAAAGTCTTCTCATAAATGGGACAGGTGAGCAAAAACCAGTTGTTGGATCTACTTGTTAATAATAAAAAAAAGAAAGCATGGGGACTGGATATACCAAGATCATTCTGAAGTGTTTGGAACACCTTTACCATCATACTCAGAGGCATAATACTTGGGGCATATCATCTCAAAGGAGTTGGCTATGATTCTAATCATTAAGATAACTCAATGATATTTATCTGGGAGACAAACACTCCATGAGTAATTGTTTGCTACCAGGGGATCCCAACCTTTGGGACATAGAACTCCTGTGGAGTCTTCTGTTGTCTTCATTTCCCTGGGTCCCGAAGAACAAATAGAAACTCCCCTCACTGGAGGCTTGATATTTCAGAGTCAGCAGAGTTCCTATCACTGATTCTGGATGAGAACTCCAGTGGTAATGAGGATGCCTTTCCTTTATTTCTCTTACGCTCCAAATGTCTCTTGGGTTCTGACATAATCCCATAACTGACCTTACCTTTTAATGAGAATTGGCAAGGTACTTC
Organism: Phalanger gymnotis; assembly: GCA_028646595.1. Taxonomy (NCBI): domain Eukaryota; kingdom Metazoa; phylum Chordata; class Mammalia; order Diprotodontia; family Phalangeridae; genus Phalanger; species Phalanger gymnotis. Next base: position 683,242,708 of record CM053622.1, on the reverse strand, counting down.
AGTTATGATTTGCCAGGGGAAATGACAATGGCTATATCCCCCTTATAAGAGAATGAAAGTAAAAATCAAGGAATGCCAAATGACTTCTCCATTTCTGACAAAGCTCAGGTCAGTGTACAAATTCCACTTGATTTTCATAAAATGTTTGCAATGAAATGCAATTCTTAAGAAAATGACATTCATCTTCAGGAGAGCTGTCCCAAACCCACAGATACATGGCCTTACTTTAACAGGCAGTGTGATGCAATGGATAAAGAGCTGGTCCCAGAATGAAATCCTGCCTCTTACATATACTGGCTACAGGACCCTCAGTAAGTCTCATAATTTCACATTACTCTAGACAAATCTCTAGGTCTACAAAGTGAAGAGATGTTGCTGAACAGCATTTGTAATAGGTGCCTCTTCATCTTGGAGTTCCTGATACTAATTAAATCACTGACACACTCCCAATTCTCTATTTCTTATTTCAATAGTAAATACTGTGAGTATTTAAACCATACGATGGTACCTCTTCTTCCTTTTATACATTCTATGTATCACGTTGTTGTTGATGATGTTCAGCTGGTTCAGTAGTGCCCAACTCTTCATGACCCTATTTTGGGGTTTTCTTGGCAGAGATACTGGAGTGGTTTGCCATTTCCTTCTCCAACTCAATTTACAGATGAGGAACTGAAGCAAACAGGATTAAGTGACTTGCCCAGGGTCACACAGTTAGTAAGTGTCTGAGGATGAATTTGAACTCATGAAGATGAGTCTTCCTGATTCCTAGCCCAGTGCTCCATCCACTGTGCCACCGAGCTACCTATCTGTATCATAGGACTTCATTTTTCCCTTCTACTTTAGTTTCTCTCATATGTTGTCTCTACTTCTTACTGACCATTGGACACTAGACTAAAACACCTTCTCCGAACCTCAATTTTCTAATCTTTAAATGGGATCCTGGCTATATCTAGAGCAACAAGGTATAATTTAAAGAATATCAGACCTGGAGTTAGGTGTTGTCTTGATTTCAAAAAACTGACTCTGACTATGAGAAAGTCACTTCATGTATTCTTATGATCAAGCAACATGTTGATGTAAAGTTTTATCATTCTATGTATATGTATACATATATATATATATATATACTATATATACAGATGTACACATGCATGCTTACATCATTATTATTGCTGTTATTAAGGTTATTCATTGTAAGTGTTCTTTGGATTACAAGCGGTTCTCCTATTTCTTCTTTCCCATGTTGGCATTGCCAGGGCTGTCAGAGATGACTTTGTGATATCCAAGAAGGTGATATATAGTCTCCTTGCAAGCACCTCTCTTTCTGGTGTAGGAGCTCTACAGGGAAATGGTTAGCATTATCTGAACAGAGGAATGCATTGCTCCACGCATTATTCATCTATGTTACTATGACATTGATGGTCCTTCTTAAGCATGAGACCAGCTTTATCTTTGGTGATACTCAGTTTGTTTCCTTTCTAAGGGGTGCAATAGAACATTCCACCAGAGATCCAGGATCTTCACATTCTGACACTCAATAAGCATTTTTCCTTAGACATTTTAGTCCCTCTGAGGGACTACCACCCCAGGGGGTTCAACAGTCTGCCTGCAAGGGATCTCTCAAACTAAGTGTCAAACAAGTATAAGATCTAATAATTTTGAAAGAACAGTAGGCAATCCAACATTAGTTATTAGTGTAAATATACCTTTTTCACAAAAGAAAGATACATCATGAAAAATTCAGAATCAAATCTTTGTCACTTGTGTCATACTTTTTTGCTCTGTACTTATTTTTTTTCCTTATAAGGCTATATCTAAGTTGTTAACATTAGCAGATGGATTATAGAGGGAAGGGAAAGTAAAGCTGAAATAGTATGATAGATTTAAAGCTAGAAGGGGTTTCAGAGGCCATTTGTCAAACTTAGTTACAGTTAAGGAAAACAAGGCCTAAGAAGATTAAGTGATTTGTCCACGGTCACACAGGTAATAAGAGTTTGGGGAGGATTTGAACTCTATCAAGCAAGTACCCTTTGCCATGTACCAAACTGTGTTGCTAGTTAGAAGCCACCTATATACTTAGAATATATCACCTATATCACAGAGAGCCAGTGACCTATATCTGTAGCCCTCACAGGACACATAAACTAACACACTGAAAAGAGAGAGCCCAGACATAAAAAAAATTAGAAGGGATTAAGACAGTCAGTGGAAAGAGTATCACAGAATATACCTTCTTCCAAACCACTTAAAATGAATACTCGGCCCTGGAGAGCACTCCTTGGCTAACTTGGGTATGCTGGAGGCAAGTTGGCACAGGAGAAAATTTGGCATCCTGAGAACCTTCCTAACAGGCAATAATAGAACCACAGCTTTGTGGTTCAGTACCAGCTTAATCTGGTTAAACATGGTTCAGGTATGGGGATAACAGAACAAGAACCCTACCAGGCCATACTCCCTCACTGCGTCTTGATAAAGGCTAGAAAAAGTTACATTGTACTAACATAATGTGTGTGTGTGTGTGTGTGTGTGTGTATGTGTGTATTCACTAGGTCTTCCAGGTCTTGAATGCACAACTTTAAAAGACCTGTGAGTTCTTTAATGTGCAGACCTCTACACATTCAGATAATAATTCTTCCCCATCTTGATGCTTGGTTTAGCAAATTGTTGTAGCCAAAGCAACATAGCACCCAGTGATAAATTTTATGGTGGTAAAATTCAGTTAATAAACATACAACTCTATTACCATAATCCTGTGCAAACAATTTCCAGCATGATAGAACTTGGGAGGCAGCATGAGTGTGAGGAAATAGGGATGGATCATGGTCAGAGGACCTGGATTTCAATCACCCCTCTGCTATTTAGTACTTTGTGACTTTGGGCAAGTCACCTCATCTCTCTGGGCATGTGTCCTCATCTGTCAAATGGAAGGATGAGGGATAGGGTAGACTACATGACCTTCTAGCTTTGAATCTCTGATTTTAGGAGCTCTGCCAGAATACACACTCTGCTGAAATGAATTTTGAGAAGCCAGGGTAATGTAAAACCAAGGGCAAGACTTTAGTAATGACAAAGACTAATTGGTAAGGATTAAATCCTTCTGAAGAAATGACATTTCCCTTCTTTTCTGTATGAGAATTATCTGTTGTTATAAAATGAAAATATTTTATTTCTACCATGGCTTTTTTCTTCTTCCCCACAGTTGCCCTTTCCACGTCTGCCTAGGAATGGCCTCAGAAAATCAGTCCACGGTAACGGAGTTTTACCTTGAAGGATTAACCAATCAGCCAAGCCTTCAGTCTCCCCTTTTCCTTCTGTTCCTGTGGGTGTATGTGGTCACTATGTTGGGGAACCTCGGCATGCTCCTCTTAATTGCTGTTAGTTCTCAGCTCAAATCCCCCATGTACTATTTCCTCAGCCACTTGTCCTTCATAGATCTCTGTTACTCCTCTGTTGTTACCCCTAAACTCCTGGTGAATTTCGTAGAGGACCAAAATATCATCTCTTATGCCGGGTGTATGACACAGCTGTTCTTCTTTTGCTTTTTTGCTATTGATGAGTGCTACATGCTGACAGCCATGGCTTCTGATCGTTATGTTGCAATCTGTAACCCGCTGCGCTACAATGTTGTCATGTCCCCGAGGATCTGTTCCCTCCTGGCAACAGGAGTGTATGTGATAGGGATTGTTGGTGCCCTTGCACACACAAGTTGTATGGCCAGACTGTCTTTCTGTGGTCCTAATCTCATTAACCATTACCTCTGTGACATCCTTCCTCTGCTGAAGCTCTCTTGCTCTAGTACTTACATTAATGAGCTTTTAGTGGTGTTTCTCCTTGGATTCAATGTGTTGGCAACCACTCTGGCCATCTTGATCTCTTATGCTTTTATCCTTTCTAGCATCTTCCGCATCAACTCTGCTAAAGGCAGGTACAAAGCCTTCAGTACCTGTGGTTCCCACCTTGCTGCTGTGGCCATATTTTATGGCTCCATTATGTTTATGTATTTTAAACCAGCATCCAGCGACAGCATGACACAAGAGAAGGTAGCATCTGTTTTTTATACCACAGTGATTCCTATGCTGAATCCCCTCATCTACAGTCTAAGGAACAAGGATGTGAAGGAGGCCTTGGGGAAAGTCATAGGGAGGAGGTTTTTTTGCACACAAAAATAATGTTTAGAGTGAAGGCTTTAGCAATGTGTTACCTTTTGCTATTCTAAATTTTAAAATTGGATCTCTTCTTCCATCTCGAAGAATGTCTAATCCATAGAAGCATATAGAACATAAGGAATCTTTGAGATTATCTGGCCCAACCACCCCATTTTATAGATTAAGAGCCAGGCCTAAAGAGTTAAAATGACTTAACAATGTCACACATCTTGTTTTTCTGATGAACAACTTAGTAATCACAGATATATCCCATGGCCTCACAATGTGGATTTTGTCTATTTAATCCTGATTTTCAGGTAGCTGGAAAAGGTTTTCTTCCTATCTCTGACTTCTAGCACTTAACCATGAAGACATTCAAGATAGGGAATGGCAGCATGATGAGGATGGTAGAGTGCTGGAGTTTGAGTCAGTGAGACCTGAGTTCAAATCACTCCTCTCTGAGCCTGAGTTTCCACAGAAATAAAATGAGATCGTGAACTTGATGTTTAAGTTGACTTATAAGTCTAAATATCAAGTTCTATGATAAGAAGAGAAGAGTATATCCTGGGTCCACAAACAGGAATGAATTTAATTGAGTCCTTCAACACTGAGTCCACTCTGGCAAAAATTAAAAAGTGAACCACGCTGTCTTTGACACCTTCTGTATTTCTCCTTTCATGGCTCCACTTTCCCTTCTTCATACCCTAACAAACTCTGTAGCTCTTCCCTTCCAGAAGTATTTGCATATTGACAGGGGATTCATGAAATGAAAAAATAATAGATGAAAGAAAGAAAGCACATAATCCATAAGGGTGTCATTTCAAGCAGTGAAGAAATTTGTGATTGGAGACCTTAACAATGTGTGTCATATCTGGCCATCTGCCCAGATAAGCTATTAAGTACTCCAGCTACTCAGGAGTCTAGCCTTGTCAGCTAAGTCACCACCTTTTCTGCAGGAGGCCTTTCCTGGTCCCCTGGTCCATGGCACCTTCCCTTTTGAGGCTAGCTATAACCTACATTGTATGTATTTTATATGTACATGTTATCTCTTTAATTAGAATGTAAGCTTTTTGAGGGCAAGTGCTTTTTCATGTTTATCTCTTGATAAAAATGTGCTTGAATGGTCCCAACACTTGTTGTATTCCCTGAAGGATGCTTTTTTTTTTGACATTTATAGCCCTCCACAACATGGTCCCAACTACAAACCCAGGCTTATTTATATGTTGTTGTTCTTCTGTCATTTTCAGCCATGTCTGACTCTTTGTCATCCTATTTGGGGTTTTCCTGGAAGAGTTATTGGGATGGTTTGCCATCTTTTTCGCCAGCTCATTTTACAGAGAAGAATTGATGCAAAAAGGGTTGTGTGCCTTGTCCAGAGTCACACAGTTAGTAAGTGTCAGAGGCTGGATTTGAACTTATGAATATGAGTCATCCTGATTTCAAGCTCAGTGTTCTATCCACTGCATGATCCAGCTGCCCTTTATTTATATACCATTCTCCTTAATACAGTGTTTGGTCCAAGGGACTGCTACCATGGTGCACTGGATAGAGCACTGGGCCTGGAGTCAGGAGGACCTGAGTTCAAATTCTCCCTCAGATACATGATACTTATTAGCTGTGTGACCCTGGGTCTGTCACTTAAGCCTGATTGCTTAGAGAAATAAAGCCCCCCTATACCACAATGTTTGATCCAGTCACTCTGGCTTTCTTACTATTTGCCATATGGGGAAATCCATCCCCCAAATACAAGATTTTGTACTTGTTCTTCCCAATACATAAAATGTATGGTCACTTTACCTCTGCCTTTTGAAATTCTTAATTTTTTCAAGAACCCAATTCAAATGCCGCTTTGTACATGAAGCCTTTCCTGATTCTCCAGACTGCTAGATTGTTTCCCCAGTCATCGTGTATCTAATGTGTATATGCCTCTATCATATATTATTTCTCTCCTAGTAAAATGGAAGATCTTTCAGAGCAAATTGTCTTACTTTGTTTTTGTATTCTCAGTATTCATCACAGTGCCTGGCACAAAGGAAGTGCTTCATAGGCCCATCTGGATAGATTTGATTGATTGATGACTGGAGCCACACTTAAAGGACATTTTAACAGTTCTCAGCCAGCTTCCATTGTTCCTTTTTCTCCTGACCTCAGTGATGAACATAATGACTTTACTCTATCAATTTGGAGTTTCTACAAAGTGTAGGGTAGTAGAAAGAGCACTTGATTTTGAGTTTGAGGATCTGAGTGTGAATCCTGTTGAGAAAACCCGTAATGGGTAGAATCTTTAAAATGTAAACACAAGAGACAAGAGAGTCCTCAAAAGCTAAATATATTTGACTAATTCGAAGGAGGCTAAATTATGACCTCGAACCTCTTGGTGGAAGTGGGAGGGGGGGAACAGATCACTGTTCCTTCAGACTCTTATTGTCTGCAAGGGTCAAATAGAGCACAAAGGCAAATTGAGGGTCTGGATGTATGTTTTCTATTTTGCATTTGAAGAATGAAAAGAGAAAAATAGGAGATCACTACAAAACAAATGAGAAAGAAAGAATTCAGTATTTCTCATAATTGGGGCATGTCAGAAGAAGAATATAAAAATATGTAGGCAGAGGGACCAGGGAGAGCGGGAATCTCCTGAAGTTTACTCTCATCTAAACACAGCAATGTGTTGAAAACAAATATACACAGTGAGTTTTGGATTGAAATACATAATAGTTAATAAGGAAGTAGGTATGAGAGTGAGGAAGAAGAGAGAAAGGTTTAAGAAAGAAGGAAAAACTGAGGAAGAGAAAGTTATAAGCAAGAGAAACGTCGTCTATGGCTATTCTCCTGCATCTGCTTCTGACCTCCAGGTTTTGGCACCATGCCTCAACAACTTTCTAACCTTGAAAGAAGCCTTCTCCCATGAGGTCTTCTTATCCTGGAAGATCCCTCTGCTCTTATGTCCCCTGCTTCTAATTCGTAAGCTTTTCCTGGAATCTCCTTTTCAAGGAAGCATCTAGGCCAGCAATCCTCGTTCTGCTGTGCTCCCGACTCTCTAGAATTCTCTCCTCAATCTCTCCCTCTCCAGCCTTTTTCAGGATCCTCATGTTTTGTCTTCCCCATTAAAATATGACCTCTTTAAGGGCAGGAACTATCTTTTTGCTTACATTTTTATCCCCAGGGCTTAACATAGTTCCTGAGACAGAAAAATGCTGGATTTATATTTGTTGACTTGATTAGACTATGGAAAGGAGTGATTGAAGGGGGAGAGGAAAATGATAATACCTAGTAACCCAGGTCTGGGTTGACTGAAGAAAGGGAGAGAAACAAAGTAGGATCAGATCATGCCGATTACACATTGTTAGGGCTGATCTCATTCCTTTTACTCCTCAACTTTGTCTTTGTAAAGAATAAGGTGAATCCAAGCAGAGGAAAAAGTATTATAGGATATGATGGAGGGAAAAACATATCTAAAAATATAACTATGAATGACAATGGGTTGACATCACCAAGAAAGAGAGAAAGGTGACAGAAGGTATTAGAAAGAAGAATCCAACAATACTTTGTTTAAAAGAAACATTAACAACAGAGCTAAAATGAGATGCTGGAGTAAGATATGTCTTATCTCGGGTGAATCCAAACAAAGCAGGTATGGCAATCATGATCTCAGTCAAGAAAATGATAATCAAAGACATAATTAAAAGAGACATTCATGGAAGTGATCCCATGCATAAAGAACCTATAGATAATGAAAAAAACAATAAAGTTATGCTATAGGGAAGAGTAGATACTGAAAAAACAGTGGGAAATTTAATGTGCTGCTTTTAGAACTGGACACATTTAACAAAAAGCTACACAAAAAAGAAATTAAGAACCTAATTGGAATTTTAGAAAAGTTACCTATGACAGATCTGTGACAATTACTGAGTAGTTATCAGAATGATTACATATGTTTTGAACCTTGCATGGCACATTCACAAAAAAAGACCATTCACTAAGTCATAAAAAGCTATTAAACAAATGCAGAAAAAATACAAAAGACTTCTCTTTCTGACCAGGTCATAATAAAATGTATAATCAGTAAGGAAAATTAGAAGAAACTATTCAGATATAAGTATACCCAAGAAAATAAAACTGATGAATGAGTATGTCAAAAAAGAAACAATGAAAACTTTTATCAAAGAAATGACAGATTGTAAAACATATTGAAATATTTGTGATGTAGACAGAAGTATACAAAAGGAAAATTTCCATTTCCAAACATTTTTTTCAATACAAGAAAGACAGAAAACTCAGATGCATGAATAGGGTACACAACTAAAAATAACTAGAAAATCAACTAATCATAAAAAGAACCCCAAAATATAAATTTTGACAACCAAAGAAGAGATAAAATTAGAAACAAAAAAAATCTTTGAGTTGAAAAATAAAACTAGGAGCTAGTTCTTTAAAAACAGCTAACAAAATTGGCAAACTACTAGCTTACTCGATCAAACAAAAGAGGAAAAAACAGACTATTACATGAAAAATTAGAAAAGGAGAAATCACAATAGGTGAAGAAGGAAGAAAGGAAATTGTAAGTATTTTGCCAAGAAAAATTGAAAAAAAAATGAAATGGATGGAATTTAAAAACTTCATAATGTCCTGATTAACAAATAAGACTAAGAAAATGTAAACAACCTGGCATCAGAGAAGATATTGAATTATCTGTAAATAATATGGTCTCCATATTTTGAGTAGGACTATTCTCTACATGTAGAAATAATAGGTATCATGTCTGTGGCTTCTGGGGAGGTCAGAATAAGTACATCTCTAGGGTCTTCTCAACCAGTCAATTGGTAAAACATTTAAGTACATGCAATGTGCCAGGCATTGCGCTAAGCATTGGGGATAAAAAGAGAGAAGCAAAAAGCAATGCCCTGATGTCAAGGAGCTTACAATCTAATAGAGGAGACAACATATAAAATAAAAAATAATTAAAAGAAGGATGGCATTGGAATTAAGAGGAGTTGGGGAGAGTTTCCTATGGCAGGTAAGATTTTATTTGGGACATAAAGGAGGTCAAGGAAATCAGTAGTCACAGCAGAGGAGGCCAATATATTCCAGGCATGGAAGACACCCAGAGAAAATGTCTAAAGCCAAGAAATGCAGTGTCTTGTTCATGGAATATCCAGGAATTCAGTGTCACTGAATCAAACATTACATATTATTGAATAAGATGTAAGAGGACTGGAAAAGTAGGAGGGGACCAGGTTGTGAAGGGCATTAAATAGCAAAGAGAGCACTTTGTATTTGCTTTTGAAGGCAATAGAAAGCTACTAGACCTTATTGAGTGGAGGGTGCATGGTGGTATGTGATATAATCAGATCTGCACTTTAGGAAAATCAATTTAGTTACTACATGGGGGATGAATTTCAGTGGGAGGAGACTTGAGGCCCATAGTTTCACCAGCAGGCTATAGCAATAATCAAGACATGAGGTTATGAGGTACCAGAGTGGTAGCACCATCAGAGGAAAGAAGAGGATGTATTCAAGAGATACTTCAAAGATGAAATCAGCAGGCTTTGGCAACAGCTTGGATATAAGGGGTGGTGGTGGGAGGTTATATGAGAGATATTGAGGAAAACAGGATGAATCCTATGTTGCAAGCCTGAAGGACAGGGAGAATGATATTGTCCTCTACATAGAGTAACAGAGAAGTTCTGGATGGCAGAATGGTGGTGAAGAAGGTTTAGAGGGAAGGATAACGAGTTCTGATTTGGACACATTGAGTTTAAGATGTCTACTGGATATCCAGTTCAAGATGTCTGATATGCTGGTGGAGATGTGAGACTGGAGATCAGTACAGTGAATGGGACAGGAAAGGTAGATTTAAGAATCAACAGCATGGAGACTGTAATTAAATCCATAGTAGCTAATGAAATCATTAAGTGAAAATATGTGTATGAAGAAGAGAAGAGGGCCTGGGGATGGGTAGGAAACTAGAAGGATATACATGACTAGAGGACTTGATCTGGAAGAGGATCCAGAAGAGGAGACAAAAAAGAAGCCATCAGATACTTAAGAGAGAACCAGTAGAGAATAGTGTTTTGAAAACCTGCAGGAAACAGAGCGTGAAGGAAGAGAGCAATCAAAACTCTCAAAGGCCTCGGAGAGGTCAACGAGAATGGGAATTGAGAAAAAGCCATTAGATTTTGCAATTAAGAGATTATTATTATTAAATTAAGCAGTTACAGTGGAATGCTAAGGTCAGAAAGCAGGCTATAAGGGCTTAGGAGAGAGAGAGAGGAGAAAAAGTGGACGTGTCTATTCTACGATGACCTTTTAGAGGAGTTTAGCTATGAAGGACAAAAGAGATAAAGGTGATAATTAGTGGGGATGAAAGAATCAGGTGAGGTCTTTTTTTTCAGGAAGAGGGAGACATGGTCATGTATGTAGGAAATAGGAAATGAGCCAGTAGAGAGTGAATGATTGAAAATAAGAGAAAGAGTCAGGATGACAGAGGGAACAATCTGTTGGAAGAGACAGGATGGCATAGGATCATTTGACTAAGTAGAGTGGTGAACCCTGTTAAGGAGTAAGGCCACTTCATCATGTGATATGGGGGTTAAGGAAAAAGCACCTGAAAGGCAATGAAAACACCTGACTCATAGGGGATGAAGTGAGGAAAAAAGAATTCAGAATGAAAGGTTCTTTTTTTCTGAAATATACGAGATAAGATTCTTAGCTGAGAGAGTGAGTGGAGGAGGAGCCATAATACATTTGAAAATGGATGAAATGGTTTGGAAGAGTCAATGTAGAGAATGAGATAGTGAGTTGATAAAGAAAATATAATAGGATTGTCCAGCAGCAGTAAAGATCCAATTGAAGTTATATAACATAAATTTGTAGTGAACCCAGTCAGAATGGTTGTGTGATTTTCTCCACCTTTATTTAGCAGTATGTGTATAGGAACAAAGGAGACAAATGATGAGAATGATCCAAGGCTGAGGCATGGCTGGGGGTAATTTGTGATATAATGGGGGTAGCTATTCAAGAAAAGAAAAGTATAGAGCTGAATTGGTTTATCAAAGGATAAAGATGGAGAGAAGAAGAGAGAATAGTTAGTGCAAGAGAGTTGGCATGGGAGAGAATTGAGGCGTCAAAGGTTTAGAGGTCACAGTGCAGATGAAGAATAGGATTTTGTAAGAGAAGGCAGAGGGAGAGGTAAAAAGCTAATAGAGTATGGTCAGACAAGGGGATTTCAGAATTCTTGATCATAGAGGTAGCATATTTGTGGGAGGATCATGGGTATGATTATCTTTTTGTGTGGCTGAGGAAAAAGAGAGGAGTAGCTCTTGGGAAGTCAATAGACTAAGTAAGTGAGGGAGATGTTGAAGTCTCCTAGTATGAGGGCGGAGTTGGAGAGGAGAGAAAAATTGTGAGCCAGGTATCAAACTCCCTGAGGAAGGGAAGTGACCTGGGAGTCTATAGACAACAACCACCTGGATTTTGATTGGTCGGTAGATATGAGTGGCATTCACCTCAAAGGAAAAGTGGTTATTGAGTGATGGAGGAAAATGGAGAACATATTGCAAAGCAGTTTGGAATTATTCCCAAAGAGTTATTAAACTGCCTATACCCTTTGATCCAGAAATATCACTATTAGTTCTGTTTTCCAAGATGATTAGGGAAAAAGGAAAAGAATCTATATGTTCTAAAATATTTGTAGCAGTTTTCTTTGTGGTGTCCAAGAACTGGAAATCGAGAGGATGCCCATAAGTTGGGGAATGGATCAAGTTGTGGTATACGATCGTGATGGAATACTACTATAGTATAAGAAATGAAGAGTTCGATGATTTTAGAAAAAAAAACATGGGAAGATTTGCATGAAATAATGATGAACAAATTGAGCAGCGCCAAGAGAAACTAGCATACAGTAACTACAATATTGTTTTAAGAACAAAGTTAAATGAGCAGTCATTTTGACTATTATAAATATCCAAATTAACTAGAAAGGGCCTATGAAGGAAGACACTATCTGCATTCCTAGAAAGAACTGATAAATAGAAGTTTATATGCTATGGTTTTACATACATATACATACATGCATTCACACTCATACATTTATACATACGTACACTCAGATATTTGTATCTAATGATAGCCATCTCTAGAGCAGGAAGGGAGGGGAAAAAGAATGTTACATGCTAACTTTATTATATATTTAAAAGAAAAAGCAAGATGTATATAATAGATGTGCAGTTTTCTGTGCAATCCTCTTTTTTTCTATTTTATTATGTTATGGAAATACTTGTTCTATTTCTTAAGTTCAGAATAAAATCAAATCGGGAAAACCTGGAAGTTGCAATGCGGAACAAGGAGTATTACAACACTCCCTCTCACCCCTACATCTCAACTAGTGAGCTAAGGAAAATATGTGAGGGTGCAGCCAGTACTGGAAAGGGTGTCCAGGTAGGCTGTGTCAATGGGGGAAAGCCAAGTTTCAAGAAGATCTAGTAGATGGAAGGAGTGGGAGAGGAACAGATCTAAGATGAAGGAAAGTTTTTTGCCTATGTAATACACATTCCAGAGGGCACAGTGGAAAGGGTTGGGTGGAGTTAAGATTTGGGATGGTTGAAGAGGTTGGGAGTGGGGAATTTGGTGTTAGGGTGTGTGGAATGGGGTTTAGATAATGTTCAAAGGCACTGAGATGTTAAGAGTATGACCAGGTTTGAGAATCCTCATCATTGAGGGAAGGCTAACTCTCATCTACCCTCAAAGGACAGGTGCATTAGGAAGAAGTTGAAGGGAGACTCCTCATTTTCTGCCAAGAAAGAAAGCAGGGGGTTAGGGCTGGGGTCTACTGCCATTCTATTTTCCTCAGAAAGATGGGGTCCAAGTCTAGAATCATATCTATTTACTTCCTTAAACATCATTACTCTAAGAGATGTAGTTTTCAGATTGCTATTTCTTTTTTGTTTGTTTGTTTTCTGGAGGTGGGAAGGCAGGGCAATTGTGGTTAAGTGACTTGCCTAAGGTCACACAGCTGGCGAGTGTGTCAAGCATCTGAGGTCATATTTGAACTCAGGTCCTCCTGACTGCAGAGCTGGTGCTCTACTCACTGCACCACCTAGCTGCTCCAATTGCTATTTCTTAATGAGGAAAAGAGACCCCCAAGCTTTATATCCGATACTTGACTCCCTTCCCACCACCTACCAATTTCACAATGAATATACATATCCAATAGCAAAGAAACTTGTTTATTTAATTCATTAACTAAACACAAATCCAAGAAATATGCATATGAGAATATATACAAGGCAATCCAAATTGAAGGAGGTCTTTCATTGGGAGTGTGGTAATGTAGCTTAATCAAGAGAGAGTTCCAGATCTCACTCAAAAGAGAAATTCACCAGTCTCTTAGAATAGCCCTAAGAAAAGGATCTGAATCAAGTATTCCTCATTCCAAGACCAGATCTCTTTTCACTACTATTTATAAAATAAACAATCAAAATTAATTTCACAATAAGCTCTAACTGGTTATATGTCTTCATGATGGCCATGTGCCTGCCTAAGTTGCCTTGTTCCTAAAGAAAACAAGGCTGGGCAATCAAATACCTTCCCCTTTGGGTTCTGAATCAATGAAGCAATTTTTTAAATGCCTCTCACTGCATCTAATTTTTTATGGGGCATGTTATCACCCAGAAGAGATATTTTCTCCACTGAATTCGATAATTAGGTAGTAGTTACAAGAACATCAAATGTTCTTGGGTTCAATGCCAATCTGAACATTGGATTGCTAATGACATATTTTGCTGTGTACTGGACTATATGATCCCTCAATAAGAATGTGGTAGCTATTCCTGGCCAACTATGTTCCTTCTGCTAGTAAGAGCATCCACATAACCCAAGTGGTCCCCAACTTGTCCCCAACAGGCAAAATGTCTTTTTGCTACTTCTCTGGGCAAGATATTTACCCCAGATAATCAATAGTTGTATCAGCATTCATCTGATCTTCCAGGATGGTTCAGATAATTCCTTCCCAGGAGAGTTTGAAAGACCAAGAGGTAGTATTATTGGGAGGTGCTTTGATTTTTTAACAACATGGGAAAATACTGTCTTATGTAAGCATGACTTATATCACTTATATAACCATGGTTAATGTATATTTGCTTGGAAAGAAAGCGATTCTCAAATTAACTGGGTGATAATTCAGGATGAAGGTGAGGAATAGTTACCCCACCATGAAAGAGAGGTGCTGCCTTTCTGTAGAAGCCTCCAAGGAGCCGAAGATTTGGTATCATTGCCCTGATGATGCAGGTAGATGGCAGAGTGTAGGGCTGTTCAAAATATGTCCTGCAGGTGCAATTTATGTGCCTGCCTACAAGTAAAAAAATTTACATAAATGCTTCAGTAACTGAAGCTGAACTACTGTAGAGCTCTCACTAAAATGGCAAATCAAAATATGTCTATTTTTTTTTCAATAAAAAACAAAGATTAGATAGCCCTGGCATAGTAGATAGACCTCTGGGATGGAGTCAGGAAGTCACCTACCACCCAGAGTTGTTACCAGAGAGGATCAAATGGAATAATATATATAAAGTGCATAGCACAATGCCTGGCACATAGTAGGCACTTAAGAGGTACTTCTTTCCTTCCTTCCTGATGTAATGTAGCTGCCGCCAGGGAGATTTTGTTGCGTGAGGCTGGGAAAATTGAGTGAATGGAAGCGTGTGGAAAGAGTTCTTAGGATTTAGCTACATGCACAAAGTATGATCTCTTAGCCATTTTACTACAGATGACCTTGACACATGTCTTCATCTGTGCTGTGGTCCTTATTTTCCTCATGTTGCTCGTGTTAAGCATCACTACTTTGCATTAAGAGATCCACTATGGACTATGGATACTGGACATCACTCACTGTATGGACCAGATTATCAACATCTATGACTGTTCTTGAAGTAGGAAGGAAAAGTCAAGGATTTCAGACTTTTTTCTCCATACAGTTATTTTTTTTCTTCTTTTTCCACATAGTGAGTCCTTCAGGAACCTTGGTTTTTTTTTGTAATTATTGTTCTGTCTATTTTCATTTTCTTTTTCTTTTTCTTCCCCTGTAGGCATACTGCCTCTGCCTGTTGGCCTGCCCACCAAAAGCTACACATGCATTTAAGTGAGAAAAGATTCTCCCTAAGATACTTAGGACCTTGTCACAATGGGGTCATATGTGATAGCAGCAACATCTAACAGAGTTCTGAAAGACAGGTTAAGCTAATTCTTTTTCCTGAAAGATGACCCAGTGTTTCTGGATATTTGATTGGCCCATGGGATAATGACCAAGTTGCCCCCACATTAATGTACCTTACTGGTGGCCTGTGACCATGTTGATGTGCCTTTCTTGTGACCTAAGAGCATTAAAAGGCCCACGCTCATGTAGTCATATTTGGCAGATATTCCAACACTGAGTCACCACTCCCTGACCTGACCTGTTTTTGTATCAAGGTAGGGGTCTGCCCAAAGTTCCATATCCTCACTGAATATCCCTTCTGTGCTGACTGTTAACCTCCTCTTGTTGACTGTTAAATGACCTAAAAGTGCCTCTTTCAGTTCTAACATCTAGCCTGAAGTAACAGGATATCTACCTGAGTCAGGTCTCCCCGTACATATCACATTGGTAATGTTATATGACTTTATGGAAGAGGTAAGTGATTGATGAAATTAATGATCTTTTGATATATTGAAATATTAACTTCTCTATATTATGAATTTCTTTGTAATAAAACCAAAGTGAAATTTACTAAAATGGAAACAAAGGTGATTTTTCAAGCAAATGAAGCAATGGATGCACAGCCTAAGCCTATAACAACAACAACAGCTGGCATTTCTGTAGCCTTTACTATTTGCCAGGCACTGTGCTAAGCACTTTACAAATATTATGTCATTTGATCCTCACAACAAACCTGCGAAGTAAGTGCTATTATGATCTGCATTTTAAAGTTTATGGAACTGGGGCAGACATAGACTCAGTGACTTGCCCAAGGTAGCACAGATAGTGTCTGGAGCCAGATTTGAACTCAGATTTTCCTGACTCCAGGCACAGTGCTCTACCCACTGGAGCACCTAGTTCTGGTCCATATAGTAGCTGAATTAGTTATTCACCTTTGGTCAGGGTGTTGAATAATTGAGGAAATACATACACTGACCATGTCTCCTTACCTTCACCAACACACCTGTGATGAATTACTGGTCATATTAATATATGTGTAGATCAAATGTGTGATCAGTCCTCTTTCTACACTCTACATTACACATAGGATTCTTATTCATAGGATATAATAGTGTGAATAGAACTCTGAGGTAAGCTATTCCTATCCCTTATTTACAGATACTATGTTTTAATTTATTTTTTCCTGAATTATATATAAAAACAATTTTAACATTATTCTTTCAAAACTTAGAGTTCTAAATTCTCTCTTTCTTTTTCCCCTGTCTCTGTTCCTGAAGAAGGTAAGCAATATAGGAAAACCATACTACATGCCAGCCATATTAATCAATATTGTTTTAGACTATTTAAAACAGAGAGTATAAGGTTGGAATATTGCTGTGGTGTAGGAAATGATGAGTTATTGTACTTAGAAAAGTATGAAAAGACAGCCTTATGAGGGGAGATGTTATCCACCCTCAGAGACACAGAGGATAAACAAGTATAGTATGGTCGTACGTAGACGTATATGAATGTATGTATCTAAATAGAAGTATGATTATAGATATCTAAGTATATGCATTCATAAGTGCATGTATATGTTTACATACATATACATATGTATACAGACACACAGACACACAGATATATATGTGTGTATATGTATATACATACATTCATGTATGTGTATATACACATACACATACATACATATATGTGTATATATATATATATGTATATATAATCTCCATGCTTAATTGTAGTTTTGGGAGAGGGGGGAGGAAGGAGGAAAAAAGAACAAAGTGAAAAGTGGCCAGCAGAGAACAAATGAAAACTTACAAGGCAGCAAAGAAAAGATGGACAGCTCAGAACACAATGTGTAGCATTTATTTTGTAGGCTTTCTTGAAATGGAATTTTATTGCTGTATGTTTTGAATCTTCTCTTATGTTCTGCTGTGCACATGGCAATACTTTATTTCTTTTTTAAATGTATATTAGTTTTAGTATTTAAGTTTATATTGTTTCTTTTTCTTTTTTTATTGTGTATTTAAGTTTAAAATAAATGAATAAAAAAGAAGGCAAGCAATTTGATGTAGATTATATATATGCAATCATGCAGAACATATTTCTCTATTAGCCACGTAGCAAAAGAAAACAGACCGAAATGTTGTAAAAAGTAAAGTTAAAAAAAAAGGTATGCTTTGATTTGCATTCAGATTTAATTAGTTTTTTCCCTGGAGGTGGATAATATTTTTTCATCATAAGTTCTTCTCAATTGTCTCGCGTCATGGTATTGCTGAGAATAGCTGGCCATTCACAGTTGATCATTGTTATAATATTGTTGTTACTGCATATAAAGTCCTCCTGGTTCTGCTTACTTCATTTTGGATGAATTCATGTAAGTCTTTCCAGGTGTTTCTGAAACCATCTTGCCTGTTATTTCTCATAGCACAATAGTATTCTACCACAATCATATATCATGACTTATTCAGCCATTCCCCAATTGATGGGCATTCCTTCAATTTCCTTTTTTCTGCTACTGCAGAAAGAGCTGCTACAAATATTTTTGCATATCTAGGTACTTTCATTTATAGATTTTGGGGAAAAAGGGATTTTCATAAAGGGAAATGACTTGCCTAAGGTTACACAACTAATTAGCAGTACAGCCACAGCTAGATTATAAATACTCTAAGTGTTCTTTTCTCTAAATATCCCTAATAATAATTTGTGATGGTCCACAAGGTCCCTGAGAGTAAACTATGCATTTGGAGTACAGAGAAAGAATTGGATGCTGTCTAATAGGGGAGAGGAGGACTGACATACAAGAAGATTCTGGGAAGATGGTGGAGTAAGTTAGAAAATTTCAAGTTCTCAAGATTTTCCTCCACAAAAGGGACAAAGTAGCACCTCTGGGTGAACATAGAGCTGTGAAAATGAATAAGAGTGGTGGCAGAACAGGGGTCCTCTTGGTACAATCAGAGACCTGAAGAAAAACCACAGGCCTAGATTCTCTTCCTCTAAAGATTAAATGCCACCAGGCTAGGGTCTGCTTTGCAACAACCAGTAAGCTGCTTAAACAAGAAGCCCCAAGCCCAGGGGTTAGCTAGGTTGGGTGGCTGCCTCTGCTCAGCCACAGGAACTTTTATCCCTGGGCAGTGAGGGGTTCTGGGCATCTGACTTGGGGAAGATCTTGGGAATGTCTACTGACTTAGCAATGCCAGACCCTGCTGTGCTGCTGAGAGAGAGGTTGGGGTGAGAAGGAACCAACACACACCCAGTAAGTGCAGAAGCAGTGGGGCCAGGATGCTGCTGTCTGTGGGCTGGAGGCCTTGGTCTGAGTTCAAGGTCAGAGGGGATAACTGAAGAGGATCAGAGGCCAGAGGCACCATCTCCCATACCCCAGGATTGAGGTGACTATAAAATTAAATTATGATAAAAAAACGCACAAGCAAAGGAGAAAGAATCCAACCACAGAGAACCATTATGGGAATAGAAAAGACTGGAGTTCATCTTCAGAGTAGGATACTGAGGCAAAGAAACCCTCTTTAACCCCAAAGAGTGACATCGAATGGTCACCTGCCCCAAAAGAATTCACTGACGAACTTAAAAATCTTTAAAAATCAAACGAGAGAGACTGAGGAAAAAGTAAAAAGAAAAATAAGAATAATACAAGAAAAGATGATTATGACAAGAAATTTAACCCATTAGGAAAGGAAAAATGACTCCTTGAAATTCAGAATTGGGCAAGGGGAAGTCAGTGAAATTATAACAGATGAAGAAATAAAAAAAATAAAGAAAGAAAAAAATAGAAGAGAATGTGAAACATCTCATAAGAAAAACAATGGGTCTAGAGAACAGATAAAGAAGTGAAAATGTAAGAATAATTGGGCTACTAGAAAGTTCTGATCAAAAAAAGAATCTTGATACACTAATTCAAGAAATAATTAAAGAAAATTGTCCTAAAGCATTAGAACAAGAAGGGAAAGTAGAAATAGAAAAAATCCACTGATCACTCTCTGAAAGACATCCTATGAGGAAAACTCATAGAAACATTATAGTTATATTCTGAAATGTCCAGATCAAGGACAAAATATGAGCAAGAATTAAAAAAAAACAATTTACATATTATGGTACCACAATTAGAATCCCACAGCATTGACAACACTAGAAGATTACAGGTCTTGGAGCACAATGTATGAAAGAACAAAAGTACAGGGACTCCAACCAAAAACATCATCGCCAGCAAAGCTAAACATAATTCTGAATGGAAAAAATGGACATTTGATCAACGTCAGACTTTAGGGACTCTGTTAAAAAACCCTGAACTCAATAGAAGTTTTGACATATGAGAGCCAATAGAAATATGAGACACATACCAATTACACGGTACTAAATAAGGATAAAATGTTTACCCTTTATATATGGAAAACATAAAACCTATGTTTAATATTGTTACTAGTAATTAGATAGCTTATAAGGAAGATTGGGGTAGACCTGAGTATGATATGACTTCAAAAAGTAAAACTGTTCAAGAACAGCTAAAAGAGTAATTATCTTATTCAAATGAAATGCCAGAGGAAGAACCAATACAGAGAAATTAGATGGAGGAGGGGGACTGTTAGTTCTAGAAACCTACTTTCTTCGAGAATGGGTTTAAGAGGGGAAAATACATATACATCTAGATGAATATAAAAGTCTTCAAAATTTAGAAGGAAATCGAACTCTAAAGGGATGCGGAGATGGGAGAGGATAAAGGAGGGATCTTCAGAGGAGAGGGTGAGGGAATAGGTTAAAGGGGATATAGAAGGGTCTTCAGATTTAGGGGAATGGGAGGATAAGGGAGGGATTACTGGAATCAGGTAGGTTAAGTAATAGGAGGGCAAAGTAGCAGGTAGGAGAGATAGGACAAAAGGGATATTCACAAACATAAAAACAAGATTAAGAGTAGAATCTCTTAGGGAAAGTATATGTTTAAATAGGTATGTATGTATATATGCATGTATGTGTGTACATACACAGTGTGTATATGATATATATGTATATATAAAATATATAGTGTGTATGTACATATCAATATCTATATGAAAACATATCCATGCTCTTGCAATCTCAGGATGGCGGGTAGGGGGAAGAAATAAGGAAAAAAGAAAATAGTAAAAATTGTACAGCAGAGATCAAAAGAAAACCTACAAGGAAGCAAAGAAAAAATGTACAGCTTTCAACATAATGCACACTATTTAACATTTAAACTTTCATGAAATGATAAGTTATATATGTTACATATTCTGAATCGTCTCCTGTGTCCTGCTATGCAATGACATGTTTTTTCTTTTCTTATTTCACATTTAAGTTTATAATGTTGCTTTTTTCTTATTATGTATTAATTTTTTTTGTATTTGTCTAAAATAAAAAAAGTATATCAATGCAATAATTACAAAAAGGTATCAATAAATAAAGTTGAATGAGAGATTGCATTCTCTATTTGAGAATGTGTTGTGTTACTCAAGACAACCCTCACTTCTGATTTTAAAAAGAAAAGAGGTTTATTATGGTGGGAAGAAGTTTCCATGGATATAGTACATGAATTCTAGGAGGTGGCTTGTCCTTCTTTTCATCAAACAACAGCATGCCAAACTTGTAGACTTCAGTTTCTAAAATCCAAGACAGCAGTGATGAGTAACTTGAAAAAGTATGGTAGATGTGTTGTAATTTACTAGAGAACAGCACCCCTGAAGTTCTCTCAGTTTCATTTCTGTAACCCTGACTCCTTTAATTGGAATTTGAGGGGGATGTCTAACCTATGTGTCAGCAAAGCCATGGGGCAGTGGGATATTAAAGGTAAGTTTTGCTGAAGGCAAGGGGTTATAGTAGGCCAAGTTTAGGTGATTGGCTTAGGTAAAGAGGCTTTAGGAAACTAGGGTAATTTGGGGATACTGAACTGATGTTGGGGTGTTTGGGTGAGAAGAAGGAAAGAAAAGAAATGGACACTTAAAGAGTATATATGTTCCATCTCCATGGTAGAAAGTAAACTCTTAAGGCCAGGAATTGTTCTGTTTTTTTCTGTACATCTCTGGTACCTAACAAGTGTATTTCTTGAAGTTAGTGCTTAATTAATACTTGTTAAATGAAAGCATGAATGAAAATTAAAGGCTATGAAGATGTGGCTTCACCTTCTTCACAATGTTTTCCGAAGCTAATCCTCATTTCATGGGAAATTTGTTATTTTTTCAGACAAAGTAGAAAGAAAAATCAAGATCATTGTTATCTTTAATTTTTCTTGATGCTATGTAGGCCTGAAAAGTATTGTACCTCTCATTACTTTCTTTAGTACATCCTTGACGTCCTTATTTCTCAGGCTGTAGATTAGGGGATTCAGCATGGGGATAACTGTGGTATAAAATACTGAGGCCACCTTCTCCTGAGACATGCTATTGCTTGATGGTGGCTTAAGATACATGAAAATCATGGTGCCATAGAAGATAGCAACAGCTGCCAGGTGGGAGCTGCAGGTACCGAAGGCTTTAGACCTCCCTTCAGAAGACTGGATGTGAAGGATGCTAGTGATGATGAAAGCATAAGAGATGAAGATGGCAGCAGTGGTTGAAATTACAATGAATGTACCAATAACCTTCAACAGAAGCTCATTGATGTAGGTGCTAGAGCAGGAGAGCTTCAAAAGGGGGATGATATCACAGAAATAATGTTTAATGACATTAGGGCCACAAAAGGACAATCTGGCCATGCAAATTGCATTAATCAGACTGGTTAAGATACCAATAGCATACACCCCTATCACCAAAAAGAAGCATACCCGTGGAGACATGATGACATTATAGAGCAGGGGACTACAGATGGCAACATAACGGTCATAGGCCATGGCTGTCAGCATGTAGCATTCAGAATCGATAAAAAAACAGAAGAAAAAAAATTGTATCATACACCCACTGTAGGAGATGATGTTTTTGCCTTCTATGAAATTCACCAGGAGTTTGGGAATAATGGTAGAGGAGTAGCAGAAATCCACAAAGGACAAGTTGTTGAGGAAATAGTACATTGGAGATTGTAGTTGAGGGCCAATAGCAATTAGTAGGATCATGCCCAAGTTTCCCACCACAGTGACAACATAGATGACCAGGAATAAGATAAAGAGGAGCAATTGGAGCTCTGGCTGGTCTGTTAATCCCTCTAAGATAAACGTAATTACTGTAGAGTGATTTAATGAAGCCATTGCTTTGAAGAGTACCGGAGAGCAACACTGTGGAGAAAAGAAAACACATAGAAGACAAAATGTTATGTACTGTTCTTTGACATTCTTTTGTCTGTGGTTGTAGAGGAAGGAAATGGGTTATTAGGAAATGGTAGGTGTAAAAGATTTACAATGCACTTTACATGCATTATTTCAGTTGAGCATCACAATAAAAGCTGATTCCCAGTACTGTAGTTTCTGTATACTGCAAAAAACTTGAAAGCCCAGACTATCTTTATTTTCTTTGTATCCTTAGCAGATGGCTTACATATGAAATAAATTATTTTGTATATTTTCTGTCTACAACAATTAGTGGTTTCCTTTATCTTTTATTTCATTCTTTACCTCTCTTTGACATATTAACATGAAGGGACTCTTTTTTGTCCCTTTTTGTTAACCTAGCCTTTAGTACAGTGCCTTTCATATAGTACGTGTTTAATAAATGTTTATTAATTGAATTATTGAATGAGACAGGAAAAGTAGGTTGGAAGTAGATTAGGTAAGCCTTTAAAAGGTAAACGTAGGAGTTTATTTTGTTGTCCTAGAGGCAATAGAAAGGCACTGGAGTTTATTGTGTAGAGGAGTCACATGGACATCTTTTTGACTAAGGAATATTACTTTAGCTGAAGTGTGTAGAATGGACTAGAATGGTAAAAGGCTTGAGCGAGGAGGAACTAATTAGAAGTTTGTTTCAATGATTTATATGATGGATGGTGAGCGCTTGAATGAAAATGATAGTTGAGTGTATGTAGAGGAGTAATTGTATTTGGGGGATGTTGTAAGGAAGGAGATGACAAGATTTTACAGGTTGTTGGATATGTTGAGTGAGGAAGAGTGAATAGTCAAGGAGAATGCCAAGATTATGAATTTGAGGCACTGCCAAGATAGTGGACCTTCCAAAGAGAGTGAGAAGTTAGGAAAAGTAATAGTTTAGAGGGAAAGACCTTAAGCTCCATTTTAGATATTGTTGAGTTTAAGATGCCTCCAGGGCATCCAGTTTGAAACATACAGTGGATAATCCATGACTCAAGCCTGATACTGAGGGGAGAGACTGCATCTAGAAATCTAGAAGTCATAGGCATAAAGATGATAGGTAAACACATGGGAAATGATGGGGTTACTGAGAGAGTGGTTATAGAGGGAAAAGAAGAGAAAACTCAGAATCATATCCTGGGGAAATCTCATAGTTAGAATATGTCATACAAATGATAATCCATCAAATAAATTTGAGAAATAGTGGATACACAGGTAGGAACTGAACCAGAAGAGAGTGTGTAATAAAAACTCAGAGACCAGATAGTGTCCAAGAGGAAAAAGTAGTTAATATCAAATGCAGCATATTAGGTCAAGAAGGAACAGGATTGAAAAAAAGACCATCAAATTTAGCGAAGAGATCCTTGGTAACATTGCAGAGAGCAGTTCTACCTGAGTGATGGTTAGAAGCTAGACTGTAAAAGATGAATGAGTGGGAGGAATTGGAATCAGTTACATAACTTGTTAAAAGGAGTTTTGCTGAGGAAGGGAGGAGAGATACAGGATAATATCTTAAGGAGAAAGTAGAATGTACAGTGCGTGAAGTGTAGTGAAGATTTTTAAGAATTGAGGACAGAAGCTTATTTAAAGGTAATATGAAGAAACAAGTTGATAGGAAAGTTTGAATATCTGAGAGAAAGGAGGAGTGATTGAGAATACAATTGACTGGAGATTATGAGGGAGGATGTTATCAAGTGTAAACGTACTTTTGGATTGGTCTTGGCAAGAAGGGCCACCCTCCTTACTTCTGCCTGTTCAAGTTTCAGTTTCCTTCAAATCTCAGCTCAAGCACAACCTTTAACATACGTTTTTGCCAAAGTCTATAGCTGCTACACAAAACTACTTGGTCTATATTTATATTTTTCCTTAAATTTTTATTTGTCCATGTTCTTTTTACCCAGTCAAATACAGTGACTTTTACTAATTCGTTGATTTATGATCTTGGACAAAACAATTTATCCCCTCAAATCTCCATTTTTCTTATTTCTGAGTGAAGAAGTTAAACTAAGCAATTCCTTCCAAATATCACATCCTGTGATTACCCTTCAGTGACTTCCCTGAGGCTACTGAATATCCAGGAATGCAAACCCTCCATTACTTCAGCCAATATACCTTTATAACCTTATCTGCTACTATGCATGTTTATATAATCTGTAGTCTTACCAAAACATTTTTTGGTTCCCCCAAACATCCTTCAGTTTTAAAATAATCCCTTTTTGCCTATGCTATGCTGTGCCTGAAATTCTATTCATTCTCAACTATATATATCTAATTCCTAGCACTTTATTACTAAATTTAAAATCCACCTCCTTGATGAAATCTTCAATTATCCTTCATCATGAAGGCATTTTATATCTCAGATCTTAGTTATTAATTACTCTTTTAAAACATCATACTAAAACATTTAATTTACATATTCTGTCTCTTTAATATCACTTCCAAATAAAGCCTTTACCCTTACCCTGTATATTAAGCTCCCTCTGATAGCCAAGAATTTAAAAGAAAGAAAAAAAGTAGTTCAGTAAAACTAGCAAACACATCAGCTGAATGTGAAATGTTCCACACCCATTGTCCCTTGTTAACAAAGACAAAGGGATATAAATCTTCTCATCTCTTCTCTGGGGTCAAGTTTTGTCAATAAATCACATTTTAATATATCTTGCTTATATATTTTGTATCTTCCATCATAAATTTTAAAGTTCATGAGGGCAGGGTGTATGTTTCATGAATCTTTGTATGCTTTCACAGTGCCTTCCACATAGTCCTATCTCAACAAATACTAACTGAATTCAATTAAAATAAATTTTCTAAACTTACATAATATACTTTGTGAGTTTGAAACTAAAATAAAACCAAAGCAGAACTTATTGAAAAGAGAACAACTCTATTTAGAACATAACATATGTGAGCCTCCATTATCTTTCTCTTCCCTTCCTATCTATCTTATCACTCTCTCTTTATTCTTTTCTGGAGTAGTTGATTATTTTCTTTCCTCATTTAGTAGATTAGTCATTTACTACTAAATTATACTGTGGATGAATAAAATATATAATTTCTTTCTCAAAACCAATTTCACTATCCAAGACTCCAATATGGGGATTCTCATTGACTGGAAATCTTGATGTTAGGAGCAAGAGGGATTGCTCCATCTTATAACAAATAGGACTAAGATGAAAGTGGAAAGGAGAAGAGGAATCATATTTTAAAAAATTGTAGGTTTTAAGGAAGAAGGAACTTTTGTAGAAAAAGATTTGCAAAGCAACTAAAATTTGCTATGGGCAAATTTGTCAGTCCATGTGCTGCCAATCAAAAGTACCATTTATCAAAGTGCTGCTTCTTCCCTTTCCTTTATACTATATCTTCCTACTCCTATAACTTTTATTTTAAAAATTTAAGATCATGTTCTTGCTGTAACCTTCTTTCTTAACACATTTCCACTTATTTGCATTCTCCTACAGATCCTAATTCACCTAGAGCAGCATCATATGGAGCCTCTGACAATGCCTTCCTTCCTATTTCACCTCTATCTTGTCATCAGTAGTGTAAGATGGTGTATAAATCACTAGCACTGAAATAAAAGTTGGTTTGAGTTCTGCCAGTAATACTGCCTAATTCATTTGAAATCTATCACTAACTAATTTGTCTTCTCTCCCTCTGTTTCCTCATCTGTGAAGAAAGGATAATTATACCCAAGGTATCTAGCTCATGAGATTGTTTTGAACTTCAAATGAGAATATACATGAGAAGTCCTCTATGAACTTTAAAGACCCATTTAATTGGCAGTTATTCTTATTATTTTCATCATACTGGAACCTTAAGTTTACACCAAGTGATTGAAATGCAGCTAAAAATCTACTTACTTTTACAGTTATGCTAGTATTACTCATGTTCACCTCCTGCCTGTCCAGTTGCTTGTAGAACATAAGATTTTGGGATTTCTAATGAAGATCATTTAGAAATTAGCTCATACAAGCATTTCATTTCATACATAAGTAAAAATAAGTTAAGGGGCAGAGGGGAAGATATTATTGGGCTTTCAGAACTAAATATAGTTAATATGCCCCAAATGCTTAGGCATTGCTTAATCATTAGAAATGGGTGAAAGGAAACATTTTTTCATCTTTAGTAGATAGATATCAGGAATAGAAAAGTAAGAAGAGGGCACATAAGTGGTGGAACTAATGAACAGAAGGTAGAAAAGATCTCATTCTATCTCTTCATCCCTGGATCACATTCCTATGGTAACAGAATAGACAGGAAATATTTCTAGTCTCATCTTGATAAACTGACTATGACTACACTCTGTGTACATTAGGAGTAGCTCTGTTGGAAAGTGACTTTGTACCTCAGACTGCACAATCTGATTTATTGCAAACATTTCCAGAAGACACAGGGGAACTTGGTTACCCACCTTTGTCCTTTCAGGATTAGAAGAGTCACTCCTTTGACATGACTATGAGGCAACAGCTAGGTGGTACAATGGATAGAACTCTGAACCTGGAGTCAGGAAGACCTGAGTTAATATCCACCCACAGGCACGTAGTAGCATTGTACTCTTGGGAAAGTCACTTCAACTCTATCGGCCTCAGTTTCTTCATCTATAAAAGAAGGATAATAATAAAACACGTCTCAAGATTTTTGTGATGACAAAAATGAAATATTTGGAAAGTTCTTTCCAAACCTTAAAATGTTATATAAATATTGGTTATTATTATTTGGACTCTTGTTATATAAGAATAATATGTGAGGCAAATTATTACTGATCAGCATCCCCAAAAATCATGCTTAAAACATGTAACTGCTGGAGCTTTTCAGTGAAAATATGAATCCCAAAAAAGGGACCTCTCATTCTCTCCAAATATACCAGACAGGAGTATATTTGAAAATGTACAAAACCTGAGCTTTTTTGAGGTGAGATAGAGTTTTCTTTTATTTGCTGTTGTGAGATCTTTTGGGCCCAAGAACATTATTAAAGAAAGAAACCCCCTGGGATCTCATAAATTCAGATCCAAATCTCAAGGGCAAATGCATCCAGGATGATACATCCATTGACATCTCAGGTAATTTTGTTCAAAATTAAGCTCATTTTTTGCTGAAAACAGGAAACATAAATCATGCCGGAAAAGAGGGAGGGTGGCTAACTTTTCTAGTACTATCATCTGAGTATGGTCATGGCTGACTTGGGACAGTGATGATACATCTGAAGCAATTCTGATGCTCTCTGACTTCATTGTTCTCTATCATTATTCTGACCCTCGCTGTCACCAATACTTATCACCCTTTCCTTCACCTCATACTCCAGTGATTTTTACACCCTTAAAACACAACAAAATATCTCCTGTTCTTATTCTTTTCATCTTTTATTAGTTAACTAGGTGCAAAAAGTAGAGCTTTTAAAAAATCATAAGACCCTTAAAACACTCCTTACAATGACCTTTAAAATTAATTGCTTCAATTTACTAAAAAGAATCTCTTT
Organism: Phalanger gymnotis; assembly: GCA_028646595.1. Taxonomy (NCBI): domain Eukaryota; kingdom Metazoa; phylum Chordata; class Mammalia; order Diprotodontia; family Phalangeridae; genus Phalanger; species Phalanger gymnotis. Next base: position 683,214,644 of record CM053622.1, on the reverse strand, counting down.
TTTGTTTAGTGCATTAAGATGAAGATTGATAATTGAAGTGCTTTTAATTAATACTAAGGCCCATTAAATTAATGAACATGTCCCATTAAACAAGAGATCCACACTCATACCTTAGAGCCAGGGAGACAAAACGTTACACTAGAAGGGAGCTCGGTGGTTGGCCAGTTCAGTCTTCTACTTAATGAGTAATCAAAGCACCAAGAAAAGACTCACTTCTGGAGCCTTGCTATCAGGGATAAGAGTTGCCTCTCTGAGGAAGAGCTCGTTAATGTCTCAGATGAGTAGGGGGACTTTTTAGTCCTAGATGTGTAAAGCACTTGAAGTTACTCCCAGGAGAAATCTGGAGATT
>CM053622.1:683202373-683213795 GCA_028646595.1 Phalanger gymnotis | reverse complement strand
TTAATTAATGATTAAGTATTTTATACATAAATTGTATTGAAAATGATAAAGAAAGTGACATAATTTTCTCATTTTTAAAATATCTGTCTGATAATTTTAAAAGGCAGAACAGGCCATAAATGAACTTCTTAAGAAAAAGCATTCTGACCAGACTGATTTACAAGTGAATTCTATCAAACATTAAAGATCAACTAATTCCAATATTAAATAAATTATTTGGAAAAATAGGCAAAGAAGGGATTCTACCAAACTCCTTTTATGAAGCAAATATAATTCTGATGCCTAAAACCAGAAGGAGTCAAAAACAGAGAAAAGAAAATTATAGACTAATTTCATTAATGAACATGGATACAAAAATCCTAAATAAAATATTAGCTAAAAGATTCCAATAATATATTTCAAGGATTATACGTAACGACCAAGTGGGCTTTATGCCAGGAATGCAGGGTTGGTTTAACATAAGGAAAACTTAACATAATTCATTATATAGGTATAAATTGGTTTTTCCTTAAATTGATAAAAGCACCTTAATCTAAATTCATCAGCAAGCATAGTTTGTAATGGGGACAAGTCGGAAGCCTTTATGGTAAGATCAGGTGTGAAACAAAGATTCCTCATGTCACCAACATTATTCCATATCATATTGGAAATCCAAGCAATAGAAATAAGAGAAGAAAAAGAAATAGAAGGAATCAAAATAGGGAATGAGCTAATAAAACTCTGTCTTTTTGCAGACAATATGTCATAAATAAAACCCTGCAAGGAGCGCAAGTAAACAATGGCTAGCAATGATACATAGGACATACTTCCTCTATAAGTCCCCTTGAGAAACTAACTCCCTGGTCTACTGGCCTCTCATGGCATCTTGGCTTATACTTGCCTCTCTTTTATTGGCAATAAGGGTATGGGTTCTTTCAGAGCCTCTCGCTTTACCCAAAAGAGGGAAATGTCAAGATACTAGGTGAAACTCTATTTTCCAGAGCTAAGACTCCACACCCAGGTCATGCTCTGATCTTGGCATAACAACAATCCTTTGTGCTTACCCTCTGGATGATCTCAGCCACAGCAAAACCCCAGAATTGGGATATATGATTTCCCTATTTCCCAGGAGATCTTGGCCTGAGAGCTAAGGCTACAGTTGATGTGCTGCAGAAGAAAGTGATTGATCAACTGTCCTGACACTCTGAATAATCCCTCCATTTGGAACTGCTAAATGAATTGAACCAGGGGCTATACTCCTGTTTCTGCCATGCTAACTCTGGTATTGTACCATGCTGAATGATTCCAAGGCTCAATGACTCTTAAGACTTAAGAAAATCACAGGGTTCAATGATTATAATAACTTGGACACTCTTCCAATAGGACCCAAGAATGCCTGACATAAGACTATTCACTCAAAACCTAAAAATGACTGTTTTGGGTCCTACCTCTTTGTGATTTTTGTGCTCAAAAACCCTACTTCTGCCACAAGTGAGCAAGCCCTCCTTCTCAGGAAGACTTTTGCTTGGGAGGATTTTCTTCCCTTTGAAGTTAAACATCTTTTGATTCTTGACTCTCCTATCTCTAGCTTGCTCTGTTTGGTTCTGGACTCACAGGCTAGAGGCTGGTTCTGGTCCAGTTGATAAAGTGAACCACATCTGTCTTTGATACCTGTATTATTTCTCCTTTCAGGGTCCCACTTTCCCTTCTTTGTATGCCAGCAACCTCTCTAGTTCTTTCCTTCCAGAAGTGTTTGCATGTTTATTGAGAACTCCTGAAATGGGTTCTGAAGTAATCCCATAAATAACCTTATACTTTAATGAGGATTGGCAAGGTACTTAAGTTATGATTTGCCAGAGGAAATGACAATGGCTATTTCCTCTTATAAGAGAATGAAGGTAAAAATCAAGGAATACCAAATGACTTCTCCATTTCTGACAAAGCTCAGGTCAATGTACAAATCCCACCTGATTTTCATAAAATGTTTGAAATGAAATGCAATTCTTAAGAAAATGACATTCATCTTCAGGAGAGCTGTCCCAAACCCACAGATATATGGCCTTACTTTAACAGGCAGTGTGATGCAATGGATAAAGAGCTGGTCCCAGAGTGAAATCCTGCCTCTTACATATACTGGCTACAGGACCCTCAGTAAGGCTCATAATTTCACATTACTCTAGACAAATCTCTAGGTCTACAAACTGAGGAGTTGTTGCTGAGCAGCATCGGTAACAGGTGCCTCTTTATCTTGAAGTTCCTGATACTAATTAAATCACTGATACTCTCCCAATCCCCTATTTCTTATTTCAATAGTAAATACTGCGAATATTTAAACAATATGATGGTACCTCTTCTTCCCTTTATACATTCTATGTAACACATTGTTGTTGATGATGTTCAGTTTTTTCAGTAGTGTCCAACTCCTCATGACCCTATTTTGGGATTTTCTTGGCAGAGATACTGGAGTGGTTTGCCATTTCCTTCTCCAACTCAATTTACAGATGAGGAACTGAGGCAAACAGGGTTAAGCGACTTGCCCAGGGTCACACAGCTAGTAAGGGTCTGAGGATGAATTTGAACTCTTGAGGATGAGTCTTTCTGATCCCAAGCCCTGTGTTCCATCTACTGTGCCACCTAGCTACCCATCTGTATCACAGGACTTGATTATTCCCTCCTTACTTTAGTTTCCCCCATACATTGTCTCTACCTCTTACTGACCATTTGACACTAGACTATAACACCTTCTCTAAACCTCATTTTTCTCATCTTTGAATGGGATCCTAGCTATGTCTAGAGCCATGTGATGTAATCGAAAGAATATTAGACCTGGAGGTAGGTGTTGAATTTTAAAAATGCCTCTGACTATGAGAAAATCAATCTATTCTGATGATCAAATGACATCCGGATGTAAAGTTTTTTAATTCCCTTTATATGCACACACATACGCATATACATGCTTACACAATTATTATTGCTGTTATTAAGGTTGTTCATTCTAAGGCCAAGTGTTCTTTGGATTCCAAGTTTTTTCTTATTTCTTCTTTGTCCATGTTGGCCTTGGCAGGGCTTGCAGAGATGACTTTGTGATATTCAAGATGGTTATATATAGTCTCCTTGCAACTACCTCTCTTTCTGGTCTATGAGTTGTAGAGGCAGGTTTTTTTACCTTATCTGAACAGAGGAATGCGCTGCTCAATGCGCTATTCATCTGTGTGTTACTATGATACTGATGGGCTTTCTTTAAGCATCAGATCAGCTTTATCTTTGATGATGTTCAGTTTGTGTTTTTAAGGGAAACAATGGGACTTTCCACCAGAGATCCAGGAACTTCGCATCCTGATGCTCAAGAAAAATGTTTTCTTTAGACATTTTAATCCCTCTGAGGGACTACCACCCCAGGGGTTCAATAGTCTGCCTGCAAGGGATCTCTCTCACTAAGTGTTGAGCAAATATAGGATCTAATAATTTTGAAAGTACAATAGGTGATCCAACATTAGTTATTAATTTAAGTGGACCTTTTTCTCAAAAGAAACATGCATTATGAAAATTCAGAATCAAATCATTGTTAACTGTGTCATGTTCTTTGTCGCTTTATATTTATTTCTAATTGGTTTTTCCTTATGGGGCTGTATCTCAGTTGTAAACATTAGCAGGTGGTTTATAGAGGGAAGGGAAAGTAAAGTTTAAATAAGATCACAGATTTAAAGCTAGAAGGGGTTTCAGATGCCATCTATTTTGCCATCTTTAATTACAGGAAAACAAGACCTAAGAAGTTTAAGTGACTTGCCCACGGTCACACAGTTAATAAGAGTTTAGACTGGGATTTGAACTTATATCTTCTGACTTTCAAGCGAGTACCCTTTGCATTGCACCAAACTGTGTTCACTTTGTTAGAAGTCACCTATATATCAGGAATATATCACAGAGAGCCAGTGACGTATGTCCACAGCCATCACAGGACACATAGACTAACATACTGAGAAGAGAAAACCCAGACACAAAAATTTAGAAGGGATTTAGACAGTCAGTGGAAGGAGTACCACACAATATAGCTACTTCCAAGGCACTTAAAATAAATACTTGGCACTGTAAAGCACTCCTTGGCTAACTTGGGTAAACTGGAGGCAAGTTAGCATCCAGAGAACCTTCCTAATAGATAATGATAGCACCATTGATTTGGAGTTTAACTACCAGCTTAATTTGGTTAAACCATGGTTCAGGTAAGGTAATACCAGAAAGAAAACTCCACCAAGCCATGTTTCCTCACTGCATCTTGATAAAAGCTAGAAAAAGTTACATTGTACTAACTTAATATGTGTGTGTGTGTGTGTGTGTGTGTCTGTCTGTCTGTCTGTCTATATACATGTGTATATGTGTGTTTATTCACTGGGCCTTCCAGGTCTTGAATAAATGACTTGAAAAGATCTGTGATTTCTTTCATGTGGAGACCTTTACACATTCAGATTATAATTCTTCCCCATCTTGATAATTTGGTTTAGCAAATTGTTGTAGCCAAAGCAATAAAGCACCTGATGACAAACTTACTGATGATGAAATTCATTTAACAAACATACTATTACCATAATCCTGTGCAAACAATTTCCAGCATGATAGCACTTGGGAGGCAGCATGAGTGTGAGGAAATAGGGATGGATTATGGTCAGAGGACCTGGATTTCAATCTCCCCTCTGCCATTTAGTACTTTGTGACTTTGGGCAAGTCACCTCATCTCTCTGGGCATCTGTGTCCTCATCTGTCAAATGGAAAAATGAGGGATAGGGTAGACTACATGACCTTCTAGCTTTGTATCTCTGATTTTAGGAGCTCTGCCAGAATACACACTCTGCTGAAATGGATTTTGAGAAGCCAGGGTAATGTAAAACAAAAAGTAACACTTTAATAATGACAAAGACTAATTGACAAGGATTGAATCGTTCTGAAGAAATGACATTTCCCTTCTTTTCTGTATGAGAATTATCTGTTGCTATAAAAATGAAAATATTTTATTTCTGCTATGGCTTTTTTCTTCTTCCCCACAGTTGCCCTTCCCACGTCTGCCTAGGAATGGCCTCAGAAAATCAGACCACGGTAACAGAGTTTTACCCTGAAGGATTAACCAATCAGCCAAGCCTTCAGTCTCCCCTTTTCCTTCTGTTCCTGTGGGTGTATGCGGTCACTATGTTGGGGAACCTTGGCATGCTCGTCTTAATTGCTGTTAGTTCTCAGCTCAAATCCCCCATGTACTATTTCCTCAGCCACTTGTCCTTCATAGATCTCTGTTACTCCTCTGTTGTTATCCCTAAACTCCTGGTGAATTTCGTAGAGGACCAAAATATCATCTCTTACGCCGGGTGTGTGACACAGCTGTTCTTCTTTTGCTTTTTTGCTATTGATGAGTGCTACATGCTAACAGCCACGGCTTCTGATCGTTACGTCGCAATCTGTAACCCGCTGCGCTACAATGTTGTCATGTCCCCGAGGATCTGTTCCCTCCTGGCAACAGCAGTGTATGTGATAGGGATTGTTGGTGCCCTTGCACACACAAGCTGTATGGCCAGACTGTCTTTCTGTGGTCCTAATCTAATTAACCATAACCTCTGTGACATCCTTCCTCTGCTAAAGCTCTCCTGCTCTAGTACTTACATTAATGAGCTTTTAGTGGTGTTTCTCCTTGGATTCAATGTGTTGGCAACCACTCTGGCCATCTTGATCTCTTATGCTTTTATCCTTTCTAGCATCTTCCGCATCAACTCTGCTAAAGGCAGGTACAAAGCCTTCAGTACCTGTGGTTCCCACCTTGCTGCAGTGGCCATATTTTATGGCTCCATTATGTTTATGTATTTTAAACCAGCATCCAGCGACAGCATGACACAAGAGAAGGTAGCATCTGTTTTTTATACCACAGTGATTCCTATGCTGAATCTCCTCATCTACAGTTTAAGGAACAAGGATATGAAGGAGGCCCTGAGGACAGCCACAGGGAGGAGAGTTTGTTGCACACAAATATAATTTTTAAAGTGAATGCTCTAGTAATATGTTACTTTTCTATCCTAAATGTTATTATTAACATTATTTTTTTTTCAAATCTTAGAGTTCTAAATTCTCTCCTTCCTTTTCTCCCCTCTCTGTTCTTGAAGAAGGCAAGCAATATAGGAATACAATACCACGTGCTAGCCATATTAATCAATATTGTTTGAGACCATTTAAAATAGAGAGTATAAGGTTGGAATATTGCTGTGGTGTAGGAAATGATGAGTTATTCTACTTAGAAAAGTATGAGAAGACTTAGCCTTATGAGGGGAGGTGTTATCCACCCTCGGAGACACAGAGGACAAACAAGTATAGTATGGTCATACATAGATGTATACGAATATATGTATCTAAATAGGAATATGATTACAGATATCTAAGTATATGCATATGTAAGTGCACGTATATGTTTACATACATATACATATGTGTACAGGCACAGATATACATGTATGTATATGTATACACATACATTCATGTACAGGTATATACACATACATACACATACATATATACATATATATATATAATATATAATCTCCATGCTTAATTGTAGTCTTGGGAGAAGGGAGAGTAAGGAAGAAGAAAGAACAAAGTGAAAAGTGGCCAGCAGAGAACAAATGAAAACTTACAAGGCAGCAAAGAAAAGATGGGCAGCTCAGAACACAATGTATAGCATTTATTTTGTAGGCTTTCTTGAAATGGAACTTTATTGCTGTATATTTTGAATCTTCTCTTATGTTCTGCTGTGCACATGGCAACGCTTTATTTCTTTTTTTAAATGTATATTAGTTTTAGTATTTAAGTTTATAATGATTCTTTTTATTTTCTTATTGTGTATTTAAGTTTAAAATAAATGAATAAAAAAGAAGGCAAGCAATTTGATGTAGATTATATATATGCAATCATGCAGAACATATTTCTCTATTAGCCATGTAGCAAAAGAAAGCAGACCAAAACTGTAAAAAACAAAATTAAAGAAAAAAGTATGCTTCGATCTGCATTCAGATTTAATTAGTTTTTTCTCTGGAGGTGGATAATATTTTTCATCATAATTTCTTTTCAATTGTCTTGGGTCATGGTATTGCTGAGAATAGCTGGTCATTCACAGTTGATCACTGTTACAATATTGTTGTTACTGTGTGTGAAGTCCTCCTGGTTCTGCTTACTTCATTTTGGATGAATTCATGTAAGTCTTTCCAGGTGTTTCTGAAACCATCTTGCCTGTTATTTCTCATAGCACAATAGTATTCTATCACAATCATATATCATGACTTGTTCAGCCATTCCCCAATTGATGGGCATTCCCTCAATTTCCTTTTTTTTGCTACTAGAGAAAGAGCTGCTACAAATATTTTTGTGCATCTAGATACTTTCATTTATAGATTTTGGAGAAAAAAGGATTTCCATAAAGGGGAAATGACTTACCTAAGGTTACACAGCTAGTTAGCAGTACAGCCACAGCTAGATTATAAATAGTCTAAGTGTTCTTTTCTCTAAACATCCCTAATAACAATTTGTGATGGTTCACAGGGTCCCCGAGAGTAAACTATGCATTTGGAGTACAGAGAAAGAATTGGATGCTGTCTAATAGGGGAGAGGAGGACTGACATACAATTAACAGAAGTATATTAATAAGATTCTGGGAAGATGGTGGAGTAAGTTAGAAAATTTCAAGTTCTCAAGATTTTCCTCCACAAAAGGGACAAAGTAGCACCTCTGCATGAACATAGAGCTATGAAAATATGTAAGAGTGGTGGCAGAACAGGGGTCCTCTTGGTACAATCAGAGACCTAAAGAAAAACCACAGGCCTAGATTTACTCCATGTAAAGATTAAACACCACCAGGCTAGGGTATGCTTTAACAACAACCAGTAAGCTGCTTAAACAAGAAGCCCCAAGCCCAGGGATTAACTAGGTTGGGTGGCTGCCTCTGTCCAGCCACAGGAACTTTTATCCCTGGACAGTGAGGGGAGTTGGGCATCTGACCCGGGGAAGATCTTGGGAAACTCTGCTGACTTAGGAATGCCAGACCTCGCTGTGCTGCTGAGAGAGAGGTTGGGGTGAGAAGGAACCAACACACACCCCTTAAGTGCAGAAGCAGTGGGGCCAGGATGCTGCTATCTGTGGGCACTTACAGGAGGCTAGAGGTCTTTGTCTGGGTTCAAGGTTAGAACTGAAGAGGATTAGAGGCTAGAGGCACCATCTCCCATACTCCAGGATTGAGGTGACTATAAAAATTAAATTATTACAAAAAATGCACAAGCAAAGGAGAAAGAATCCAACCACAGAGAACCATTATGGGAATAGAAAAGACTGGAGTTCATCTTCAGAGAAGGATACTGAGGCAAAGAAACCCTCTTTTACCCCAAAGAGTAACATCAAATGGTCACCTGCCCAAAAAGAATTCATTGACGATCTTAAAAAAAAAACTTTAAAAATCAAACGAGAGAGACTGAGGAAAAATTAAAAAGAAAAATAAGAATAATACAAGAAAAGAAGATTATGACAAGAAAGTCAACCAATTAGGAAAGGAGATCCACAATCTTAAGGAAGAAAATGACTCCTTGAAATTCAGAATTGGGCAAGGGGAAGTCAGTGAAATTATAAAAGATGAAGAAATAAAAAAATAAAGAATGAAAAAAATAGAAGAGAATGTGAAACATCTCATAAGAAAAACAACGGGTCTAGAGAACAGATAAAGAAGTGAAAACATAAGAATAAGCAGACTATCAGAAAGTTCTGATCAAAAAAAGAATCTTGATACACTAATTCAAGAAATAATTAAAGAAAATTGTCCTAAAGAATTAGAAAAAGAAGAGAAAGTAGAAATAGAATAAATCCACTGATCGCTACCTGAAGGAGATTGTATAAGGAAAACTCATAGAAATATTATAGTTAAATTCTGAAGTGCCCAGATCAAGGACAAAATATGAGCAAGAAGAAAAAAAAACACAACAATTTACATAACATGGTACCACAATTAGAAGCCCACAGCATTGGCCACACTAGAAGATTGCAGGTCTTGGAACACAACGTATGAAAGAGCAAAAGAACAGGGCCTCTGGCCAAAAACATCATAGCCAGCAAAGCTAAGCATAATTCTGAATGGAAAAAAATGTACATTTGATTAATGGTCAGACTTTCAAACTCTGTTACAAAAACCCTGAACTCAATAGAAGATTTGACATATGAGAGCCAAGAGAAATATAAGGTACATACCAATTACAAAGGACTGAATAAGGATAAAATGTTTACCCTTTATAGATGGAAAATATAAAACCTATGTTTAAGATTGTTACTAGTAATTAGGTAGCTTATAAGAAAGACTGGGGTAGACCTTAGTATGATACGACTTCAGAAAGTAAAACTGTTCAAGAACAGCTAAAAGAGTAATTATCTTATTCAAATGAGGTGCCAGAGGAAGAACCAATACAGAGGAATTAGATGGGGGATAGGGGGCTATTAGAGCTGGAAACTTACTTTCATCAGGAATGGGTTTAAGAGGGGAAAATACATATACATCTAGATGAGTATAAAAGTCTTCTAAACTTAGGAGGAAATAAAACTCTAAAGGGATGGGGAGGGGGGAGAGGATAAAGGAGGAATCTTTAGAGGGGAGGGTGAGGTGATTGGGTAAAAGGGAGATATAGAAGGGTCTTTAGATTTAGGGGGATAAGGGAGGAATTGCTGGAGCGGGGGTAGGTTAAGTAATAGGTGGGCAAAGTAGCAGGTAGGAGAGATAGGAAAAAAGGGATATGTACAAACATAAAAACGAGATTAGGAGTAGAATCTCTGAAGGAAATTATATGTGTATATATGTATGTGTGTATATACATAGTATATATAGTGTGTGTACATACATATCAATACCTATATAAAAATATATCCATGCTCAATTGTAACCTTGTGGTGGCAGGTTGGGGGAAGGAATATGGAAAAAAGAAAATAAAAAGTGCACAGCAGAGAACAAAAGAAAACCTACAAGGAAGCAAAGACGGACAGCTTTCAACATAATGCACAATATTGAACATGTAGGCTTTCTTGAAATGATAAGTTATGTATGTTATATATTCTGAATCCTCACCTATGTTCTGCTGCATACATGACATGTTTTTTTCTTTAATTTTGTATTTAAGTTTATAATTTTACTTTTTCTTTTCTTATTACATATTTAAGTTTTAGTATTTGTATAAAATAAAAGTATATCAGTGCAATAATTACAAAAAGGTATCAGTAAATAAAGTTGAGAGATTATATTCTCTATTTGAGAATGTGTTGTGTTACTCAAGACTTCCCTCACTTATGATTTTAAAAACAAAAGAGATTTGTTATGGTGAGAAGGAGAAGTTTCCATGGATGTAGTACATGAATTCTAGGAGGTGGCTTGTCTCTCTTTTCCCCAAGCAACAGCATGCCAAACTCATAGACTTCATTATCAAAAATCAAAGGCATCAGTGATGAGTAACTTGGAAAAATATGGTAGATGTGTTGTTATTTACTAGAGAATAGCACTCCTGAAGTTCTCTCAGTTCCATTTCTGTAACCCTGACTCCTTCAATTGGAATTTGAGGGGGATGGTTAACTTATGTGGCAGCAAAGCAATGGGGCAGTGGGATATTAAAGGTAAGTTTTGCTGAAGGCAAGGGGCTATGGTAGGCCAAGTCTAGGTGATTGGGTTAGGTAAAGAGGCTTTAGGAAACTAGGGTAATTTGGGGATACTGAACTGATGTTGGAGTGTTTGGGTGAGAAGAAGGAAAGAAAAGAAGTGGACACTCGAAGAGTATATACGTTCCATCTCCATGGTAGAAAGTAAACTCTTGAGTTTTTAAGAATTCTTAAGTTCTAAGTTCTAAGAACTCTTAAGTTCTTAAGAATTGTTCTATTTTTTCTGTACATCTCTGGTACCTAACAAGGTGTGTTTCTTGAAGTTGGTGCTTAATTAATACTTGTTAAATGAAAGCGTGAATGAAAATTAAAAGCTCTGAAGATGTGGCTTCACCTTCTTCACAACGTTTTCCAAAGATAATCCTCATTTCATGGGAAATTTGTTATTTTTTCAGACAAATTTTGTTATTTGTTATTTTTTTCAGACAAAGTAGAAAGTAGAAAGAAAAATCAAGATCGTTGTTATCTTTAATTTCTCTTGATGTTACATAGACCTGAAAAGTATTGTACCTCTCATTACTTTCTTTAGTACATCCTTGACATCCTTATTCCTCAGACTGTAGATTAGGGGATTCAGCATGGGGATAACTGTGGTATAAAATACTGAGGCCACCTTCTCCTGAGTCATACTACTGCTTGACTGTGGCTTAAGATACATGAAAACAATGGTGCCATAAAAGATAGCAACAGCTGCCAGGTGTGAGCTGCAGGTACTGAAGGCTTTAGACCTCCCTTCAGCAGACTG
>CM053622.1:683181282-683196585 GCA_028646595.1 Phalanger gymnotis | reverse complement strand
GATGGTGATTTCTATTCTAATATTACATAGAACCATTGGTGTAAAGTAATAATAAAAATTTGTTCTCTTTTAACTACTAGGTTAGCTTAGAAATAGAAGACCCTGCTTGTATTTCAACAGAACAAAAGGAAGCAGCTGGGTCTGTGAGGATTATCTTTTCTGACTTCATTGTTACATGTTCCAAAGACTCATTCAATGAAGTTCCAGCAGTGGAAGGCGAGTACCTTAATTTAACTGCCCTGATCCTTTTTACCAAATTCTACTCTGTGGCATCTCAGTTCTTGATGAAATCTCACTTTCTTAGTTTTGTTGGTCCATTGGTAACCCCAAGTAGCAAAGATCTGGAAATGCATCTGTGGGGAAGAGAGAAACATCTAGAAATACTAGGAATCATAGAAACTTCAATCCCCTGTCCACTGGATAATGGCTTCAACAGAGAAGGCTCTTGTGTTTTCATTGAATGACTTTGGAGAGTAATTGACTCTCCTCAAGAATTTCTTTTCTTTACTTTGAAAAACTAACTGAGGCCTTTGTTCCCATTCTGATGGAGACCAGTCATCTTTAATGTTCAGCAAAGGTTATCCCTTGGGTAGAATAAGGAAGAGTTGGGTATGATTATTTTCCAGCACTTCTGTTCACATGTCCCATCATAGTAATACTAAAACATACTAATAATGATACAGATACTCTCACACAATGATGAGGTAGAGTAACCGTAGGCAACTAGGACCAAAAACAGTCCTTCATTGCAAGATTTAGAGTTGTCCATTCTGTGGAAACATCCCTTTTGTGTGGAAGGAGTGAGAGGAGAAATCCTTTCTAACGTGCTACTTTTTTTGGATCCCACAGGTCCACCATCCAGAGAAGGAGAATCACTCCATAGTGACTGAGTTTATCATTGAAGGCTTAACAGACAGACCAGAGCTCCAGGTTCCACTTTTCTTCCTGTTCCTAGGAATCTATGTGGTTACCATGGTAGGGAACCTGGGAATGATCATTTAAATTGTGCTCAGTTCCCACCTTCATACTCCCATGTACTATTTCCTCAGTTGTCCATCCTTCATTTACTTCTGTTTTTCTACTGTCATCACCCCCAAAATGGTTGTGAACTTTTTGTCAGAGAAGAATATCATCTCTTACCCAGAATGCTCTTGGTTTGTGGGTGTGGTGGCTACAATGGCTGTGGTTGGTTCCTCAGTTCACACAGGCTGCATGCTTCGACTTCACTTTTGCAAAGACAATATTGTCAATAATTTCTTTTGTGATGTTCTTCCCCTCTTGAAGCTATGCTGCTCCAGCACCTACATTAATGAAATAGTACTTCTGGCTTTTTGTTCATTTAATGTTTTTGTCCCAACCCTAATTATTCTTAGCTCTTATATTTTCACCCTCACAACCATCCTTCACATCCAGTCCACGGCAGGCAGGTCTAAAGCCTTCAGCACTTGCAGTTCCCACATCATGGCTGTTTCCCTATTCTTTGGCTCTGTTGCATTCATGTTATCTGCAGCCTTCTACCAACTCCATAGACCAGTGGAAAGCATCCTCTGTATTTTATACCATAGTGATCCCCATGGCGAACCCATTGATCTACGGCCTGAGGGGTAAAGATGTCAAGGTTGCAGTGAAGAAAATTCTAGACAAAAAAGTGTTCTCATGAAGAGTACAAAGTCTTCAGTTTTCTCAGCTGTAATATGGGGATAAGAATAATAACTAACTCCCAGGTTTGCTGTCAGGATCAAATGAAATAATATTTGTGAAGCATTTAGTGCAGTGCCTGGCACATAGTAAGGGATATAAAAATGCTATCGTTTTTAGTCAATTTCTAATATACATTTAAACTCTATCTCTTAATTTTTCTGGTTACAATTTTCTTTCAGTTGCCTTTCGATTCAATCTAAAAAAATCTAAATTAAATAATTTAGGGCTAGTAGGTATTATGAATTGTCCTACGATAGAAAAATCAAAAATAACCCAACCCTGGCTCTTAAGGACCTGCTATTCTACTTGTAGGGGTGAGGAAGAAGGAGGAGGAAGAATATCATGTTTACCCCATTTGGTAAATTCAAAATAGAACATGATAGGAGCAAAGAAGAGGTAGAGACAAGTGGTATAAAACATAACACATGTAACCTGCAACACTCCCATGTGGCAGGAAGCAGATTAAAATGTAGGTGGGAAATATTTTACAAATCAAATAAAGTACAATAAAATAGAGATCACATTTTAATTGGATAATATCTCAATGTACAGCCCACAGGGATCCTGATGTATGAATTAGTGGTTTCACATGTATTTGATTTTGATGCCACTGATCTGGGTAATATGCTCCAGGAAAATTAATTGGGGAGAGAAGACTTTTAGCTAGAAGAAATAACTAATAGATGTGTGGTACTTACAGAGTAGTAACTCTCCCAACTGTGTGCTATGGTCCTCTGGTCCCAAGTATAAGCAGAAAGCTCATTGAAGTGGTAGACAAAGGTCACCTTTGTTCTGGGCAAGTCTCAGAAGAACCTTCAGATTTGCTTCAAATCAGAGATTCTCTGTTTAAAAGAGTGTTCTAGAAGTTCATACAAATTTTGGAAACCTCGAACCCCAGGATTGCTGACAGTATCTGGTACTTTAAGCTCTAATGTTATAGGGATGGGTAGGGCTATTGGAAGATTTGCATTTGTTTGTACAGATATCATATGCACTATTATCACCTATGTAGTATGTGTGAAGAGAATCCTGGCAGAATAGCTCTTCTAAGGACATTTCTCACCATTGGAAAGGGTTTTTTGCATGTAACGGCTGTCCGTTATGTGGCTGGCTTTTCAGCTAAGAAGAAATGTTTGTGGGGAGGTCTGTTCCAATGAATGTGGAATCCAGCTGCATGTTATTGTGGCTTATGCAGTGTGGCCACCCTAGCTTGCTGCCCATTGTACAAATCTGTGCTGAGAAGATGTTGCTTCCAGTTGTCACATAGAGGGCATCCTATTATTAGAATCTCGATTATTATTTTATTTTAGAAATTACTAAAGAATTTTGAATAAAATAGTAGTATAAACTTTATTTTTAAAAAAAGCCTCAGGCACAGGAATTCTAAAAGCTTTATTTTAAATTCTGGCCATACTCAGACTTAAAAAAAAACTATCAGGTGACTTTCTGGGATTGCAAAAATGAGCTCAGTTGTTTTGAAAAATCTAAAAGATGGAAAAAGAAAGCATCCTTTCTCTATACATGCAGTGGCTATGGAGGTACACTTTTTCCAAGTCTATTGGTGAAATCCAGCTTCACCTTAGTGTTTTCTCAGACTATTGATTCCCAGTACATTTGAGTTCTGTTAGCATATCCCTTCCTACCAACTCCATGACTCTCCTGTCTCACACTTTCTATATTTGTGCATTGAACAATTTGTTATTTCAGTTAAAGCAAAATAAAATAACTTATTTTGAGACCTTCACTATAGCCCTTGTAGGCAGAATGGGGTATTGTAAAAATAGGGATAGTATTCTTTTTCCCACAACACTGGTTCCACTATCACTGACCCTAATGTTCTACACTACCATATGAACCTCCCTTTCTGATGCTTAATACTTCCATCTGCCCTGAATGAAATTGTGAAGCAATAAATGGGCCTAGGCTGATAAAGGCAGAACTGGATATTATTCTGTTAGGTAAGTACTCATCAGGGAAACATGGAATGTGAAGACCTTAATCTACAAACCATCAGATGACTAGGAATTTGTATGGGTATAGGCCTAGTAGTAGTAAAGCTGAGTTAAATGGCATATACCATTTTGGAACTTTTGGTGTATAATTAAAACTGCTTTCCATATTGATTGTACCCATGCAATGGTCTACCAAGAGAACATCAAAGTGTCTGTTTTCCCACAGCCCTTCCAGCATTTATTATTTTACTTTTCTGTCATCTTTATAAATCTGATGAGTGAGAAATAGAAGCTCAACATTGCTTTACTTTGCATTTCTCTAGTTAGTTGTGATTTGGAGAATTTGACATGTAATTATAGAGATCCTTGACAGCTGACCCATTATACCTTCATATCATTTATCAATTGGGGAATGGTTATT
This sequence comes from Phalanger gymnotis, assembly GCA_028646595.1. NCBI lineage: Eukaryota > Metazoa > Chordata > Mammalia > Diprotodontia > Phalangeridae > Phalanger > Phalanger gymnotis. The sequence goes on along the minus strand of CM053622.1, from coordinate 683,192,511 downwards.
ATTCTTATATATTTAAAATATAAATATATATGAATATTCTTCTATGTATGTACATGTAGATGCTTTGATATTTTGAAAATGAGACCTTTAACAGAGAAATTTGATACAAAGACTTTTTCACACAGTAATGAGCTTTATTGGATTTTGTTGTACAAAACTTTTTAAATTTCAGATAGTCAGACATCCATTTTTTCTTCTGTGATCCTCCCCAAATCTTTGTTGTTCAAGAATTTTTCTTAGATCTAGTAAGTAATATTCTTCATATTTCCCCAATTTGTTTATGAGGTGACTTTTATGTCTAGGTCACCTATCCATATGTCATTACTAAGCCTATAGCTAAAAAAGATCAAAGAAAGAGTAAAGGGTTTTATACGTGAAAATATATTTATGGCATCTCTTTTGGTGATAGCAAAAACTATAAACTAAACAAATGCCTAACAACTGGGAAAGGGCTAAATAGGTTGTTGTGTATGGATACAATACAACATTATTTTGTTGTAAGAAATGAAGAAACAGATGATTTCAAAGAAACATAGAAAGACTTAAATAAACTGATGCAGAATGATGTGAACAGAGCCATATGAAAAATTTGCATTGTAACAGCAATTTTATAAAATTAACAATTTTGAAGCCTTTTTTAAACAGATGAAAAATGAAATGTGGAGAAGCAGGAGAGTGTACACAATAATAATACCACTGTAAAGAGAAATAATTTTTGAACTATAAGAACTATAATCCAATGCCCACAATGATTCCAAAAAATTGATGGGGAAACATATTATCCACCTGTTGAGAGAGAAGTGATGGATTTAAAGTGTAGAATGAGACACATATTTATATAATACACACATATACACACTTCAAATACACACGTTATATATGTATATAGACTACACATATATATAGCATATTCACACTCATGTATATATATACATAGAAATACACACACATATATTCATACATACACATATTTATACATAGGCAATTTGGTTTTTATTTTGTTTTGCTTGACAATGCATTTTTTTTGCAAGAACTTTTTTCCAGTGGGATAGATAACAGAGAAAGAAAAACAGATTTATATTAATTAAAAATTATCTAAGTATGTAGAAATGGAGGTACTACAGATGTAGGAATGCTGCATGTGTTTTCAGATGAGGTCAATATATTTTTAGTTTGGCTCAATAGCTTGCTTTTTTATAGAGACCTCTCATGGAATGTGTATAATCCATAAATGTTAATAATGTCAAAGCAAAATGCATCAATAAAGCTTAAAAGCAAAAATAATCTGTATGCAACATGTATGTAGGAATTTTATGTTCCTCTCTGTGAGGAAAGATGACAGAATGTGGTGAATGGAAGTTGAGAAATTCCCAGACCCAGCTTTGAACTTGAGACTTCTTCAGGGACTTAAGCCAATGTAGCATTTAGGGGACTTCAGCCCACCTGGCAAAACAAAGAAACATGGTCTGTGATCAATAAATCCAGAGACAATATAGAACCCGCCCTGTGTCTTCACCAGATCTCCTGAGGGAACTCTGGAGTGAGATGATCACTCCAGATTTTTTGATAGCAGGAGAGGCATATCTATTCACGTCTTCCTTCAAGGAGGGTGATTAAGAGATATTTTTAGGGGAGCTGTCTATATAAGGCAGGTCTTTTTATACAAGAATTAATTTCTTCTAGAAATGAACTAATTTTATGTAAATTGAATTATTTACTAAAAGAATAATTCAAATTATAATCCCATGAGACTGGTATCAATTCCTGGCAAAATTGTATAGCACCTTATTTAAAAATGTAGTTTCAAAATACTTAAAAAAATACAGTCATGGGAAGTATGATCCCAAATATATTGATTTTTATAGAAAGATATATGGAAGACAAACTTTTTTTTCTTTTGGAAAGGATTTTTAGATGAGTGAGCATGGGTTTGTTTACAAATATAGAGTACTTCATTTGAAATGAATAATTTGACATTACTAGTAGTCTCCATGTGGAGAAGGAAAAAAAATATGGATTAAATAATAGCACAATTAGACATGTCCCAAGTTGGTAAAATAATTACTAAATTACGATGATTAATGGAGTTATGATTATATGGCTTTAGTGAAGTTCTATGGATATCTATCCTTGTCCTTGTTCTGTTTAACATTTTATCAATGACTGATATGAAAGCAGACATGGCATGCTTATGAAATGTAAAGTTGACATAAGGCTGGGCTGCATAGCTAACAGGAAAGATGACAGAATTTCCAGCCAAAATTATCAGGACAAGTTGAAATAGCAAACAAAAATTTAATAAAATGAAATGTACATATAGTTTTAGTACAAATGTTATTTTATTAAATAAAGGAACTCCACTTACAAATAATGTAGTCTGTCTAGGCTTTTACTATGTTTTTTTTTCTGTTTCTAAAAACAAGTTTTTGTTGATATTTTCTGTTATCTCATGTTATCTCAAGTATCCTTCCCTGACTCTACCAAAAAGCCATCCTATATAATAAATAAACAGCACTTTTTTGGAGAGGAAAAATGTCATCATAACTGATGATACAATGCAAAATTCCCAAAACAATGTATAATCCCTCTGGACTTCCTATCTCCATGAAGAGGAGCACTGACTGTAGAGTGCCGGCTCTGAGAAAGTCCATTCTGGGATAAAGTACAGGCCAGGTTTTCTATGAAGCCTGTTCTTGCCCTTGGGATGACAACTCAGCATGTGGGCTCTCCTAACCCCCTCTCAGCACACATGTGCTCTCTCCAAAGCTCCACAGCACATATGTGCTAAATAGCACCTGTGGGCTAATTGCCACAATATTGTTATGGAAAAAAGGGGAACTAAGCACAAGCAAGTCATACAGCATAATAAATGTCTCGCACATGAACTTATTCATCTGCTTGCCTAAAAAGGTATGTAATCGCTTTTCTTCAGATTAATAAACAGAGCGGTGCTATACTCTTCTGCCTGGCCCATGTAGTCTTATCACTCTCCGCAGCATTCAGCCATCTGTGGCCATTCAGTGCCACAGTCACTGGCAGCAAGTGGCACCCAACCTGGGGCTCTGGAGAGATGATGTGTGTGTCAAGGCAGGGGTTAGGAGAGCCCATGTGCTGAGTTATCAGCCCAAGGGCAAGAACAGGCTTCAGGGAAAACCTGGCCTGTACTTTATCCCAGAATGGACTTTCTCAGAGCTGGCCCTCTACAATTGACTATTTCTAGAGTTATTTAAGTTGTTCTTTATTTCTTTAAGGAGCACTTTATAATTGAATCTATATGTGTGCCTTGGGAGGTTCAATCCCAGATATGGCATGCATTTTGTTCTTATTTGGAAAGGGATTTCTCTTTGTTTTATTGCTCATTTTATTTTGGTATTACTGAAATATTTTTTGTATGGTGGGCACCATTATAACAGCCATTCAGTTCTGTCAATGGAACATTTAATGGCACCTTCAGATTTTTTGAACTCTCAAGGACTTCAGGGCAAGTACATCTCAGAGTACTCAATCATCTAAGATTGGGAGGAAACAAACACAAAAGTTCAAGGACCACCATGGACCTTGTGCACAAGCTGGCCTAATTGAGTCCACATCTCAAATAGGGTGTGGCAGGACAGTCAACATGATAAAGAAGGATCATCTTTCTCCATCACTCAATAGATTTCTGTTACTTGGGGAGATACAATCAAGAAGTTTCAGAACAAAGTTTTCTATTCTATGTAAAGATTATCAGGCCTTCCACTTCAGCAGCCATTTAGGGAGTTCTTTGTCACCTCTCATTGTAAGACCATGTGAATGAACAGAAATAAACATCTCTTATCTTCAATGTAGTAGAATGAAAGCAAGGAGTTATCACCCACACATGCTCTGTACATCCAACCAGAAATGGTCAATTTGAGTATGCAGCATGCTTCTTGCATCTGACGCACAAGTAAAATTCAAAATTTAATCCTACTCTTTCTTTCTACATCCCTGCCTATAATCAGATCACATACCGAGAAATGGTGTCTTCTCTGACAGTTATTTTTAAAAAGTCTTTAAATTTTTTTCAGATTCTTTTCCCTCAACTTTTTTTTCTATAGCTACTTGATGATATGAAAGACAGATAAAAGTCCAATAACTTCTTTCTTCTTTCATCTTACTGGTGGTATCTTCTGTTCTCAAGTGTTTCCTTCTTTCCTTCTCCCAAGTAATTAGGAATAAAGTTTTCATTATCAAAGGATTTTAGGATCATGGCAATAGAGTTACAGAAAGTCCTTCAGAGGCTCTCTAGTCCAATTCCATTTTTATTGCAGATGATTAATATGAGGCTCAGAGGGTTTAGGTGACTTGCCTAAAGTTATAAATGTATTAAATGTCAAATATGCAACTGGAGTCCAGGTCTTCAGGAGTCTTCAGTGGGCACTTGACTGAGGCAGATTCCTTAAAGTTCCAGGGCCATTTGTTCAAAAAACATTCAAAGATAAATTATTCAACACTGCATTTTAACTTCTAATTATCATTTGATTTAACTAATTTAAAAATCAATATACCAATCATAACTGACAGCATGATATAATAGATAGAGAGCTGGTCTCAGGGTCTGGAATCTTGAGTTCAAGTTTTGAATGTAACATATATTGGACTGTGGGGCAAATTACTTAACCTCTCAGTGTATCAGAAATTACTTAAGTTTAGAATGAATGAATGAATATATATATATATGTACATATGTGTGTGTGTATATATATATTTACATGCATACATATATCTATATGTATGACTAACATTCCTCATCCTCAAAGAAGTTACACTCAAATCAGGGATACAATACATATGAAGGAGTAGGGATTTTGTTTTGGAAAATAACAGGGATGGTGAGTGGAGTCAGAGGGCTCAAATGATCCACCCTTTCCAGAAGCAATGGTAACATTGATTTTATTTCTGTTCTCAGAGTAAGATGGAGAAATCATAGTTAAAGGAAATGTTTATGGACACAGTTGCATGGCAGGAAGATGATATTATCTGATGTTGGGATTCAGCTAGATGTAGTGAGCTGTAATCACTCAGAGTCCATCAAGCAAGGACTCGAGGTGAGAGCTGGAAGTCCATTTGGGAGGAATCATGTCAAGAGTCATAGCCCTGTATAGCAATGGCATCAAATTCAAATTGAAATAAGGACCACTAAACTAAACAAAAGGATCTTTGTGCACTGCATATAGACTTAGAAAACCACATGGTTGCATTTTTATGTTGTATTACATTTTTTATTGATTTTGTAAAATATGTCCCAATTACATTTTAATCTTGTTCCTCTTCACTAAGGGTTCTTGCAGATTTCCATTTGGCCTTTCTGCTCTATAGCATACCAAGAAAATGGGAAGGGAGTGTTTAAAGCTGGTTCTGTATAGTGAGCTCTTTCCATTTAGTGAGGCACAGGGTCAGGAACTGGAGGTCCAGTTGAGAAGGTTGCAAAACAGGTTCTTTATTGTAAGATAAAGGCTGTTATCCTACTTAGAGCTCCTTATAACAATGAAATCAAAGATATAGTAAGGGAAATTGTGAACACATTGTGAGTAAACTAAAAGAAAAATGAATGGCTTATTTGTTGAAATTAACACTGATTTTAAATTTGTAAAAGAGCTTAAACAAAAAAGTATAGAAAATGTTTGTCACTTTCCTCAGTATCATTTTTCCCCAAAAATAGAAAGTGAAGATTTTTAATAATTTTCGTCATTTCAAAATCTGGAGAAATGTTATACTTCTGGGAATCAGTTAGTCATAAATTCAGTCTGGTATCTGATCTGTTTTATTCTCACCTCCAGAACTTGAGAGAGTAAGAGAAAAATACTAATCCACGAAAACTTACTAAACCGCCAAATTGCTAACAGAGCTCCCTGGTTAGGGGTGACCTGTTGGGTACTGGGAGGAAGGGTGACTATAGAACATGGTGGAAAACAACAATAATTTATTCCCAGAAGAGCCTGGATCTCTGATGAAATAATTCATTGAGCAAACTCTATGGGTTTCTAATAAGGTCCCTAGAAACTATCCATTAATCATAAAACTCTAATACCCATCAAACAGCAGTTACAGTGAGCCTGAGAGATGATGATTTCTATTCTAATATTACAAAGAACCATTGGTGTAAAGTAATAATAAAACTTTATCTCTTGTAACTACTAGGTTAGTTAAGAAATAAAAGACCCTGCTTGTATTTCAAGAGAACAAAAGTAAGGAGATGGGTCTATGAGGTTTATCATTTCTACCTTCATTATTACATGCTCCAAAGACTCTTTCAATGAAGATCCAGCAGTGGAGGGTGAGTACCTTAATTTAACTGCCCTGATACTTTCTACCAAATTCAACTCTATGGGAGCACAGTTCTTCATGAAATATCATTCTATATTTTTATTGGCCCATTCCTAAGCACAAGTAGCAAAGAGCTGGAAATGTATGTGTGAGGAAGAGGGAAATATCTAGAGATACTGGCATCAACATAGAAGGCTCTTGTGTTTTCATTGAATGATTTTGGATGTCACTTGACTGTCCTCAAGAAATTGTTTTCTTTGACAAAGCAACTGAACTCCTGGTTCCCATTCTGATGGAGATCAGTCATCTTTAATGTTCAGCAAAGGTTGCTTCTGTGTAGATTTTCAGAAATGTAAACAATAGCTAATTAGATGAGGACGCCAATGAGTGGACAATAGAGAGGTGGAAGTCATCCCTTTCTTTCATCTATGAGCTCTCATTATTGTCAGCAGATTCAACTGCCTGTATCAATAATATATTTATCCCCTGGGTAGAATCAGGAAGAAGTGGGTATGATTCTTTTCCAGTACTTCTGTTCACATGTCCCATCATGGGAATACTAAGACATGTTAATAACAATACTGATACTCTCATGCAGTAGCCACGTACAGTAGACACAGGCTACTAGGACCAAAAAGAGTCCTAGATTCCAGGATTTAGAGTTCTCCATTCCCTTTTGTGTGGAGGGAATGTGAGGAGAAATCCTTTCTAATGTGCTGCTTTTTTTGGATCTCACAGGTCCACCATCCAGAGAATGGAAACCACTCTGCAGTGACTGAGTTTATCATTGAAGGCTTAACAGACAGACCAGAGCTCCAGGTTCCACTTTTCTTCCTTTTCCTAGGGATCTATGTGGTTACCATGGTAGGGAACTTAGGAATGATCATCTTAATTGTGCTCAGTTCCCACCTTCACACTCCCATGTACTATTTCCTCAGTTGTCTATCCTTCATTGACCTCTGTCATTCCACTGTCATCACCCCCAAAATGCTCGTGAACTTTGTGTCAGAGAAGAATATCATCTCCTATCCTGAGTGCATGGCTCAGCTCTATTTTTTCATCATTTTTATAATTGCAGAATGCCATATGTTGGCAGTGATGGCATATGACCGCTATGTTGCCATCTGTAGCCCTCTATTATATAATGTCATCATGTCCTATCAGTTGTGCTCCCAGTTGGTGGGTGTGGTGGCTACAATGGCTGTGGTTGGTTCCTCAGTTCACACAGGCTGCATGCTTCGACTTCACTTTTGCAAAGACAATATTGTCAATAATTTCTTTTGTGATGTTCTTCCCCTCTTGAAGCTATCCTGCTCCAGCACCTACATTAATGAAATAGTACTTCTGGCTTTTTGTTCATTTAATGTTTTTGTGCCAACCCTAATTATTTGTAGCTCTTATATTTTCATTCTCTACAGCATCCTTCAAATCCAGACCACTGCAGGCAGGTCTAAAGCCTTCAGCACTTGCAGTTCCCATTTCATGGCTGTTTCCCTATTCTTTGGCTCCACTGCATTCATGTACCTGCAGCCTTCTACCAACTCCATGGACCAGCGGAAAGTGTCCTCGGTATTTTATACCATAGTGATCCCCATGTTGAACCCATTGATCTACAGCCTGAGGAATAAAGATGTCAAGGTTGCAGTGAAGAAAATTCTAGACTAAAGGTCTTGTCATGAAGAGTAGAAACGTATTGGTGATGATCTCAAAGGCTTTGCTGATGCTATTTTCCTTTTAATTGGCCGGGTTATATTGCCTTTTCAAGTGGCAGCATCTACTCACATGCCCCTCCTCCCAATTCCTCCCCTCTATCTCTCTGACATATTTTTTCCCTTCTTATGCAAAAAAGATTTTGTGGGTGAATAACAATTAGAAGCTTCATGAACAAAGAATAGCAGAGTGTCATGTATTAAAGAAATGAACTATTGGCACTTTAGGATAAAGCAGTATGGTAGCAATGAAGCCACCCCAACAGATTGCAAATTTCCTTTGTTGTAGTAATCAGTTCTTTTCTGGATTTTTAACAGGATGATAAATACAGGGAAGGAAAGAATAGAGCTTTAATGTTTGCAATAATTTTATAAATATCTCATTTTATTCTGATAGCAACTCTGGGGAGAAACACTTTTTTTATCTCCAGTTTATAAATGAGGTTACTGAGACATGGAGGTTATGATTTGCTGAGGGTTAAAATGTAGGTGGGAAATATTTTACAAACTAAATAAAAGTACAATGAAACAGAGATCATATTTTAATTGGATAATATCTCAATGCACAGCCCACAGGGATCCTTATGCATGAATTAATGGCCTCACATCTATTTGATTTTGATGCCACTGATCTTGGTAATGTGCTCTAGGAAAATTAATTGGTGAGAGAAGACTTTTAGCTAGAAGAAATAACTGATATATTTACTGTACTTACAGAGTAGTAACTATCCCAACTGTGCTGGGTTCCTTGGGTCCTACCTTATAAGCACAAAGCTCATTGAAGTGGCAGACAAGGGTGACTTTTGTTCTGTGCAAGTCCCAGAAGAACCTGCAGATTTTCTTCAAGTCAGAGATTCTCTGTTTAAAAGCGTGTCCTAGAGGTGCATGCAAAGTCAGGAAATTCCCAACCCCAAGATTGCTTGCAGCTTCTGGTGCACAAAACTCTAATGTTATAGGGATGAGTGGGGCTATTGGAGGATTTGCATTTGCTTTCATAGATATCATATGCGCTATTATCACCTATTTGTGTGTGTGAAGAGATTCCTGCAGAATAGCTCTTCTAAAGACATTTCTCACCATTAGAAAGGGTTCTTTGCATGTAACGGCTGTCAGTTATGTGACTGGCTTTCCAGCTAAGAAGAAATGTTGTGGGGAGATCTGTTCCTATGCACATGGAATACAGCTCCATGTTATTGAAGCTTATGAAGTGTGGCCACCAGAGCTGGCTCCCCATTGTAGAAAATCTTTGCTGAGAAGGGATTATATCGGGCTGTTACACAGAGGAATCCTGTTGTTGAAATCTTTATTATCATCTTGTTTTAGAAATTATTAAAGAATTTTGAACAAAAATGCACCATAAACTTTATTTTTTAAAAAAAGCCTCAGCATAGGATGTCAAACAACTTTATTTTAAATTTTGGCCATACTCAGACTTAAAAAAGAAACCTAACAGGTGACTTTCTGGGATTGCAAAAATGAGCTCAGTTGTTTTGAAAAATCTACAACATAGAAAAAGAAAAGCATCCCTTCTCTGTACATGCATTAGCTATGGAGGTACATGTTTTCCAAGCCTAATGGTGAAATCCAGCTTCATCTTAATGTTTTCTCAGACTATTGATTCCCAGTATGTTTGAGTTCTGTTAGCATACCCCTTCCTACCAACTCCATGACTCTCCTTTCTCACACCTTCTATAGTCTTGCATTGAACAACTTGTTAAAGTGAAATAAAACAAATTATTTTGAGACCTTCACTATAGCCCTTTTAGGCTGAATGGGCTGTTGTAAAAATAGGGATAGTATTCTTTTTCCCACATTGTCCATTAGTATCATCCAACTTGACCAGTTACTGCATCTGATTCCACTATCACTGACCTTAATGTTCTGCACTACCATATGAATCTCCCTTTCTGATGCTTAATACTTCAATCTGCCCTGAGTGAAATTGTGAAGCAATAAATGGGCCTGGGCTGATAAAAGCAGGACTGGATATAGTTGTGCTAGATAAGTATTCATCAAAGAATTATAGAATGTGGAGCTCTTAATCTCAAAACTACCAGATGACCATGAATTTGTATGGCTATAGGCCTAACAGTGGTACAGCTGAGATAAACAGCATATGTTGTTTTGGAACTTTTGGTATGTAATTCACACTGCTTTCCATGTTGGTTCTACCCATGCACTGGTCTACCAAGAGAACATCAAAGTGTCTGTTTTCCCACAGTCCTTCCAGCATTTATTATTTTACTTTTCTGTCATCTTTATAAATCTGATGAGTATGAAATAGAAGCTCAACATTGCTTTACTTTGCACTTCTCTAGTTAGTTGTGATTTGGAGCATTTGACATATAATTATAGAAATCCTTGAGAGCTGACCCATTATACCCTCATGTCATTTATCACTTGGGGAATGGTTATTAGTCTTATATATTTGAAATACAAATATATGTATATCTTGTATGTATATGCATAAAGATTCTTATATATCTTGAAAATGAGATCTTCACCAGAGCAATTTGATACAAAGATTTTTTTTTTCACACAGTATTGAGCTTTATCGGATTTGATTGTACAAAACCTTTTGAATTTACATAGTCAGACTTCCATTTTTTCTTCTGTGATACTCCCTAAATCTTGGTTCTTCAAGAATTTTCCTTAGATCTAATAAGTAATATTCTTCATATTTCCCTAATTTGTTTATGATGAGATTTTTTATATCTAGGTCACCTATCCACATGCCATTACTAGGCCTATAGCTAAAAAAGATTAAAGAAAGAGAAAAAGGCTTTATATGTGAAAATACATTCATGGCATCTCTTTTTGTGATGGCAAAAACTATAAACCAAGCAAATGCCTATCAACTGGGAAATGACACAATAAGTTACGGTATATGGATATGATGTAATATTATTTTGCTGTAAGAAATGAGGAAATAGATTATCTCGAAGATACATCTAAACATTTAAACAAACTGATGCAGAATGATGTGAACAGAACCACATGAAAAAAGTGCAATATAACATCAATTTTATAAAATGAACAATTTTGAAGACTTTTTTAAACAGATGAAGAATGAAATGTGGAGAAGCAGAAGAGTGTATGCAATAATAATAATACTTTTAAGAGAAATAATTTTTGAGATTTAAGAACTATGATTTAATGCCCATCCATGATTCCAGAAAATTGATGAGGAAACATATTACCCACCTCCTGACAGTGAAGTGATGGATTTGAA
>CM053622.1:683164973-683180782 GCA_028646595.1 Phalanger gymnotis | reverse complement strand
GGCTGGCTTTTTAAGCATCATTTCCACAAGAGCTGGGCTCTCTAAGATAAGTCAACTGAGTCCCTCATTGGTATGGGATAGCAAGTTCTAGGTCCCCTGTAGGACCATAAGCTTCTTCTTTAAATTCATGATTTTCTTTTCTGCATTCTGTAAATCCTTCTGGGTTGATTTCAGTTCCTCCCTGACATTAGCAAGCTCAGAGAATGCCTTTTTAAATTTGTTATTAAAAGGAAGCATATCCTTCCTTAGCTTATCTGCCAGTTCACCTGAGGCCTTCCAGGGCTCTTGGAGATTTTCATTTTCTTTCTTCAGTAATACGCAGCATACAGCCTGTTGTTCCATGGCCAACTGGCCTGCTCCCATGTCTCAGATCATCTCTTCTACCTCTGGGCACTGGCTCTGGAATGGGATCTCAACCTGTTCCATGGCATTCATTTTGTTCCTTAGGTGACAGGCCTCCTCCTTCATGTTCTTGGTCTCATCCTGCTGCTGCTCCAAGTACTTAATCTGTTTCTTGAAGGATTAACACAGCATTTCTGACTCACCCAGGGCCTTTTGCAGTGACTCTGGTGATATTGAGCACATTTAGTACTTCTCTCAAAGAGTCAATGATGAACTGGCAATCTTTCTTCTCTTTTACTTTCAAGGATAGCTGGTTTCTAGTCTTATCCAGTTCATTCTTTAAGGGCTCTGTATCCAAGACTGTTTCCTCTCACTGAACAAGGTCAAAGAACAGCTTATCGATATTGGATCTTTTGCCAATCTGGATCTGACATCGTGGACATGGATGACTTGGAGCAGTGCCAAACCATTTAATGAAGCATGTCAGATGGAAGGTGTGCCCACAGTCATTGGTGGCCATATCCATGGAGTGGTCAAAGAAGTCAGAGTAGATTGTACAGAGTGCACAGATCAGCATCCCAGATCCTGGCACCTCTGCATGAGGGGCCTATCATCAGTGCCTGAGGCAGGCCTGGGGCCAGAGTTGAGGAGGTCTGGTGGCAGGGGACAGGTCCCTCGAGCCTATGGTTTCCAGAGCTGGCCACAGAAGCTTATAGTTTCCCTTCAAATTTGACTCCTCAGCTGAGTCAAAAATCTGTTTTCCTTCAAATTTGACTCCTGAACTGAGTCAAATCATTCCCTATTGATAAATGGTGAAAGGATGCAAACAAGAAGTTTTCAGACAAAGAAATAAGCTTTGTCTATAGCCATATGAATAAATTTCTCTAAATCACTACTGTTTGACAAGTGAAAATTAAATCTCTGAGTACCGTCTCACATCAGATTGTCCAATATGATAGATAAGGAAAATGATAAACAATGGAGGCGATGTGAGGAAATTGGGAAATTAATGCACTGTTGGTGGAGTTGTGGGCAGATCCAACCATCCTGGAGTGAAATTTGGAACTATGCCCATAGGACTATAAAACCATTCATACATTTTGATCCAGCAATAGCTCTACTAGATCTGGATCCCAAAGAGATAAAAAGGAGTGGAGGGGGAGAACTTATCTATGTGAAATATTTATAACAGCTCTTTTGGGGTGGGAAAGAATTGGAAATTGAGGAATTGGAGAATGGCAGAACAAGTTGTGGTATACAATTGAGATGGAATATTATGGTGCTATAAGAAATGATGAAGAGGATGATTTCAGAAAAACCTGGAAAGACTTATATGAACTGATGCCGAGTGAAGTGCGCAGAACCAGGAAAATATTGTACACAGTAACAGTAATATTGTATAATGAACAACCGTGAATGATTTAACAATTCTCGATAATACAATGATTCAAGAGAATCCTAAAAGACCCTGTCAAAAATGCCACCTGCGTACATAGAAAGAACTAACAGAATCCAAATGAAGACCAAAATATATTATTTTTCACTTTTTTATTAAAGTTTTCTTCCACAAAATGACTAATATGGAAATGTTTTACATTACTCCACACGTATAACCCATATCAGACTGTTTACTGTCTTAGGGAGGGGGGAGAAGAAAGCGGGAGGGAGAGAATTTGGAACTCAAAAATTTTTCAAAATGAGTATTTAAAATTGTTTTTACATTTAATTGGGGAGAAAAGATAAAATATGATTTAAACATAATTTGTGATTCATTCATTTATTCATTTCTGTCCTCAGTACAGTACATTGCACAGTATATGTACTTTATATTTGCTTATGTAAGTTGACATACAAATTTCTGAAAAGTGTTATGGTAGGATTTAATCAGCAGAGACTCAAGACTCTTCTTTTGTGAAGATTGACCACTCAGTGTTCCATTTCCAGAGGAGGTGAGGGATGGGCTATGCGGCATGGTTGGCAAGAGTTTGGGAGAGGAGAGCTCCTGGTCTTCTATCTTCCAGATTCAAGAGAGAAAATATGGCTCCAGATTCTTTTCAGGGTGGGGTCCCTAGAGACGAGTAAGGGCTTTGGAAGGAAACTGAAGCAAAGAGCTGATACCCCAGTCATGTCCCCAACCCCAAGATACCATCCTAGAGATGTCAGGGAATGTCCTCTGGAATAAGTTTTGGGGCTCTCTCTTAGTTGAGATCAGATAACTTGCTCCAAATGGGAGAGAACATTTTTTTCTGTGTATTGCCTGATATATTCTCAATTCTGTATAACTTCTATGACTCCTGTTTGCTGTAAGCCAAGCTTTGAGAGTAGCAGATGGAAAATCTTAGGACAACTGACCAAATCGCTGTAATAAAAATCCCCACTATAATATCCCCAATAACTGGTCATCAGGCCTCTTCTTCAAAAGCTCCAGGCATGAGGGGTACGGCAGTGAATGTCACTGTTGATTCTCATCATAAAAATGTAACCTATTGTTATTTTGGTGCTGTGATTAGAACAATACCTTCATAATTTCCTGTTTTCCCCATGTTGACTATAGTCTTATGAGAAACTTTTCTCAATCCTTTAGTATTTATATCTAACATTCTTCTAGCTTATCAAGGATATATAAGAACACCCAGATGCATACAGGCACAAGAACAACAGAACTTTTGCAAGAAGCACACACTTTTTTTGGTAGCAAGATTCACCACTCAGGCTACTGGGTCCTTTGCTTACAAAAAAAAACCCAAAACAAAAAAAAAACCAAATTGATATATACTCAATAGTATACCAGGATATTAAATCATGCTTTCTCCCATGGCTCATCTGAAGGAAGAAAGTCCTCTCATTGTGCTTCTTAGAAGACCCATGCACTAGGAACCAAAGATAAGTAAATATATTAAAAGGAGAGAATTTCAGTTGAAGAAGTGCTGCTGAAAATGGTTCACCTAGTCCTGAGCTATAATAGCTCATTCTTTTTCACAGTACACTCTACAACTCTTTTCCATTATCAAGAAAGCTCCTTTTATGCTAAATGTTTCTTGTCATATTACTTCTATTTGTTGGTGTTCATGGAAACCTGGTAAACTCCTGAAGACAAATCTACTGGCAGTCTTTTCAAGGCTACATGTACATTCTCACATACCTATTAACCCATAGGATCAGAAGTTGACATGTTCTTGGCCTGGCTTTGAAACCTTTAGACCTTCACTCTATCACTATCACTCAGTAACTAACCTATTGAGATCCTTGTTGCTACCAACTATGAATCTCTGGTCCATTTATCTCTTCTCCAACAAATTTAGTGCCTGACTCACATTCTTGTTTTCTACTCCTCATTTTTTGTCCAACTTCCTCAACTACCATAATACTTTAATTCAGGCTACTTTAACAATGAGGAGTGATCATCCTTTTAACAAAAAATGACCTAATCTTCCTGAAACTCAATTTAAATAAATTGATGCCAGATGACAATTCCTCAGGAAAGTACTGGCATCAAGGTCTGAGAAAATAACTATGCACATAGAGGGCAAGAATTAGGAGCCAAAAGAAAGCAGTAATGATTTTTTCCCAGAAAAGAGTGAATCCTTGGTGAGATGAGTTCCTGTGGGAGCTTCTGTCTCTGTATTACTAGTGAGGTCCCAGGAATTTTCTTAACAACCATAAAACCCTTAAGGTACATCAACAAGAGCTTCGTAGGCATGTGTAAATGTTGTTTCTTTACCTATAGCTGAAGAGAAAATGGAAAATGTCACAATTAGAAATGATCGTTTTCAGATCAAATCAATTTCTAGAGCATTTCAGAGATGGAGTTCTGTGCCCTCATTCCCACTAACACTAAAAAGGATTAGAAGTCTCTGTGCCATGACCATAGTAACTTTCATAGAAGACATTGACCTGCCATGACTCTGTGGGTGAAGAGGCTTTAAGAGCCAATGCTAGAGGGTGAGTATTTGATTAATTTGGTATTATTCTTCATTCTACAAAAAATTTCATGGAACTCCAGGGATTTGCAAAAGGACATCGCTATATTCTTTTCTAGCAATTATTGACCACGGCACGGGGCAGAAGACTGGGTATAGGTGGTCTAAAAGCTACAAAGCTTGGAAGTATGAGGAACTTCATCTTACAATTAAAGAAATGCAGAATTTGAGAGTTGAAAGGGAACTTCCATCTACTTCAAGTCATACTCCACAACTGCACCCAAATACCCACTAAAGCAATGGACATTATCCAGCCTCTACCTGAAGAAGTAGAACCCATTACTCAGCAAAGTAGTCCATTTCCTTTTGGGATAAAAATAATTGTTAGGGGTTTTATCTTCCCATCAAGGGTAATATTTGCAATATTCACACTTTACCCTCGTTGCTACTCTTTGGGGACAAACTGAATAAGTCTAATCTCATTCAGAGATTTAAAATACTTAGAAACAATTATCATGCCCAATTGATTCTTCCCTTCTCCAGGCTAAACTTTCAAAAGTCTTTCAAATTGTCCTCAAATGGTATGTACTCAAGATTATTCATGACTCTCATTGTCCTTTTCTTGATTTTCTCCACTTTGTCAGTGTCCTTCCTTAACTATTGCAAAAAGAACTGGACACAATACTCCAACTGTGAT
This sequence comes from Phalanger gymnotis, assembly GCA_028646595.1. Taxonomy (NCBI): domain Eukaryota; kingdom Metazoa; phylum Chordata; class Mammalia; order Diprotodontia; family Phalangeridae; genus Phalanger; species Phalanger gymnotis. The sequence goes on along the minus strand of CM053622.1, from coordinate 683,175,823 downwards.
TTGACCAAGGTTGAGTATGGTAGCATTATCATTTCCTTATTCCTGCAAACTATGCCTCTCTCCATTTAACCAAAAATTACTTTAGGTTTTTTAACTATCACATTTGCTGGCTCGTTATGTTGAATTTGTAGTCTACTGAATCCCCCAATCTTTCTCAAACAAGCTGACTTTTAAATTTACCTCCCTATAAGTATTTTTCATTTTTGGAACTGATTCTTGTAACTGCAATGCAGAAATTTGCATTTATTCTTATTAAATTTTGTCATACTAAATTAGGACTATTGTCTTAAACTATCATCATTTCTTTTGGATCATGTATTGGTCAAATTCTGAGTTCCTTTTCTCTCCAAGCTTTGCGTCCTATAAAAATGCAAACCATCAGTGCTTCCATCTGAGTCATTGATCAATTTGTGATCAGTAGTACGAGACAGAATACGAATCCCTAAAGCACTCTACTGAAGACCAGCTTTGAAGTTGACATTGAATCATTAATGACTCCTTTTTGTGAGGTGTTCCACCAAATGCAAATCCATGAAACTGCACTTTTCTCCATTTCGTGTCATTTCACCTTTTCTATAATATGTTTTTTAAAACAAATATTTTGCCAAAATTTAAATACAATAAGTGTATACCTTTTCTCTCTTTGCCCATTATATTAATCTACTATTTTATGCAAAAATATCTTGAGACCTGAAGAACTCTCCCCACAGAGGACAGATTTCTTATGAGCTCACAGCATTCCAATTATGTGCCCTTGGCAATGACTGAAACTTTTCCTTACCTTTGAAAAGGAGACAGAGTCAAGAGTTCCCAACTTTGTAAGCTTCAGGAATAATTGGTAGACAGCTCAACAGCCACTGGTCTGTGAATTGAGTTCTACAAAGACTCAAGAGCTTTGGTGAATTGTTGTGAAGAGAGAGTTGGTTTTGGGTTCTATCTTTTATGTCTGCTTGCTACATGAACATAAGCCATACTGTTCTTTAAGATGTTGCATATATATTTTTGCATGCACTTTATTTTGTGAGCAAACACCTTTGAAACTAGTTATATGAATCAAAATTATTATTGTTGTACATATAGTAGAAAATTTCAAGCATGTCATTTTCCAATAGTCCGGTTTACCTACCTTATATACCTGTGACGTCGCCAGTCTTCAGTTTATGGTAGGAAAATAAGCAGAGAAAAAAGCAATCAAAAGAATTTATATTATAACTTTTCTGTTCTGTCTGAAGTTTCATTCAAGGATGTTAATAATAACTCCCATCTTTCCTGTCTTGTCAACAGATCATTGTCTCTTCTTACTCTGCACTCAAAAAGAATGGAGAAAGGAAATTATTCACTAGTGACTGAGTTCATCTTTATAGCGCTGACAGACCAGCCTGAGCTCCAGCTGTCACTTTTCTTCCTGTTCCTAGGGATTTATATAGTCACTGTGATGGAAAACCTGGGCATGATTATACTTAATGGACTGAGTTATCATCTACCAGACCCCATCTATTATTTCCTCTGTAGTTTGTCCTTTGTTGATCTTTCTCAATCAACTGTTATCACACCCAAAATGCTAGTGAATTTTGTGTCAGAGAAGAACACCATCTCTTACTCTTACTGCATGACTCAGTTCTATTTTTTTGCCTTTTTTGCCATTTGTGAATGTCAAATGTTGGCTGTGATGGCATATGACCACTATGTTGCTATATGCCATCCCCTTCATTATAATCTTCTCATGTCCTATCAGATGTGCTCATGGTTGGTGGGTGGTGTGTAGATATTGGCCTTAGTTGGGGCTACAGCTCACACATGTTGTTTGCTTCAAATGTTCCTCTGTAAGGAACATACCATCAATCATTACTTCTGTTATCTTCTTGAACTCTTGAAGCTGTCTTGTTCTAGCACTTGTGCTAATGAAGTGGTGGCTCTTGTCTCTAATGCATTTAATATTTTTCACCATGCTGACCATTATCAATCCACTGGAGTCAGATCAAAAGCTTTCAGTACCTGTAGCTCCCATATTGCTGCAGTTGGTGTCTTCTTTGGCTCCTTTACATTCATGTACTTAAAGCCATCTCCAGTCAGTTCCAGTCTTTTACGCTATCATTGTGCCCATGCTAAACCCCCTTACTTACAGTCTGAGAAATAAGGGTGTCAAAATTGACTAGAAGAAAATGATAGAAAGGCCAACATTCTAGTGAATTAGAATAATGAGTTAATGGCTTTAGTAGATCCTGTCGAGGGAAGGAGAGAGGATATTTTTACAAAGCTGATACTCTGTCCTACACCTATAATTCATTAGAAGACCAACTCAGCCTCGAACCAGTAGACTACATCTCTCTTCCCGATTTATCCACCTGCTTCCTCTCTGTTTTGCATTCCAGATGGACAGAGTACCAGTGAAATTCAGCCATGTATTCACTAGCTCCTTTTATTTAAAGAGCTGTATGTAAATGCAATTTTGTTAGATGAGGCAGTGATTCCTGAAACTAGCTGTTAATTTCCCTAATTTTTCACAAGGTGGATGTCACCGAGAATGCCAAGGCTAAAAGAAGGTTTAACTATTTACAAATCCAACCTCTTTGTTTTTCAGCTGAAGAAACTATACCTGAAAGAGGATAAATGGTTTGCTCAGTCACAGAACAGGTCAAGAGCAAAAGACATTTTGAACCCAAGTGTTTCAACTTTTGCTCTTTTTTTCCTCTCAAAAACATCACGTAGTCATCTCCAGCACTTCTTAAACTGTGGATCTTCACCCTATACGGGGTCGTGAAAAATTTGGCAATAGTGAAACATTTCTGAACACACAATGACCAAAAATTAATTCAAAATTGAAGGTGTAATGAATCTGAGTTGTTTCTGGCAGCACCTCTCTGTGTGGTATTGCACAATTCCATTGAAGCCTTGGTTCTGAAAACAAAACATGAACACTGTGCATGCCCTCAGGCCAGACAATGCCAACAGACTGCAATCAAAATGTGAAAAGGGTCAGGAGTGTAAAAAGTTTAAGAAGCCCTGAATTCTAGACAAAGGAATCTAAGGGGAAAAATACAATTACAGCCTTAAATGTGAATGGACATGTAAAGGAGGTATTAAGGTTTCATCCTCTAACACCATAATAATGTATAAAAAAATTCCTTAATCATATGACCAGCTTTTAGGATGGTCTCATACAGGTAAGGAGAAGTGTTTCTGGGAAATATCATTCTAGCAAGACATTGTATTTTATTCTTGTCCTGTTAAACATACTTTCTCCAGCTCAGAACCAATAGCAATTACAAGAACATGAGTGACAATGTCTGTTTTAAAGCTGGCCATGCCATAGGTGTGGAAAATGTCAGATATTTTCAGATTTGTTTCAATGTATTGATTGGGTTTGCTGATTTGTATCCTCTTTCTTCTTTTTCTTTTTTTTTAATGTTATTTGTCACATCAGAAGGCTTTGTGAAAAAATAATAACTAGCCCTTATAAAGGCATTTTTTTTTACAAAAAGAAACTCCAATCCCCAAAGTTCAAAAGTTTTAAATTACCTTTCGTAGATGTTTTCCTTGTAAGTATACCTCACTACCATTATGTTCTGTGCTATCTATTTCCATGGATGTTGTATATATTTGTGTAGTAACTGTCCACTCGAGTTTAACTTTGAGGAGACTTAGATTTTGCTCTTGCAATGATATCTCAATAATAACCACAACTCTGTCTATGTAGTGAAAGGTGTTCAGATTGCCATGAGTTCTGAGTCATGCATCGCCTTAGAAGTGAGAGCTGTGGGCGTAAAGAACATGGCAAATGAAGGGATGTTTGGATAAGCATCAGAAGTGATTGGATGTGGCACTGGTGGGTGTTTTATGTGAGGAGAAGATGGAATGGCAGTTAGCATGGGAAATTTGATCCTAGGGAACTGAGTGTTGAGATTTAGCAGCCTCTGGGGCAGCTACCCCAGAGGCTGCCACTGTCTCAAGGGCAAGAATGAGAGGGTCTCAGCTGATTTTCTATTTGGGAGAATAAATGACAGACCCTGAAGTGTGGTCTCCTATTCTCTTGCCTGAGGATGGCAAAAGATCACTCCAAAGCTTGATCCATTTGGGAACTGCTCTCCTAATTTTTCCATAAATAATCTGACTTTTTTGGTTGTCTAGACAAATCCAATTACAATACCTGCTGTTAAGTTTTGTGTTGTCTAATTTTCCGATATAAAGAGTGATTGGAGAAATTATGATATATTTTCAGATAATAAAAAGATTAATAGGGAAATATTAGGGGAATATGATAAGGAAACATAAAGCTTATGTCTCAAGTTTATAATTTTAGTTGAAATTAAATAGAATACTACATCTAGGAAACTATGTCATACACCATAGATTAAACTTTATTGTGTATACACTTACAGAAAAAGAGAGAAAGTAATAGTGGTGTTTTAAAAGATCTTGGTTTTTAGAATGTAGCAAGTTTTTTTTTTATCTGTTTGTTTTAGTGATTTGCAACTGTTTGGGTCTCATTCTAGAGTCCTTGAAAGTCTATGTTATGTCCTGTCATGTTTTACACTACAAATGCATCTTTGAATTGCTCCCTAATTATTTTGAGGAACAAAATTTGTTGATTTGCAATTTTTCATGTAGATAGATTTCATCCAGAGATTATTGTTTAGGTTGGTTTTTAAAATACACAAAAAATTTTTAGTTTACTTCAGTTCCTTTAAGCTCTCTTAATTCATATTGTAACCCTGTTGTACCACTGTCCTTGAAATTACCCAAAACATAAAATAATATATTTGTATATGGATAGATATAGATTTAGATTTAGATAGATATATAGACATATATATATATACATATACTCATATGTATATGTTTAAATTATACATGTATTTGTATGTAGAGAGGGACATATAACAGTGATACTGATATTATAGAAAAAAATATGTATATATACATACACACACACACACACACACACACATATATATATAATAGACAATAGATAGACAGGACAGAATAAATTCAATTCTAACAGCTCTTACTCTAAATGTAACAGAATTCTCACCTTCAATATTTCCGAACTCAACCAACGGCATTATTTTCCAATTTTCCCACATCTTCTCCAGCGCTTATCATTTTCCTGTTTTGACATGTTAGCTAATCTGTCAGGGGAGATGTGGTACTTGAGAGTTGCTTTGATTTGCATTTCTCTAATTAATAGTGACTTAGAGCAGTTTTGCATGTAACTATAGATATCTTTAATTTCTTCCCCTGAAAACTGCCTGTTCATATTCTTGGATCATTTATCAATTGAGGAATGACTTCTGTTCTTATAAGTTTGACTCAGTTTCCTGCATATTTTGTAGATGATTCCTTTGTCAGAGACACTAGTTGTAAAAATTCTTTCCCAATTTTCTGCTTCCCTCCTAATCTTGGTTGCATTGGTTTTGTTTGTACAAAAGCTTTTCAATTTAATTTAATCATAATTATCCATTTTGCATTTTGTAATGTTCTCCATCTCTTGTTTAGTAATAAATTCTTCCCTTTTCCATAAGTCTGACAGGTAAACTATTCCCTTCTCTCCCAAATTGCTTTAGTATCAGCCTTTATATCTTCTAAGTCATGAACCCATTTTAACTTTATTTTGGTATATGGAGCATATGGCACTTATTTAAAAAATAATTTGTCTCTTCTGGAGCTAGAAGGCAATGTGAGGCAAGAACTTGCATGAATTCTCCCAAATTCCCCTTCACACAACCTTGGAGCAAAACCTTGAAACAAATTTGGAGCAGAAAGTGGTTTTATAGACAAGAACAGCTTAAAAGGTCAGTGGAAAAGGTCTTTCTCACTGGGTGTTACGGGAGCATGGTAAGGCACAGATGGGCCAGCTGCAAGATCCTTAGCCCTGGAGCAAGCCAGCAGCAAGGCTCCAATCCAGCACAAGACAGCAACCAGCACAAGCCAGCAGTAAGTACCCACAAAGTACAGCTAGCAGCAAGACTCCACTCCCAGTCTATACTGGCGGCAAATCCCAGAATCCCAGGACAGTGCCATTTCCACTTCAGGAGCAGAAACCAACTTCAACATAAAGTGAAATGCATCAGATGTACCCAAGATTAGAAGGAAAGCAGAAGGCTGGGGGGGCGGGGAATTACAACATTTCTCTCATAAAGGACTCATTTCTCAAATATATACAGAATTGATACAGATTAATGAGAATATAAGTCATTCCCCAATAGATAAATGGTCAAAAGACATGAACAGGTAGTTTTCAGACAAAGAAATCAAAGCTATCCATAGTCAAACTTTGGGGTTAACTGTCTTCTCAATGAGAGATCTAGGCTTCCCAAGGTTTCAATTTCACCCTCTCTTTAGATTGCTGAGGAACAATTTTATTTTTTAGTTCTAATCTAATCCCAGCAAAGGGAGTTGCGAGTAAAAAAAAAAAGGCACACAGATTTGAAACATAAATCATAGACAGAGTACAGACAGAGGTACAGAGAAGGTGGTTTGTTTTGATATAGAAAAAGGAATGCTACACAAATAAGAATCATAAAATTATTGTAATAAGAGGCTAATAATGAAGCCTCATTAGGACATATATAAAAAGGTGATTTGACAGGGCTGCTAATCAGTCATTTGACATTTCATTTCTACTATAGCTTTACCAATGCCTTTTCAACCAGTCTTCTGCTGCTTCTGTTGCTGCTGGAACTGCTGTGGTAGCCAATAACTGGTTAGGTTAGGAAGTGATACTAAATGCCTTTTGAGATCTCACAAGACCCTGTACCAAAGGAAAGAAGACACAAATGGGAGGGAGACCCTTCCCAGGAACCTTCTTGCCTAGGATACTATGAACACATGGATTGTGATGAAGTGTGGATGATCTGATCCTCCCCACATGACTGTCCCTGTACAGAGAATTTTTATCCTTCAAGGTTGGCAGGAAGAAGAGTCTCAAGGAGGTGTGGATTGCCCCTTAAATAAATACATGGGTTTCCAGCTCAACAGCCAATCAAAAGACTTAATCACTATACCATATGAACCCCTTAATCATCATGGCTGACTAAGCAATCAGAAGATGCCTGTGCCTGCTCTGATTTGGGGTGGGAAGAGGAAGAGGAAGGGACACTCCATCAAGCATGCCCAGAAGTAAACCCACCACAAGATTCTATACATTTAATTGGAATGCCAAATGAACACTCTCTAAGAAGAGGTTCTCCAGGAATGCTACATGATCAATCTAAAGAAAGTTTGACATCATGGCACATACTTTCTGTCCTTTAAAAGTTAAAGGAACAACTTCTGGGTTTTTTATTTACATTAATTCAGAGGAGTTACCCCCATTTCTTGACTCAGTCAGAGCCCTCTCAGGGTTCCATAGGAAATATAACTTTTAAATTAGTCTCCCAGGTCCTTTCCTCCCTGGAGCCTCAAGTAAATGGCATCTTATGGGACTTGTTGTGATGCTATCTTTGGCACGGAATGGTTGGTCCCTAAGAGAGAGTTGTGTGAACAATGCACAATGTAATGGGTTCCTAGGTGGTATTAAGGGATGAAATTGTAGAATATGATGCTGGGGGAAGGACTCAAAGAATCATCTAATGGAAGATTGAACATGTAGTCACTTGACCTCCATAACTTTAAGCAGAATCATTGAATGATTAAGTCAATTTAAATCATCAAATCTTATCCCTTCGAAGACTTCCCCCAGAATATAGTCTATATACATCATGCCACTAGGGAACAGAATCACAAAATTTCACAATTGGAAAGGACAGGAGGGCCAGTCATGTCCATATCATAACTGGAAAAAAAGCAATTCTAGAACATACCCAATATGCATTCACCCAAGTCTTTGTTAACATCTCCAATAAAGTCCACTGCCTTCTGTGGAAGTCCATGTCACCCTTGTAATTGTTATGAAGTTATTTCTTCCATCAAAACTTTATTTACTCATTTTAAACTTCCAACTATTGCTCCTGCTTCTGCCTCTGGAAGCTAAGCAGAATAAAGCTAGTCCTTCTTCTAGTTGACAGTTCTTGATGGGTACTTGACAAGTATAGTCAAATCCCCCCTGTGTCTTCTCTTCTTCAAGCTAAACCTTGGTACTTCCTTCCAGGGGATTAGATCTATGATTTCATTGGTATAGGAAACTCCTGGATGAAGAAACCCCTTTTACTAATGATGTTTGTTACCTTCTCTGCAACTTACATTCTAAGAGAGTTGTCTAGTGCAGTGTGTCAAAATCTAATAGAAAAAGATCCCAGTAGACACCATATTGACTTAGAAAAACCACAAATAAGCATTATCGATGTTCTATTGTATTTTTATTTATTTTGTTAAGCATTTCCCACTTACATTGTAATCTAGTTCAGCTGTGCTAAGGAGTTTTGTGGACTGGGATCCCGTGTTTCACACCTCTGGTCTAGAGCACTGAGTTTAAGTGGCTTGTCCAGGGTCACACAGCCAGTATATGTCAAAAGAATAACTTGAACTCAAGTCTACCTGTCTTCAAAGCCATTTCTATTGACTGCATCAGACCACCTTTCAGTTCCTCTAAACAATGCTCATATGGCACGAATTAGAGGTAGTTCATCATCCTGGTTGGCATCCTATAAACATTATATGGAGATTTAATATGCTTTTAATTATTATACAGGCGTATGGTAGAATCATTTCTAATTGGCTTCCAAGAGCCTATTGTTAAATTTTCAGTATGAGCATTAATACTCTGTGAATTAGTAAACACCAAAAGTCAAGGCTTGATTTACTATTTTGTTGCTTGTCTTCACCTGATAAAGTGATGGAGAAAATGTTAATATTATCGATTAAACTTAAAAGTGTATCAAATGTGGTTTGACTTTTTTTGGTGGGGAGTTATGTTTTTACAAAGAGCCAATTGTTAAATATATACCAGCACATCCATGGATAAACAGAACTATGGCATGTTTTGACTAGAACAGAGTACAATAGAATTTTAATTTCTTTATTCCTGTTAAGCCCTGTGTGATGGAGTGGATGAAGGGCTATCCTTGGTGAGGGAAGATTGGATTTGAATCCTGCCTCTATAATTTACTAATTTTGTGAGCATTCTTAAGTGGTTTAAATCCTTAATGCCCTGGGCAACTCTCTGAAACTATAAATTGCAGTCAGGTTGCTGATGCACCATTGGTGGATGGAGTTTTCACAATGAAAGTTAACTATGAAGAATGAAATCATAAGTTTGCTCATTCCTCTGCTCTCACAAATGACACTTAGAATAGCCCAGAATTAAAGTACTTTCCTCCCTCCCTCTCTTCCTTTCTATGTCCAGAATGCTGGGCAATTCATTAAAAGTCATTTTTCCAAAGTTAATTCCCCAGTAAGAGACAAGGAGACTACTGAATAGTACTATGACCCCTGAAAAGAAGAGCTTGTATTCAACAAACATACTTGCTTTCTCATAATGTGACTAATAGGAGACAGCTTTGGCTATAGAAAGAGTGATGGATTTGGAGTTAGAGGACCTGTGTTAGCAACCCAGCTCTGGTATTTACGACTTGTATGACCTTGGGTAAGAGACTTAACCCATCTGGGACTTAGGTTTCTTCATCTGTAAAATGAGAAGTTTGCACTAGATGGCCTTTGAGGCGCCTAAATCCAGACTGTATACATATATATATATGTATGTATATATACATATATGTGTATGTATGTATGTATATGTATATGTCTATATGTATATATATGTATATATTATATATGTGTTCACATGTATGTATACACACACGTACAAACTGTTATTTTTTCTGGCTGACATAAAAGAAACTTTGTTTAGTGGTTGCCTCATTCAGAATTCCTTATGAATACCTGAGAAGACAAATTTAAATTAATCTTCCTGGTGCTTTTTTCATGAAGTGTTAAGGAAATAGCATCTTATCAGGCTTCTTGTAGTTGGGCTGTGTCCTTAAATTGTTGGTCTTTAGTTGTAAGCTGCACACACAATGGAGAAGTCAATGAGTTCTAAATGCAGTGGTAATGGTGACATGGAGAAATAAAAAAAATAGCTGTTGGAAGAATTCTAAGAATCATTCATTAGAGTAAGGAGCCACTTAATGAGTAACCCTGCCACCAGGAACTATTGAATCTAAATAATTGAATCTATCATTTCAAAAAACAGTGAACAGGTTGATGCCTCAGTTCTAGAGTTTGACCAGTATCATATGCCTAACTTAATTCCTTCAAGTTATAATTAACAATTCTTTCATTCCGATTTTTGGATATTTCCTGGAAAAAACAGAGAGAAGTGGGAAGCAAATAGCATGGTGTTGCTGTTATAAGCCAGTCTTACGCTCTAACCATGAGACCAGCTAGCTTTCTATACTCTTATGCTTTTTTAATCTCTTAGTAGAGTGCTAAGCAAGAAGATTATCTGTCCATTTATATTTCCCTGCTGGCTTACTTCATAATACTTTTGTACTCTCCCATGTACTTATAATTTTCTAAATTCTTCAGCCTTCTATTATAGCTATGATTTCATGTGTGTGGTTATTACTGCCAATGAGGTAACCCACGTATGCTTGACCATCCTGTATGAATCTCCTCCATGCCCTCCCATTAATTTACCACAAAGCATACACCTAATGTTTTCCTGGAAACCTTCCTCTGGATCTGTTGACATCATATAGATAGCAGGTGACCGTGTGTCCCATGGTTCCTTGATTTTATTACATGACTGACTCACTTTTTTCCTGATTATTCATTCCCTAATAATATCCTTTATACCAATGGCATCAAACTCAAATAGAAATGGATTGCTATAGGCCACGTATTAACTTAGAAACCACAAATTAACATCATCGATTTTTGTTTATCTTGTTAACATTTCTCAATTACATTTC
>CM053622.1:683152921-683164473 GCA_028646595.1 Phalanger gymnotis | reverse complement strand
GTCATTGACTTGTTTTTCGTGGTTTTCTCTCATCTTTCTCATTTCTCTTCCCAATTTTTCCTCTACTTCTCTAACTTGCTTTTCTAAATCCTTTTTGAGTTCTTCCATGGCCTGAGACCAGTTCGTGTCCCTCTTGGAGGTTTTTGTTGTAGACTCTATGATGCCAGGGCACTCTCCGCTGGTCTCCTGGTCTGGCAGGTCCATGTCTCGTCTGTTCATGTGCTGGGCTCTGCTTGGCTCAGCTCTGCTCCCCTCAGCTGGGGTTGGGAGCTCCGTGTGGGACAGACCTTACCCAGAGACCATCCAGGCTGTCCTGGGCTGGAGCCCTGCTTCCCTCTGCCACTTTGTGGGTTCTGCAGCTCTAGAATTGGTTCAGAGCCATTTTGTTATAGGTTTTTGGAGGGACTTGGTGGGGAGCTCCCGCCAGTCACTGCTTCCCAGCCGCCATGTTGGCTCCCCCCCCCCCCACTTGTAATTATTTTTGCTGATCTTCAATGCCTGGTTTATGCATCTTCTGTCTAAGTATTACAATTTAAAACTCCCTTTCAGTGAACACAAATGTAGAGTTGTGGTGGCCAAGGTACTCTTTGATACATTTGCTTTTTATCTATATAAAGTAGGTTGACTGGTAAATTTTGCTACCAAAAAAAGTATGCCTCCTGAATGTCAGCACCTGAGACAAAACTCCAATGTTCTTATGCTAGTATACATCTAGGTTTTCTTTTCTCTTCCTGCTCAAGTACAAATGTATTAATCTAAAGGCTAAAGGAAAGTTTCTTGTAAGACTACTAAAGATAAGAATTTTTTTTTAATTATGAACTCTATTTTAATAACACCCACCAAATAACAGTAGCTTGCTTTAGATTAGATTAGTATAATGTCCATAAATTGCTCTATGGACCTTATTTAAGTATGCTACTGATGGGGTGCTTGCATGTTTGTGCTTGGACCCTAATTCTAACAGCCTCTGCTTGGGTGCCTGTGCCTGAACCCCAATTCCAAAACCATATCCAGTTCTAAAATTACATCTTTCCCTACCCTCAAAATACTGTCTCTCTAGCTCAAGGGCAAAATGCCCCAGCAACACACCTATCTCTACTCCTTTCACAGTAGGCAGCTGTGCCTGAATGTTCTGATGATTGTCTGTGCACTGGGTCATGACCATATTTACTACTTAATGATCTTACTGATATGCATTCTAGATATAGTCAAATGTATACTCTCTTACATTTATTTTGTTTGACAAGACATTTGACATGAGCCTCCTAGATATTCCCAGTCAGCCCTGACTTTTAATTAACTTAGTGACATTTTATAGTCAAAACCACTCCTCCTAGTAGCCCCCACCATGGGCTATTTCCCAGCAAACTCTGGGTAATATGCCTGCACAGTAGATGCATACAAAAAGTGCATGTTCCTTTAAGAACTGACCATGCCTTAACCACTCTATAATCCTACCTCAAAACTCCTAATTGACATATTTCACCCCCAAATCTCCTATAAAACTTTTCCTGCATCCTGTAAGGTTGCAGGTTCCCTAAGAACTCTTGGCCAATATAAACCATAATAAATCTTTGCCGCCTCAATTTGAAGAATGCTTGAGATCACAAATTCATTCTGGACAGCCCCAGACCTTCTCCAGTATGTGGGTCCTTGAGGGGTACCTCAATGACCCTGTCTGGGAACTCCAGTCCTGGGAGCTTTAGTTTTGGGATTCCTGAATCCCTGGGTTTTTTTCCCTCAACATTTTTGGCTCCCAGTGTGGTGGAACGGTCTGAGGTCTCAAGCCTTTTTCAACTCAAGGTAAGCCTCCCCCACCTTTGCCCTGCATTTCTAACAATCCTGTCTGAGTTTTCAGATTCTCCCTGTCCCGTCATTTTCTGTCTATGTCTGTTCTGTGTTTATGTTTTTGTGGGAAGTGAGTGTGTAATCTGACTCTTCTTGGAATGCAGCTCTTTCTTTCCCCTCTTCCCTCCCTCTCTGACTGCAATAGCATCAGAGGGTGGGAGAGAGAGAAAGATAGAGAAAAATATTTTATTGTTTAGGTTATGATGGAATAGTCAAGTTGAAAAGAGCAAGAGAAGTGTCAGGTCAGAACTAGAAAGAAACAAGGTATGTGCAGTTTTAAAGGGGCTTTAATTAGTCCACCAGAAAGGAAAGGCAAGAAAGTTATGTATGTAGGAAAGAGAGGAGCATATGTAGAACATTTAAAGAAGGTATAATCTCTTTGGCCAAACAGTGTGAATAGAGGTTTTGAGAGTAAAACATTTGGAAACTTTTGGGAAGTTGTTGGAAAAAAGAAATCTCTTTCTCCCTCCATTCCAATTCTGGCCAAATTTGGAATGTGAAAAGAGATAAGAAAGAAACTGGGAATGTTTTTACCTCAAATTTAAGTGAAATATGTTACTCCTAATTTGATGTTTAAGATAATTCAGAATTTATTATACTATTTGGCAGTAAGGCAAGTTGGGAAAATTCATATATCTGAAAAAGAGACACTTTGAGCTCTCCAGTATGGGGGAGAAGGGACTAGGTGCCACTGGATCTTTTCCAGGGCCCCGCTCACCTTTGACTGGCAAGTTCAAGGTTCTCACTTTCAAAAAAAAGAAAGTTTTTAGGGAGTGAACACAGAAGTGAAGTTTACTTGAGTAAAAGTTAGAACCATTAAGATCTTTCACCCTGTCATCCTGTCTCTGACCAAGCCAAGGCTGCAATAAAAGTTAGAGCAGCTAAAAATCTTTTAGCAGATTCTGTTAACTCCTCTCATCCCAGATCAAATAAGAGAAGAGAGTGCTGGAGAATGGTAGGGAATTTGAGTTATCCTCCCCAACCCGGTGAAAAGAAATTGGGGGAGTCATAGCAGGTATATCTGGGACCCCATTGGCAACAGTCTTGGACCCCTGGGCACCCTGAAGCCCATCCCTCTAGGCAAGCATAGGAGCCTCTCCTCTCAAGCCCACAAGTTCTTGTTCCCCCACCACCAGAACCTGGAGCTTTTGCTTCAAGTTCCTGAAAGCCAAGCAACCCCTATTAGCAAGCAAAGTTTCCTCAGGGGCCCTCCTCCTTATTCACCAAATCCCCCTCCTCAATTACTCTTCAGACTTTTAATGCAAGTGCTGGACTCTACAGCCTCCCAGCACTGCCTGGTCCTTAGTCCCTCTCTCTCCCCTTTCCCAATCCCTGACTTGACTACTCCTGAGTCCACAACCAGGCTCTGCAACTGTGGGGAGAAAAGAAAAGCCTCTATGCTTGGTAAGCCCAATCTTCTATTAATAATTTTCCTATGTTGTGATTTGGAAATGCAATTAATGTCATCTGAAGTTTTCTGCTTGTGTTATTATTGTATTTCTAAATTGTAATAAAATTCTTCTATATTGTAAAACTTGAGTAACCATTGTGAGGCAGAAATGGTGTTAGACAAAGTGATTTTTAATCTGAATTTTGTTGAAACTAAAAGATGGAAAAAATTGTGTAAAAACAGTTATGTTACTTTGTCAGCCTTGCTAATCCTCTCTTATAATGTTTTATAGCTACCATTTAGAAAACCAGGTATTTCTACCTTTACCTGTATTTAAGAGGAAGTCTCAGCTAAAAACAATTTGACTAGTACTTATGAAACTTATAAGATTGTTAACTAAGTTATTTGTGGTTACTGTTTTAGTGCTAAAACCTAAAATTGTTAATTTATTACTGTATGTAGAAAAAAGGGAATTGTGTAAAGCCTTATTGCATCAGTTGTGCCCTTTCAGTACAGTCCTCCTGTATGCATGGAGAAGAGCAGGAAGAGCACCAGTATTAACCCCTTCCTGGGGTCCATATTAATTCTCCTTATTTTGCAAATTGCCAAGCCCCCTGGAAACCATCTGTATGGGCTAGTTCATCAGCCCCAAGAAAAGAACATGTTTGAGTTATGTAGGTCCGAAACAATGAACTTAGCTTGCTGAGAAGTCACAAATTCATGTATAATAGATAGAAAGGATTCCAATGATTGGCTTTTACACCAGGACATTTAAATTTGAGAGGGAAAGCTATTTAATGAAACTCCTTATTTATGTGAGTCCTGGTAAATCTTTATTGCTTATTGCAACTCCATGAGAGTAAAAGCAACCATATCTGGCTCTAAGCTGTGACTGGTGAAACTTGCCGTTTAAGGCAAAAAGTACTTAGGACTATAACTAATTTTGTTTTGGGTTTGAATTTGGGTATAGTTGTCTGCGTTAAATCAGTATCTGAGAGAAATGCCACAACCTACTCAGAGGGAGTGTGATCCTGTACTGTTAAAAAGTGGAGTCAGCATTTGGGAAAAAGCTGAGGGGACAATCTTAGCCTCAATCTTTGATGAGATCTTTCTGACTCAGTTTCCCCATTGTGTTCCTTTGGAAAAGAATGTTTCCTGCCTGACTATTCCTGAGTTTAGCTATGAGGTGGAACAGATACTGCATGCTGGAATAACTGTGACTATATCTGAATTTAAACAGAGTCAAGGATGGTTTATCCTTTCATATTTGGTATGTCACATGCCCCTGCTTTTTTCCTTCTATAGCAAACTTCTGTGATCAGAGCAAGCAGACAATATAAGATGTGGGCTCTTTTGTGTTATCTTACTGGGAAATCTAATAGTATTTTTTATCTAGAACTAGAACATGTGCAGAAATTTATGCAAACTGCTTAAGACTCACCTTAAGATGTTCTCTTGGTTTAAAAGGATTCTAAAAGCAGCAGTATTTTTCCTGTCATCAGTCGCTTACTGCTACCAAGGTGAGATTCCATTACAACACCTTTTTTGACCAAGAAAGTTTGTGATATCTCGGAATTCTGCAATAACTAGAAATTTTGTTTGTTATAATACTTTGGGAATTTTTGTTACTTAAGGACATTTTACACCAACTTAGTTATAATGAATCTCAATTTTAAAGGTATATTTTCTTCGCTTTAAGGTGAAAAAGAAAGCTATCATTTTAAAAGTTTTCAACCAATTTTCTTCAGAAAAGTTCAGTGATTACTTCATAATTAACATCAGCATAAGTCTTAAAATTGTATTAAAAGGGGAAACACATTTAGAAGAAATGTTGAAAAAATCTTTTTTTTTGTGATTTTAGGCCTACTAAACTTTCATTAGCAAGATAATTAATTGCTAAATTAATGTAATGAATTGTAAAGCAGGATAGATTTTGAAGTTTTGATCTCAATTTGTAGTCATTCCATAGCCTAAGCAACAGTTAAATTAATATTTGAACTTATTACATGTAAAAGATTCAATTTCTGAAGTATCTATTTCTTCCAGAGTAAATATAATCAGAAAGGATAAACAAGCTTGTGAAACAACAATGTATATCTATTAAATTGTAAGGTTCAAGTCAGTACCCTCTTTTGTTTAAGGCAGGACAGTTATATTAGTGAAGAGTAATAACTTATGAGCCATCATGTCTATGGTGGAAATATAAAGGAAAGTGAAATTGTGTGAGTAATGGGTTAAGAAAGGAAAATTATTTAGCTTGATTTGGAAGTTGGTAGTTCAATCAAATTTCTACTAGCCCATCCTCACCCCACTTCTAATCATTTTCGTGTTACTCCTTTTTGGTCTTTGTTTGTTTAATCTCCTTGTCAGATTAGTCTCCTCTAGTCTCAGTGCACTCCACTTGCAGATGACAGCTCAGACTTGGTACCAACCTCTATCCAAGGCCCCCTCTGTCTCATCACCCCACGGACCTGGCATCAACCAAGTTCCAGACACCGGCTACAGACCCAACTCCTTGAACGAGGGCACCTGGAAGGCGGAGACAGCGCTACATGCTCTCTCAGCATGAAGCAGTTCCAGAAGCTGAGAACTTCGTCCCTTACCCAAATGATAATGGGTCCCATCTATTTAAGGGGGCAATGATGGGGTGCTTGGGTGCTTGTGCTTGGACCCTAATTCTAACTCCAAAACCACATCCAGTTCTAAAATCACATCTTTCCCTACCCTCAAAATACTGTCTCTCTAGCTCAAGGGCAGCATGCCCCAGCAACACACCTATCTCTACTCCTTTCACAGTAGGCAGCTGTGCCTATCTACTCTTTGTGTACTGATAATTGTCTGTGCACTGGGTCATGACCATATTTACTGCTTATTGATCTTACCGATAGGTATCCAAGATATATTCAAATGTATACTTTCTTACATTTATTTTGTCTAACAAGACATTTGACATGAGCCTCCTAGATATCCCCAGTCAGCCCTGACTTTTAATTAACTTAGTGACATTTTATAGTCAAAACCACTCCTCCTAGTAGCCCCTACCATGGGCTATTTCCCAGCGAACTCTGGGTAATATGCCTGCACAATAGATACATACAAAAAGTGCATGTTCCTTTAAGAACTGACCATGCCTTAACCACTCTCTAATCCCACCCCAAAACACCTAATTGACATGTCTCACCCCTTTATCTCTTATAAAAGCTTTCCCTGCACTCCTCTAAGGTTGCAGGTTCCCTAAGAACTCTTGGCCAATGGAAACCATAATAAATCTTTGCCACCTTGACTTAAAGAATGCTTGAGATTGTGAATTCATTCCCGATGGCCCCCGGCCCTCTCCAGTACTTGGGTCCTTGAGGGGTACTCCCCTTAATGACCCCATCTGGGAACTCCAGTCCTAGGAATTTAGTTTTGGGATTCCTGAATCCCTGGGTTTTTCTTCCTCAACACAACCTTGCTCACGTTAGTTGCTTACCAAATTCTTATTGGATTAGATCAGATTAGATTATCTCTTGTTATCCATTACAGCAATGTAGCATTAATATTGCAAGTTTTATTATCTTGATTTTAGGTTCAAGGAAACTGATTGCCATTTAAGGAAGCCATGATTATACTCCTGGTGAATGCCAGATGGCTCCTATGTATTCTATTTCGATATGTAGGGATAGATGTTTTTACCGGATCTTGCTGCTCCCAAAACATTATTCTTTTTGAAAACTTTTCGCCCAAAAAATAAAATTTTGATGACAATGGAAATAAAAACAATATTTGTTTTAGTGTCTTTGCAAGGTCTAAATAATCTTTGACATTTTATTCACATAGACCTGGGTTGTATACAGTGGGTCGTTGTTATATTTTTTTCATATTTCCTATATTAAATTCAAATGCACAGTTGATCAATTTAATTCAATATTTACTTTGTATTTTATACGTGCATTATACTTAGCTTCCTGCTGAAGTTATGTGAAGATGAAGTAAATCTCTATCACTGTCCTCAACGTAGCATGCTATCTGGCAAGGTAAATATGTATACATCATGAACCTTGGATGTCATTGGCATAGGAACTTTAGTCAATAGTTCAGGCTCCAAATGTCTTTAACTTTCAGTCTGTGTTGGTAAGCAAAATGGGCTCCTTAGCACTTAGTTCAACAAGTGTCCTTGAAAAGTTTGGCTTTTCTTTGCTTTGAGTAATTCAGTGTATTTCATTGAGTCTTACTAAGTGCTAAGCCCCAGGCCCAAGTCCCTATTAGGTGTAAATCCTGTGTGGGTGTGGATTGGCAACTAAGGTAGGGCCCAAGGTGAGGCTAACTCCAGGGAGGGCCTAGTTTACATGTCTGGGACAGCAGAGGCTCTAAGACCACATGGGTTTAAGTCGCCTCTTTGTGATGATTTTAGGTCACTGGGTGAGTCGCATGTGTGACTCACCCCTGAAGCTGAAAAAGATATAAAAACCAGGGGTTGGCCTCCTCTTCATTGGAGCTCTTTGCTGCAGCAGTGGTGGCACATGACTCTGGGCCAGCCCTTGTTCTGAGCTCCTGAGCTGAACCTAGATGTTGGTAACTATGAATCTGTATTGGGTCTGTCTGTTGATGTTTGTACTTTGTTTGTAATTTGCTCTGAAGTTCAGTATGCTGGCTTTTTTCCCTGAACTGATGAATGATATTTGTGTGCTGAATTAAAGTATGTTTGCCAACCCCTTCACCTTGCTTTCCTTATTAAGGCAGATCAAAAGAACCTGTGCTTTGGCGGATGCTGGCAGCTTTCTAGGTGCTGGTTGTTGGTGGATCTTGCACCCCCACAGAAGCTGCTACCCGGATTGTGGAAACACAGTCTCACAGAAACCATTGCTTATTGTCATAAGTAATTTTTACACAATCCCTCTTATCTTTTATCTGTAAGAGATAGTGGTTTTTTGTTGTTTAGTCATTCAATCAAATATGACTTTTTTTGACCCCCACGGACCGCAGCAAAGCAGCCCTTTTTATCTTCCACTATCTCTCAAAGTCTGTCCAAGTTTGTTTTTGTTTTTTCCATGATACTATCTATCCTCTGCTGTCTCCCTTTTTCTTTTACATTCAATCTTTCCCAATATCAGGATCTTTTCCATTGAGCAACATGTTCTCATTCTGTGGCCAAGGTATTTAAGCTTCAGCTTCGGTATTTGGCCTTCCAATGAATAACCTGAATTAATTTATTTAAGCATTGACTGACTTGATTCCCTAACTGTTCAAAGGACTCTCATAATTCTTCTCCAACATCATAATTTAAAAGTGTTGATTCTGGGGGAGGGCAGAGCCAAGTGGGTGGAGTAAAAGCAGGGACTTGCTTAAGCTCTCCTCCAAACCCCTCCAAATGCCTGTTAAAATGACTCTAAATTCTAGAGCTACAGAACCCACAAATTGACATAGTGAAACAAATCTCCAGCTCCGGACAATGTGAAAGGTCAATAGGAATGGTCTAACACACTGGTCTGGGAGCAGAGTACAGTATAGCATGGGCTGAGCCAGCACAGACAAGGCTGAGTAGTCATCAGGGGACAGAATCACTGGCAACTGTGGTGATTTCCAGACTTCTCAACCCACAAGCACCAAAGGCAATGTAGGTCAGTGGGAAAACTCTGTTGGAACTGGATGAGAGAGGAGCACAGCCTGGCCCTAACCCCAGGGTGGTGGAGGTGGCAGTGGCCGTGGTAGTAACAGCAGTTGCTCTTTCCAGAGCTCCAGGCCCACAGACAGTGAGGAGATCAAGCAGATGATCAGAATGGGATTGCAGGGATCCCTTTGCTGGCACTGAGACAGGATTCTCTTGCTTTGCCCTTCTTGGATCTGGGTTGCATTCCTGGGTGGCAGTCCTGGAAAGAGGAGGAGCACTGGTATGGTAGAGCTTGTGGAGTCTGTGGAAAGCGAATCCTCCTCAAAGTTCCAAGGAAGAAAAGAGTGCTTGAGGTCACTCACAGGCCAGAGCATAGGTCAGGAGAGAAGTAACACTTCTCCTTTGATCATACCCCCTTAGAAAAACTGAAAATTTACATGTGCCTAGAAGCATCTCTGACAACAGTTGCACAAAATTCCTGAGGCTTGGGACAGATCACTCTCCACTCTGGAAGCAGAGTCCTGCCTTGAAAAAGAGCTCAAAAGTCAAGTAATTGGCAGGGAAAATGAGTAAACAGCATAAAAACTCAGACTATAGAATCGTACTTTGGTGACAAAGAAGATGAAAACATACAAGCAGCAGAAGAAAACAAAGTCAAAGCTCCTATATTAAAGCTCCTACAAGAATATGAACCCAGTTCTTTCAGCCTAACCCTGTTGATCTATCTTCTATCTGGTTCCCTTTCAAAATATGTGCTATTCATTTTTTTAACAACATGAGCTGAGTGGGGGTAGAGCTAAGATGGTGGAGTAAGGCAGCAACACACCTGAACTCTCCCAAATTAAACTCCAAAGAACTGCAAAAAATGCCTCAAATGAACTTTTTTGTTTACATTCCTACATGGAAAGATGATACTTGTAATTCATGAGACCTTTCTCAGTATTAAGGTAGTTGAAGGGAATATACAGATACTGGGCACAGGATAAGTTCAATATGAAGTGATGATATCTAAAAAATAAAATTAAGGGGTTATAGAGGAATATACTGGGAGAAGGAGAAAGGGAGAGATAGAATAGGGTAAATTATGTCACATGAAAGTGGCAAGTGAAAACAGTTCCATTGGAAGGGAAGACAGGACAGTTGAAAGTGAATGAGTGAATCCTTCTCTCAGTGGATTTGACTTAAGGAGGGAATTACATACACAATCAATTGGGTATCTTACCCCCAGGAAAGTAGGGGGAAGGAGATAAGAGAGGGGGGATAATAGAAGGGAGGGCAGACAGGGGCAGGAGGTAATCAAAAGCAAATACTTTTGAAAAAGGACAATGTCAAGGGAAAAAATTGAATAAAGGGAGACAGGATAGGATGGAGGGAAATATAGTTAGTCTTTCACAACATGACTATTATGGAAGTGTTTTGTGTAATGATACATGCGGGGCCTATGTTGAATTGCTTACTTTCTCAAGGAGGGTGGGTGGGGAGGGAAGAAGGGCGAGAATTTGGAACTCATATTTCTAAAAACAAATGCTCAAAAAAAAAGTTGTTTTTATATGTACCTGGGAAATAAAATACACAAGCAATGAGGGATAGAAATCTATCTTGTCATACAAGAAAGCAAAGGGAAAGGGGATTGGGGAGAGTAGGGTGACAGAAGTGAGGGCACACTGGGGAATGGGACAATCAGAATATGTACCATCTTGGAGTGGGGGGAGGGTAGAAATGTGGAGAAAATTTGTAACTCAAACTTTTGGAAATCAATGTTGAAAACTAAAAATATTAAATAACAAAAATATGAAAAAGAAATATTTCCAAAGCATCTCTGCGTTGGGCTTCTTAGTATTTACAGGTACGGCGGTAGAGTATCTGATTGGTACAAAACAAAATTTCTCTCTCTCTCTCTCTCTTTCTCTCTCTCTCTCTCTCTCTCTTTCTCCTTCTCTCTCTCTCTCTCTCTCTCTCATGTTCCCTCCCTTCCTCCCTCCTTTCAATCATGCAATAAACCTATGAACTCATTATTCTAATAGTTCTCTTTTCACTGGAATGTTCTTTCTACAACTTTATTCAAGGCAATTTTGACATCCTTATTTCTCAGACTGTAGATGAGGGGGTTTAGCATGGGCACAATGATAGTATAAAAGACAGAGGCCACTTTTCCCTGATCCATGGAGTTTACTGAAGATGGTTGCAAGTACATGAATGCACCAGAGCCAAAGAAGACACCAACTGCTACAATATGGGAGCTGCAAGTCCTGAAGGCTTTTGATCTACCTTCAATGGATTGAATTTTTAAAATGCAAGCAATGATTAAAAGATAAGAGCAAATAATGCTCTTGGTTGGGAAAAGGACATTAAATGAACTGAAAGCCAAATTCAAGACATCACTGAGGTAAGTACTAGAACAAGAGAGCTTGAAGAGTGGAAGGAGATCACAGAAGTAATGATTGATAGCATTTTTCTTACAGAAGAGCACTCTGAGCAAGCAGCCTGTGTGAAATGTGGCCCCCACCAGGCCCAATGCATACACCCCACTCACCAGCCATAAGCATACCTGAAAGGACATGGTAAGACTATAAAGAAGGGGATGGCATATAGCAACATAGCGGTCATATGCCATCACAGCTAACATTTGACATTCAGAAATTACAAAAGTGACAAAAAAATAGAACTGAGTCATGCAGTCAGGGTAGGCGATAGTGTTCTTCTCCGACACAAAGTTCACCAGCA
>CM053622.1:683129568-683146022 GCA_028646595.1 Phalanger gymnotis | reverse complement strand
AAGTGATGATGATGATGATAATGATGATGATCATTTTGACATGTGGAATATCAGAGTGAGTAGATCTCCTTCATAGTCTGCTACCAAATAAGAAAAAGTAAATGTGAACAAATCAGAAACATCACTACCAATATAACAGGAAATGTTTGATTGTTGGTGATGCTGACTTCTAAAACAGGCAAAGTATGATCAGGCAAACCTGTCACTCAGTTTTACACTCAAGACTTCTCTAATACAAAGACATAAAAATAAATAATTATACTGCTGATATCAAAACATTTGGTATCTTTGTGGAAAGTCGTTCTCCCTTTAAAACATGCCACCAGCACAATAATATCTAAAGCAAATAATTTTAAAATAGAATTTTTTCAGGTTAAAGTTTTAAGCACATTAGGTTTCTTCCTAGCCTTAAACTCATCATCTTCTCTCCTAAATAGAAATAAGAATAGTTTCCATGTTTAAAAAAAGAAATAAAAGCAAAAAAATTCATTTATTCAATGCACAATATCGACATACATATACAATAGCTCAATGTATATGGAAGGCATCAAGTTTCATAGAACAAATGAAAACACATTAAAGAACTCCTTCACTTTATGGCATATTTTTTCCAGTGGTCAAAGAATACAATTTGAACTCAGATGACTACAAATTGATTTGAAAAGGTTGAGCTTGAATTCAGAGGTCACATAGGTACAATCTGTGAAGCAATAATTACAAATTCCTTGGTATCTGAGCACAAAGATATCAAGAGAAAACTATGACTAAATATTTTAGATTACTGGCACGCAAAAATCAAAGCTGAATGGCAATAATATATTTAAGGCAAATAATGTCTATGAAATATGTGACTTAATATATACATTCTGAATTTTAAAATAGCCCATGACCATGTTTGAAATTATCATCACAAAAATCATACAATTTTAATGGAAAAACAAGGATCATAATTTTATGGCAGTTATAGAAAAATTAAGATTACCATAGCAAAAAAGAATTAAGAAGACTGATAGACATTCTTAAAGCATATAATGAATGGACTTATGGGAAGAGAAGAAAATTCAGGACCACATCATTGTTATCAGACATTACATAAGGGTTATCCCCAAGGATAAAGGCAAAGTATGAAAGGAAAGGGTGAAACATGTGAAATACATCACTGCAAGATTTAAATGTTTAGCTCTCATAGAATACCTTAGAAGACATGAGCTTATGGCTAGAATTATATATCAGAGACCCAATACTTTTCGTGAAAAATGGCTATCCTTCAAATAAAGATCTCAAAATATTAAGGAGAATGTAACCACTAAACTGTATCAAAACTGAACACTCACAATTTCCCAGATATAGTTTTGAGCTGCCCAAAAATTTGATGTTGCTCTATTAAATCTATATAAACTCCAAGCTACATGGAATAAAAGTCTTAAAAATATAAATGCCTAACAGAAAATTAGAAACATATGAGAACAAAAAGACGTGTATAACATCCTGGTTGTTCTGTCTGCTACTGGAATTGTACTGTGGTTGCTTTTAACAACCCTGAAGAGGATGAGATCACATCTTTTGACTTAACTACAAAAAGCAATCATTATAGCTACCCGAACTTGTGTATACAGAGAATTCAATATAAAAATATAGTGGGATAATTACTTGCCTTAATATTGTTTTTATTTGATCCCTATTGGAAAAGAAGGAAGGAAATTAATACACATAAATAATAACTGAAATTTACATAGAGTTGTAATGTTTGTCAAATATTTTTATTATGTTTTATCAGTTTAATTCATGACAACCTTTTGAAGTAGTACTATTATTCCTATTTTGTTGATGAGGAAATTTAGGCTGTGAAAAATAAAGTTTGCCAATGTCAATTACTTACTAAATATCTGAGTTGACATTTGAGAAGAGATCTCAGCACTCTTTCTATTGTACCATGCTCCTTTTCAGCAACAAAAACCTTGAAGTTTAAACTGCTCCTCAAATAGTGTTCAACTCTTCAAATATTGACTCTTCTTCTTACTACCTATGTCACTCTGGCAAATACTTAACTTCTTTGTAAAATGACAGTGTTGGACTACATGAAATATAAGGTCTCCAAATTTTTTATTTTTGCATGACTACAATGAAAATATTTTGGGCATGCATCTCCAAAATAATCATTGGTTAATTACATATACTAGCATATTTATATATTATTACTATAACACTTAGTTGACTAGGTGCTCCAATATAGACTACATCTATTGTTAACACATCTTTAAGATCCAAATGAAATGTTGGAGAAAGGGCAGTTTTACTGGTAGTTTGGAGTTTTAGTAACAACTGACTTTCTAACAGGCCATCTTCCTAATGGAGGTAAGGAAAATTTATGAGTTTAATTTTGATGTATGAAGATTTCAAAGGAACTTATGGATAATACACAGAGAAATTAGGTTCTTTTTAGAGCTGTTTTAACTGTTCTTTTATAAATAAATATAAAGAGAACTTTACAAAGAAGGGTGGAGGTAGTAAATATTTTAACTATATCGTGAAGAAATTTTTACCTATGATAACTGAATAAAGAACTTACAAAAAAAGATTCCCTTCTCAGGAAATTGAATTTTACTCTATCTCAATAACTCAACATATTACAGAGTTAAAATAAGCTATTTAAGTTCAGGGTAAGTTCCCAAACAAGATTAAAGTAATCATCTAGAGAGGCAGTTTGGATGAAAATTTCATTTCTGCAGAAATGAAATAAAAAATGGTCCAGGTACATAGATACATACATTATACATATTATATGTATTATACATATATGTGTATATGTTTATATATATATATACACACATCAATGCACTATACACACACACACACACACGCACATGCACACACACACAAATTGAATACAAGATGCTTTTAGGAGAAAAGGCACAAATTGCTAGGGAAATTAGGAGTTGATTCATGAAGAAAGTGGCACTCGAAATCAGTTGAAGAGAAACAGAGATTCTAACAGTTTTGCCTGAGAGTGGAGTGTACTCCAGGTATCAGATAGCCAGTGCCAATCATCAAGATAAAGCTGTAATGCCATGCAAGAGAGACAAGTAGGCCATTATGATTAATTTAGGGTATGATTAGAGGAGTAACGTGTTAGTAAATTGGAAAAGGAGGAATGGCCCAAGGTGCATATAATTTAAAATGCCAAACATATTTTCACAACTTGGTCTCTTCTACCCTCCCAATCAACTTCTGATAATAAATGCAATACTCTTGAGTCATTTCATTCATGTACAACTCTCTGTGACTCCATTTAGGGTTTTCTGGGCAAAGACAATGGAGAGATTTGCCATTTCCTTCTGCAGCTCATATTACAGATGATAAAACTGAGGCAAACAAGATTACATGACTTAACCAGGGTCACATAGCTAGTAAGTGTCTGAAGCAAGATTTTAACTCAGGTCCTTCTGTTTCCAGGGCCAACAGTCTATTCCCTCTGCCACCTAAGTGCTCTATACATGTCATAAGACACAAAGTTTAAGGGACTTGCCCAAGGTCATAGAGAAAGAACTTATGGGATTTATACCCTGATCCTCATACTCTAAAGTCAGCATTTTCCACTGCCTCTCTAAATCAAAAGAATTGCCATGGGCATAGAATATTGGGTGATAGAAAATGAGGAGAAAAGAATTTGAGTAACGATTCCTTCCTGAGATAATCTTAATTAACCAAGGAAAGGAAAGGAACCTTAGGCCATTGAATTCAACTCACATTATGAAAATCTTGCTCTTGTTCAGGAAAATATTCTTCCTTTCAAGGTTTTCTTCAAGGCATCTTTAACATCTTTATTCCTCAGACTATAAATGAGGGGGTTTATCAAGGGCCCCACATTTGTGTAAAAGATTGAACCTATTTTGCCCTGGTGCACAGATCCTGATGAAGAGGGCTGGAGATACGTGAATGAACCTGACCCAAAGAAAAGAGTGATCACAATTATATGGGAGCTGCAGGTGCTAAAGGCTTTGGACCTGCCTTCAGTGGAACTGATGTTCAGGATACTGGACAGGATGAGAGCATAAGAGGTGAGGATGGTAACACTAGGCACTAAGATTTCAGTGCCCACAACAATGAAAACGACCAGCTCATTGACATAGGTGCTGGTACAAGAGATCTGGAAGAGGGGAAGTATGTCACACATGTAGTGGTTTATGATGTTGGCGTCACAGAATGACAGCCTCAGCATGCACGCAGTGTGGGGCATTGCACCAGCAAACCCCATTACATATGCCACACCCAAAAGCCATGAACACACCTGATTGGACATGGTAACATTATACAGCAATGGATTACAGATGGCAACATAACGATCATAAGCCATTATTGTTAACACATAGCATTCAGAAATAACAAAAAAACAGAAGAAAAAGAGCTGAGCCATACATCCAGAATAAGAGATGATGTTTTTGGTTAGGACAAAATTCATCAACATTTTGGGAGTAAAGACAGTGGAGTAACAGAGATCTATAAAAGATAAGTTGAAGAGGAAATAGTACATAGGAGTGTGAAGCTGAGAATTCATCATAATTAAAATGATCAGTCCCACATTTCCCATTACAGTGATCACATAAATCCCCATAAACAGGATGAACAGGGGTAGCTGAAGCTCTGGTTGATCTGTTAAGCCTGCAAGGATGAACTCAGTCACTGAAGAGGCATTTTCCAAAGACATTCTCCCCTTGAGGGATCTATTAGGAGAGGAAAAAAGTTGAACTAGAAGCAAAATAAGTTCAACAAACCCTTTTTCCCAGTTATGAAAAAGAAACTATTCTAGAAGTGTCTGGAAAACATCATCACCATGCCATGTAGGGTCCATTCTTATCATCCCTAATATATCCAGGGATGTTGAGCGGCCTGAGTAATTGTCTCCATGAGCTGGATGAATGTAGAAAACTGTTCCTGAGTTCCCACAAAGAATAACAGTTGATATTCCTCAGACTCCAAAGCAAAAGGAATTCAAGAAAATGACAATAGCCCTTATGCTTCAAACTTCAGGAAAAAATTTAATTACTTTTCTCCATTTAAGAGAAGATGGAGTTGTACCTCAAAGAGTTCTGCAAATGCCTATGTTAAAAGTATTATTATTAACAATATATTAATTATTAATAATATTACCATTAAGGTTGTTAGTAAGAAAAATAATAATTGAGAACGTTGACACAGCACTTATTATGTGTCAAACATTGCCTTAAATCCTTTACAAATATTAAATCATTTGATCCTCATAACAACCTGGGAAGTTGGTGTTATTCCTATCCTGAGTTTATAGTTGAGGAAACTGAGGCAAACAGATTAAGTCACATTGCCCAAGGTCACACACCTTGTTAGTTTCTGAAGCTGGATTTGAGCTCATGTCTTTCTGACTTAAAGCCCAGGGTTCTATAGATTCACTCCACTCAGTTACCTATGAACTGGATCCAGAGTCCCTTTTTCAGAATGTAGAGTCCTATGGAGGTAAGGCACTAATGGCACCAAGGTGCCCACTACGTTTGCGTGTTCTCTTCTTCACTCTTACCTATACTATACCAAAACACCTCTATATGAATCAGTGATAAAGCTAAGGGACATGATACTTAATGGAATCCTCAAATCTCCTGGCTGGCAAAGCAGAGAGGATAAAATGAAAAAAGAAATCAAAAATGAATGTCTTACATGCTCACCCTTCTTCTGCCTAGACACTTCAGTTATGGTCTTTCTTGGTTTTCAGCCACTGGGTTATGAAGGAGAAATAATTCTGGTAAGAGTGATAAGGGGTTTTCCCTCTTCTACTACCTTTTCTTCTGAAGCAATCAGAGCATAATCCTCAGCCACTGGAATGAGTAGAGAGATGTTTTGAGCTATAAAGATCACAGATTGTGACTGTAACTTCATCTGGGGAGTGCTCCAGATTTAGGGGAGGAAACAGTGCTTAGAGGTGTCACGAAAAACTGAAGGTTTTATTCTAGAAATGATATTCTTCTGGACTATATTGGAAACAGGGAGAATCCAGCAGGTTTTCTCCCTGGAATCAGACTCTTCAGGGAGCAGCAGTTACAATAATTACACACTATGCCACAGAACTTATTTTTTTTTTCTCCTAAGGAATTCAATCTTCTACTCAGCCTTTAAATTCACACATGGGAATTCTCCCATTTTCTTCCAACCTTGGTTCTGAGAATTTCTCCTTGAACAACATTTTATGCAGCCACCATCTCTAGGACTTTTCTACATGAGTCAAATGATGAAGGGAAAGTATGGGATCAGAGGGTTATAACCCCAAACTGAGGTCTCAAGAAGATACATCTATATGCTCCTGTCAACATTGAATGAAGATACTTAGACTGAGTTACGCTATTGGTGACCAGAGGAAAATATTCTCCTCACCATCTGTAATCCTAAAGCTAGGCTTATTAAAATTTTAAAGAAGTTAGATCCTCTACCCTTGTGCACCATTTGAATACATGAGAGCTTGTGTTAACCACACACACACAAACACACACATGCAAACATACATGTTGTACTTACTTCTATAAGTATATACGGATCTATCCACCCCTAACCCAAACAAATTGTTAATTCCTTCAGGCTGATTCTTGTTTCAAATTTTGAATAAAGGAACATATCAATGAAGGAAGGAGTTAAAATATCGAGTATCAGTCAATTTTACTTTTTGATGAGGGTAGTGTGGCAATACTCCACATATTGTGATATGACCTCTTCCACTATGGACTCCATCATGGTTCCTAGAAAAAAAAAGCTTTTAAAACCACTTATTTAATTTCCATTAAAGACTGAAAAATCAAACAAGAGATTACCAAAAATGAATATCAAAAAAAGAAAGAAAAAATCTCGCTAAATAAATAACTTTAAATGGAAAAAATAAAAATATCAACCAATATCTAATTTAATATTTTTGAGATGTAAACTTTATTAGAATCTAAATAATGTTTCTCTCACTTTATAAATAAGGAAACTGAGGAGCAGGGAGTTTGTGAATTGCCCAAGATTACAAAGACAGTAATGTAATAATTCAAATATAGGTCTTCAGAGTCAAAATTTACAATTCTTTCTATAAAAATATGATATGCACATATTAAGTCTGAAAATATCAATTGGTCTAAAATAATAGATTTTTTTCATTTGTCTCTATTTCAATGATATTTTTGGCTTTTTATTTCTTTTCATCCTGTGAACTTTGCCATTATTTTATCTAATTATTTTATGTTCCATTTGTATTAAAATTGCTGTCAATTGTTTTAAATGTATAGATTAACTTTTTTCCTATTATTATCTTTATTAGTTTAACATAGACAACACTTGAATATTGAAAGCCTCTCTAATAATTTAATTCTTCTTTATTTCTAGGAAAATTATTTTAGTATTCAAATAAACCCTAGCTATGTGTTGGTATGTTAAATCTCAAATGATTAATTCATTTTGTTACTAACTTTTTTCTTGTTGTTATTCATATGTGGAGGACTGCTTTTGTGGACTTCATTTATCATGCTACTCCATTTCAAGTTACTTGTCTCAATTAATTTGTTTGCTAATTATTTTAGATTTACTTAGCAAAACAACTTATCATCTACAAACGCCTTGTTTCCTATTTTCCAGTTCTCTTTTCCTCAATTTGCTTTTTAGTCATATTGCTACATGTAGTATATCTAGTATTTTGAAAAGTATTAATAATGCTTATGGGCATTTTTCCTTTTCCTCTTGTCTCAGTAGGAGAACTAGTTAGTAAATAATGGCAACATTTGGTTTAAAATACTGTTTCTTAAGAATATAGTGAAGAAAAGCCCTTATATTCCTCTTTTGAAAAGTTTTCAAAATGTGTGCTGAACATTGACAATTTTTTCAATCCCAATTGAAATAACATGTTTGGGATTTTTTGTCATCATTATGACTTATATATTCATTGTTTTTCTAATAAAATATTTTTGCACTCCTGGTGTAAGTGCAACTAGGTCATAGTGAATAACTTTTGGGGTATAACTATACTGCTTCCAGGATTTCATTTAATATTTACATCAGTATTGAGAACTTAAATTTGTCTTTAGTTCATTTTTTTCTGCCTTATCCTCTCTTTGTTTGTACACTAAGTGCATACTTTTATAGAAGGAATTTGATAAATTGGCATTTTCCTTTGAAAATAATATTTTTTTCTTTGTTGCATGACAATTATCAGATATTTAAATGTTTACTAGAATTCATTTTTAAGTCAATCTGATCCTTGATTAAATTTACCATAGAAATTGCTTTGTGGAGTTTTCAATTTCTCTTTCTTATATTTTATCATTTCAGCTATTTATTCTTTATTTTATTAATTTTTTAAATATTTTCCATTTCATCAATATTCTCAGTATTGTTAGCATCTCTCCATGTGTAAAAGAGTTTAATAGTTATTTTAGGAAAGAAACTTACTTTCCTCTTCATTTGTTGTGTTTTCTCTTTTCATTTCTGAAGTTTTCCTCGCAAGAATGGAATTACAGATTTACCAATTTTCTTGTTCTTATCAAAAAATGCATTTGCTTTATTTATACTGTTATATCCTCAAGTTTTAAATTTTGTCTTTGAATATCAAAATGACTTCTTGTGCTTTCTTCAATTAATTGATTAATCATTGGCCTTATATTTTTAGAAGTATGCTCAGCACAGTGAATCCCAGTTTTCCAATGGCCTTAATGTAAATTTTCAGGGCTGTATATCTTTCTTTTAGTTAATTAATTAATTAGATTTCACTTTTAAACATTCATTTTTATAGTATTTTGAGTTCTAAATTTCCTCCCTCCTTTCTCTTCTTCCCCATGACATCATGGAATCTGATATGGTCTATTCTTGTATAAACATTAAACATATTTCTGCATTAGTTATGGCATGAAAAAAAGAATCGGAATAAAAAGCAAAAACCATAAGAAAGAAAAATAAGAAAATAGTGTACTTTGATCTCCATTCAGACTCTATAGTTCTTTCTCTAGATGTGGATAGCATTTTTTCTAATTTAATTTTTTAAAAAGAAAGGGGAAAACTCAATTACCAGGATCAAAAATAAGACAGCAGAACTCAAAACAAAAGGAAAGGAAATAAAGGAAATGATTAGTTCTATCTGCCTTTGAAACTGGAAATTTAAATGAAATAGTTGAATAAATTGAAAATAAAAAAATTATCAGATAAATGAAAGTAGAAAATTTAAGTATAATACCAATACCAGAAAAAGAAATTGAATGAGTCATAAATGAACACTCAAGAAAAAAGCTTCAGGAGTAGGCAGATTTACAATTGAATTCTATCAAACATTAAAAGAAAAAATTAATTCTAATAGTATATAAACTATTTTTAAAAATAGAAACAAAAGGGATCCTACTGAATTAGCTCCTATGATACAAATATGGTCATGATGCTTAAATCAGGGTGAGACAAAACAGAAAAAAGAAGAATTGAGTAACATATTTAATTAACACTAATACAAAAATTTAGATAAAATGTTAGCAACAACGAAGCTTAGAGCAACATATAAAAATGATTTTACCTTATCTCCAACTCAAATTTATACCAGAAATGAAGGTTGGTTCAACATTAGTAAAAACTATAAATGAAACAGCCTATTATTTACAAGAACAACAAAATTAGGAGCTTATATCACTCAATGAATAAAACACTCAACAAAATGCAACACACATTTCAATTTTTTTAAACCACGATAAAACATATTAATAAATACACTTTTCTTAATATTATAGATATCTACTATCTAAGATGAATAGGGACAATTATATATAAAATGGAAATGAACTAGAGATTTTTACAAAAAGATTAAGGTTAAAGCTAGGATGCCCATTATTAACCCACATTCTTTGAGATAGTGATAGAAATAGTAGCCTTAGCCATGAGGAAAGAAAAATAAAAATGGGAATCAGCAAAAAGCAGAGGAAACAAAATTATTTTCCCTTGCATAACATTATTTAGGGGAACAGAGGGATATAATTCTAGTCTGGTAACACCTCTCAGAGTAGAGGAAATCAGCAGTCATTGGGAATTTTCTCAAAAGAGGTCACAAGATCCTCCTGAAAAGTAATTATTCCCACATTGGTCTGACTGAGTGGCAAGACTAGAGGACAAAAAGTTTAATTAGCGATAGGTGATGAGCATTTTCTATGTGGCTAGCAATTCTGTAGAATAAAAGGAAATAGACATGTATTGAATTTTAGGCAATATTGTTGGAGTGAGCCTCTCTGGTGAGACTGTTCAGCCACTTTCCTTATTTTGGAGGTTGAGTCATAGGGACAAGACATTAAGGAATTGGGTGGGAGGAGAGTTTCTTAACCTTGGGGCTGTAATTTGTTAACCTTACTATCTCAGAAGTTGCTGAAGATCAGGTCTATTTGACCCAAACCAAATAAATAGATACAGAGAAATAAAGAGTACTGCACTTGAGATAAGGAGACGTATGGGTTCAAGTTGCACATGTGGTACTTACTACCTGTATAATCATAGCTACTCAATCTGAGTTTCTTCTCTATATGCATTCTATCCAGACATTCTATGTGACAGCAAAAGTGGACCACCATACACTGTGCTTTCCCACCTCTATATCTGCTCATGCTGTCTAATTACTTAAATGCCTTTCCTCCTATCTTCATTCACATCTTATCTCTGGCACTAACTTGCCAAAATTTATAAGCATGCCTGGGCTGCCTCAGCACCTTGGGCCTCCTTATCCTGGAGTATCCACTGATTTCTTCAAACTTCTCACTCTGAAACATCCTTCAACCATTCTGGCCCCTTTCTCCCATTTGTGAGTTCCTCTTTTGCCTCCATTTTAAGAAGAATCCAGGCCAAACAACCTTCATGCATCTCCTACCTCTGCTTCAGATTTTTCAGACTTGAACATCATGCCTCTCCCTTCTCCCACTTTCTGTTCCCCTCCCCCATTCTTTTTCAGATTTCCTTTTGTATATTACCTTTTCCTATTGTAGTCCTATATATTCCATTATATTCCTATTAATTGGAGGATGGGGCTCTTTCTTTTCTTTTCTTTTTTGGTATTTGCAATACCAGTACTTAGCACAGTGTAAATGCTCAGCACAAAGTAAGTACTTAATAAATGATTTTTGCAAGTTAGTACTTCTTGTACAAATTCCTACCCCATTCCTTTTAAAAATTCCTTCTCAAAAACCTCAAAAATAATTCCCTCAATACATACATACACAGCCTATCAAACAAATTGTCATTTTAGTCATGTCCAAAAATTAAAATCTCTCTTCATTTTAAATTAATCACCTGTGTATTGGAAGGTGAATAGAATATTTCATCTTCATTCTTTTGGAACCATGGTTTATCATTACATTGATGAAAGTTCTAAAGCCTTTCAAAGTTGTCTTTCTCTGTGGTACTGTTATCATTGTACAAATTGGCCTCCTAATTCTGCTCACTCCTTTCTGCATCAGTTCATAAATATCTTCCCAGTTTCCTCTGAAATTATCCAGTTCATTTTTTCTTATGTAACAATAACCATGTATTATGTTCACGGACAATGCTTGTAGAGAAGAACTAGGATATAGAGCTGGAAAAGTAGCATCTCATCAGATCATGAAAGCCTTGAATGAAAAACAAAGAGCTTGCACTTCTTTGTAAATGTTACTTTGTGTCAAGAATCAGGTAACCATTCATTAGACTTAGATATAAGGATCTTGATCATAGAGGAATTTTTGGCACTTATATTTATCCAGAAGCAAAGAGACAAGTAGCTACTATCTGGGAAACATATTACAGTTTGAAGAAAAGTTCTGGTGCATGAACATAATGGATTATTGTTATTAGAAAGACAAATACAATAAATACACAAAAGCATAGAAAGATCTATATTAACCAATACAGAATTGAAATGAGTCAAGAAAATATATAAAATCATTTAAAAAATAAACCAACTGCAAAAATAAAAATAAATATTGCAAATTTATAAAGGAGCAGCAATGACATGAAAGAAGAGATATGAAAAGACACTACCACCCTATCCCTTTGTAGAAGCAAAAAGTGTATATGAGTTCATTGCACATATTTTGAGACTATTTTGATGTATTGATCAGTTGTGCTGATGTTTTCAAACTTTTTTTTGCTTAAAAATGCTATTTGCTACATTGGATAGTTCTATAGAAGAAGGAAGAAAAGAAAGGATACTAGAGAAATTATATTAAAAGCAAAATTCATCAATAAAAGCTTTTTCTCTTCTCTTTTAACATCAAATTAGGCAATGGCTTATTAGGTTTTATTTTTTTCTCATAAAACCAACTCCTGGTTTCATTTATTAATTCAATGAAATTTTTTTAACTTTCAATTTTGTTAATCTCTCCCTTTATTTTTCATTATCTCTACTTTATAATTTGTATTTCTACTTAACTATTTATAATTTTTTTTCTGTTTTTTAGTTGCCTACCCAATTCATTAATCTGGTCTTTCTCTCTTTTACTGATACTAGTATTTAGAGGCTGCATCCCACAAATTTTCATATGTTGTCTCATTGTTGTCCTTGTCTTTAATAAAATTATTGATTCTTTGTATGATTTGTTCTTTGACCAATTCATTCTTTAGTAATCCTAAAGATAATTTTATTTCTGATTAATTCTAATCTATTTTTCAAATTACTATGTGTGTGTGAATGAATAAATATATGTGTGTATGTATGTGTATGCATGTATGTATGTATATGTGTGTGTGTGTATTCTTACATCTTTGAACCAGTTCCAAGATAGTGAGCTTTAAGTATTGTCCATCCCCCCCCACTTATCTCTCTATTTTATAAATTATTCTTCATGCACCTTTTTTATGTAAGACAATTTTCACTGTCCTTCTACTCCCTTCCCCTTTCTCCTAGTAGATCTGTCTTTGTCATTCTTCCATTTTTCTTTTGAGATAATCACAATATAATAACCATATTTATGTTCTCTAAGTAGACTCCATCTAGCTACTCTAATAATGATAAAGTTCTTAATAGTTAGATGTATCATTTTGCCACGTAGTATTACAAACAGTTTAGCCTTAGTAAGTCCCTTATTATTTCTTATTCATTTTTACCTCTAATTCATCTTTGGTGTCTCGTGTGTCAATGTCAAATTATGTTTTTAGCTCTGGTCTTTTCTGAAAACAGCATCTTACCAGAGCTTTCTCACAAGTTCTGTCAAATGCCTCTAAAAAAGTGAATCTGAGAAGATTTGAGAGAGCTAGAAGCCACTAGTAGACTGAGTGGGACAAATTTCCAAGCCAGGAGATTCTGAAAGCTTGACGGGACAGATCTGTAGGCTGGGAAAGCACCTGCAGTGTAGCACAGAACCAGACCACACAGAAGTGGAAGCAGTTGTGGAAACCAGCCAAAGTTCCAGGCTGGGAGAAAGCTGGGCACCCAAAACTGGCAGAGAGCCCCAAGTCTCCCAGCACAAGACAAAAGTCAGTTGAAGTGACAAGAGATAGCAGCATAGTGCTTGTGGCCTGAGACATCCAGTCCTGAGGCTTGCAACCCAAAGGTTTGAAACACAGCCTTCTTGAACTTCCAGGAGACATAACGGCCAGGTAAATGCTTCTCATCCCTCCCTCCCTCACTGACCCAAAGAATTCCTCAGGAAAAATGCTGGAATAGAGGAGACAGAAGTGGGGTGTCAGTAGCCAAACAGTGGGAATTCCTGAGTTCCAGAAAGGCAGAGGCAGAAGGGTCAAAACCAGGGACACAAATATGCCTTTGTACAGCCAGGGAAGTGGCAGACACCAGCACAGACAACAGCTGAGACCGCCAGTGCTGGAGAGCACCCCCGGGGGAAGAGGAGACTTCCAGAAGCCAGACGACCCCTCCCCTATACCTCAGGTAACCAAAGGCCATAATACACAAAACCAGTAACTAGGCTGAAGAACAAGAAACCTGAGAAAGAGATCCCTGAGCCCCAAAAGCAGCAACCCACTGTAAAGCCAGGAAAAAGCTAACCAACATGAAGAAGAGCATGAAAAAACTGAGGACCATTGATTCTTTTTATAGAGAGAGGGAAAATCAAAATACCAATTCAGAAGAGGACAGCATTGACACTATACCCACATCTGATACCTCAGAAGGGAATGTGAACTGGTCTCAAGACCAAAAAGCATTCCTGGAAGAAATAAAAGAGGATTTTAAAAACCAAATTATGGAGATAAAAGAAAAAGAATGGAAGAAAAAAAACCACGGATGAGATCAAATCTTTAAAAAGTAAAATCAGTGAATTGGCTAGAGATTCAGAATCTAAATAGAGAAAAATGACACCCTAAAGTCAACCAACTGAAAAAGGAGATTCAAAAGGAAAATGAAAACAGCAACTCATTAAAAATTAGAATCGAGCAAGCAGAAGCTAATGACTCTGTGAGGCATCAAGAAGTAGTCAAACAAAATGTAAAGAATGAAAAAATAAAAGAAAACATGAAATATCTGATTGGAAAAACAACTGACCTGGAAAATAGATCCAGGAAAGACAATTTAAGAATTATTGGTCTACCAGAATGCCAAGATGAAAAAAGAGCCTGGACAGTATCTTTGAAGGAATTATCAAAGATAACTACCCAGAGGTTCTAGAACCAAAGGGGAAAATAGTCATTTAAAGAATACACAGATCACCCCCTGAAAAAGATCCCAAATTGAAAACACCAAGAAGTATTATAGCCAAATTCCAGAATTACAAAGTCAAGGAGAAAATACTGCAAGCAGCCAAAAAGAAACAATTCAAATGTTGTGGAACTATAGTAAGGATCACACAGGATCATTCAGCTTCTTCATTAAATGACATGAGAAATTGGAATATGATATTCCGAAGGGCAAAGAGCTTGGACTACAACCAAGGTTCAACTACCCAGCAAAACTGAGCATAATTTTTCAGGCAAGGAGATGAACATTAAATGAAATAAGGGAATTCCAGACCTTCCTGATGAACAGGCCAGAACTTAATGAAAAATTTGATCTCCAAATACAAAACTCAAGAGAGACATAAAAGGTAAACATGGAGAAAATGCCCCCAGAAACCTCGTTAATCAATAAGGGCAAATTGTATACATCCCTATATAAGATTATATTGTTTTATATATGTTATATGTGTGTATATATATATATATGTGTGTGTGTGTGTGTGTGCGTGTGTGTGTGTATAATATGTATATATATATATATGTCAATCTTTAGAACAATACAGTTATGAAAATTAAAAGAGATGCACATAGATTGTGGGTGTCAGCATAAATAACTGATATAAGGATAAAAATATAATTAATAGATGTAAAAAGAGGGTTGTGGAAAAGAGGCAAGGGGGTAGTAGAAAGAGGTAAATTACATAATAAGAAGAGGCCCAAACACACATTATAGTAGAGGGAAAGATGGGAGGGAGAAGAGTAGTATATGAGCTTTACTCTAATCAGATTTGGTTCATGGAGGGGAAAACATACTCTGAAAAGCATAGAAATAAAATTTGTCCTACAAGCAGTAGGAGGAGAAAGGGGAAAGAAAGTGTTGGGTGGTCAGAAGGGACAGAAGAAGTAGCAAAGGGAAAAGGGTAAAATAAGGGAGGTAAATCAAGAGGGAGGGTAAATTGAGAAAGGTGGTGACCAAAAGTAAAACTCTTTTGAGGAGTGGAAGGGGGAGGGAGAAAGAAAAGCACAAATGGGGTGGGGGGAGGGAGAAAACAGGAAGGAGGAAAAGACACAGCTTGTAATCATAACTGTGAATGTGAATAGGATGAACTCTCCCATAAAATGGAGGTGGATAGCAGAATGGATTAAAAACCATAATCCTAAAATATATTATTTACAAGAAACAAATTTGTAAATGGGGATACACACAGGGTAAAAGTAAAAAGATGGAGCAGAATATATTGTGCTTCAGCTAAAGTAAAAAAGAAAAGAAAAGCAGGAGTAGCAATCTCAGACAAAGCAAAAAGAAAAATAGATCTAATTAAAAGAGATAAGGAAGAACACTATATCCTGCTAACAGGAACCATAGACAATGAAGCAATATAATTATTTAACATAAATGCACCAGGTGGTATAGCATGCAGATTCATAGAGGAGAAATTAAGGGAGTTAGAGGAAGAAATAGACAGCAAAACCATACTAGTGGGGGACCTCAGCATCCCCCTCTCTGAACTTGATAAATCTAACCTCAAAATAAACAAGAAAGAAGCTAAGGAGGTGAATATAATTTTAGAAAAGACAGATATAACAGATCTTTTGAGAAAACTGAATGGGGATAAAAAGGAATATCCTTTTTTCTCAGCGGTACATAGCACATACTCAAAAACTGACCATGTACTAGGGCATAAAAACCTCACAATCTAGTGCAGAAAGGCAGAAATATGCAATGCATCCTTCTCAAATCATGACACAATAAAAAGAGTATTTGTAATAAAGGACCATGGAAAAGTAACCTAAGAATTAATTGGAAA
>CM053622.1:683100280-683129068 GCA_028646595.1 Phalanger gymnotis | reverse complement strand
TTCCCCTCTTAAGCCTCTCATGCTCAAGCACCCATGTTAATGAGGTTCTTCTTTTCATTATTGGGGGAGTAAACACATTAGCCCCTACTCTGGCTGTCATTATCTCTTACGCTTTCATCTTGTCCAGCATCTTCCGCATCTGCTCTTCTGAAGGCAGGTCCAAAGCCTTTGGTACCTGCAGCTCTCACCTCATAGCTGTAGGAATCTTCTTTGGATCTATCACTTTCATGTATTTCAAGCCCCCTTCAAGCAACTCTATGGAGCAAGAAAAGGTATCCTCAGTATTTTATACCACAGTGATCCCCATGCTAAACCCTCTGATTTATAGTTTGCGGAATAAGGATGTAAAGAATGCCATTAGAAAGGTTATTGGGAATTGAAACTTCCAAACTTCAGAATTTCTCAGATGTAAAGAAAAAATGAGTCCAAAGGGAAGGTATTCCAAATTTGTTTCTGGGAATCACATCTTCCCTGGGAAGCCAATCTCTTTATTCTTATAGAACCTGTCGTTCTTATAATTCATGGGAGTCTTTTCTTCACTAGTATCTTGAGGTCAGAAACCATATAGGCCCTTTCAATGCTATTTTAGCACCTATTATAAAGCTATGCTCTCAGTAAATAGTCAATAAATGCTTGTTGAAGGAATCACTGAATAAGCTAAATAAACAGAATTCCCCTCAAACTTTTTCCTGTTCAGTAGTTGATAGATTTTTTCTTCTTCCCAGGGTTTCGGATTAATGCTCAACTTTCTCCAGATCTTTTCAGAACTCTTTAATAAATCTTGGCTTCAGGTTCTAACATATGATCCCCATGTGTACCAGGGAGAAATTTTGAAGAAGGTTCAAAGATCATGGACTGCCCAAGAAGAGAGGTTGACCAAAGTCTAGAAGTGGTTTTCCTGATCTCTCTCTCTCTTTTTCTCACTTATCTATTTATATGTGTACATGTGTATGTGTATATGTAAGTATATATTCAATTTCGATGTGCATATACATATATATGTACGTGTGTATGCATATGTGCGTATGTGTGTGTTTGGGGTGTGCTGGAGCCAATTCAAATGCACGACTCAAAATGGCACTGAGCTGATGGTTAAATTTTCAGTGTGAGCATTAACACCTCACAAATGAGCAAATGCTACACATCAGGGCTTGGTTTATCGTTTTGTTGATTGCATAGATTTGAGAAAATGATGGAGAGGAAGATGGCAGAGTAGGTAAGAAAATTCCAAGCTCTCAAGATTTTTCCCCACAAAGGAGTTAAAAACCACCTTAGGGCAAACAAAGTGTGGGTGGAGACAAAGAAGACTAGGGGCACAACCAAGGATCTTCCTCCTACAATTTGAGAAGATCAGAAGAAAAATCCCAGGACTAGGTTTGATCCCTGTGAAGAGGAAAAACCTCCAGGCTAGATTCTGTTTTAACAACAAGCAACAAGCTGCTTAAACAATGAGCAGCAACTTTTGGCATTAGTTGGTTTGAGAGGCTACCTGCGCCCCAGCCACAGGAACTTTTCAACACAGGATAGTGAGTAGGGTTGGGCGTTTGAGCCGAGAAAGATTGAGGGAACCTGTGCTGATGAGGAATGCCAGACCCAGCTATGCTACAAAGAGCTGTAGGGACCAGAAGGAACCAGCATATACAGGGTGAGTGCAGAAGCAGTGGGGCAGAAAGCCCCTGGCTGTGGGCACTTACAGGAGGTTAGAGGTTTGGCTTTGGTTCCAGGCTAGAGGAAAGAACTGAAGATCTGGGTCAGAGACACCATTTCCCGTACACTAGGGCTGGAGGTGATTACAAAAATCAAGCTATTACCATAAAAGAAAATGCACAGGCAAAGGAGAAAGAATCCAAACATAGAAAGCTAGGGAATAGAGATGACTGGAGTTCATTTTCAGAGGATGATATTAAAGTAAAGAAACCCCCAAAGAGTAACGTCAAATGATCGCCTGCTGAAAAAGAATTTATAGAAGATTTAAAAAGACTTTAAAAATCAAATGACAGAGATGGAGGAAAAAGTAAAAAAAAAATAAGAATGATCCAAGAAAAACAAGAAGGTTATGAAAGGAATGTCAACCGATTAGAAAAGGAGATGCAGAATCTTAAGGCGGAAAAATGACACCTTAAAAATTAGAATTGGGCAGAGTGAAGATAGTAAAATTATCAGAGATTAAGAAATGATTAAACAAAATATGAATAATGAAAAAAATAGAAGAGAAGGTAAAACATCGTGTAAGAAAAACGACAGATTTGGAGAATAGATCAAGGAGAGAAAATATAAAAATTATCGGACTAACTGAAAGTTATGATCAAAAAGCGAATCTTGATACAATAATAGAAGAAATAATTAAAGAAAATTGTCCTGTAGCATTAGAACAAGGCGGGGAAGTAGAAATAGAAAAAATTCATTGATCACC
The DNA here is from genome assembly GCA_028646595.1 of Phalanger gymnotis. NCBI lineage: Eukaryota > Metazoa > Chordata > Mammalia > Diprotodontia > Phalangeridae > Phalanger > Phalanger gymnotis. Next base: position 683,126,655 of record CM053622.1, on the reverse strand, counting down.
ACTTAAAAGAGGTCCTATGGAAGAAGACTCATAGGAATATCATAGCCAAATTCTGAAACCCCCAGCTCAAGGACAAATATTAAAAGCATCAAGATTAAAACAATTTAAATATGGTGGTGCCACAATTAGAATTATACAAGACCTAGTAGCAGAAACATTAAAGGACCCCAGGTCTTGGAGTACAACATATCAAAGAACATAAGAACTGGAACTCTGGCCAAAATATCATATCCTGCAAAGTTAAGTATTATAATGAATGAAAAAAGGACATTTGATAAACTCTCAGACTTCTAAGACTTTGTTAAAAAAAATCCTCAACTTAGTAGAAGATTCGACGTACAAGAACCAAGAGAAACATAAGGTACAGACCAAAGACTGATTATAAGGGATTCATAAGGACAGACTGCTTACCTTTTATATATGTAAAATATAAAATGTGTCTAAGTTTCTTATTAATAATCGGTGAAATCATAAGAAAGATTCGGGTAAACTTAACTATGACATGAATGTAAAAAGTAAAACCATTTAGGAACAGCTAAAAAGAGGAATTATTTTATACAAATGAGGTCCAGGAGGAAGAATGGATGCAGCAGAATTACATGGGGGAAGAGGGCTGGTAGTTCTGGTAACCTCCTTTCATCGGGAATGGGTTTGAAGGAACAATATATATATATATATATATATATATATATATATATATATATATATTTGGAAGAGTATAAAAGTCTTCTAAATTTAGAAGAAATAAAATGGTAGGTGCATACAGAAGGGGGAGAGGACAAGGGAGGGATTTTTAGGGGGGAGAATGAGGAAATAGGTAAAAGGGTGATATGGAAGGGATTTTAGATTTAAGGGAGTGAGAGGATAGGGAAGGCATCCTTGGAGTGGGGTAGGTAAGTAATAGGAGGGCAAGGTAGTGAGTAGAAGTAAAGTAGAGGAGTCAGGAGGGATAGGAAAGGAGATATGCACAAACATAAGAACAAAAATCAGGAGAAGAATATGTTTGGGAATATATGTCTATATATGTATGCATATATGCATATGTGTATGTATATATCTATAGCAAAACATTATAGCCTTCTGGGGGTGAGGAGAGGGGGAAAAAGGACAAAGTAAAAATGCACAGCAGAGAACAAGAAAATTCACAAGGAAGCAAAGATGGACAATTCTCAATACAATATGTATTACTTATCACATAGGCTTTCTTGAAATGAAAATTTATTTTTACATATTTTGAATCCTCTCTTATGTTCTGCTATGCACACAACATGCCATTTTTCTTTGTATTAGTTTCAATGTTTAAATTTATGATAGGTTTTGTTTCTTTTGTCTATTCTATATTTGAATTCTGGCCCTTGAGTGTAAAATAAAATAAAAAAACACTAATAAAAGAGAAAATGATGGAGAAAATATTAATAATACAGATTGAACTTTAAAGTGTTTCATGCACAAATTTCCCCCCCACCACGATCTAGTTTTGAATCATTCACACCTCAGCAGTAGCTGCTAGTGAAATTGTTGTTACACTTGCTACTACTGACCTGTCTGAATTCTTTCAGTCCCAAATCTTACCTTCTACAGGAAACTTTCTGCAACCTCTGTTAATTCCAGTGCTTTCCCTCTATTAAATATTCCTTATTTTCCTGCACAAAGCTTTCGTTGCAATAATTATTTAATATATTTTAATAGTGTACTCTCAAATTAGATTATAAGTTCCTAGAGGAGAGGAAATGTCTTTGCCTCCTTTCTTCTTTCTATGCTTTAGCACAATACCTGGCACAAGGTAGGCACTTAATACTTATTTATTGATTGAGTGGTTGATTCCAGAACACCAGTTGGTGAGTCAGGTTATGCCCCCCGCTAGAGCATGGGGGTGGTTTGGGGGGAAAGAAAGCAGGCATGAATGTTATCTGCTCTTAATTTATAAAACTGTTGTTTTTAGGCCTCTTGGTGTATTGGGATATAGAGACAGCTGTGATTACCCTCCTGCTGGTACATTTTCCTTCTTTTTCAGAGATTTTGAGATTTAATGAGTTGTAGAGAAAATGTCTAATCCTCCTTCTTATTGTGCTAGCACCCTGTTATAACACATCAGGTTTTATGCTGAAAGATAATAGAGCATTTTTCCCTCCTAAAAAAATACAAAACAATTTTGCCATAAGGGCTAGTTTTATGGAAGGGGAGAAGGAGAGGAGAGGTTATGAGAAAAATCTAGGCAATATAAAAATAAAGGATGTCAATAAAAGTGATTTTTAAAGAAAAAATCAAACAGTGAGAAATCAGTTTGTACATTCAAACACCTGATACCCTGGCACCAACTATAGTAATTAAAGAGAAACCCACTCCACAGATTCTTCGGGGACAACTCTGTCTAGAATTAAGGAGTAGTAGACTAACTCTGCAACTCAACCTTGGACTGTCCATCTACTGTTTTTGCTAATATAAAAAAAATAACATAGCAATGCAGTTTGCCTTGATACCCCACAGAAGAGACAGGATTGCTGAGATTAGCAGATAGACATCCCCTAACAAGTGAATTGTTTGCTTCTGATATCCAGCTTCACCAGGTAAATTATTCGGAAGGTATTAGTCATACAAGAAAAGCTAAAAATCTGTAAGTCTATTCTGCTTGTTTCACACCTGAGAAAATTGTAGCCCCAAAGGAGAAATTACCCAAGGGCACCCAGCCACGCAATAGTAAAACCAAATCTTGAACCCGCACTCAACTCCCAGTCAACTTTTTTTTACCCATTACACTGGGGAGCAATCCATAAAAAAGCAAGGTTATTATTATTATTATTATTATTATTATCTCTTTTAGTGAGAGAGGGTCATAAATTTCACATATCTATCAATCTATCTGTCAGTCTGTATATCTAGTCCATCTACTAAAAATCTATGTAATATAAAATCATCTATCTCTCTAGAGATAGAAAGAGACAAAGGTCTAGTTGGCCACCAGGTTGACAACAAGTAGTAAAGTAACCAAGTAGTAAAAAAAACTAATGTGGAAATTTTATATGCTTTCAAAAAAACAAAATAAACAGTAATCTCTCGATGAGTATTAATACACAAAAAGTTTTTTTCCTCAAAGAAATGGAGGAACAATTTAAAGACACGTATGTATGATAAAGCAGGAAAGAATATAAATAAGTCTCATGGACTTCAAGATGAGACTCAAACAGTTGCAAAGCATTAAACAAACAGGTTTAGTAAATTGTTATAGTCTTCCAATAAATGGAATTGCAATATTCTAATTGTTTTCTCTACCTTTATGTAAATACATATGCAATGAAACTTAAACTATGGTTTGTAGCCTGTTCTTAGCAGCAATATTCTATTTAATTTCTACTGGTTTCTACTAAAGCTAGACATTTGACATATCAATTTTATTCTTCATCACATTCCCCTAGTTTTCATATATTAATCTCTCAGTAGAGTATTGTAATATCCCCTTACAGTCATGTGTCACAATTTGTTCAACCACTCTCTAAGTCTACAAATTAGACGCTTATCACTCAACTAACTCCAAAACAAAACAAACTTTGGAGGTATTTACTATCCCTTTTAGACAGAGAAGAGGAGCACAAGAAGGGGAACCCATACTTCAGAATCTGCAGTCTATTCTTCCAAATGGGAAGTCAACCTCCATGCTCCAGTTCTGGCCCCTGAAAGCAGAGCCAGTGGCAGAGCCAAGGGCCGAGGTAGCAGCCCCACAGGCAGATGACTCTCAGCACTCAGCTGTCTTATGTCAAAGTTCCCACTCCAGCTGCCATTCTATCACCTGGCTTACACAGAAAACACATGAATGTTACATCAAACCCCCTCTGATACTGTTACAACCATTCTGCATTTGTCACATCCTTGGGTGCAAAGCTCACTCTCCTGAGGCAATGCCTATCTCAGAGCTCATCGAGTGTCTCAGTACCTCAATATTTAATAGTCAATAAGCACTAATTAAGTGCATACTATGTGCAAGGCACTTTGCTAAAATCTTGAGGGTGGAAAGGGGCATGCCAGTCTATTCCCTCAAGGAGCTCACAATCTCATGGGGGAAGATAGCACATAAAAAATTGGAAAAGGAGGGAAGGGGAAACAAGGAAAGAATGTGATGAAGTCTAGTAGCTGATGTGTAAGATCCACCACATCAGCATACAGAAAGGCTGCTAGCACCATTCTTTGATCTGCTTTACTAAGGAAAGCAACTTTAAAGAGTTTACAATCTCACTTTAATCACATACATATATCACTCCCTTAGGTCAGTGGGGAAAAGCCAGCACCCTGAACTTCAGAGCAAATACAAACAAATTACAAACAGAGACAATATAAACATACCGAAACACAATTCATTGTTACTGGGGAAGAACCAATGGGTCTGGGTTAGCAAAGCCAGGGGGTGGTTACAACCACTAGCTCAGAGTCTCAACACCCCTCCATGAGTGAACCCCAGACAAAATCCTAACCTCCTAGTTTATATACCCTTTTTAGAGCCTGAAGAGTTCACACCTTATCAGCAAAATGATTAGAAGCCACTAGTAAACTGAGTGGAGCAGGAGTGCCAGGTGCGCAGAACAGCACCAGACCACACCAAATGGGAGCAGCAGAGGAACCCAGCCAGTATGCTGGTCTGGAGAGTGCTAAGCATACTAAATGCAGGAGCACAAACAGGCCCAGGGTGGAAGTACTGGCTATGGTAGCTATCCCCAGGCGTCTCAGCCCAGGAGTCTGTTGGAGCTATGGGAGATACCAGCACAGCGCCTGCAATGATGAGAGCAGTTACCCCTGAGGACTCCAGCCCACAGTCTAAAGGTTTGAAATTTACCTTCTCAAATTTCAGGAAATCATAATGGCCAATTAAATTTTTTCTCATCCCTCACTTCCTCATCCAAACAATACTCCCTCAGGAGAAACCCTGGAATAGAAGATCCAGAAGTGTTGCTTCAGTAGCCTTTTAGCTCGAGAAGTTGGGGAGAGGGCCTTTCTTGTGGTGGTGGAAGGAAGCTAGTGCAGGAAGAGAGGTGTCCTGGCAGGTCCCACTTCAGCAGAGCAGCAGGAGGTCCAGAGCCCCAGCGGGGTGGAGCCAACAAACCTCAACACCAGGACCCCAGAGGTGCCTTTGCACCACCAGGGGAAGGGGCAGACACCAGGACAGACAACTTCTGAGACCACCCATGCTGTAGTGCAGTCCAAGGGAAAGAGGAAATTTCCAGCAGCCAGACCATCCCTCCTGAACACCTCACACCAGGAGCTTCAGTGTAACCCAGAGGAATTCAGAAAGATGTCACCTAGCCTTGACCTTGGCATACCAACCAGCCACAGCTCAGCACCATGTGAGCTGCAGCAGTATATATCCTCTGGATGACAAAACCAGAGGCCACAGGACACAAAGCCAGTAAGCAGGCCGGCAGTTCTCAGCACAAGAAGCCTATGACAGAGCCCCCAGAGACCCAGAAACAGAGATCCACTTTAGAAGCCATGGGAAAAAATACCATGAAAAAACAGACCAGAAAACCAACGATTCCTATTATGGAGACAGGAAAGATCAAAATATCAATTCAGAGGAGGACAGCACTGACACTATACCCACATCTGAAACCTCAAAAGGGAATGTGAACTGGTCTCCAGCCCAAAAACAACATTTCAGAAAGATGTCACCTAGGCTCGACCTTGGTGTACCTAGAAGCATTCCTAGAAGAACTCAAGGAGGACTTTAAAAACCAAATTAGACAGGTAAAAGAAAAAATGGAACAAATGCAAAAATAAACAATGATGCGAACAAATTTTTATAAAGTAAAATTGGTGAAATGGTAAAGGAGGTTCAGAATATGAATGGAGAGAATATTTCATTGAAAAGTAAAATTAACTACATGGAAAAGGAGATACAGAACCTAAATGAAGAAAACAATGCATTAAAAATTAGAATTGGGCAAGTAGAAGCTAATGACTCTATGAGACATCAAGAACCAGTCAAACAAAATCTAAAGATGAAAAAGTAGAAGAAAATGTGAAATATATGATTCAAAATACAACTGACCTGGAAAATAGATTCAGGAGAGAAAATATAAGAATTATTAGTCTACCTGAAAGCCTTGATGAAAAAAAGAACCTGGACAGTATCTTCCAAGAAATCAACAAGGAAAATTGCCTCAACATCCTAGAACCAGAACGTAAACTAGTCATCTAAAGAATCGACCAATCACCCCCTGAAAGAGATCCTAAATTGAAAACTCCAAGGAATATTGTAGCCAAATTTCAGAATTATCAGATGAAGGAGAAAATACTTCAAGCAGCCAGAAAGAAACAATTCAAATATCATGGAACTACAGTCAGGATCACACAGGATCTTGCAACTGCTACAATAAGAGACAGGAGGAATTGGAATATGATATTCTGAAAGGCAAAGGAGCTTAGAATACAACCAAGAATCAACTACCACAGCAACATCGAGCATAATTTTTCAGGCAAGATGATGGACATTCAATGAAACAAGAGGATTCCAGACCTTCTTGATGAAAAGGACAGAGCTCAATGGAAAATTTGATCTTCAAATACAAAACTCAAGAGAGACATAAAAAGGTAAACAGGGGGAAAAACTATATTATCCAATAAGGGAAAATTGTTTACATCCTTATATACTACTACATTGATTTATATATGTTTTATATATACATGTATATATATATATGATATATACATAATATATATTAATGTATATATAATATATATACACATAATATACACATATACATATATACATATATGTGTGTGTGTGTATATATATGTATATATGTATACACGCATTTCAACAATCTGGCTAGCAGCTGTTATGGGGGCGAAAGATCAATACCAGCCCAACAACAAGCATGCTACCAGCATGTTTCAAAAGCCCATGTTCTTTTGATCTGTTTTACTAAGGAAAGCAACGTTAAGGGGTTAACAAGCTTACTTTAACTCAGCATACAAATACCATTCCCTTAGTTCAGGGGAAAAAGCCAGCATCCTAAAGTTCAGAGCAAAATACAAACAAATTACAGACATCGACAGACAGACCAAATATAATTCATAGTTACCAACACCTAAGTTCTGCCTGGGAGCTCATAACAAGGGCTGGCCTAGAGTCACACATGCCACCGCTGCTGTGAGTTAGAGCTCCGAAAAAGAGAAAGGCAACTCATGGTTTTATCTTTTTCAGTGTCAAGGGTGAGTCACACATGCAACTCACCCATGTGACCTAAAATCGTCAGAAAGAGGTGACTTAAACCCGCATGGTCTAAAAGCCTCTGATGTCCCAAACATGTCACTGTGTTGGTAAGCAAAATGGGCTCCTTAGCACTTAGTGCCCTTGAAGAGTTTGGCTTTTGTTTGCTTTGAGTAATGCTAAGCCCCAGGCCCAAATCCCTATTAGATGTGGAACCTATGTGAGTGTGGATTGGTGACTGGGGTGGGGCCCAAGGTAGGGCTGGCTAAGGGGAAGTGCTAACTCCAGAGCCATGCCCCTTTAGGTGTTAACCTAACCTATGTGGAAGTGAATCTCCCAGGCTCCTAAGGGGAGGGGCTAACTCAAGAACCTATCATAGCAGCCTAAATTCTGGTCATTCAGATGACATTTGATGATGTCTGAAGCCCTATAAGAAGGAAGGACAGAGCCATTTGTGCAGGGATCCACACAAATGGTGTTGATGAGGAGACTGTGGGCAGCTGTAGCCAAGGAGCCCTCCAGCTTGTAAACCTGGATGCTGAGACTTTGTTGAACTCTGGTAACTATGTATTGGGATTTGAATCAGACAAGGTCTGTCTGTTGATGTTTGTAATTTGTTTGTATTTTGTTCTGAAGTTCAGGGTGTTGGCTTTTTCCTCTGAACTAAGTGAATGATATGTGCTGAATTAAAGTAAGCTTCTCAACCCCTTCACTTTGCTTTCCTTAGTTAATCAGATCAAAAGAATCTGCGCTGTTGGCAGCTTTCTGGGTGCTGGCTGTGGGTGGATCTTATACCTCCACAGAAGCTGCTAGCCAGATTGTGGAAACAGTCACTCAAACTCTTGTGTAAACTAGGCCTTCACCTGAGGCAAGGAGGTAATCAAGGACTCCCAAATCTGATCAAGGAAACAAAGGACAAACTCTTCAAGGGCACTTGGTTGAACTGAGTGCTAAGAGTCCATTTTGTTTACCAACACAACATGATATATACACATATACATATACATACATATACATATACATGTACATATACATATACATGTACATAAACATATATATATATATATCAATCTTGAGAATGATACAGTTATTACAACAATTGAAAGGCATATACATAGACCGAGGGTGTCAGTATAAAGAAACTGATGTGATGATAAGAAACATAATTAAGCGGTACAAAGGGATTGTTCAGGGGGAAGAGGTAAGGAGGTGGTAGAAAATTATGCCACGTGAAGAGGCACAAAACATAGAGGGAAAGAAGGGGGAGAGAAAAACAGTGTTTGAGCTTTACTCTCATTGGATTTAGTTCAAGGAGGGAATCAGATAATCTGATAAGTATAGAAATCAAATTTGTCCTACAGGTAGTAGGAGGGGAAAGAGGAAAGAAAAGAGGGGTGGACAGAAGGGAAGGAAGAAGTAACACAGGGAAAAGGGTAAGATAAGGGAGGGAAAATTGAGGAAGACAGTTGTCAAAACCAAAACTCTTTTGAGGAGTGGAAGGGAGAAGGGAAAAATAAAAGCATAAATGCGGGGAAATAAGATGGAGAAAAATACACAGATGGCAATCATAACTGAATGAGAATGGGATGAACTCTCCTATAAAATAAAGGCAGACAGCACAATGGATTAAAAACCATAAACCTACAATATGATGTTTACAAGAAACGCATTTGAAACAGGGAGATATACACAAGGTAAAGGTAAAAGCCTGGAGTAGAATATATTATGGTTCAACTAAAGCAAAAAAAAAGCAGAGATAGTAATCCTAATCTCAGACAAAGGAAAAGCAAAGATAGATCTACTTCAAAGAGACAAGGAAGAACACTATATCCTTCTAAAAGGCACCATAGACAATGAAACAATATCATTACTTAACATATATGCACCAAATGGTATAGCATCCAGATTCTTAGAGGAGAGGGTAAGAGAGTTACAGGAAGAAATAGACAGAAAAACTACACTAGTGGGGGACCTCAAGCTTCCCTTCTCTAAACTTGATAAATAAAGAGGATAGAAGATAAATAGGCAAATAGAATTTTAGAAAAGGTAGATATGATACACCTCTGGAGAAAACTGAATGAAAATAAAATTTAGTATACATTTTTCTCAGTGGTACATGGCACATTCTCAAAAATCGACCATGTACGAGGACATAAAATATCACAATCTATTGCAGAAAGCAGAAATAGTCAATGAATCTTCTTCAGATCATGATGCAGTTAAAATTATTTGTAAAAAAGGACAATGGAGCAGGGCAGAGCCAAGATGGCAGCTGGAAAGCAGGGATTTGCATGAGCCCCCCCCCCCCCCACGTCCTCCAAAAACCTATAAAAAATGACTCTGAACAAATTCTAGAGCTGCAGAACCCACAAAACAGCAGAGGGAAGCTGGGCTTCAGCCAGGGACAGCCTGGATGGTCACTGGGTAAGGTCTATTGTGCACGGACATGGGAACGAAGTGTAAAAGACCCCAGCATAAGCCGTGCCTGAAGCAACCAGACCAGGAGCCAGGGGGAACAGGCCCTAGTGTCCTACATCAGTGAGCTGTGACAGTTACCAGACTTCTCAACACATAAACACAAAAGACATCAGAGAAGAACTGCAGAACACATGAAATACCAGAGGGAAGAAGGTTTCCAGCCCAGGACAGCCTGGATGGTCGCTGAGTAAGTTCTATCACTTAGAGCTGGGAGCAGGGGCTCAGGCAGCAGAGCCCAGCGTGGGCTGCCCTGGGACCAGCCAGACCAGGGGCCACACAGAGCCGGCCCTGACCCCTTGAATCAGTGAGCTGTGGCAGTTACCAGACTTCTCAACCCACAAATGCCAAAGACAACAGAGAAGGTTAGTGGGAAAAACTTCTGGGATAGAGAGAAAGGAGTGCATGGTTCGGCCACTGCTCCGGGGACAGCAGAGGAGGTGCAGCTACAGAACTACAGCTGCAGTTGCTTCTGGCCCCAGGCCCACCTGGTGGGAGGAATTAAGTGGCAGATCAGAGTTGGAGTGAAGAGCCTGCTTAAGATCTGAGTCCAATCTGGGTTGGCGGTTCTTGGGGGATGAGGAGCGCTGGTGTGGCAGAGCTGGCTGTATAGAAATAGCTCTGAAAACAACAGTGCATCCCCTCAAGCTTGGAACAAAGGACTACTCTACAAGCTGTCATACTCCAGTGAAAAAATCAAGGGTCAAGTAGTTGGCTGGGAACATGGCCAGGCAGTGAAAAACGACACAGATTCAGATCCAGACTTTGGAATCCTTCTTTGGTGACAAAGAAGACCAAAACATACAGCCAGAAGAAGTCAACACAGTCAAAGAGCCAACATCAAAAGCCTCCAAGAAAAATACGAACTGGTCTCAGGCCGTGGAAGAGCTCAAAAAGGATTTGGAAAAGCAAGTTAGAAGAGTAGAGGAAAAATTAGGAAGAGAAATGAGAGTGATGTGAGAAAACCATGAAAAACAAGTCAATGATTTGCTAAAGGAGACCCAGAAAATACTGAAGAAAACAACACCTTAAAAAATAGACTAACTCAAATGGCAAAAGATCTCCAAAAAGCCAATGAGGAGAAGAATGCCTTGAAAGGCAGAATTATCCAAATGGAAAAGGAGGTACAAAAGACCACTGAAGAAAATGCTACCTTAAAAATTACATTGGAGCAAGTGGAAGCTAGTGACTTTATGGGAAATCAAGATATAAAACAGAAGCAAAGTAATAATGAAAAAATGGAAGACAATATGGAATATCTCATTGGAAAAACCACTGACCTGGAAAATAGATCCAGGAGAGAGAATTTAAAAATTTTTGGACTACCTGAAAGCCATGATCAAAAAAAGAGCCTAGATATCATCTTTCAAGGAATTATCAAGGAGAACTGCCCTGATATTATATAGCCACAGGGCAAAATAGAAATTTAAAGAATCCACACCCCCTCCAACATTTGTCATTTGCCTTTTCTGTCCTATTAGCTAACCTAATAGGTGTGAGGCAGTACTCAGAATTGTTTAATTTGCATTTCTCCAATCAATAGTGAGTTAGAGCATTTTTATATGATTATAGATACATTACCTGAAAACTAATCATATATTTTGATATTTTATGAGTTGGGGAATGGCTCTTATTTTATAAATTTGACTCAGTTCTCTATATGTCCAAGAAATGATGCCTTTATCAGAGGAACTTCAAAAATGTTTTCACAGTTACTATTGATAACTATATTTCCCTCTATCCTATCCCTTTATTTTATTCTATTTCTACTTTTTATTCTATTTTTTTCTATTTATTCTATTTTATTCTATTCTCTCTCTCTTTTCACCCTGTCCCTCCCCCAAACTGCATTCCCTTCTATCACCCCCAACTTCTTTCATCTCCTCCTCCTCCTTTTTCCTGTAAGGTAAGATAGATTTATACACACAGTTGCGTGTGTATGTTATTTCCTCTTCGAGCCAATTTTGATGAGAATAAGGTTCATTCACTCCCTCCCCCATCACCCCCCTTCTCCTCCACTGTAAAAGCTTTTCCTTGCCTCTTTTATATGAGATAACTTACCCCATTCTACCTCTCCCTTTCTTTTTCTCCCAGTACATTCCTCTCTGGTGGCATAATTTTATTTTTTTGGATATCATCTCTTTATGTTCTACCCTTTGTCCATATATTCTCCTTCTAACTTCCCTAATAATGATAAAGGTCTTATAAGTTACAAATATCATCTTCCCATGTAGGAAATGTTTAAGATTATTAAGTTCCTTATGATTTGTTTCCTGTTTACCTTTTTGTGCTTCTCTTGAGTCTTGAATTTGAAAGTGAAATTTTCTATTCAGCTCTGGTGTTTTCATCAAGAGTGCTTGAACTCTTTAGGTCAAAATGTCCAAGCAGGGGAGGGCAGAACCAAGATGGCAGAGTGAAAGCAGCAACTCACCAGAGCTCTCCCATACATTCTGTTGGGCCTCTTTAAAAAGTGAATTTGAACAAACTTTGAGGAGGCAGAATCCACTGGGAGAGATAGTATGGCAGATTTACATCCTAGAATAGGCCTTGAAGGTCAACAGGAAGGATCTGTTTCCCTCAACTGGGAGATCACAGAGCGCACAGGCTACACCAGTGCAGGTTAGGTTGTAGCGGAGTGGAAGCAGGCCTGGTCCTGGTAAACTCAATCATCAGTAGCAGCAATGATCCTCAAACCTTTCAGTGAAAGATAGGGGTCTCTTAGAACTTGGTGAGACAGAAGTGCAAGGCCTGAAGCAGCAGTAGCAGCGAATCCTGGGTATATCAGCCCATAGGCAAGTCACATACTTGAACTTCTAAGAGCCATGACATCAGAGTAAAGTAAGTGCTCTCATCTCCCCTTTCTTAACCTTACAAAACCTAGAGAATATTGCCCCAGGAAAAATCCTGGAATAGTCTGTCCTAGGAGTACAGCAGTTTTTTAGGTGGTGTTATGGTGATTAAGGTGAGACATTTTTACTATTTTCTCTTTTGGTTCACTTAAGTAATCAAGTGCCTTTCATGAGTCTGGCCTTTGTTTCTTTGATTAAATCTAAATCAGGAGTCTTTGATGACCTGCTTACTTTAAGAGAAAGCCTAGTTCACACAGGTTTGAGTCATATGGTTGTGACACCCTTTGACCCTGAACAGGGCATATAAACTCAAAGGTTAGTGTTTTGCTTGGGGCTCTCACTCACTGGAAGAGTGTTGTATAATTTGACCAGATGTGACTCTGGGTAGCTGCTGGAGCCCCCTGGCTTTCAAAACTCAGATGTTGATACCTCTCTCTCTGGTAACTATATAATTCTTTGGTCAGACCGCTACAGGGCCGTCTGTTGATAACTGTGTGTTTGCTCTATTTATATTGTGTCTGTAATTTTGTTCATTTTTCCTCTGAAGTTCAGGGTGCTGACTTCTCCCCCTGAACTAAGTGAATGATATATGTATGTTTGATTAAAGTGAGATTGTTAACCCTTTAAAGTTGCTTTCCTTATAAAAGCATATCAAATGACATGTTCTAGCAGCCCTCATGTGTGCTGGTGTTATTGGTCTTACACCCCCACAGCAGCTGCTAAAAGCATTGTTGTTACACTTGGGATGCTAGGGAGATTGAAGGGAAGGGTCTCTCCTGTGGTGGCTAAAGGGGTCCAGGGCAGGACCAGAGCTGTTCCAGAAAGTCCCACATCAGCAGACCAGCAGGAGATCCTGATTTCCAGGGGGGTGGAGCCAGCAAGTGCCAACACCAGAATGCCAGGCATACCTCTGTACAGCCAGGGGAATCGGCAGATACCAGTACAGGCATCCACCAGTGGCTGAGCCCATCCAGTCCTAGAGGAGGAGGTGACTTCCTATGGCCAGACCACCCTTCCCCCACACCTCATCCTGTGAGCTTCAGTGTAACCCTGAGGAAATTCAGAAAGCTCTGGCCTTGGCACACACCAGCTAGCTCCATCTCAGCACTAGGTGAGCAGCAGCATTATATCTATCTCTATCTCTATCTTTATCTATACCTATATCTACATATCTATATCTATACATACATATACATATACATATACGTATACGTATACATATACGTATACCTACATACATAGCTTTTAGCTGACAGAACCAGAGGCTGCCGCACTGAAGCGCGCAAAGCCAGTAACCAGGACCCTAGCTCCCACCACAAGAGGTGTGGGACAGAGACCCCTGTGCCCCACAGGCAGAGATCCACTTTAAAAGCCAGGAAAGAGGCAAGCACCATGAATAAGAAGCAGACTAGACCATTGAATCTTAGTGTGGGGACAGGGAAGCTCAAGATACAAATTCAGAAGACGACAGCATCAACAATATACCCACATCCAAAACCTCAAAAGGGAATATGAACTGGTCTCAAGCCCAAAAAGAATTCTTGGAAGAGCTTAAAAAGGAATTTGAAAACCAAATTAGAGAGGTAGAAGAAAAATTGACCAAAGATATCAAAAATACCAGTGACAAAATAAAAAAAAAATCACTGAATAGAACAATTTCTTAAAAAGTAAAATTGGCCAAATGGATAAGTTGGTACAGAGACTATCTGGGAAAAATTACTCCTTAAAAGGAAAAATTGACCAAATGGAAAAGGAGGTATAAAAGCTAATTGAAGAGAACAATTCATTAAAAATTAGAGTTGGCCAAGTAGAAGCTAGTGACTCTGTGTGGCATCAAGAATCAGTCAGAATTTAAAGAATGAAAAAAATAGAAGAAAATGTAAAATATCTCATTGGAAAAACAAGTGACCTGGAAAACAGATCTAGGAAAGAAAATCTATGAATTTTTGGTCTACCGGAAAGCCATGATAAAAAAAGAGCCCTGACAGTATTTTCCAAGAAATCACAAGGAAAATTGCTCTGAGGTTTAGAACCAGAAGGCAAAATAGTCATTGAAAGAATCCACTGATTACCTCCTGAAAAAGTTCCCAGATTGAAGATGCCAAGGAATATTGTAGCCAAATTCCAGAATTAGCAGGTCAAAGAGAAAATACTACAAACAGCCAAAAAACAAAGAAACAAACCAAACAGGGCACCTACTTCCTCATTTTGGACATCACCACCTTCAAGAAAAAGATGCCCAACCTCCCTGGCTCAGAGGGGATTCTCGGTTTATAAAGTGGATGATCAAGAACATGCACTTAGTGGCCATTCTAGTCTCAGTGTTCTACAGCTCAGAGCAGAAGAAGCATTTTGACCACTACATCCAGTTCTGTTTTATGAAGAATGATTCCACTTTTGAAGCAATGGATGACAAGCTGCAGCAATGGAAAAAAAGAGCTAGAACCCTGATTTCTACACTGGGGCCACTCCCATTCCTCCTCTAGCTCATTTGATTGGATCCTTCTGTATCAGTAAGGCAAGATTCATGACCTTGAGGATGACCATGAACATGCCTATATGGTTCAGAATCGCAAAGTATTAAAAACTCTCTAGTTTGAAGGCAGAGGAAGTATAACATTTAGACTGTAGAGGACAAAATTCCAAGACCAATAACCCCAATTTGATATAGCAACTATATTCCAAAACCAGTAAGCTCACTTCAATGTAGCAACAAGGAAGTTGTAACATATTATAGCAAGGAACTAAATCATCCTGTAACCTTCCCCCTTGCTAAGGCTTTCCCTGTAAACACTCACAAATCCTAACTGTCTGCTTGCCTGCTTTCTCTCCCTCCCTCAGTTCTTTGGTCTCTTCAGTTCCCTGGTTTCCACTCTCCACTCTGCTTTCTCTGCCTCTCTATCAACTCCAAGTTTCTGCTCCTTCTCCTTGGGCTGAATTTTGATTCCTGTAGCTCTCTGCAGATTCTCCTGCTCTCAGGTCTGGGCTCTCTTTATATTTCACAGTATCTGATTGGCTAGAACTCAGGTCTCTGATTTGCTGAATTTATGATTGACTAGAACTCAGTACACATACCATTGGCTCTAGTATTAGCAACTCCTCTTAAGGCCCTGAGAGCTTCATGCCCAATTCAGTTTAGTACCTAGTAAGTAGAGGCTTTAGGCCTATTTATAAACAAATATATAATCAATCTTTCCCACCTAGCCCCACCTGAGGCCTATGGAATGGATGGGGAAGATCTTTGATCATATTAATACTATACCTTCCCTCTCTCTCCATCAGTCCTTTGTGCTTCAGGCATTCTCAGGTTTGGCAGAGGGAAGAGGGAAGATCCTTAACTAGGGAGCAAGTCAGAGAGAGAAGAGATGAAAAAAGAGCATAGCCATCCCAGGTCTTCCTCTATCCTTCTACCTACTGTACCTCAGTGAAAGTCTGCTTTCTCTTTTATTCTGGGATCCAGGAAGCCAAGAACCCTCACCTAGCCAGTACCCACATTCTCATCCATGCAAGAAGAATTCAGCTTAGTCAGCATCAAGGTGTTTTCTCTCTGGCTCGTCTCTCCCTAGAACTTCCTTCCCTCTTTTAACACTTCCTCTTCTCTTTGCCAAGTCATACAGTTGGGTTTCCCTCCTCGCTCTGAACACCCAAATCAGCCACCCGAACTGAGGCATGGATGCCATCCAGGCCAGAAGTTACTTGAGGTTTACAAGGACACCTGACTTGTTTTCATCCCTCCATGGTCCCGTGTTGCTATAAAACCAAGGTTTTTCTTCTCCTTTCACTTTCAAGGGATTCGGTCAATGGTTAGGTTTCTTTGGGAGGATCATTTTAGACTTAAATCAAAAGCATTTACCTCAAGCCAAGAGCCACATTTTGCCCTTAATAAAGTTTATTTCACTCTAAAAAAAGAATGCTTGAAAGTCCTCTATGTCATTGAATATCCATTTCCCCCTTGAAGGATATACTCAGTTTTGCTGAGTAAGTGATTCTTGGTGATAATCCTAGCTCCTTTATCCTCTGAAGTATAATATTCCAAACCCTGTGTTCCTATAATGTAGAAGCCACTAAATCTTGTGTTATCTTGACTATAGTTCCACTACACTTGAATTGTTTCTTTCTGGTTGCTTGCAATATTTTTTCTTTGACATGAGAACTCTGGAATTTTGCTACAATATTCCTGGCAGTTTTCATTTTGGGATCACTTTCAGGAGGTGATCAATGGATTCTTTCAATTTCTATTTCAACTTCTGGTTCCAGAATATTAGGGCAGTTTTTCCTTGATAATTTTTTGAAAGATGATGTCTGGGTTGTTTTTTTGATTATGGCTTTCAGGTGGTTGAATAATTTTTAAATGATCTCTTCTGTACCTATATTCCAGATCAGTTGTTTTTCCAATGAGAAATTTTGCATTGTCTTCTATTTTTTGTTCCATTGGTTTTGTTTAATTGTTTCTTGACTTCTCATAAAGTCCTTAGTCATTGATCCATTCTAATTTTTAAGGAATTATTTTCTTCAGTGAGCCTTTGTACCTTTTTTTCTATTTGGCCATTTCTGTTTTTAATGCATTCTTCTCCTCATTGGCTTTTTTGGACCTCTTTTACCATTTGGCCTAGTCTGTTTTTTAAAGTGTTATTTTCTTCAGTATTTTTTGTGTCTCCTTTATCAAGCTCTTGATTATACTTAATGATATTTTTGCATCATTCTTATCTCTCTTCCCAATTTTTCCTCTACCTCTCTTACTTGATTTTCAAAATACTTTTTGAGCTCTTCCATAGCCTGAGACCAATTCACAGTTTTTGGAGGCTTTGGATGTAGGAGCTTTGACTTTGTTATCTTCTTTTGAGTGTGTATTTTGATCTTCCTTGTCGCCATAGTAACTTTCTATAGTCAGAGTTTTTCCACTGTTTGCTCATTTCCCAGCCTATTACTTAACTTTTAACTGTTTGTTAAAGTTATGCTCTGCTTCTAGGGTGGAGGATGGACTATCCCAATCTTCAGAGGTTTTCTGCAGCTATTTTAGGACTACTTCTACAGAATTATAAATTTTCTGTTCTTCCAGGGTAGAATGATCTAAAGAGAGGTGTTTACTACTCACCTGGCCTGTGCTCTGGTAAGTGACCACAAGCATGCTTTTCTGTCCTGGAACTGTGACAAGGGTTCCCTATGCACTGTTGCTGCAAGCTCTGCTTTGCTATTGCTCCTCCTTCCCCTAGTACTGCCACCCAGGACTGCAAGCCAGATCCTAGTATAGACAAAGTGACAGAGCCCTGCCTTGATGCTAGCAAAGAGATACCAGTAATCTCCTTCTGATCAATTGTTTGACCCTCCTCACTGTCTGTGGTCTTAGAGCTCCAGAAATAGTTGCTGCCATCACTGCTGCTAATTCAGTCACTCCCAAGGCCTGCTCCTGGGTTGCTGTGACTGGGGTTGGGCTGCTGGCGCCTGAACTGGACTTCACTCTACTCCCACAAAAGTATGATAGACCCTTCCTGCTGACCTTCTAAATTGCTTTTGGTGCACAATGGGTAGGAATTAAGTACAAGAAGTACTAACATGCAACAAGCATTCATTAAGTACTTACTATGTACCAAGTGCTTACACTGTGCTAACCATTGGAGTTACAAATACTCCCAAGGAGCTTACATTACAATAGGAAAAGACAATATACAAAAGGGCACAGCTGAGGGGAACACAAAGTGGTAGAGGGAGAAGGCATGATGTCAAAGTCTGTAAAATCTGAAGCAGATGTAGGAGGGACATGAAGGTTGGTTGGCCTGGGCTCTTCCTTAAAATAGAGGCCACGAGAGGAAGTCACAAATGGGAGAAGGAGGCCAGCATGGTTGAAGGATGTTTCAAAGTGAGAAGTTTGAAGAAGTCACTGGATAGGATGAGGAATCCTGAAATGCTGAGGGATGCTTGTAAAGTTCAGCAAGTTAAAGTCAGTGGTAGCATGGGAATGAAAATGGCAGGGCAGGCATTTAAGTAATAAGACAGCATGAGTGGATATAGAGGTGGGAAAGCACAGGGTATGGTGTTTCACTTTTGCTGTCATATAGAATGCCTGCAGGGAAGTACTATGAAATAAGGCTTAAAAAGTTAGATCATAGCAGATTGTGAAGAGTTTTGAATGCCAGGTAGCATTTGAAGTTTACCATTAAGGAGCCACTGAAAGATTTTGAGCAGAGGAGTGCCAAGACTACATTGATCCATAAGCAAAGTGTTTTGCAGTGATTTGAAGGACAATTGAAAAGAAAATGGAAAGAAATGAAGGAAGGAGAGAAGGAAGCAAAGTCAGTTAGGAAACTATCACAATAGTTCAGGTTAATGATAATGAAGGATAAAGTAGGTTGGTGACAATAGGAACAGAAGGATTGTCTTTGTTTTGGTGATGGAACTCAGACTGCTGTAACTTTCAACTCTGGTTCCAAAGGCAGAGTTGGGCAGCTATGCATGAAGTTTCCTAGGATATACTATGATTTCCCTGTAAGGGATTACTTGGCAAGGTCATTGTGAATATTTGTATTCAGCAACCAATGATACTTATTTTTGACCTGATACTTTTTATTCCTCACAGATCCTGATCCCTTGGGATCTTTACTAAAGGCTTTAATTACCTTGCCATTAATTGTGTCTTCCAACAAGAATTTAGTCTTCCGGGATGTGTCATCCCATGGGAAATAGAGACCTATGTATTTCTAACTCCTGATCTCAATACATCAAATAACTAGCTTCTCATCCTCCCCTCGTCATGTCCTAGGAGTAAAATGTCTTCAGGAAAATCAACCTGAGCCTCTAGAATGGTCAGAGAAAAGTCCTGATTTATCTTGGGGGCAGGGCAGTGTAGATGGGGTACTGGATTTACTTAAAAGATCCTGAATTGTTGGTTTTACATATTGATCCAAAATCTTCTTCTAGAAAAAGAGAAGGTGCTGCCATTGTGCTCATACTTAAAAAGTTATTACTATCAACAGCAGTTTCTGAAAGGAAAGAACTTTGACTGCTCTAAAATCGCTTCTCTGGTAAATGATAAGTATGAATTCTCCTTTTTCTCTCTTTTTCCTCTCTCATTTTTAAACAATTGATTTCTAGTTCCCTGGATATATTCAATGTGGGTTTGTGTTTCTCAGAACTCTTATCAGAGTTCTAGATACAGATCCAGGAAGGTCATTTGCTTACTTATAATCTTATAATGATATAATACTTATAATCTTATAATGCCTCAAAGCCACCACATCTACCAATGACATTTGTGATTATAGGAGACAGATATCTAATATATTATTAGTCTAATAATGAAATCCCAGAGTCTATACCACTGGAAAATTTTCATCTTTTAAAGCTCCAGGATTAATTTGGTCAACTCCATTTGTAGCTAGTGTGTTGGGAAAAATCTGAAATAACTGAGGATACAAAGATGTGAGCTTTGTAGCTTATTGATATGTTAAGGAATGCACAACAATTGCATAACAAATCTTGACCAGAACCCTTCAGCTTTGGTACTAGACCCTGAATACAGGGGGAGAGAAATTTTTATGCATTAAAGGAAAATGATTAATAAGTTATAAGCCAGGATACAAAATGAGATAATCTGATTCTAATTGGTGGAAAGATTGGAGGCTTTCTGAATTGGGATGTGGAGAGCAAATAGGTTCAATTTCCTGAAATCAGAAAAAAATAATTGTCCTACTGCCCTCCAAGTATCTGTATTTAATGAAAGGAGCAAAGAAACAGTAGCTGATTTACAAGTACAGGGCCAATTTTTAGATAAGACATATGGGTTGCTTGAAGTGTGTAATTGTGAGAAAACTTGTTGCATCAGTCTTTGGATCTGACTAGGTTTCTGGTCAGCATAACCTAGGCCCTTAGTTAAGGCTCTCTTAGTAACAGGAAGAGGTGGTCCATCTTCTCAACCATGCAGGTCTAGGTTGAAATAATGCAATAATATTTTCTCACAATTCTCATAATTGAATAAAGTTTTCTCACAAGACAGAAATTGAACTAGATACATAATTGAATAGACAGAGAACTGAGCGAGAGCTGGAATTGAGCTATTAGATGGAATCTATATTGTTCATTAAATTCCCACAATTCCCTCACTAAGCTATTAAGAGTCACTGAAAATTGATGAGTTGCTGAGATTTTTGTGGGTGGGAATATTTTGTCTTGTATTTTTATGATGACAGTAAACAATGACACTTGCATTCCCCCCATCTATAGCTCTTCAAGAGGAGGCCAGATGACCAATTGTTGGGTATCATGTAGAGAAGATTTCTATTTCAACGATTCTCTGAGCTGTACTGAACTTATCTAGCTGTCGCTCTTAGTGCTGTGCTCTACCTACTGAGAAAGCTCTTTCTGGGCCAAAGAACACTGGTTGGGGGTGGATTATATTCTTTGAGGCCTCAAGTACCAATATATCAGTGTTTGCCTCCTCTTACAGCTCTGTTTCTCACCTCACCATTGTCTTGGGTCCCATGAGCTACAAAATAGAAAAAAAAAGTGGAGTCAAGAGGGTAGGACTCCAATCTAATTCTGGAAAATTCCATTAATCTTGGGAAATTCAGTATTGAGATTATAATTCAAAATGATATCACAAATTATGGATTATCAATTGACAAAATTCTGTATCGAATATTCTCTTCCGCCTTTCAAGAAGTAACTAGGATATATCTAACCCTTGTCCTTGTTTAAATTTTTCTCTGCTTTCATTCTCTGAATAAAACAAAACTTAATCCTATGCTTATCTGTGGAAAATGACTGGCCCCAGTGAGAAGGAAGACATAATGATGCTCCCCAGGTCTTATTTGTAATGAATCCAACAGAAGGAAGTAAGGAAGTAAGGTCCTGATTAATAAAGAGCTACTGTCAAGGTTTCATGCCAGAAAAGGAAATGGGAAATTCCTTTCAATAATAAATAATAACTGATATTTACATAAGTATTTTAAGGTTAACAAAATGCTTTTAGACCTGATCTCGTTTTTCCCTCATTAGAGTTCAGTAAAAAAAGAGAATGTTCTCCATTTTGACTTTTGTTTGAGGCTGCCTTATTTAGGGAATTGGCTTCTCAGCCTAAAGTTGGTCACTGTCCTCTACTCCCTCTTGAATTCTTCCCCCCACATAGTTTTGACAAGGAACATAATTTATTTGTCTTTTTCTCATGAAATGAGGTTAAAAAATCTACTACTTAAGGGGAACCTGTCATTGTGTCAGAGACCAATAGAAAGTATCCAATTAGGAACCAAACTGTGTGAATAAATGCAACTATAATTAGAGGGAAGAATATTTGAAAAGGATGACATTAAAAATACTGTGTTATATTCTATTATGAAAGAATTTTATTTCATTTTCACTAGCTCTCCTAATAAAAAAGAGCGTATTACTTCTCCTAATGTAAAACCTAAGTCCTGTCCTCTCAGGTGGACCCCAATAAAGCAACCCTGAATTTGAACCACTTTTTTTGGGTCAGCATCCATTCACACTCATAGCTAATGAATTCTCACTATTGCTTCTTTTTTTTTTAAACTAGACTAACTAAAAGACACTTTGCTTCAAAGCAGAATATGTTTGATGAAACAATATGGCAAAATAAGTGACATCATATATCTCCCATGCACAGAGGATCAGACTCTCCTACAAAAGACCACATCCACAAAGGAGGAAGGGAACTCTGCTAGGAAGACCTATGAGAAGGGAATGCTTCCATTGGGGCAGAGGCATAAGGAACTTGTGTGGTCAAGGCATATGGGTTTCTAGATTGATTCATATCTCTACCAGTGTCAGAGTAACTGATGTCTTCTGCTGATTTCATTAAGGAAGCTGCTTTCTCCATTGAGTTGGATTCCTTTGCTGCTATGCATTATTTGCTACAGTGCTCTCTGCTGGACATCTCTGCTGAGATCCTATTTCTGGCTCTTTTCTGGTCATTTTCACTGAGCTGCTTTCCTCTGAGTAGTCCATTTGATGGACTTCAGCAGATAGGCATAGACTCCTGTCGGCAGAGTGCACATTTCCTTTAGCCATAGTTCTAGCATTATTTACAGGCACCCCAAGCCAACTAACCAGCAAAAGTCAGCAAGTCCTCAGGTATAAAATATGTCTTTTCAATTCTTTTTCATCTAAACTCTTACCTGGTTTATGGTTTGAAAATCTGTTTAACTCCTATCATATCCTTGAGTCACAAGCCTGGTAAGTGATCCTAGAGACACAAAATAACAAAGCTACAAAGAACTTTAGGGAAGGGTTAGCTTTCACTGGTTCCTATACAAATCAGCTTAAGAGCAAAGCTCAAAAAGATAGGAAGGAATTGGTGGAGCTTATAACTTTTATTTTACCTCTAGCAGATCAAAATCCTCATATTCCTGATACCTTTGTTTCAAATTCCATCAAGAAGGAATAGTGTTCACAGGACAATAAGATTTAGAGATAGAAGGAATTTTAGAGATCATTTTGTTCAACCACTTTATTTTACAGATGAAGAGACTGAAACTGAGAGATAGGATGATTTATTTAAGTTTACAGAGGAAGTACATAATATTCAGACCCAGGTTTTCCATCTTTAGTAGTTTTCCCCCTATACCTTTTCTTTATAAATGTACTTGGGATCAACATGAATGCCAATTTTGTCTAAGCCCAAAAGGGCATCTGTATTTCCCAGTGGGTTCAACTGTCTCTCTGATCTAAGCTTCCCCTTTTCATTTTCAATTAGAAAAATAAGGGCATTTTGTCAGTGAATCTTATATGTATACATTTCACTGCTAATTACAGAAAATTTTGACTCTATTTCCTTAGTCACTGACATGGGTAGTTACTGTAGCTAAGAAAAACTCCACGCCCCTTTCCTCTTTAGTCTTTTATTTGAAAGTCAATGGTTTTCAAGAAATGAAGACCTAGAAAACATAACATATCTATGTGGTAAAGGGACTTCTAGTTCCTCTTGTTCAAAAACTTCATTTTGGAGAAGAGGAAATGAAAGCCCAGAGAAGATATGACCTGTAAAAAGATCCTAAATCTATAATCAGACTTTCAGAGTTAGAAGGGATAACAGAGGCTATCTATTTTAGTTGGAAAGGAAGCCTCTTAGTAATACCCCTGAACAGCAGTCAGCCAATCTTTATTCAAAAATTTAGAGAGGGCTGTTGATCCTGAAAACAAATGACCAAAAAGTCACAGTGGGTTTGCAACAGCTATTAATTATAAAAATATTAAATAGCTCACACAAATTATCACAACCACAGTTAACTCTGAAAAACAAAAAATCCAGTGAAATAAAACCAAACAGATAACAGAGGCCATAAGCAAAAAGGTTTCTTTATTCCATTGGAGGATGGACATTAGACACATGTGCCAGGGCTTCCCCTAGGAGGAGATCCACCTTATTGTGGGCAAATCTCAATATATATATATATATATATATATACCAGTGGCTGCACTGTGAACTATAGCCCTGACAATGAGGGGTAACAGGAATAATGAGACAAATTTGATTCATAGCAGGACTTCATGTTCAGAGTAGGAGTACTCAAGGTGCTTGTCCTGTCTCAGGGACCACCTGATGCTGGTATAAAAGAATTCTGGGATTTTGTTGTGGCTGATTTCATCTAGAAGGTGAGCACACAGATTGTTGTTATGCCAAGCTCAGGACACAGCTTGCTTGCTGGGCCTCATCTCTAGAAAAAAGGTGTCTCGGTAAATAAGAGTAAAAAGAGAGGGGTGGTCTTGGCATGGGGATCCTGAGAGAGAAAATCAATAAGTAAACCTTGAAGGTAGCCCATTTCTCCTTTAGTATGTTCCAAATTTTAGAATTTTTTTCTTCAAAGTTGAACTAATTTTACTCTCTGATATTTTACCCATTGCCTAATGCCAGCTAAAAGTATAGCTATGGAGGAGAAGCAGCAATGCTGTAGGGCTTTTGAAATATTTTTGACAAGTCCTATGAACAAGAAAAACTATTATACTCTCTGCATGGTGACCCAGATGTTTTGGGTAGCTTAAAATCCTTTAAATATAATGGTCTAACTATCCCTCTGTCTATGGGAGATAGATTTTTTCTCCCCGAAAGCCTGGTCTAGTCTAGTCAAAGTCCATTCTACCCTCTTATAAATTTCTAGGTTAGTTGTCCTTATTACCATCATGTGAATTGCAAGTCTATCTGCTTCTCTATAGTCTCAGTATGTCAGTCTCAAAGAAGGGGACACCAGTGTAGGAAGGAGCTGTGACTATAAAGCAGAAGACCTTTCATCCCAATAGCCAATCATACATTCAAATGGGTGTTTGTCTGCTTCAGAGCTGTCACCCATTGAGACTATGCATAATGTCCTTCTTTCCCTTCCCATTGTTTGACTGCTTCAGGTTGAATACCATGGAACTTTGGCCATCCTTCTGATTGTTCTTTCATGGAGGAAAATCCAAGAGCATTTCTTTGAGAGGAGGTCTATTCTCATGGCTATGGTTAATTTGAGATATGGCCAGAGCTGTGAATTTAGAATGTAAGATGCCTGAAGGCAGAGTTGTTTATAATTTGTCATTATATTCCTAGTGGCTGTCATAGTGCTTTTCATGCAGTAAGTACGTGGTAAATATTTGATGGATTGGATTGGATTGGGCATAGGAACCAAGACTTTTGACTTCTTACTCTATCTCATTTATTTCCATAGACCAGATTGAGGACTATGAGGGAGTACTAATTTTTTTTTCCTTCAGGCTAAGGGCAACAGATACCCACATTATGTCCAAGTACATGTTTTATGCAATCATTCATTGAGAAAAATGGCTGGATTGTCCACTAGGGGCTCTTGAGGAGATAAAAAGGATAAAGGAGGTATAGGCCCCTCCTTTGTGAATCTTTGAACTATAGGTTTAATTATATTATGCCTGGCGTGAGGTAGTAGGTTTTGTTTAAATGATATCACTGAGTGTTTCTGTGAGTATTCCATTTAAAAAGTGAATTTCGGAGTTTCTAGGTATGCTAGAAAGTTTGTGTGAGCTTCACAGACTTCCCATGGACCTCAAATGCAGTGAGGTAGGATCTCTCTCACACAGCAGAAGTATAGTAGCATCTTGTTGGATAAAGCCTCTGGTCCCATTCTGTGGCCTTTCCAGAGTCCTCAGGGAACACTGGTGGGGACAGGGTGTCCAGGCTTGGTAGATTGGAATCATAGAACCTTAGCATTGGAGGTGCCCTTGGAGATCATCTATTCTAACCTCTGAACTCACAGAGGAATCCAATCTACATCATTTCTACTAGGTATTTATTTAGCCCATTTCCTAATACTTCTATTAATGATACTCACAACCTCCAATAGCAATCCCACCATGGACAGGAATGTGTCATTCTGTTCTAAGGAGGAAGACTTGGCTAAAATGTAACTCTTCTCTTTAATCTCCACAGTTTTTATTTATAGGAAAATGGCCACAAGAAACCTCTCTACAGTGATGGAGTTTATCCTTGCAGGGCTCACAGATCAGCCAGGGCTCCAGCTTCCTCTGTTTCTCTTGTTCCTGGGAATTTATGTGGCTACTGTGTTGGGGAATCTGGGCATGATCTTACTGATTGCTATAAGTTCCCAACTTCACTCCCCCATGTACTATTTCCTCAGTCATTTATCCTTCATTGATCTTTGCTACTCCTCTGTCATTACCCCTAAAATGTTAGTGAACTTTGTGGCTGAGAAGAATGTCATCTCCTTTCTGGAGTGCATGGCCCAACTCTATTTTTTCCTAATTTTAATCATTGCTGAAGGTTACCTTCTCACAGCAATGGCTTATGATCGTTATGTTGCCATCTGCAGTCCTTTGCTTTATAATGTCCTCATGTCTCAAAGAATGTGCTCTGGAATGATGTTTGTGGTGTATTT
>CM053622.1:683073519-683094567 GCA_028646595.1 Phalanger gymnotis | reverse complement strand
AAAACAGTCCTCCATGTAAAATATACACAGAAATTCATCCAATGATAGCCAGTGATATATCCAGTGATGTGATAAACACAAAAAAGCATTGAATAAATAGCTGTGCCATGTGTATTTGTTTGTGAAAAGAGAATGAAATTCAGAACCACATCATTGTTATCAGAAATTACATAAGGTAATTTACATAATTTCCCAAAGGAAAATGCTAATTATGAGAGGAAATAGTTGAGAAATGTGAAGCCAAAATGGTAGAGAAAAGGCAGGGAACTCTCACAAATTCCTCTCCAAACAACTTTAAAACAATGCCTCAAACTACATTCTAAAGTGGCAGAACCAACAAAAGGTCAGAGTGAAACAATTCTCCATTCCAGGACAACTTACAATCTCAGCAAGGAAGTTCTGTTGCACCTGAGTGGTGGTCAGTCCTGCAGCACAGTGGCAATTCAGTAGAGGGCCTTGGGAGCAGCTGCATCAGCTGTTACAGTGGATTTAGGAGCTCTCAGCGCATAGACAATAAGGGGCATCAGTCAGACAACTGGTCAGAAGGAGATTACAAAGGACCCTTGAGGGCACTGGGTATAGGACCCTGTTACATTTCCCATAAGCAGTTCTGAATCACAGTTCTTGGGGTGAGGAGGATCACTAACACACTAGAGTTTACGGCACCTGTGTGGTGGGGATCCTGGTCACAGTTTCAGGTGTAGAAGAGTGCTTGTGGTCACTTTTGGGGAAGCAGGGGCCCTAGCCTTAGGAGCAAGGCAATAAGAAGCACAAACTGCTTGCAACCACAGCACAGCAGGATCTCAAGTCACAACTCCAGGGTTATAAATCAAGAAAGCACTTGAGGCCACATTGGAGCAGGAGCCTTGGCCAGGATTGCAGCACAAAGAAGAGTGCTTATGGTTGATCCCTCTCTAGGAGAGCAGTGACCACATCTCTCCTTAGAACATACATCTTAGAAGAACCAGAAAAACATAAAGACACTCATAACTAGCTCTGAAAACAACAGGATGAAATAACTGAAGTCTGGGATAGTACCTCCTTTAACTCTATACTAGAGCCTAATTTTTTTATTTGTTTAATTGTTTCTAAATCTTTGTGGTCCCATTTAGATTTTGCTTGGCAAAGATACTGGAGTGGTTTGCTATTTCCTTTTCCAGCTCATTTTACAGATGAGGAAACTAAAGTAAATTGAATTAAGTGATTTGCCCAGGGTCATACAGCTAGTAAGTGTCAGAGGTTGAATTTCAACTCAGGTCTTCTTAATTCCAGGCCTGGAGCTCTACACTGGACAACCTTGCTACCCAGCACATAACTTTACCAAAGTTTTAAAAACAAATGTTAAAAATTATTTTTATATGCAACTGGGAAATAAGATACACAGGCAATGGGGTATAAAAATCTATCTTACCCTACAGGAAAATAGAAAGGGGAAGGGATAAGTGAAAGAGGGAGGCATAGAAGGAAGGGCAGATTGGGGAAAGGGCTAATCAGAATGCATATAGTCTTGGGGTAGGGTGGGGAGAGATGGGGAGAAAATTTGAAACTCCAAATCTTGCCAAAGCGAATATTGAAAACTAAAAATAACTAAATAATTTTTAAAAAAATTGAAAAAGGAGGGCAGTAGAAAAAGAACTTTAAGAAGTTCAGTAGCCAGGGTAAGAAATGATTTAAGGAGTTGTGAATGCCCTGGTTTGTAGCATTTACCAATTTCTGATGGGTAAATACTCACACTGAAAATGGAACAACTAGCTTAGAGTGCTATATAGCAAGCTGTAGCATATCCTTGCATATACATATACATATACACATATATGCACAATATACATTCACAAAGTCATTAACATACATGCACATTGTTATCATTGCCTTACACATGGGCAAGTCACATAACCCCAATTGCCCTGCCTACCTCCTCCAAAAACACAAACCAACAAAATCCCTTCTACTTCTAAATCTGATGAAACTTCCAACACTATCTTTTTTCATAGGATTTAAAACAAAGATATACAGAATGCAATGATTCTGGACTGGTGGAGATGAGACAATTGTTATCAACCCCCAAAATTCCATCCCACTATTAAGTTATGCTCTTGAGCTGATTTACCTAGGAATCAAGGGCGTTATAGGGAATTGAAAATAAACTCTTCATTGTAATTCCTTCATATTTTTATTAAAATATATCTATGTATGTATTAAATTTATATATGTATTAAAATTTATGTATTTTTATTGAAAGGTATGAATGACTACAGTTCAAAATTATAAAACTATAGAATTTTAGATTTAGAAGGGACCTTCTATCTAATCCAAACCATACCCCACAACTTTCCCCACAATACCCACTATAGCTGCAGTGGTCATCCAGCATCTGTTTGAAGATGTGCACTGAGGGGGAGCTCACTGCTGCCCGGGAATCCCAGGTCACTTTAGGTTCTATACGATTGTTATGGACTTTATCCTCACGTGAAGCCTAAATTTGCCTCTTTGCAACTTTCGTGCACTGCTCTTGGGAATGAATTTAACAAGTCAAATCCCTTTTTCAGATAATGGCCCTTATATACACTAAATTATCATGTCTCCTTTATTCATCCCTTCTACAAGCTAAATTTTTACAAGTCTTCAAATTATTCTTATGTAGCATGTACTTAGGATCATTCATGACCCTCATTGCTCTTTTCTGGATGTTCTCCACTTGATCAATGTCGTTCCTTAATTATGGGGGAAAGAACTGGACAAAGTGCTCAACAAATAGTTTAAACAATTATCACCTCCTTATTCCTAGAATCTACACCTCCCTTCATGCAGCCTAAAATTACATTAATTCTTTAACTGTCATATTATATTGGTGAGCCCTATTGAGTTTGTAGCCTACTAAGATCTCCTGATCTTTGACAAATAGACTTGTAAACATTCCTTCATATTTTTGTGGTCTTGAAATTGATTCT
This sequence comes from Phalanger gymnotis, assembly GCA_028646595.1. NCBI lineage: Eukaryota > Metazoa > Chordata > Mammalia > Diprotodontia > Phalangeridae > Phalanger > Phalanger gymnotis. The sequence goes on along the minus strand of CM053622.1, from coordinate 683,091,619 downwards.
TTTAAGTGCTATGAAGAATTTCACATTTATTCTTAATAAATTTCATCATATAGATTCAGCCCATTGTCTTATTTTTGGATCATGTTTTGGTTGAACTGTGAGTTAATGATCATTGCAAGCTTTATAAAGTTCAAATTTCATGTGCATACCATCTATGTTTTTATCTGAGGTATAGATCAAGGTGGGTCACAAATTTCGATATTACTAATAAATATTGATCAACAAATACTTTGACAAAATTTAGTACATTATATTTATAAATTCTCCCTGTAGCTGACTGTAGAAAAATAGAGGCAGAAAAGGATAATAAAAGTTGACATTTTAACTTTACTCTTTTATCCTCACTTGAGACTTGTAATAATAAGGACTTCTTGTTTTTCCCTTCATATCTACAGGTCTTTGCCTTCTCTTACTCTACATTGAAAAAGAATGGCTACAGGTAATTACTCCCTAATACTGAGTTCATGCTCATAGGACTGACTGACCAACCAGAGCTCTAGCTGCCCCTCTTCTTCCTGTTCCCAGGCATATATGTGGCCACAGTGGTTGGGAACCTGGGCATGATCATATTGATTAGACTCAGTTCTTATCTTTACACCCCCATGCACTATTTCCCTCCAGTTTGTCCTTCATTGATCTCTGTGAATCAACTATAATCACCCCACAAAATGTTGGTGAACTTTGTGTCAGAGAAGAATATTATCTCCTGCCCTGAGTGTATGACTCAGTTCTCTTTATTTTTTTTTGCCTTTTTTTTGGAATCTCTGAATGTCAAATGTTGGCTGCCATGGCATGTGACCACTATGTCACCATATGTCATGCCCCTCTTCATAGCCTTAGGTTGTCCCATCAGGTGTGCTCCTTCTTGGTGGGTGGGGCATAAGCATTGGGCCTGGTTGGGGCCATAGCTCAAACAGTCTGCTTCCTCAGAGTGTGGCTCTGTAAAGAATGTGCTATTAATCATTATTTCTGTGATCTCCTTCCACTCTTGAAGCTCTCTTGTTCTATTACCTACGTCAATGAAGTTGTAATTCTGTCATTTGTTGCATTTAATATCTTTTCACAACCCTGATCGTTATTTGCTCTTACGCTTTTATCATTGCCAGCATCTGACATATTCATTCTGCTAAAGGCAGATCAAAAGCTTTCAGCACCTGCAGCTCCCACATTGTAGCAGTGGGTGTCTTCCTTGGCTGTTCTGCATTCCTGTACCTTCTGCCATCTTCATCCAACTCCAGGGATCAGAGGAAAGTGTCCCCTATCTATTATACTACCATAGTGCCCATGCTAAACCCTCTCATCTACAGCCTGAAAAATAAGGATGTCGAAATTGCCTTGAACAAAGTGATAGAAAGAAGAATGTTCTAACGAAAGGAGAACTGTAAGAATAATGAGTTCAGTGGACGCTGGAATACATATATATATATATATATATATATATATACATATATATATATATATAGAGAGAGAGAGAGAGAGAGAGAGAGAGAGAGAGAGAGAGAGAGAGAGAGAGAGAGAGACTTTGCTTTGTACCAATCAGATACTCTACCCCAACATCTGTAATTACTGAGAAGCCCAGTTTGGTCATATTTCTTACACCAGTTCTAGGAAGAATTTCTCTTCCTATGTTTGTCCTATTTTTAATACCTCTGTTTAGTTGTCTTCTAGATTAACAGAGTAGTTATGCAATTCAGACATGGATTAAACTGATAATTATATATAAAGAGATGTTTTTATTACTAGTTTAAAAATATGTGTGAAAATAAATTTTTCTTCCTGTCCTTTAGAGCAATAACTATTAAAACTAGCATTAAATCTCCAAATTTTCACAAGATAAATAATACAAAGAATTTTGAGAGAGGATATTTGCAATTTGACAAGTCTATCCTACTTGGTTGTTGTTTTTTTTTTTGGTTCAATAAACTATATCCCAAAAAAGATAAATGACCTGCCACAAATCACAGAGAAAGTCAATTACAAAACTAAGTCTTAAAGCTAAGTTCCTTGGATTTGTGTGATAGATTTCCCAAGGTTTAAGTTAGAGGAGTGCAATGCTTTTACTATGATACCTTAAATAATAATACCAAGCACTATGTCTACAGGTTGAATGTTAATGAAAGCACACTGATGGGAAACTTGTGATCTATAGTGTGAGGATTACAGAAACCACGGAATACAAATTGCAATCAAGGTATCAGCATTGGTCTAAGGACCAATACACTATGTTAGTATAAATCGAATGGAATACAGCTACCAATATATTGAATATCTACAAACATTTCTGAATAATTATTATTGCACCAAAGGACTTCAACCAATACTTGATGAAACAAAAACTATATGGATTCCCAAAAAAGTATGAAACTATTTCAGGTTAATCCCAACTATTCCACTAGAGAAATCACAATATTGCAAGAAAAGGTAAAAGGAAACAGATAGCAAAATTTATACCCTGCACATCAGAAATAATTTACAGCACAGAAAAACTTGAATTCACACTATCGTATCTTTCAAAAGGAGAGGAAGAGAAAATTGACTAGGAAGACAAATTTAAGTGAAATGAAGGACAATCTGGAAGATTAAAACTATAATTAAGAAAAAAACAGTTTTGATAAGATGCAAAAAAGCAATAAGGTAAAAAAGAAATTATATAATCACCTCTGAGAAAGATATGTATTAATGTAATCCATTGATTTATCTGCTTTTATTCTTGGTTCTTAACTGTTTTCTTCTTCCTGTAAACTTTAATAGGTTTAGTCTTTTTTCCTTATCTTGCCTAATCACTCACTTACAGACTCCTTCCATTTTGATGTGGATCCCTGTTCCTATACATTAAAGGTATCTCAGGAACCTCTGACATTTGGAAATTCATGGTTCAATAGTATTGATTCCTGTCCCAAGTGACTGGTGGGGGGAACAGGACTGGCTCCAGCTAGTTCTCTTTCCTTCTCGACTGCTGAGGCCCTTTTTTTTCATTATAGACCCTGTTCCTATTCTCTCTGTTCTTTAGTTTTCTAGCCAAATGATGTTGATGTAAGGAAACACTCCCATGTCTCCATACTCTGTATCCAATCTGTTGTCAAGACATACTGCTTTCCCCTTTGCAACATGTCTCAAATATTCCCCTGGTCTCCTTTGACCATTATGGCATTCTAATGTGAGTCCTCATCACCTCACACCTGGATTATTGCAGTAGCCTGCTAGTGGGTCTGCCTACGTTAATCCAGCCTCCATTCAACCACTAACCTGACTTTCCAAAAATGCAGGTTAAATCATAGCATCCATCTATCCAATAAATTCCAGTGCTTCCCTACTGCCTCCACAATCAAATACAAAATTGTCTATTTGGCATTCAAGGTCTGTCATAACATCCTACCTTTCTAGTCTTCTTACACCTTAGTCCCCAACACATATGCCTCCATCCAATGACACTGGCCTCTTGGTGGTTCCTTGAACAATACACTCCATCTCTCACCTCTAGACATTTCATCTGGCTGCCCCCCTTGTCTAGAATACTCTCTCTTCTTCTCCCCTACTATGGATTTCTTTGGGTTCAAGTCCCCAAAAAAATTTCACCTTCTATAGGAAACCTTCCGTAACCTCTCTTCATTCCACTGCTTTCCCTGTATTAATTATTCTTTATTTTCCTGTACAAAGCTTGCCATGGTGTGTGTGTGTGTGTGTGTGTGTGTGTGTGTGTGTGTGTGTGTATTTAATTGTTGTCTCTCTCATTAGATTAAGTTCCTGGAGGACAAGGACTGTCATTTACCTCCTTTTTTGTCTCCACCCTTTAGAACAATACCTGGCACAATGTAGGCCCTTAATACAATTTTAACGATTGATTGATTGACTGATCCCAAAATACAAGTTGGAGAGTCAGGTTATACCCCATGCTAGAGTATGGGGGTGGTTTGTAGGGGAAAGAAAGCAGGCATGAATGTTATCTGCTCTCAATTTATAAAACTATTATTTTTTTTTAGGTTTCTTGGTGGATCGGCCCTCAGACACAGCTATGATCTCCCAACATTAGATACATTATCACTCTTTTACACAGATTTTGAAATTTAACAAAGTCTGGAGAAAATGTCTAGTGCTTATTGAGCTAGCACTCTATTACAACACATAAGGTTTTTAAGCTTGAAGACAACAGAGCATTTTCCCTCTTAAAAAATCTTTGCTATGAGAGCTAGTTCTATGGAAGGAAAGAAAAGAGAGTATATGAGAAAAATCTAGACAATATGAAAATAAAGGATATCAATAAAAATAATTTTTAAAGAAAAAATCAAATAGCAAGACATCAGTTTGTACATACAAACACCTGATACCCTGGCACCAACTATAGTAATTAAAGAGATGCCCACCTCACAGCTGCTTTGGGGACAACTCTGTTTAGAATTAAGGAGTAGTAGACTACCTCTGCAACTCACCCTTGGATTGTCCATCTACTGTTTTTACTAATATAAATAATCCACATAGCAATGCAGCTTGCCCTGATACCCCGCAGAAGAGACAAGATTGCTGAGACTAGCAGATAGATCTCCCCTAACAAGTGAAGTTATTTGCTTCAGATATGCAGACAGACCAAGTAAATTATGGATAAGATGGGAGGCATACAAGGAAAGCTAAAAATCTGTAAGTCTATTCAGCCTTGTATTTCATTCAGCCTCCACAATGAAATACAAGGAAAGCTAAAAATCTGTAAGTCTGTTCTGCTTGTTTTGCACCTAAGGAAATTGTGGCCACAAAAGGAGAAATTACTTACCCAAGGTCACACAGCTAGGCAATAGTAAAGCCAAATCTTGAAACCAGATCTCTTGACTCCAAACCAACTTTTTTTATCCCTTACACTAGGGAGCAATACATAAAAAAGAATTTAATAAAGAAACATACACACCTCATAATTAAAACATTAAATTTGAGGGAATGTGTCAGAATTGTTTTAAGGAGTTGTCCTACAACCTTACAACCATATGTGACAAAGTTCTGTAATTCTTTTCAGATGATTGCTTGCATGGAGGGAGGAGCACGTGGATCCATGCTTTGGGAGCTTGTGGTATAAGTACACTGTGTTTTTCTTCCAATTTCTTCCAAACTTCATCATGTAAAATAAAGTCAACCCTCTAATTACAACTCCTTAAATCATTTTTTACCCTGGCTACTGAACTTCATCATGTCCCTTCCTTTTACCCCTTCCCCTCTTTTTCAATTCTTAGTGCTGTATTTCCCCATTAGATTGCGAGCTCCTTTGGGACACACACTAACATACTCCTTTCTTTGCACGCTGCCCCCCCGCCAGAGTTCAGCCAAGTGCCTTACACATAGTAGACATTTAATTAGTATTTACTATTAAATATTGAGGTGCTGAGACTCCCAATGAGCTGTGAGACAGGCATTGCCTCAGGAGTGTGAGCTTTGGGACCGAGGATGTGACAAAGGCAGGATGGTTGTAACAGCATCGGAGGAAATTGGATGTGACACGGATGTGGTTTTTCTGTAAGCAAGGCAATGGAATGGCAGCTGGAGTGGGATCATTGATGCAAGGGAGCTGAGTGCTGAGTGTCAGCAGCCTGTGGAGCTGCTACCTCAGCCCTTGGCTTTGTCCTTGGCTTTGTCACTGGCTGTGCTTTCAGGTGCCAGAACTAGAGCATAAAGGCTGACTTCCCATTTGAGAGAATAGACTACAGACTCTGAGGTATGGGCTCTCCTTCTTTCTCCCTCCTCTCTGCCTAAAATGGGCAGTAGATACCTCCAAAGTGTGTTTTGTTTTGGAATTAACTTTTCCAATTTCCCTATAAGTAATTTCCCTGAAATTTTTTATTGCGTAGACAAACCTGATCACTCTACCTGCTGTTGACTGATGATGATGTTGAGATGATGATGATGTGTAGACTTAGAGAGTGGTTTTGAACAAATTATGATACATGACTGTAAGGTGATATTATAATAGTCTATTGAGAGATTAATATGTGAAAATTAGGGGAATGTTATGTAGCATAAAATTGATACCTCTAATGTATAGCTTTAGTAGAAATTAAAAAGAGTAGTATTGCTAAGATTAAATTACAAACAACAGATTAACTTTCATTCCTTATCTATTTACAGAAAGGTAGAGAAAACAATTAAGATATTACAAATTCTGTTCATTCTAAGACTGTAACAAGTTACTATATCTGTTTGTTTAAAGCTTCGCAACTGAGTCACATTCTGAAGTCCCTGAAACTCTTATTTTGTGCCTTTTCTTGCTTTATATTACAAATGCATCTTTGAGTTGTTCCTCCATTTCCTTGAGGAAAAAGCTGTTTGTATATAGATTCTCATACAGAGAATATTGTTTTAGTTGTTTTTTAAGCATATAAAACTTCCAAATTTTTGTTCCTCAAAGCTTTTACTGCACGTTTGTCGACCTGGTGACCAGCTAGACCTTTGTCTCTTTCTCTAGATAGAGATAAATATATTACACACACACACACACACACACACACACACACACATATGTATATATATATACATATATATATGTATATATATATATAATAGATGGACTAGTTATACAGGTAGATAGATATGAATATTTCCTGACCCTCTCTCACTAAAAGAGTTGTCATTCCAGTATGAGGAATAAAACCTCTACAAACCTCCAATTTGCAAACAGAGAGCAGAGGCCATTGCTCTATCACCTGTTTCCATAATTTAAATTCCTAAAACTTCCATATTATGTGTGAAAGCTTATATTCCTCCACCCTATGCTTAGCAAAAGAAAAACACCTTTTTAAAATAAAAGGCATATGAGTTAGCATAATCAAAGTTATCCTCAATGGTTATATCCTCTAAGACATAAATTTATATAGATAAGTTTAACTGGGGCACAAGGCATCAGTTAAGTTCATGCCTTTGTAGGCACAAGTTTTAGATAATTAAGCTTATTTGGGTCCAACCCCCTAAAGTTACCCTGTGTGCGCTCCTCAAGTAAAACTCCTTCCTCTCCCCTTACCCTCCTAAAAATTATATGAAACCCATGTTTGTTTGTTTTTTGTCACTGTCAGCCAGCCTAGGCTATAGCAGAGCAGCTAGCTTGGTCACTGAGGCTGAATCATTAGTGGGGCAGGAATGCCCACAAGCTCCTGCCTGAGTGAAATCATGATGCAGCCTTGCTGGTAGTGGGGGGTGGTCTGGTATCTTTGATATGCAGTATGTAGTTTTCTATCCTCAGGAGCAAATCTTCACCCAAGGGCTGAAGCAGAGACCTGACTTTGCTGCAGCCTTTCTGGCCCTTTTCATGCCTCTCTAAGTGCAAATAGCTCTGAGTGATCTTGCCTAAACCTGGCCTCAGGCATTTATACTTGCTGTTTCAATAAACATCCTGTGTTGAGCATCAATTCCTACTGGGTCTAAGTCACTTGCACATCAGTTCAACAGATAGATAGATAGATAGATAGATAGATAGATAGATAGATAGATAGATAGATAGATGACAAAATAAACTTTTGATTCTTATAGATCTTAACAAACAATACAGAAGCTTCCTCCTGAACAAGTTTTGGTGTCATGCTCTAGAACAGTGGCTGTCAAAGTGTCTTCCAGGGATCCCTGTGGCTGCCCAAGTACATTTCAGAGTTTACCCAAGATGCTTTTACTGAGTCCATAAAGTCAAAACTGTGTTACTAATAATAATACTAAGATGTTCTAATTTCTAATATGATAAATATAGATAGATATAACCCACATATATGAGAGTTTGAGGGAATTTGGGACTTGCTTGTGGCTATGGACATATATATTCCAGGAAAGATATCAAGGAGAACAGACTACCACGCGAAAGTACCTCAAGCTCATAATATCTGAAAGAATTCCCTGCCATTCAATGACTTCCCAAATGTGAAAATTGTAGGTTCTTTTTTCTATAGATGCAATTGTCTATGTGTTGTAAGTGTTAGTTCCTTGAGGGGAAGGGTGATTTCATTTTTGTCCTTGTGCTATTAATATGATAGAAGAGCTTCCCCATCCATTCAATAGGCCTTGGCTGGGCCTACACGGTAAAGCTTGATTTTATCTTTGTTTGTAAGTAGACCTAAAGCCCCTACTTACTAGGTGTTATGCCCATGTGGGTATGAAGCCCTCAGGACCCTAAGTTGCTAAAAAAAGAGCCAATGGTATGTGCACTGAGTTCTAGTCAATCATGAATTCAGCCCATCAGAGACCTGAGTTCTAGCCAATCAGCTGTTGGCCAGGACTGTATAAAAGGAAAGCCCAGAATTGAAGAGGAGCAGAATTGGAAAGGAGAAGAGAATTAAAGAGGAACAGAAATGAGGGCAGCAGAACTGAAAGGAAGACACTGAGGCAGCAGACATCAAGAGGACACTGAAGAGCAGACATTGAGAGAACCAGGGTCAGCAGAGCTAGGATTCATGGGTGATTGTTTACAGGAAGGCTCTAGCAGGGGGAAGGTTACACGATGACTTGGTTCCTTGCTATAATACTGTGTTATAATTTCCTTGTTACTACACCGAGGTGGGCTTACTGGTTTTGGAATATAATTGCTATTATATTAAATCGGGGATATTAGTTCTCAGATTTGATCCTCTGGAGTCTAAATAAATGTTATACTTCCTCTGCCTTCTATAGAGAGATTTTTTCGTACTTTGCAGTTCCAAACCATTCAAGCATATTCATGGTCATCCTTGAGGTCATGGATCTTGCCTTAATGGTATAGCACCTTTGGCCACTCATCTTCTTTCCATGTTCCTTAGATCTATTCTTTACCTCTCACTCGTGTCCAGACCTATCACTCCAGTTCCTGCTCTGTAGCCCTGGGCTTCTGAGTGGTGAAAGAGCCTTTCACAGACCCATTTCAGTTTAATCTACCTATCATCCTGCCATGCAGCACACTTTCACATACACACTATTCACTTCTACCCCCGAGAACAGTAATCCGAAACAACATTACTTCTAGAAAGAATTGAAAATAAATTGCCTTATCACTATACTCTCTGCAATTGCCCAGGCCAAACAGGCCTCCCATGGCCAGCCTTCCCTTTTATATGTTGCCTTCCCTGTAAAATAAAAGTTTCTTCAGAGCAAGGATGTCTTATTGGTGGTCCCAGCACTTAGCTCAGTGCTTGGAAGAATAGTGCACAGTAATAAATGCTTTTTCACTCATTCATTCACTCATTCAATCATTTTATCTTCAGCACAGTATCTTATACTGCATAAGTACTTAATGTTTATTGAAACGAATTAAAATATGAATTTCTGAAAAGTGTTAGGATGAGATTTAATCACTGAGGGCTCAAGGCTACTCACTGAGTGATGGAGCATTGAGTGACCAACCTTAGGAGGGTTTGGGTTTGGTAGGGAAGGACTGTGAATTTGGGAGGAGCTTAGCAGAAGAGAGACCTTGGTCTTCTAGTTTTCAGCTACAAGAAATAAAACACATGATTCCATATTCTCTTCAGGAAGGGATCTATGAATGTAAACAAAGACTCTGGGTAGAAGGCAACATAGAGAAGAGCTGGCATCTCACTCATGCCCTATGCCAAGCTTACCACACTAGAGATTTCAGGGAAATTCCCCTTGGCAAGACATGAGATTCTCTCTCTTGGTTGAACTGAGATAGCTTGCTCCCATTGGGAGAGCTCATTCATTCTGTACATTGGTTGATATATTCTCATCCATATAACCTCTCTGATTTCTGTTTGCTATCAGCTTGGATAAATAAGTTTGTTTGGAATTCACTGTTGTCTTGGAGTGACTAGCCTTCAATGGGAAGGGTGTCAAGACTACATATATGTATGTATGGGTGTGGATATATATGTATACACACACATATACGTATGTGTATTGTGTGTGTGTGTGTGTGTATGCGTGTGTGTGTGTGTGTGTGTGTGTGTATTTCTTGGGTGTTTCTTCCCCATTAAGGAGTGATCAAGAGTACAACTTGAAGGTAAAAATTCTTTCTCCTAGACTAACATTATTTAGGAGAACCAAGACATATATTTCTCACCAAGCATCTCTTCTCTGAGAAGAGGATATACACCAGTTTCAAGGCCTCAACCCCTGCTTTCTTCCTGGAAGGCACCAAAGTCTCTTTTGGAGAACAGTGGGAAGAGGAGACTCTAGGTAGATCTATTCTAGCCATACCTGTGAGCCACACCTAGACACACCTCCGTGGACACACCTAACCTACATGGGCAACACATACACACACAACACACACATGCACATATACCCTACCTATAGGAGTCCATTTATAGCAATATAAGAATAATTCTTGGTCATCAATTTTGGAAAAAGAAAAAAGATGCAGGATTTTTTAATATTTTTTAATGCTTTCCTTCCAAGGTTCTACAGTATTTTGCCTCAAGAGTGCCTTGGGAAGTTTTTAACCTAAATAATCTCATTGATACATAGGTAGATGGCATCTATGATAAATACATGCAAACTTTAGCTGACATATATGAGAGCCACAGGACAGATGGCTGCTTAATTTAATTTCTAATACCATGCAGGGTAAAGGAGAAAAACCTTGAGTTTTCCCTCAAGGTAGAAAAATATATTCAGAGGCTAATACAGATAAGCATTGTGAATCCTGAGAATGCAGGTAAAATTACACTGTGGAGATTGAACCAGGGCTCCATACATGATTCTGGTGCAAATGATGTCATCATCTGCAGACACAAAAGCCATTGCCAGATATATCTGAAGTGAGACAGGTAATCCTGAACTTCAAAGGAAAATACAATAAGAAGGGTTCAGCCTCAAATAGCTCTGGGCCTTATCTACTGTGGGACATAGAAGCAAAGAAAAGCAAGAGCACAACCATTGCTGAGTTACAGAAACAGGACTAGAGACAATCAGATGAGAGATGAAGCAGGGCACAATCCTCTTTTCCTTGGTGAGGTAGAGGAAGAAGGGCATGGAGAGTAGGAAAGCCTGATATGAGAGCACCTCCATTAGGCAATCATCAGAGTAACAGACCCACCTTCCATAAAAATCAGGCCTTGGCTAGCTATACTTGAAGGGAATGAACATTGGTCCTACCAAAGCTTTGCTGCATCCCCTTCTCAGCTTCAAAAGAGCAAGGAGGGCTTGGGAAAGAATTCTTCCTGGTTCCCTCAAAACAGTCACACTGATCTCATGATCGGTTCCTTGTGTAGGATTGTAACTATAATGTTGCTATTAGCTGCTGTGGAGGTGAAAGACCAACAACAAGTCCAACAACAAGAACACACAGGAGGGCTGCTAGCACAGGTTCTTTGATCTGCTTTTCTAAGGAAAGCAACTTTATGGGGTTAATAATCTTACTTTAATTAAACATACATATGCCATTCAATTATTTCAGGGGGGAAAGCCAGCACCCTGAACTTCAGAGCAAATACAAACAGAAATTACAAGCCAGTATGATATAAACAAAGCAAATAACACAAACCAGCAGATAGGGTTCTAGCTGTCTGTCCAATATCTCAATACATAGTTACCAGAGAAGCACCAATATCTGGGTTTTTCAAACCTGGGGAGGGCTGCTTCAACAGCTACCCAGAGTCTGGTCACCAACACCTTTTCAATGAGTATGCTCCCAAAGGCAAAACACTAACCTCTGAGTTTATATATACTTCTTCAGGGTCAAAGGGTATCACAGCCATGCCACTCAAACCCACGTGACTTAGGCCTTCCCTTGACACAAGCAGGTCATCAAAGACTCCCAGTTCAATCAAAAATTCCTCAGGGCTGAGAAGCACTCCAAAACAAAGACAACAAAAAGTCCACTTTGCTTGCCATTACATTTGAAAGACAAAACTCATCAAAGGTACTTGATTACCTCAACATTCCAAAAGAGAAAACAGTAAAAAAAAAAAAAAGTTCCACCCTAATTACCATAACAGGGATGGCCAGAGAAAATGCCTGGAGGTCAGAAATGGAATATATGTTGCTTGTGAAACAGCCAGGATCACTAGATCAAAGACTAGGATTGGGAGGGATAGGGGAACATCAAGGGGAGGGGAGAGTGGATAATAAAGTTTAAAGAGACTAAAACACTGGGAGAAGTCTACCTTACAAGGGGCTTTTAATACCAATATTATAAGCACCTTGAGGGCAGAAACCTTATCTGCTTTCTGTTTCTCAAGTACTAATACACTACAAGTACTGTTTCTGAGAGAATTTATGTCTGTTGATGGGTTATCAGAAACATACCAGACTATTCATTCACACCTACGACAACCAGGCCAAACTGCCCTTCTTACTATTCCTCATACACAGTACTCCATCTCTCCTCTTCACCCAGTGCCCAGGCTGGGCCTCATTACTTTCCCTCCTTACTTTTCAACTTTTAGAATTCCTAATTTCCTTCAAGGCTCAAGCCAATCATTGCCATTTATAAGAGGTTTTCCCTAATTGACCCAGGTGCTCATTCCTTTCCTCAAATAATTACCTTGTATCCAGCATGGCATAATTGAGATAGAGCTAGCCTTGAAGCCAACAGGACCAGGGCTCAACCTCTAAGTTAGGCATTCTGTGACCCTTGATGTCTCTTAACCTTTCAGTGCCCCCAAGTAACTCCCTAAAATTATAAATTACAGAGAAGGTGCCATTCCACAATGTTAGAGGGAATATCTTTACCTGAGAATTCCATATACCGATAAACTCACAAGTCCAATCCATTGCCTTATATACCTATACATGTAAATATTCTCTCCCCAATAAAATGCAAGGTGTTTAAGATCAAGGGACTTATTCTCTTTTCCTTCGTATCTTCATTGTTTAGCATCATGCCTGGTCCATAGTTAGAATGGATTAATACTTATTGACTGATCAATTTATTAGGTGCAAATAATTACTACTATATATTCCTGCAGTTATTATGGGTAGTGAATGAGTAGAAAGATATTCATTTCCCCCCATATAACATATGTTCTTATGTATATACATGTATACATATTACAAATGTGTTTTACAGGGATGGGGAACAAGCAGTCTTGAGGCCACATGTGGCCCTCTTGGTCTTAAAGTGTGGCCCTTTGACAGAATCCAAACTTCACAGTTCAGTTTGGATTCCATGAAAGGGCCATACTTGAGGACCTAGAGGGCCATCTGTGGCTTTAAGGCCACAGGTTCACTACTGCTGGTTTACGGGTTACAGACATGCATTTTTATATAGTTCATCATGTGCTGCAATTTCTGCTTACCAAAACTGGCCTATGCCTATCTGAATTAAGATCTGTGCTTCTTAGCTATTTAGTATTTGCAAATAGGTTGAAATTATTTCACACCCAAGATTTCTAATAATTCACTTTATTGGATAAAACTTAGAAGACTGGAGGCAGGGAGGGAGTGGGGGTCTGGAGAGAGCACACTTATATAGTGCATAAAGATCCAGTTTGGAAATCAGAAAGACCTATATTGGCCATTGCTTAAACTGCCATTACTCCAGGCAGCTCTCAAAAACAAGGAATTATGGATAAATTTCTGATCTAAAATGGAGGAGTGAATTTCATCCCAGTTACTCAAGTATGTGTATGGGCTGACACACATACACACACACCACACACCACACACACACACACACACACGCACGCACACCAATGAAACCACAGGAAGGAAGGAAAATACATATATGTATGCATACAGAGGTATACACAACTCCTGGATAATATTATGTAGTGTAAATATATATATATATATACATGCATACATACATGAGGCAGTATGATACAGATCTCCCCATAACAATGACCTTGAAGTCACAGATACTGGGTGGTGCATTGAATAGAATGTTAGACTTGGAGTCAGGAAGTTCTGAGTTCTAAACCTGCCTTAGACACTTACTACTTGTATGTTCCTGGCCAAATCATTTAACCTCTCTCTGCCTCCATTTCTTCTCAATAAATACCTGAAATAGAGATACTAATTGTACCTATTTCAAGGATGTGTTTTAAAGATGAGATGAGAAAACCTGTACCAAGTGCTTTGGAAATGTCAAAGTCATCTATAAATGTTAGTCCTTGTTGTTGCTGTGAACAAAGCTCTTCTCTTCCACTTAATACCTGTGTGACCATGAATCAGCCACCTCTCTGGGCTCCAGTATATTTATCTATAAAATGAAGGAGCTGGACTAAATAAAATCTAAAGTCCATTAGACTTCTAATGTCATGAAACTAAGTGGCTCTAACACAATGGAAATGAGGCATGTATGTACATACACATGCAGTGCTGTACAGGTAAATAATTCAAAAGTAAATACTAAGGGGGAAACATGTGTATGATACACTTTAAAGTTCAATCTCTATAATTAACATGTTCTCCACCATATTCTTAAGTCTATGCAATCAACAAAATAATAAACCAAGCCCTGATTTGGCGTGTTTGCTGATTTTTGAGGTGTGAATGCTCACACTGAAATTTAACCATCAGGTCAGTGCCATTTTGAGTTGGGTGTTAGAATTGGCTCCAGCACACCTCTGAATACACACACACACACACACACACACACACACACATATATACATATGTACATACTTACACATATACATATATATGCACATTAAAATGGAATACATATTTACATATACACATACACATGTACACATATAAGTAGATAAGTGAGAAAAAGAGAGATCAGGAGAACCACTTCTAGACTTTGGTCAACCTCTCTTCTTGGGCAGTCCATGATCTTCTTTGAACCTCCTTCAAAATTTCTCCCTGGTATGCATGGGGATCATATGTCAGAACCCAAAGCTAAGAATTATTAAGGAGTTTCAAAAAGAACAGGATTGAATTGAACATTAATCTGAAACCTTGGGAAAAAGAGAAAGTATATCAAAAACTACTGAACAGGAAAGAGTTTGAGAGGAATTTCATTTATTTAGCTTATTCAATGATTCCTTCAACAAGCATTTATTGATTATTTACTGACAGCATAGCTTTGTAATAGATGCTAAGAAAGCTTTAAAAAGTCCTATATGGTTTCTGACCTCAAGATACTAGTGAAGAAAAGATTCACATGAATTATGCTGAGAACCCTAGCTTCTATCAGAATAAAGAGATTGGCTTCCCAGTAAAAGGATGATTCCAAGAAGCAATTTTGGAATAGCAACCCTTTGGACTCATTTTTTCTCTACTTCTGGGAAATTCAGAAACCCAGGAGAAGCTTCAATTCCCAATTACCTTTCTAATGGCGTTCTTCACATCCTTATTGCGCAGACTATAAATCAAAGGGTTTAGCATGGGGATCACTGTGGTATAAAATACTGAGGATATCTTCTCTTGCTCCATAGAGTTGCTAGAAGGGGGCTTAAAGTACATAAAAGTCATAGACCCAAAGAAGATTCCTACAGCTATGAGGTGAGAGCTACAGGTACCAAAAGCTTTGTACCTGCCCTCAGTAGAGCAGATGTGGAAGATGCTGGACAAGATAAAAGTGTAAGAGACAAGAACAGCCAGACAAGGGACTAAGGCATTTACTCCTCCAATAATGAAAAGAAGGACTTCATTAACATGGGTGCTTGAGCATGAGAGGCTTAACAGGGGAAGAATATCACAGAAGTAATGTCTGACAACGTGGGATCCACAAAAGGAGAGCATTGCCATGGGGCTAGTATGTACTGTGGCACCAAAAAATCCCAAGGAATATACCACACACATCATTCCAGAGCACATTTTTTGAGACATGAGGACATTATAAAGCAAAGGCCTGCAGATGGCAACATAACGATCATAAGCCATTGCTGTCAGAAGGTAACATTCAGCAATGGCAAAAATTACAAAAAAATAGAGTTGGGTCATACACTCCAGAAAGGAGATGACATTTTTCTCAGCCACAAAGTTCACTAACATTTTAGGGGTAATGACAGAAGAGTAGCAGAGATCAATGAAGGATAAATGATGGAGAAAATAGTACATGGGGGAGTGAAGTTGAGAACTGATTGCAATCAGTAAGATCATGCCCAGATTCCCCAGCACAGTAACTACATAGATTCCCAGGAACAAGAAAAACAAAGGAAGCTGGAGTTCTGGCTGATCTGTGAGCCCTGCGAGGATAAACTCCATCACTGTAGAGTGGTTTCCTGTGGCCATTTTCCTATAAACAAAAACTGGAGATTGAAGAGAAGAGTTACATTCTAGGCAATTCTCCCTCCTTAGAACAGAATGACACATTCCTATTCATGCTGGAGTTGCTTTTGGATATTGTGAGTGCATCATTAGTAAAAGTATTAGGAAATGGGCTAAATGAATACCTGCTAGAAATCATGTAGATTGAATTCCTCTGTGAGTTCAGAGGTTAGAATAGATGACCTCTAAGGACACATCCAACTCTATGGTTCTATGATTCCAATCCACCAAGCCTGGATATTCTGTCTCCACCAGTGTTCCCTGAGGACTCTGGCAAGGCCACAAAATGGGACCAGAGGCTTTGTCCCACAAGATGCTATTATACTTCTGTTGTGTGAGAAATCCTACATCATTGTATTTCAGCCCCACAGGAAATGTATGAAGCTCTCGCACACTTTCTAGATTACCAACGAGCTCCAAAATTCACTTTTCACATGAAATACTCACGGAAACACTCAGTGATATCATAGAAACAAATGCCTTACTCTGCGCATAGTTTAATGGAACCTATAGGTCGGAGGTTAACAAAGGAGGGGCCTTTAACTTTTTCCTTTTTCTCTCTTTTATAACACATGGTGGACAATCCAGCCATTTCTGTGAATGAATGATTGCATAAAATATGTACTTGGACATAATTTGGGTATATGTTGCCCATAGCCCATAGGAAAAAAGGGTACTTCCTCTTAGTTCTCAATCAAGTCTATGGAAATAAATAAGACAGAGTAAGAAGTCAAAAGTCCTGGTTTCTGTGTCCAATCCAATCCAATCATCAAATACTTACTGTGTACTTACTGCATGTAAAGCACTATGATAGCCACTAGGAATATAATAACAAATGAAAAATAACCCTAAGTTCAGGAACCTTACATTCTAAATCCACACCTCTGGCCATATCTCAAATTCACCATATCCATGAGAATAGACCACCTCTCAAAGAAATGCTCTGGACTTTTCCACTATGAAAAAGTAATCTGAGTGATGGCCAAAGTTCCATACTAAACAAACTAAAGCAGTTAAACAAGGGGAAGGGAAAGAAGGGGATTATGCATAGTCTCTACATGTGATAGCTCTGAAATAGACAAACACTCATTTGAATTCATGATTGACTATTGGCATTAGCGATCCAATGCTTTATAGTCATCATTCCTCCCTACACACTAGTGTCCCCTTCTTTGAGTATGACTACTAAGGCTACAGAGAAGCAGATAGACTTTTAATTCTTGTCACAGTAACAAGGACAACAAACCCAGAAGTTTATAAGAGGGTCTAATGGACTTTCACTAGACCAGGCAAGTCTTCAGGGGAGAAAAAATCTAGCTCTCACAGACAGAGGAATAGTTAGACCATTATATTTAAGGACTTTAAACTACCTACAACATCAGGGTCACCATGCAGAGAGTATGAGTTTTCCATGCTCATAGGACTTGCTGTCAAAATATTTTAATATTTTATTATTTATTTAATATTTTTAGTTTTCAGCATTGATTTCCATAAGATTTTGAATTACAAATTTTCTCTCCATTTCTACCCTCCTCCCCACTTCAAGATGGCATATATTCTGATTGCCCTGTTCCCCAATCAGCCCTCCCTGCTGTCACCCCACACCCCCCATGCCCTTTTCACTTACTTTCTTGTAGAACAAGATAGATTTCTATGCCCCACTGCCTGTCTATCTTATTTCTCAGTTGCATGCAAAACCAACTTTTTTTTTGAGCATCTGCTTTTACAACTTTGAGTTCCAAATTCTCTCCCCTCTTTCCTCCCCACTCACCCTCCCCAAGAAGGCAAGCAATTCAATGTAAGTCACATGTGTATCATTATGCAAAACCCTTCCACAATAATCATGTTGTGAAAAACTAACTATATATTGCTCCCTCTGATCCTGTAACCCTTTATTCAATTTTCTCCCTTGACCCTGTCCCTTTTTGAAAGTATTTGCTTTTGATTACCTCCTCCCCCATCTGCCCTCCCTTCTATCTTCCCCCCTGTTTTATCT
>CM053622.1:683047515-683073019 GCA_028646595.1 Phalanger gymnotis | reverse complement strand
TGATGTTTGTAATTTGCTTGTATTTTACTCTGAAGTTCAGTGTGCTGGCTTTTTCCCCTGAACTAAGGGAATGATATTTGTATGCTGAATTAAAGTAAGCTTGTCAACCCCTTCACCTTGCTCTCCTTATTAAGGCAGATCAAAAGAACCTGTGTTTTGGCGGTGTGCTGGCAGCTTTCTGGGTGCTGGCTGTGGGTGGATCTTACACCCCCACAGAAGCTGCTGGCCAGATTGTTAAAACAAGGACTTCTTAGTTCCATCATTAGAGAACTATTGGAATTAGGTCTTTCACAGGTTCTATCTGGAGATGACCCATTTTTGCTATTACTTGTTGAAGTGATATCTACCACTTTGAAGATTATTTCTATAGGTTTTTTGATATATTTATCATGTGCTTTTTGAATGTCTGTGAATCTTTTTTCCTTTTTGGCATGGAAATCTTCATCTTTCTATAGCTGCCTTAGAATGATGATCCTTATTTTTCATTAAAATTGTATGGATTTTTGTGATACTTGAAAAAATCTGATATAGTCTCTTTTAAAATTCAGAAAACATATTAAGTTTGGTATTTCATAGGTATTAATTACTTTAAATATAGTCTTCCCATTTAGCTTTGATTCAGTGTTTCAGCAAGTCTTCTGAAGTATCGAGTCATAGCTTTCTCCTTGATATCTTTATGCTCAATATGTCTTGCTGGAGGACAGTGTAACTATTGCCTTCATAGATTATACCTGTGTGACCTCTGGATTCAAGCTCAACCGTTTCAAATAAATTTAAATTTATTTGAATTCAAATCACTTTCTTAGACCACTGGAAAAGTTATGCCAGAAAGTAAGGGAGCTCGGCAATGTGTTTTCATTCTAGTCAAGTAACTTGGTGTCTTCCATGTATATTGAGTACATTATACATTGAGATTGTACTTTGAAAAAATAAGATATTTTGGTTTTATTTCTTTTTTTTTAAAAAAAAACTTGGAAACTATGCTTCTATTTAGGAGAGACTAAAATGAGTTTAAGGTTAAGAAGAAACATAATCTCTTACAGTATTTCCCTGAATAAATGCTATTTTAAAATTATTTTCTTTTTATGTTATTGTATTGGAGGCATGTTTAAAATGGAAAAAAAAATTTCCATAAAGATATCAAATACTCTTAAATTTAGTTTTATATATTTGCAGTATGGAAGTCATGAATGTAAAATTGAGTGAAAGGTTTTGCCTGATCATACTTTGCCTGTTTTTGTAGTCCATACTGTCAATGACCAAATATTTTCTATAAGATGGGTAGTAATAGTTCTGACTCATTCACATTTATCTTCTCCTATTTTTGTATTATAATAGGAAGGAACTCCACTCATCCTGATATTCTACATGTCAGTTTTATCATCATTATCAACAGTTTCTTGTTCTTGTTCTTCATGTTCTTGATCTTCCTTTTTTCCAACTCATCCTCCTTGTTTTCTTTATAAACATTGTTGTTATCATTGTTGTTGTTGTTTGTCCTTCCTTTTCCAAGAGGACTTGACATCACAGAGTATGTCTTGACTCATTAATGAATTAGATTTATATGAGGCAGAGTTGCACAGTCATCAGCCTTACTCTCTCCTTCAGCGCCCTTGGATTTCAGTGGCAAGACAAAAGTCACTTCAACTGGTGATGGCCCAGGGTATAGTGGATGACCTTGGCAACTTTGATACATGAGCAAGCTCTAAGCAATAGATAGTACTTTCTTCAGCTGCCTTCATGGACTTTGGAACAAATTGTTCTCATCTGTTCATTCCACTGGAGGCTTCTCATGCTTGTGGTTGACCAAGAAACACCTTTAATTTACTTTAGCCCATCTGCAAAGATGTTTTACTGGGTTCATGTTGCTGTGCATGCTATGGCTTTTTGCAGCCACTGGTGACTGTTGAGTGCCAGGCAGACAACAAAGGTGGATGAGGAGCCCAGAGATTTTAGTCCTCCTTTATGGTGGAAGGAGAATGAGAGACAAGAGGGAATTTCCTCAGAAATAGGCTATGAAAGATGCCATACTGATGAATAACTAACCCTAACACAATCCAAGTCCTAACTCTAAATTCCCAAAGGTATAGTTCATATATATGAAGCTTTTGGAAGTCCTTTACAAAGTTTAGTCCTCATGTTGAAAAAACTTTTAAAAAGAGGAACATAAGGGTTTTTCTTCATTATATATATTTTTTTTGGTTTTTTGGCAGGGCAATTGAGGTTAAGTGACTTGCCCAAGGTCATACAGCTAGTACATGTGTCAAGTGTCTGAGGCTAGATTGAACTCAGGTCCTCCTGACTCCAGGGCTAGTGCTCTACTCAATCTTCACTATATTATTAAGAAACACTATTTAAAACCAAATATTACCATTATTTACAGCCAAGCTGTCCCGACAAAGTACTAGAAATACTACGTATAGCAATATAATAATAAAAATACAAATTGAAGAAATGAGAACTGGAAAATAGAAAACAAGGTATTTGTAGGTGATAGGTTGTTTTACCAAGTAAATCCAAAATTAATGGCAAAAAGTTTATTGAGACAAGTAACTTGAAATGGAGGAGCATGATAAAAGAAGTCCACAAAATCAGTTCTCTACATATGAATAACAAAAGAAATGATGTTTAAGGTAGTAACAAAATGCATTCATTATTTGAGATTTAACCTACCAACACATAGCTGTGGTTCATATAAATACAAAAATAATTTCCATAGAAATAAAGAAGAATTAAATAACTAGAGAGGCATTCAATATTCAAGTGTTGTCTATTTAAGCTAATTAAGATTGTAATAGTAAAACAAAATTAACCTATAATTTTAAAACAATTGACAGAAATTTTAATGCAAATGGGCCACAAAGTAATTCAATAAAATAATGGCAAATTTCACATGATGAAAAGAAATAAAAAGCCAAAACTATCATTGCAATAGACAAATGAAACAAATGGAATATACCTCCTAATAATGGAGACCAATTGGCATTTTCATACTTAATATGTGCATATCATATTTTTACAGAGAGTATTCTAAATTTTGAGTGTGAAGACCTATGTTTGAATTAGTACATTGTAATCTTTGTAATTGTGGATAATTTATAAATTCTCTGGTCCTCACTTTCCATATCTGTAAGATGAGAGAAATATATTATTTAGACTCAAATAAAGTTTACATTTCAAAAAAATTAAATTAGACATTGGTAGATCTCTTTTTTTTCCTTTGAAAACCTTTTATTCACTGAGATTTTTCTCTCTTTTTAAATTTTCATTCTTGGTAACTTGTTTAATTTTTCAGGATTTTTATTTTCATCTTTAATAGAGGTTAAATAGGTGGTTATGAAAGTTTTTTTCTTCTAGGAACCATGATGGAGTACACAGTGGAAGCAGTAGTAAAACAATGTGTGGAGTATTGCCATGCTACTCTTCCTCAAAAGAAAACTGACTGATATCTGATATTTTAACTCCTTCCTTCATTTATGCATTCCTTTATTCAAAAATCAGAACAAGAGTCATACTGGAGGAATTTAAAATTTGTTGGGGCTCAGGGTGGATAGACCAATATATATCTATGGAAATAAGTAGAGCATGTGTGTGTGTGTGTGTGTGTGTGTGTGTGTGTGTGTGTGTGTGTGTGTGTGTGTGGTTAACATACAAATGGTGCACAAGGGTAGAGGATCTAACTTCTTTAAATGAGCTTGGCTTCAGGATTACACATGGTGAGGAGAACATTTTCCTCTGGACACCAATAGGTTAACTCAGCCTAACTATCTTGATTCCATGTTGACAGGAACATATAGACAGCTCATGCTCCCATGTATCTTCTTGAGAGCTCAGTTTGGGGCTGTACCCCTCTAACATCATACTTTCCCTTCATTCTCTGAATCATGTAGAAAAGTTGTAGACATGGTAGCTGCATAAAACAGTGTTCAAGAGAGAAATTCTCAGAATGGAGGTTAGAAGAAAATGGGGGAAGTCCCATGTGTGAATTTAAAGGCTGAGTAGAAGACTGAATCCCTTAGGAGAAAAAAATTTCTGTGATACAATGTGTAAACATGGGCATTGTCATTAGTGCTCCCTGAAGAGTTTGATTCCAGGGAGAAAACCTGCTGGATGCTCCCTGTGTTTCCAGTATAGTCCACAAAAATATCTTATTCAGAATAAAACCTTCAGTTTCCTATCACCTGTTTATTATGGTGACACTTCTAGACACTATTTCCTCCCCTAAATCTGGAGCACTCCCCAGATGAAGTCAAGGTCATAAACTATGATCTATGTAGCTCAAAACATCTTTTTATTCAGTCCAGAGGCTGAGGTTTATGCTCTGATTGATTCAGTGGAAAAAGGAATAGAAGAGGGAGAATCTCCGCTCACTGCTTATCAGAATTATTTCTCCTTCAGAACCCTGGGGCACAAAACCCATAAAGTCCGTCACTGAAGTGTCTAGGCAGCAGAAGGGTGAGCATGTAAGATATTCATTTGTGATTTTTTCCTTCTATTTTGTCCTCCCTGCTTTGCCAACCAGGAGACTTGAGGATTTTATAAAATAGCACATCCCTAAGCTTCATCACTGACTCATATATAGGTCTTCTGGTTTGGTCTAGGGAAGAATGGGGAAGAGAACACACAAAGATAATGGGGATCTTGGTACCCTTAGTCCCTTACCAGCATAGGACTCTATACTCTGAAAAAGGGACTCAGGATCCACTTTGCAGGCACCTGGGTGGTGGAATGGATAGAACCCTGGGCTTTAAATCAGAAAGACCTGAGTTTAAATCCAGCTTCAGGCAGTAACAAGCTGTGTGACCTTGGGCAATGTTACTTAATCTCTGTTTGCCTCAGTTTCCTCAATTATTAACTGGGAATAAGAATAGCACCTACTGCCCAGGGTTGTTATTAGGATCAATGATCTAATATTTGTAAAGGATTTAAGGCAGTGTTTGACACATAATAGGCTTTATGTCAATGCTTGCAATTATTATTTTTCTTACTAATAGCCTCATTGGTAATATTGTTGATAATTAATATAATGGTAATAATAATACTTTTATCATAAGCCTTTCAAGGACTCTTTGAGGTCCTAATTTGGCGCTTCTGAAATGAAGAAAAGTATTTAAAGTTTTTTCCTGAGGTGTCCAGCACAGAGGAAATTTGGGGGAATAGGGGTAAATACTGTCATTTTCCTGGTTTCTTTTTGCTTTGGAGTCTGAGGAACATCAACTGTTATTCTTCAGGGGAACTCATCATTAAGCTCATAGAAACAGTTGCTCAGCCTAATCCAGATCCCTGCATATCTTGGGGATGATAAGAACACAACCTGCATTGCATGGTGATGATGCTCTCCAGACACTTCCAGAATTGCTCCTTTTCCATAACTGGGAAAGAGGGTTTGTTGAATTATTTTGCTTCTAGCATGACTTTTTTCCTCTCCTCATAGATCCCTGAAGAGGCAATGTCTTTGGAAAATTCCTCTTCAGTGACTGAATTCATCCTTGCAGGCTTAACAGATCAACCAGAGCTCCAGCTACCCCTATTCCTCCTGTTTATGGGGACTTTTGTGATCACTATAGTGGGAAATGTGGGATTGATCATTTTAATCAGGATGAATTCTCACCTTCACACTCCTATGTACTATTTCCTCTTCAACTTATCTTTCATCGATCTCTGCTACTCCTCTGTATTTACTCCCAAAATGTTGATGAATTTTGTCCTAACCAAAAACATCATCTCTTATTCAGGGTGTATGGCTCAGCTCTTTTTCTATTGTTTTTTTGTTATTTCTGAAAACTATGTGTTGACAATAATGGCTTATGATCGTTATGTTGCCATCTGTAATCCATTGCTATATAATGTTATTATGTCCAATCAGGTGTGTTCATTGCTATTGGTTGGAGCATATGTAATGGGGTTTGCTGGTGCAATAGCCCACACTGGGTGCATGTTGAGATTGTCCTTCTGTGATGCCAACATCATAAACCACTACATGTGTGACATACTCCCTGTCCTCCAGCTTTCCTGCACCAATACATATGTCAATGAGCTGTTGGTTTTCATTTTTGTGGGCATTAACATCACAGTACCTAGTGTCACCATCTTCATCTCTTATGCTCTCATCCTGTCCAGTATCCTGAAAATCAGCTCCACTGAAGGCAGGTCCAAAGCTTTCAGCACCTGCAGCTCCCACATAATTGTGATCACTCTTTTCTTTGGTTCAGCTTCATTCATGTATTTCAAGCCATCTTCATCAGTGTCTGAAGACCAGGGGAAAGTTTCTTCAGTCATTTACACAAATGTGGTGCCCATGCTAAACCCCATCATTTATAGTCTTAGGAATAAAGATGTTAAGGTTGCCTTTAGGAAAACATTGAAAGGAAAAATATTTTCCAGAACAAGAGCAGGATTTTCATAATATGAGTTGAATTCAAGGGTCATTAGGTTCCTTTTCTTTCCTTGGTTAATAAAAACTCTCCCAGGATGGAATCTTTACCCAAATTCTTTTCTCCCTGTTCTCTATTGCTCATTCTAACACCAGGACTTACTTTCTTTGTTTTAAAGAGGCAGTGGAAAGTGCTGGCTTTAGAGTAAGCTGGTCAGGGTATAAATCCTGGATGTTCTTTCTCTGTGACCTTGGGCAAGTCCCTTACCCTTTGTAGGCTTCACATTTTTCATTTGTAAACATTGAAGCATTTGGACTATGTGGCTTCTAAGATCCTTTCTATCTATAAATCTTTGCTCTATAACCCTCTGTGAAAATGCAAATATCCCATGGACTCATTCAATAAGGTACATCTTAATTGTGGTAGGCTTTTCATTCTCTGCCTATTATTACTGATCAGCAATTCAGGAAGGCAATATATGAAAGTATGTTGCTGAGAAAATAGTAATAACATGTCCAAATGATGTAGACATAGTACAATTCTTTTACCTCCTTCTGTCCTGCCTCACTCAAGCAAGCAAAGTATAACTAACCTTATAGCCTTTTTGATAACTGCACTTTTGCGCTCTCAAAATTGTTGTCAAATTTGGATTGATGCACATAAATATAATTTATTCTTAATATGAAAACTCAAAGCAATTTCCATTCACTTTTTCCCTGATCCAAATCCCTATCCTTTTAGGCACCACTGCTTCTATTAGAAGATGATCCAGGTGTTTTCTCACTTCCACAATAGACATACAATAAGGCTGCTCTGGCCCAGAACTATAATTAGACCTTCTCAGCATGTCTATTTACAACTAGGACATTATGAAAAATTGACAACTAAGAGAGACCACTTTTGAAGAAAACATTTTCAGTTTCTGAAAAATTGCTAGTAGGAAACGTTTTTATGACAGTTACAATATGAGAGAGATTTGAGTAAGTTGATTTGACTTATAAACCTTCCTGAGGGAAGTTTGCTTTCTATTGTTAAATTGACTGAACCCTCATAAGTCAAAAGGCGTCTTTTTGGGGCTGTGTCCTATGACATTTATATGGCAAGTTAGGTGGTACAGTGGATAGAATCTTGACCCTGGAGACAGAAGGACCTGAATTCAAATCTTGCTTCAGACACTTACTAGCTCTGTGACCCTGAGTAAGTCACTTTACTTTGTTTGCCTCAGTTTTATCATCTGTAATATGAGCTGGAGGAGGAAATGGCAAACCTCTCCAGTATCTTTGCTAACAAAACCCCAAATAGAGTCACAGAGCATCTAATAGAATGCCAATACTCAACAACTTTATATTTATTATCAGAATCTTAATGGAAAGGTGGAAGAGACCAAGTCATTAAAGTATGTTTGGCATTGAAAACTCTTTATACCTTGGCCCCTTCTTCCTTTTCCAATTTATTCCTCTCCTCACACCCTGAATTAACCATAATGGCCTAAGTGTCCCTCCTGCATGGCATTCCGTCTTTATCCTCATGATTTGTACTAGCTCTCTGACACTTGTAGTACACTCCATTCTCACCCAAACTTCCTAGAGTTTCTAGTTTTCTTCAACTCATTTTGAGCACCACTTTCTTTATGAATCCATTCCAATTTCCATAGCAATTTTGTATATTTGTTGTTCATGAATGTATGGTTGCTGTACATACACCTGGACCATTGTTTCCTTTCATTTCTGCAGAAATGTTTTTCACCTAAACTGCCTTCTAAGATGATTTATTTAATCTTATCTGGGAACTTATCCTGAGGATGAATAGCTTATTTAAATTCTTTCATCTATTCAATAAATGAGATAAAGTAAATTCAGTTTCCCAGGAAATAAATTATTTTATTTTTTTCTCAGTCCTTTCTTCAGCTATCACAGGTAACAGTTCCTTCAGAATATAGTTTAAATTTTTACTATCTCAAGGCTTCTTCATAAAATTCTCTTTGTATTTCTTTGTAAAAGAGCAGTTAAGATAGTTCTAAAAAGAACTTTATTTGCGTATTATCCATGAATTCCTTATAGATCTTCATAGATCAAAGTTGAATCCCCCAATATTCCCCACCTCCAGTAGGAAGAATCCCTGATAGAGAGTTAGTTGTAACTGAAACTCCCTTTCTGCAACATTTCATTTGGCTCTGAAGATATGGTAAAAATATCTGTAGTCTCTGTGGGAGAGCCTAGTCAAATAGGTATGATAGTAATAATACATTAATATGCTAGTATATGTAATTAAGTAATGAATATTTTGGAGATGCATGTTCAATATATTTTTACTGTAGTTATGAAAGAACAAAAAGTTTGGAGATGACTCTATTCTAAAACATAGGACAACAATTTTAGAACTGGAAGGGACTTAGATTCCATCTAGGCCAATGCTGTCATTTTACAGAGGTTAAGTACTTGCCAGAGTGACATAGGTATTAAGAAAAAGGGTCAATATTTGAAGAGTTGAACATTATTTGAGGAGCAGTTTAGACTTCAAAGTTTTTGTTGCTGAAAAGGAGTATGGTATAGTAGAAAGAGTGCTGAGATCTCATCTCAAATACCAACTCAGATATTTAGTAACTATTTGACATTGGCAAACTTAACTTTTCATAGCTTAAGTTTCCTTATCAACAAAATAGGAATTATAGTACTATTTCAAAAAGTCGTCATGAGATCAACTGATAAAACATAAGAAAAATGTTTTACAAACTTTAAAACTCTCCATAAAAGCCCAGTATTATTTGTCTATTTATGTACTAATTTTCCTTCCTTCTTTTCCAATGGGGAACAATTAAAAATAGTATTGAGACAAGCCATCATCCCACTATATTTTTATATTGAATGCTCTACACACTGAAGTTCAAGTGGTTAAAATTATTGCTTTTTTTGTAGTTAGGTCAAAGGATGCAATCCTATTCTCGGCAGGGTTGTTAAAAGTATCCCTGGTACCACTGCAGTAGCAGACAGAACAATCAGGATATTACACACCTCTTTCTTGTTTTCATACATTTCTAATTTTCTTTGTTAGGCACTTATATTTTGAAGACTTTTGTTCCACATAGCTTGGAGTTTATGTGGATTTAGTAGATAAACATCAAAAAATTTTTGGCTCAAAACCATATCTGGTCAGTTGTGACTGTTCAGTTCTGGTATAGTTTATTGGTTACATTTCCCTTAGTTTGAGATCTTTATTTGTAGGATAGTGATTGTCATGTTTTCAATCCATGAAAAGTATTGAGCCTCTCATCTATAATTTTAGCCACCAGGTCATGTCTTGTGAGGCATTCTATAAGAGCTAAACTTTTAAATATTTCCTTGAGGTATTTCAAAGGTTTCCCGCTTTCCTTTCATAATTTGCATTTATCCTTGAGGAAAACCCTTACGTAATGTCTGATAACAATTCTGTGATCCTGAATTTCCTTCTATTTCTATAAACAAATACACATGACTAAGTTATTTATTCAACATTTATTTGTGGGAATATTATTGGATGAATTTATGTGTGTATTTTACATGGAAGAACTTTTGGTACCATCACTCTAGTGATAAATAGTGAAAGCTATTTAATTTGGTCTTTCATAGGTTCCATGTGGGGGTGACCCATTTTCAGTTATAATAATTCAACAAATCTAATGGAATCTACCCCTTATTATCTTTACTATTTATTATTTGATGAAATGTTCTTTACCTCTGTAAAGGTTATTTCTGTAAGTTTTTTTCCTGTTTATTATATGCTTTAAGAATGTGTATCAATCTTCTCAATCATTTTTATTTTGCATGGAAATCTGAATCTTTCTATAACTGCCACAGAATGATGATCCTTATTTTTCCATTAAAATTGTATGGACTTTTTTGATGATATTTTCCAAAACAGTTGTGGTCTATTTTAAAATTCATAACATATATACTCAGTCTCATATTTCATAGACATTAATTGCTTTTAACGTATTCTTCCTAATCAGCTTTGATTTTGGGGTGACAGTAATCTAAAATATTTAGTTATGACTTTCTCCTTGATATCCTTGTGCTTAACACCAAGAAATTTGTAATTATTACCTTCAAAGATTGTATGTATGTGAACTCTCAATTCAAGCTCACCCTTTTGGAATCAATTTACTTTAATTTGAGTCCAAATTATATTCTTTGACCATTAGAAAAAATATGCGACAAAGTGAAGGTCTTCTTTAATGTGTTTTCAAAGAAGCTGTATAACTTGATGTCTTACAAGTATATTGAGATATTGTACATGCACATTGATATTGTACATTGAGTAAGACATTTTGCTTTTATTTCCTTTTTAACTTTTAATTCTCATATTTTGCTATTTAATATTTTTAGTTTCCAACATCGATTTCCACAAGATTTTGAGTTACAAATTTTCTCCCCATTTCTACCCTCCCCCCACTCTGAGTTGGTACTTTGCTTTGGGGGTTTGCTTATGAGAAGGATCTTTTGATTCCCTGGTCAAGACTCAGTAGCCATACGTTCAGACCTCCCAACTGCTCAGATGTAAAGACTCTCCGGATCCAGTGATATATGTAAAGTGTATAGCAATATAGCTTTGATTCAGGTAGTTGAGAGCCCTTTTTGTCTTTATGCTAATTTTCTCTGCTTGTATTTTTCTAACATTCAGGGTGCTGACCCTCCCCTGAACTACTGAATGTAATTAAAAGTCTTTCCTTGAAAAGCATATCTAAGAACCTGTGCTAGCTGGACATCCTGGGTATGCTAGGGTGCTTGCTATTATATCAGAACTGGATCAATTTATGGTATAACACTGTTATAGAAATTTCGAAGACTTTTATCAATTGATGAAATGGTAAATGAGCATATATAGGAGGACAGTTAGTAGAACAGTGTAAAAATAAGCAACTTAGAAAGCTGTAACAACTACTATCAATGAAACTATTGATGATTGACTATTGATTCCAGAGAACTGATGATTAAATATACTAGTCATTATAGTGAGATGATAGACTTAGGATGTGGAATGAGACATATCTTCTAGTATAGGGGCATTGGAAGAAACTTGTTTTTCTTCTTTTGTACATTTCTTAATTTTTTTTTCCCAATTTGGTGGGGAGAGGGAAAGAAAATGGGTTTACATTCATTTAAAAATATAGAAGTGAGGATGTTACAGATCTGATATGATATATTCACTTTCAGATAATATCACTGTATTACTAATTTTGTTTAAAAGTTTTATTTGGTTACAAGAGTACTGACAAGAAGTAAAAACTTGTAAATGTAATGTTAAAAAGAAAACAGATCCATAAAACGTAAGGGTAAAAATTAAAAATAAAACACCAGTGTTCACATAAAAATAATAAAACCAATAAAAGATACTAGGTCTACAATTTTAGTACTATACTTCTAATATCAAAGGCAGTTTTATAATGACAATATTTGGGGTTTGTCATACAATAGAAGGAATGCTTTGTGATAGAAGGGGGTCTAATGATAGAAAGGTGATAAATCAGAATTTCCTTTCTTAAGTACTGGAAAATCATGAACAATTTGGTCCCAGTCAATTAGTGTAGAAGGTGAATTCTCATCATCTGCTTTACACCCACCTTCGCCAAAAACTTAAGAAACTACCATGATGCATAGTAATGATGTCACACATAGAATAATTCACCTCGTCAATCTTATCATCTTTATACAAATGAAAAAGAACGTTTGTTTACTGTCCTGGCTATTGAAAGATTCTACTCTATTAACATTTTTGCTTTTCTCATTATTTTTAATTTGTTGGAAAAGACCCAGAGTCTTGAATTCATGGAGTTTAATCTGGTCCTCTCCCTTAGGAAAAAAGTCATTGATTACCGAGGCTCCAAGAAAGTTGAGAGTAAGCTTTGGAATCCCCTAGAAGTCTTCTCCATTGATAGTTCCATTAACTGGGCTGAGGTAAATGGTGATTTGACTGGAAAATTCTCTCTCTCTCTCTCTCTCTCTCTCTCTCTCTCTCTTTCTCTCTCTCTCTCTCTCTCTCTCTCTCACACACACACACACACACACACATGCTCACACACAAACAATACCCCCTCCCCATCAACCCACCAAAGGGAATCCCCTGGAGCTGGGAGGTATATGGAAGGAAAATGTTAGGAGCGGAAAGGGAAAACACCACTTCTGAGGGTATGACTGGGGTAAGACTCAATAGTGTCAACTAATTAAAAGTGGCCCGTAAAAGGACATGAATGGCACTTTTCAGAGGAAGAAATTAAAGATATCTATAGGCATATGAAAAATTCTCTAAATCATTATTGATTAGAGAAACGCAAATCAAAACAACTCTGAGGTACTGGATCTCTCCTGTCAGATTCACTAACATGACAAAACAGAAAAATGATAAATGGTAGAGAGGATATGGGAAAATTGGAACACTGTTACATTGTTGGTGGAGTTGTGAATGGATCCAGCCATTCTGCAGAGCAATTTGGAACTATGTCCAAAGGGCTATAAAATGTGCATACCCTTTGACCCAGCAATACCACTTCTAGGACTGTATCCTAAAGAGATCACAGAAGTGGGAAAGAGAATTGTATGTACAAAAATATTTATAGCAGCTTTTTGTGGTAGCAAAGAATTGGAAATCAAGGGGATGTTCATCAATTGGGGAATGACTAAACAAGCTGTGATATATGAATGTAATGGAATACTATTGTACTATAAGAAATGGGGAAGATACGGACTTCATAATAACCTGGAAAGAACTATGTGATATGATGCTGAATGAGAAGAGCAGAACCAGGAGAACATTGTACACAACCACAGATATATTGCTTCTTTGATGACTACCTTTGATACACTTGGCTCTTCTCAGCAATACAAGGTTCAAAGACAGCTCCAAAGGACTCATGATGGAAAGAGCTATCTACATCCAGAGAAAGAATTAGAAAGTCTGAATGCAGATTGAGGCAAACTATTTGTTCTCTCTCTTTTTCTCTTCTTTTTTGGTTTTGTTTCTTCTTCCTCATGATTCATTCATAATTCTTCTTTACAACTTCACTACTGTGTAAATAAGTCTAATGCGAAGCTATATGTAGAAGATATCTTGAATTCCATGCCATCTTAGGGGAAGGAGGTAGGGGAGGGATGGGAAGAAAATTTGGAACTCAAAAACTTGTGGAACTGAGTGTTATAAACTAAAAATAAAAAATCTAAAAAATTTTTAAAAAAGAAAAAAATTTAAAAATTATCAAAAAAAAATTTAAAAAGTGGCCTATGAACACTGTATAAATCATATCCAATTGTATTTTTGAACTGAGGTAATAGATAGAGGAGAATCAGGATAAAATTTGTGCCTATCAACAGGGAAGAATGAATGAAAAATCATTTCTAGAAAGTCCTAAAAACTATACTAATTCTGGGATTATAAAAAACAACAAAAAATTAAGACAGCTCCTACTATAAAGGAGTTTCCATTAAAAAAAAGTTTTCAAGATGGTGGAGTGGTGAACCTTTTTGTCAAACTCTCCAAACACAGCCTTCTATACAACTTAAAAATGTCAAACTAAATTATGAGAAGGAAACCCAAGAAAAAGTTGCAGGGAGTTATTTTTTTAGCCCAAGGCTTCTTAGGAAGACAGGACAAGAAGACTCCAGACACTGGTGAGGGGGCTGGCTGGGAGTGTAGTGCAATAGAAGTGCCACCAACTGTAGGTCTTAGAGGAAGTGACAGCATCAGGGGTGATGGCACCAGGAATGCCCAACACCCAAGGATGGCAAAGGAACTAAACAAGTGGTTAGGAAAAGATTCCAAGTGACACTTGTGCTAGCCTGGGTCACAAGATGAGGCACTATTTGCCTGCTCTGTCCCCTGTTACCTGGTTGTGGGGTGCAATTTCAGGACAGAGAGAAGCAATTGTAGACATGAGGGAGCAAGTGTTCTGATAATATCACTGTATTATTAATTTTATTTAACAGTTTTACTTGGTTACAAGAGAACTGACATGAAGTAAAAACTTGCTTGTGTAAGTACCACGTCACAGACCAGGAAGACAGAGAGTAAACCTCTCCATGTATCACATGACTTTGGAGGCACCATATATATCTAAAGGTGCCCATTGAGCTTTAAAGACAGCAGAACCTCATTAAAGACAGAAACTCAGACTAGACTTCACCCACATGCCCTCAAATGAGTGAAGCCTAACTCTAACCTGAAGTCTAAAGTCAAGAAAGATGTAACGGCGCGAGTTAAAGCCAACGCCCACCCTCCCTGGACCTCCACGCCCAGGGCTGTTGAGGTAAACTCAGGGCTCTGAGGTAAGGGTGGGACAAGATAGAGTCAGGAGGAAGGGTCTCACCCTTGTTGGCAATGTGGTGCCAGGTTCTTTTCCAGATTTACCTGTGCACAGGTGAATTATGGGGAGAGCACGGGAAGGAAAGGGGAGGAGAGTAGGAGGAACCAGGGCAGCCCTAGTGCTATGTAATCAAAGCTATAAAAGTTTGGCTACTAACCTGAATAAACGGAGCTGCTTACCATCTTATGCCTCCTGCCTCGTTCATTGTGCGTGAGATCAGGCCTTTGCTGGACAAAGGCCTGGGAGTCTGGGGTAACAGGGACCCCAACAGAAAGAGGCTGAAACAATGAGTAAAGACAAAAAAGAACTTGACTACAAAAAGCTACTACGGTGACAGGAAAAAAATCTACAATTAAAGCCTTAAAGAAAAATACAGATTGAATACAAATCTGAGAAGAATTACTAGAAGGCTAAAGAAAGAGATAAAAAATGTAAAAGTCATTTTAAAATCAAAGTGGGAGAGAAAAATTGGAAAAAAGAAATGAAAGAGATGCAAGAAACCTGTGAAAAGAGAATTAGGAGCTTGGTAAAAGAGGGACAAATATGTTAAGGAAAACAGCTCTTTAAAAATCAGAATTGATGGAACTGGCCCAGTGGTAAAATAGATGCAAATCATCACTGAAGAAAATAACTCCTTAAAAGTTAGAATTGGTCAATTGGAAGCTAAAGATTCCATGAGACATTGCGAAACAATAAAACAATGTCAAAAGAATGAAAAAAATAGAAGAAAATGTGAAATATTTCACAGAAAAACAACTGACAGGGACGACTGAGGAGAGATGATTCTCAAATTACTGGACTACCTGAAAGCTATAATAAAAAAGAATCTAGATATCATATTTCAAGAAATTATAAAGGAATGCTGCCCAGAATTCTAGAAACAAGGGGCAAAGTAAAAATACAACGTATCTACTAATCACATCTTGAAAGAATCAAAAAAAAAAATGAAAACTCCTAGGAACCCTATAGCCAAATTGCAGCAATCTCTGACCAAGGAAAAATATTGCAAAAAGCCTGAAATAAGTAACTCTAATACTGTGGAGCCACAGTCAGGATCACAGATCATGCTACTAATATGAAGGAGCAGAGGGCTTGGAATATGATATTCTAAAAGGCAAGGAAGCTAGACTCACAATCAAGAGTAACCTACCCAGTAAAATTGAATATAATCCTATGGGGGGAAAATAAATATTTCAAGATATAGAGGACCTTCAAGAATTCTTGATGAACTAAATAGATAATTTGATGCTCAAACACAAGACTCAAGAAAAATATTAAGCATAAATATGAATAAGAAATCATAAGGTTAAACTGTTTATAACCCTATATGGGAAAATAATCCATCTAATCATGAAGAACTTTACCATTACTAGGACAGCTTGATGGAGTGCATGAATGTACATCTATTATATTGAGATTATCTCCAAAGAAAAATGGAAGGATAGGAAAGACAGATGCACTGCAGGAAAGGAGAAGGCAGTAGAAGAATAGGGAAAGTTATCTCACGAAAAAAAGAAGTACAAGGAATAATTTTTAAAATAGAGGAGTAAATGGGTGGTGGGTAGACAACGCTTGAAGCTCAGTGTCTTGGAACTTGTTGGAAGACAACAGAATACACACACACATGCATGTACATATATATGTATACATACATATGCACACACATTTCTTTGTTTACGCACACAATTGGGTATAGAAATTCCTTGAGGAATGGGAGGGGAAAAATCTAAGAGAAAGGAGGAGAGTGATAAGAGGCAAAGTAAATTAAGGGAGCCAGTAGTCAGAAGCAAAATAGACTTTTGTGGAGGGCATACGGTAAAAAAATGCCAGAAAGATAAAAGATGAGAACAGGATAGAAGGAGATACATAGTTAGTAATCATAACTGCATGTGAATGGGATGAACTCATCCATAAAAGACAAGTGGTTGGAAAAATGGATTAGAAATCAGAATCCAAAATATGTTGTCTACAAGAAACTCTCTTGAAATAGAAAGACAAGAGTTAAAATAAGGGGCTGGAGTGGAATCCATTATTTTTCAATTGAAGTTAAAAAGTCAGGGGTAGAAATCATGATCTCAGGTGAAGAAAAAGCAAAAATAGACCTAGTTTAAAAAGATAGAGAAACCACATTTTATACTAAAAGGTTATCATGGACAATGCATTAGTATCAAACATAAGTGAATCAAATTCTTGAAGGAAAACCCAAGTGAGCTACAGGAGGAATATACAATAAAACTGTACTAGTGAGGACCTCTATCTACCCCTTATAGACTTAGATAAATCTGACCAAAAACCCCAAAAACAAAGAAGTTAAGGATGAATAGAATTTTAGAAAACTTAGATATGATAGACCTCTGGAGAATATTGAATAGAAACAGAAAGAAGTTTACCTTTTTCTCAGCCATACATGGTCCCTTCAAAAAATTGATCATATATTAGGGCATAAGAACCTCAGAAACAAATGCAGAAAAGCAGAAATATTAAATGTACTCTTTTCAGATCATAATGCTATAAAATAATGTTTAGTAATTTGAGACAGATTTAAATTGATTAGAAATAAATTTATCTGTAGGAGTACTAAAGAATGAATTGGTGAAAGAAAAAAAAACATAGAAAGAATCAATAATTTCATTAAAGATATCGCAATCAAGATAACATGTCAAAATTTGTGGGATGCAGCCAAAGTGGTACTTAGGGGAAAATTTATATATCTAAATACATCAGTAATTGAGAGAAAGAGCAGATCAGTGAATTTGGTATGCAACTAAAAATAGAAAAAAAAAAACAAATTGAAAGTATTTAAGTAGAAATAGAAATCCCAAAGTAGAGATACTGAAAAATCAAAGGAGAGGTTAAAAAAATGAAAGTTAAAAAAAGCCATTGAATTGACAAATAAAAGTAGGACTTGGTTTTGTGGGAAAAACCCAGTTTGATGCCTAATTTGATGAAAAAAGGTGAAAAATAAACTATTGATGAATTTTGCTTTGTATATACTTTCTGTAGTATTCCTTCTTTTCCTCCTTCTTCTAGAGAACTATCCAATACAAGACCCAGCATTATACATCAAAAATATCTGAAAATATGTGTAATGAACTAGTGTATACTTTCTGCCTCTACAAAAGGATAGGATAGGGACGTCTTTTGGTTTCTCTTCTTTCAGAACATTGCTTGTTCTTTATAATTTCCCAACTTTTATTTTGATTTTTGTAGTTATTCTTTCCATTTACATTTTAAAGTAATTTTTATTTGTTTTCTTGGCTTATCTTACTTCATTCTGTATTAGCTCATGTAGATCTTTCTATATTTCTCTGTATTTATCTCATTTGTTCTTCTAAATAATAATATTCCATTATATTCATGCACCACAACTTATCTTAAGACAGTAGTATGTTTCCTAGACAGCAGTTACTTGTTTCTTTACTTCTGGATAAATCTTTATGTATCAAGATGCCCTCTATGGTCAAGATCCTTATATATAAGTCTAATGAATGTTTGACTCATGACACCAGGTAAAGTTTGCAAGGTAACAGTCTTCTTCAGTAAATACAGAGTGTCCAAGTAAAGTCCTTTTTGAGGGTGGGTCCTTCTCCCCACACTGCCATTTCAGGCTTCCACCCAATAACCTCAGGAACTGGCATGCTTTATTTAGTAAAGTCTCAAAACAAATGAAAAAAGTCCAAATAAAGTTCTCTTGGGGGTCTGTTCTTTCCACACTGCCATTGCAAGTTTCCTCTTGGCACCCAAATCCCCAACTCAGAGGAAAAGTCCAAATAAAGTTCTGTTGGAGGTCTGTTCTCCCCACATTATTCCAGACTCTGATTCCAAGTCCTGAAGGGTGGCTTGGGGATGTGTTCTCCCCACACTGTTCCAGCCCCTGCTTCCAAGTCCTAAGGGGCAGCTGGGCAACAAATACAATAGGGTGGGGTCATTGGGGGGTCCAAGGCTCTTCCCCCCATCATAGACAACTCCCCCTCTCCCTCCTGGGCCCCAAACAGTCCCAGGGGAAGGCAGCAAAAAAAACAAACTCAGAGCCTTACTGCAAAGTTTCCATCTTGCCCCAGCACTGAATTTTAAGCCCCTGGGTTTCTGGTCATCCAGCTCCTGCTGGCCTCTCCTGGCTTCTGCCTGAATCCTGATGTAGACAGTTCTCCACCTTTGTGCTCACCTCACCAAAGTTGGCTCAAAGGCAGCTCACTGCTCTGACCTTTCCAAAGTTCTCATGCAAGCAGTCTTCTACTCCATCTGGGTCAATATGTCAGCAGCCACTGTCCACTTCTTCCTTCTCCTCATCAGCTGCTCCCACCAAATCTGCATGATGGTCATTCTCTGATTTTTCTCTCAAGTCTGTACCAAGGCAGTTCTCTGCTCCTGTTTTAAAACTCCACATACAATACAATCTCAAGGCATTCACCCTTTTGGCAAAGTCTGGAGTCCACTCAAACCCTTGCCCTGGCCATCCACACCCCCAAGCATTGTCTTGTTCTCCTCCTACAACCTCTGCTCCAGCCTGTCTCCTCTGGAGTGCTAGTGGGGTAGGGAAAAGATAGGAAAGGTTATTTCCCAGGGCCACCACTCTGGGCTCCTGGGAAACCATTCCCATCACTGCTACTTGCCCTGTTTTCCTTCAGGCCTCTGGGCCTCCACAAAACCATAGCCACCACAAACACAAAGAGCAGCCCAATAACTGGGAAACATTTAACTCAGTACCCCTTAACTGCATACTTTCCTTTTAATCTGCAGATCCTGCATGACTACACCATTTTGTAGCAACAATTCGGCTAGCAGCTGTTGTAGGGTGTAAGCAATAAGACCTGCCAGCACAGGTTCTTTTGATCTGCTTTACTAAGGAAATTAACTTTAAGGGGTCAACAATCTCACTTTAATTAAACATACAAATATCATTCACTTAGTTCAGGAGGAAAAGCCAGTAACCTGAACTTCAGAGCAAATACAAACAAATTACAAACATAGATTATAAACACACCAAATACAAACCAACATCTGGGTTAGCAAAGCTGGGGGGCAGTTACAATGGCTTGCCCAGAGTCACACTCCACTCTTCCAGGGAGTGAGAGCCCCAAAGGAAAAACATCAACCTCTGCGTTCTTAGTTTTTCATACAAGGCCTTTTATGATCTGATAAAATGCTATTTTTTCCAGCTCTATATCCTAGTTGTTTCCTAATGGCATTGTCCATGAACATAATAGAATATTATTGTTCCATAAGACATAATGAAATGGATACCTCCAGAGGAATCTGGGATGACCTTTATGAAATGACGCAGAAAGGAATGAGCAGAATTAGGAGACCAATTTGCACAATGATAACAGTACCACAGAGAAAGAAAACTTCGAAAGACTTTAGAACTTTGATCAATGTAATGATAAACCATAGGTAATGAAGATGAAATGTTCTACTCAGCTTCTAATAGAGTAGTGCTTAATTTAAAATACAGAGAGAGATTTTGAGTTTTGGACATGACTAAAATGGGGATTTGTTTGGTAGGGCTATGGATATATGTATTAAGGGAATTATTTTTTGAGGTTTTTTAAAAAGCAATTTTTAAGGAGAATGGGTAGGAATTCAATACAAGAAGTAATAATATACAACAAGCATTTATTAAGTACTTACTATGTGCTAAGCACTTACGTTGTGCTTAGCATTAGTGTTACAACTACTAAAAAGAAGAAAAATTCTTTGCTCCCAAGGAGCTTACAATATAATGGGAAAAGGCAATATACAAAAGGAAAGCTGAAAAAGCATGGGGGAGGGGAACAGAAAGCATGAGAAAGGATAGGCATGATGTTGAATCTAGAAAATTTGAAGCACAGGTAGGAGAGGCATGAAGATTGGTTGGCCTGGGCTCTTCCTCAAAATGGAGGCCACAAGAGGGACTCGCAAGTGGGAAAAAGGGGGCCAGAATGGTTGAAAGATATTTCAGAGTGAGAAGTTTGAAGAAGTCACTGGATATTACAGGATAAGGAGGCCTGAGGTGCTGAGGCAGCTGAGGTATGCTTGTAAAGTTTTGGCAAATTAGTGTCAGAGGTAGGATGGGAATGAAGATGGCAGGAAGGGCTTTTAAGTAATAAGACAGCATGAACAGATATACAAATGGGAAATTGCAGGGTATGGTGGTCCACTTTGCTGCCATATAGAAAGCTTAAAGGGAACTCCTATGAAATAAAACTAGAGCAGTGTGGCAAATTTCCAATCCAGGAGAGTTCTCAGGGTCGACAGGATGGATCTGTAGACTAGGAGAGCCCCTAGCACATTGGAGCTGCACCAGACCACACCAAAGCTGAAGCAGCTGTGGGAATCAGTCAGTGATCCAGACTGAGAGAACATTGGGCACGTGAAACTGGTGGTGGTCCCCAGGCCTCCCAGCCCAGGACGGGAATCTGTCAGAGCTACAGGAAGAAGCAGCACAGCACCTGAGGCTGCAAGAACAACTATTCCAGAGGTTTGCAGCCAGGAATCTAAAGGTTTGAAACGCGCCTTCTTGAACTTCCAAGAATCATAATGGGCAGCTAAAATGGCTCTCATCCCTCCCACCCTCCCTAACCCGGATAATACTCTTTGGGAGAAACTTTGAAATGTAAGAGCCAGAAGTGGGGCTTCAGTAGCCTTTTAGCTTGAGAAGTTGGGGAGACAGCCATTATCATGGAGGTAGAAGGAGACCAGTGCAAGAAGAGGAGTCCCAGGAGACCTCACCTCAGCAGAACAGTGGTAGTTCTTGAGCCTTAGGAGGGCAGAGCCAGCAATCATCAACACCAGGACCCCAGACTTGCCTTTGCACAGCCAGGGGAAGTGGCGGATAATGTGCAGAAAATGGCTGTACCACAGTACTAAGAGAAGAGGAGTCTTCCAGCAGCCAAACCACCCCCTCTCCCACATCTCACAAAACTAGAGGCTAGAACACATAAAGCCAATAACTATGCCTACAATTCCCAGAACAAGAAGCCTGGGACAGAGTCCCCTGAACCCCAGAAGAAGAAATCCACTTTAAAGCCAGGAAAAAGTTAAACAACATGAAGAAGAACTCCAGGAAACCGAGGACTATCGATTCTTTTACTGGAGACAAGGAAAATCAAAATACCAGTTTGGAAGAGGACAGCATGGATGCTATACCCACATCTGAAACCTCAAAAGGGAATGTGAACTGGTCTCAAGCCCAAAAAGCATTCCTGGAAGAGGTCAAGGAGGATTTTAATAACCAAATTAGAGAGGTTAAAGAAAAAATAGAAAAAAAATTCACTGATGAAAACAAATCTTTAAAGAGTAAAATTGACAAAATGACTAAGGAGATTCAGAATCTAGTTAGATAAAATGATATCCTGAAAAGCAAAATAAACCAAATGGAATAGGAGGCCCAGAAGTAAAATGAAGGCAACAATTCATTAAAAATTAGAATTGGGCAAGTAGAAGCTAATGACTCTATGAGGCGTCAGTCAGTCAGAAAAAATCTAAAGACTGAAAAAAATGGAATATCTAATTGGAAAAACAACTAACCTGCAAAACAGATCCAGGAAAGACAATCTAAGAATTATTGGTCTACCAGAAAGCCATGATGAAAAAAGAGCCTGGACAGTATCTTTCAAGAAATCATCAAAGATAACTGCCCAGAGGTCCTAGAAACAGGGCAAAATGGTCATCAAAAGAATCCACTGATCAAGCCCTGAAAGGGATCCCAAATTGAAAACTCCAAGAAATATTATAGCCAAATTCCAGAATCATCAGGTCAAGGAGAAAATACTGCAAGCAGCCAGAAAGAAACAATTCAAATATTATGGAACTACAGTCAGGATCATGCAGGATCTTTTAGCTTCTACAAAAAATGACAGGAGAAATTGGACTATGATATTCCAAAAAGCAAAGGAGCTTGGACTACAACTAAGGCTCTTTTTGTAGTAGCAAAGAATTGGAGATCAAGGGGATGTCCATCAATTGGGAAGTGGCTGAAAAAGTTGTGGCATACGAAGATAATGGAATACTATTTTGCATTAAGAAAAGGGGAAGATACGGACTTCATAATAACCTGGAAAAACCTACATGATATAATGCTGAGTGAGCAGAGCAGGAGCAGGAGAACATAATACACAACCACAGATATATGGATTCTGTGATGACTAACCCTGACAGATTTTGCTCTTCTCAGCAAGACAAGGTTCAAAGAAAACTCCAAAGGACTTACAATGGAGAGAGCTATCTACATACAAAGAAATAACTATGGAGTCTGAATGCAGATTGAGGCACCCTGTATGCTCTCCATTTTTTCCCTTGGTTTTTCTTTTTTTTTTCTCTTTTGTTTTTTTTGTTTGTTTGTTTCTTCTTTTTCATGATTCATTCCATTGGTCGTAATTCTTCTTTACAACTTAACTATTATGTATTTTATTTCAATGTGAAGTTATGTGTAGAAGATATATCGGATTCCATGTCATCTTGGGGACAAGGTAAGGGGGGAAGAAAATAAGGAACTCAAAATTATGCTGAACTGAGTGTTGTAAATAAATAATATATAAATAAATAAATAAAGTTTACACCTCAAAAAAGGTTAAATTAAATATTGCTTGATCACTTTATTTTTTCCTACAAAAGCTCTTTATTCAGTGAAATTTCTTCTCTTTTATTTCCATTTTTGGTAACTTCTTGTTTGATTTTTCAGGATTTTTATTTTTATTTAAATAAGTAGTTTTAAAGGTTTTTTTCTAGGAACCATGATGGAGTGCATAGTGGAAGAGGTTGTATCACAGTATGTGGATTATTGCCATGCTGCTCTTACCAAAAAGCAAAATTGACTGACATCTGAAATTTTAACTCCTTCCTTAATTTATGCATTCCTTTTCAAAAATCAAAACAAGAGTCAGCCTGAAGAAATTGATATTTTATTGGAGTTGGGGGTGGATAGACCAATACATACCTATAGAAATAAGTACAACATATATGTTTGTGTGTGTATATGTGTGTGTGTGGGTTAGCATAAGCTTTCATATGTCCAAGTGGTGCGCGAGGGTAGAGGATCTAACTTCTTTAAAATCTTGATATCCCTGGCTTTGTTATTACACATGTTAAGGAAGATATTTTCCTCTGGACACCAATAGGATAACTCCATCTAACTACTTTGATTCCATGTTGACAGGAGAACATGGATGTATCTTCCTGAGAGCTCAGTTTGAGCCTGTAATGCTCTGATCTCATATTTTGCTTTTATTCTCTGAATCACGAAGAAAAGTCCTAGAGATGGTGGCTGCATAAAATGTTGTTCAAGAGAGAAATTCTCAGAATGAAAGTTAGAAGAAAATGGGTGAAGTCCCATGTGTGAATTTAAAGGCTGAGTAGAAAACTGAATCCCTTAGGAGAAAAAAATTAACTTCTATGTTACAGTGTGTAAACACAGACATTGTAATGAGCACTCCCTGAAGAGTCTGATTCCAGGGAGAAAACACGCTCAATCCTCCCTGTTTCCAACATAGTCCACATGAAGATCATATCCAGAATAAAACCTTCAGTTTCCTATCACCTGTTGATTATGGTGACACCTCTAGGCACCATT
The DNA here is from genome assembly GCA_028646595.1 of Phalanger gymnotis. Lineage (NCBI taxonomy): Eukaryota > Metazoa > Chordata > Mammalia > Diprotodontia > Phalangeridae > Phalanger > Phalanger gymnotis. The sequence goes on along the minus strand of CM053622.1, from coordinate 683,048,766 downwards.
TCCTCCCCTAAATCTGGAGCAGGTGAAGGTGAAGTCATAGACACAATCTGTGATCTTTATAGCTCAAAGCATCTCTTAATTCAGTCAAGAGGCTGAGGTTTATGCTCTGATTGCTTCAGAAGAAAAGAGAGTAGAAGAGGGAGAATCTCTGCTCACCCTTATCAGAATTATTTCTCCTTCAGAACTCAGGGGCTCAAAACCAGTAAAGTCCATAACTGAAGTGCCTAGGCAGGAGAAGGGTGAGTGTGTAAGACATTACTTTTTGATTTTCTCCATTTATTTTGTCCTCTCTGCTTTACCAAGCAGGGGAATTGAGGATTCTTTAAACTATGTCCCTAAAATTAGCCAATGACATGCAAAGGTAATGTGGACTTTGACAATGACAGTCCCTCAGCTCCATAGGACTCTATACTCTGAAAAAGGGACTCTGAATCCAGTCTGAAGGCATTTGGACTTTAAGTCAGAAAGACCTGAGTTCAAAACTAGCTTCAGGCACTAACAAGCTTGGACAATTTCACTTAGTCTCTTTTTGCTTCAGTTTCCTAAAATATAAATGGGATAGGAATAACATCCACTTTCCAGGGTTGTTATGAGGATCAAACGATTTAATACTTGTAAAGGATTTAAGGCAGTGCTTGACACATAGCAAGTTCTATGTCAATGCTCTCAATGGTTATTTTTATTACTAACAAATTTATTGGTAATATTGTTAATAATTAATATGATGTTAATAAAAATACTTTTACTACAGGAATTTGCGGAACTCTTTGAGGTGTCCAACATAGGGTATATTGTGGGGGATGGGGGAAAATACTCCTATTTTCCCTGTTTCTTCTTGCTTTGGAGTCTAAGGAACATTAACTGTTATTCTACAGGGGAAGTCAGGAAGTTTTCTACAATTATCCAGCTCATGGAGACAGTTACTCAGCCCAATCAAAATCCCTGGATATCTTGGGGAAGATAAGAACAGAACCTGCATGGTATCGTGATGATGTTTTCCAGACACTTCTAGAATTGCTTCCTTTCCATAACTGGGGAAGAGGGCTTGTTGTACTTATTTTGCTTCTGGTATAAATTTTTCCATCTCCTCACAGATCCTTCAAGAGGAGAATGTCTTTGGAAAATACCTCTTCTGTGACTGAATTCATCCTTGCCGGCTTAACAGATCAACCAGAGCTCCAGCTACCCCTATTTCTCCTGTTTATGGGGACTTATGTGATCACTATAGTGGGAAACATGGGATTGATCATT
>CM053622.1:683009576-683047015 GCA_028646595.1 Phalanger gymnotis | reverse complement strand
ACATGCCCTAGTTCTAGATAAAAATAATGTTAGATTGCCCAGTAAGATAACACAAAAGAACTCATATCTAATACTGACTACTTGCTCTGATCACAGAAATTTGCTATAGAAGGAAAAAAAAGCAGGGACATGTGACACGCCAAATATGACAGGATAAAACATCCTTGGCTTTGTTTATAATCCAGATATAGTTATGATTCTTTAAATTTTGATCACCAAACCTTTTCCACATAATTGAGAAAAAAGAAAAGAAAACTAAACATACTATTGTAAATACTATCTCTAAGCAATAACATCAATAGCTTAATTAATGATTTCCCAAATTTCCCAAATGATATCAAAACAATTAAAGACAAAGTTTGGTAATTTAAGATGTCTTAAACTACAATTCTTGACCTAATAACATTTAGATTATAAAAGAAATTGCTTTTCTAATGACACAATTGACACAGCTGCTTGCCAAGTTATGCAATAAGAAAAATTTTAGAAATATAACAATATCATAAACAATTATCATCTATTTAAACTTGAAAACCAAAACCAATTAATTTCCATTTAGGTGGCTTTACCTCAGACAGATATGACCCGAAATTGCCTGATAACAGAGAATCATTCATCTCATCACCAAAACTTCACATTGAAGAAAATCCACATAAAGTTAATGAATATGAAGCAATTATTTTTAACTTAAAACAGTTCACATTCAAATAGCATTTATTTTATGCCAAGCATTGTGCCAAGCACCTTTACAATCATGTGATCTTTGTAATACCCCTGGGAAGGGATTCCACCACCATCCCCTTATTGAATAGTAAACTATAGTAAATAGAATTTTCTTGGTGCTGTATAGTTAATACATTTCTCAATGCCAAATAACGATATGCACTTTTTAAAAAAAATTTCAAACATGAATTTCTATGTTCCATTCACATTTTTCTTGGGAAAGTTTTACAAATAGTTTGCAATCACCTATTATAATTAGATAGATTTAAAATGTGCTGGGCCAGTATTCTGACTACTTCTTTTGCCTCGGGTAAAGAGGAAGCCTAAGAAATTTGAATCATTGCTAACAAAGTATAGTCAGTTTCCCTTCTAGGCAGAGGGGGTTGATAATTAATTGAACAGCAATACTAATAACTCACAATAATCAATATCCTTACCCTAATCAATATCCATATAAGATTTAATAGAACCCACCCATAAATCTAGCCTGAACGGTGGGTGGACATAATTTCTTTATCTCTCCAAAACTTTATTGGTTTTTAACATTAAAACAGTAATTCCAAAAATCCGAGTTAACAATCTTACAAGTTTCATAAGCGCCGGCCGAATTGTTTTAGCTGTGACCTTCTACTAACTACAGGTAAAGGTAGGAATACCTAGTTTACCAAATGGCAATTAGAAAACATTAGGCAGCGTTAGCAAGGCTGAGAAAGTAACTTCACCAGTTTTACACAATTGTTTTCATTTTTTAGTATCAACAAAATTCAAATTAAAAATTTTCTTGTCTAACACTATTTTTAGCTCACAACATTTGCTCAAGTTTTACAATATAGGTGAATTTTACTACAATTTAGAAGTACAATAACAATACAAACAGAAAAATTTCACATGACATTAATTGCATTCCCAAATCATTACATATATTGGGCTTACCAAGCATAGAGGCTTTTCTTCTCTTACCATAGTTGCAGAATTTGGCTGTGGATAGGGGTGGTCAAGCCAGGGATTTGGGAAAGGGGAGAGGGACTAAGGACCGAGGAGTGCTGGGAAGCTGTAGAGTCCAGCACCTGAATGAAAGGTCTGAGGAGTCATTGAGGAGGGTCCCTGAGAGATCTTTACTTTCTAATAAGGGTTGATGGGTTTGGAAGACTAGGAGCAAAAATTCCAGGTTCCAGTGGTGTGGGAGCAAGGACTTGGGGGATTGGGAGGAGAGGTTCCTCTGTTTACCTATTGCCTAGAAATGTGGGCTTCAGGGTGCCCTGAGGTCCCCAATATAGTTGCTATTCCTCCCCACTTTTTCTTTTCCAGGTGGGGGAGGGTAACTCAAATTTCCTACCATTACTCTCTTCTTTTATCTGATCTGGGATGAGAGAAGTTTATTTTAGCTGCTCTAATATTCACTCAAGTAAACTTCACTTTTGTGTTCACTCTTTAAAAATTTTTGTGAAAGTGGGAACTTTGAATTTTCCAGTCAAAGGTGAGTGGGACTCTGGAAAAGATCCAGTGGTACCATGTCCCTTCTCCTCGTACTGGGGAACTGAAAGTGTCTCTTTTTCAGATCTATGCAATTTCCCAATTTGCCTTAGTTCCAAATAGCATAATAAATTCTGACTTACCAGAAGTCAAATTAGAACACCTATCACATAAATTTAAGGGAAAAGTTCCCGCTTTCTTTTGTATCTCTCTTCACATCCCAAATTGCCCAGATCTGGAATGGAAGGAGAAACAAAGAGCATTTTTTCCAATACCAGACTTTTTGCTTTCAAAACCTCTATTTACACTGTTTGTGCAAATAGATTATACCTTCCTACACATGCCTCTTTCTTACATGATTAAATTTCTTGCTTTTCCTTTCTGGTGGACTTTGATTAAAGACCCTTTAAAACTGCACATACCTTATTTCTAATTCTGACCTGACACTTCTCTTTTCCATCATATAACCTAAACAAGAAAACATTTTCTCTCTCTTTCTCTCTTCCCCGCCCTTCTGCTCCTCTGAGGAGACTGGAGTCAGGGAGGGAGAGAAAGAGATAGTGGACATAACAGGGTGTCAGATTACACACTCACACAGAAACACAGACACAGAACACAGACAGGAAACACAGAGAGGATTCTTTTAGAAATCCCTTTTACAATTTAGATCTTGCTTGGCCTCTGGAATGTAATGGATGTCAGGTGCCATGCTTTATTGGGGTCATGGAGATGCTGCTTTAAGATGATCTGGGGCAGATCCCCAGTTGGTTTCTTCCAGTTTTTTAAGAGACATCTTTCTCTTGCTAGCTTCTTCAGAACTTTCATATAATGTTATGTTATGTTCCCAAATGCATGGATTGGATTTATATTGAGGAGTTGGGGGAGGGACTGAAGGAAGCTTCATTCTTTCCTCTGGATCATATTCTAAGTTGCTTTTTTCCGGTATCTTGTCCTTGGAGTCTAACAAGTGTGCAAGTCCCTCCTCTTGCTCTGTTCCGGTAGCCACACCTGTCTTTACAACTTTTGTTTTGAGGAACTTCAGTGTATATAGTGTTGAGACTTCCTTAAGGATGTGTATGAAGTCCTTGACTTTTCTCAAATGAATTGTGCATCCTTGCTTCTTGCTAAGCTTGTGAAGTATTCTACAGAATGTTTCTAAGTCCTTAGAGTCTGTGAAGGATGCAGACTGCCTCATGATGAGTGGGGGTACTCACCTTCCCAATTCAGGTTTTCCATGGAACGCAATTCTGCGTTGCCTGCCTATGCTTCTCCCGGGGCTGAAGACACTTCCTGGGAGCGCTTCTTCTGCGCTGTGCTCCTAATTGGGCACTCTGGGGATGTGGTGGATGTTAGTGGCAACACGCCTTGCTCCGTGTTGGGCGCCACTTGTTGGGAGTCTCTACCATCTGCCTCCTGCTCCTGACCAGCAGGAGGGAAGAATCTCACAGACAATGAATGAAGTGGGAGGCAAGATGGTGGGCAACTCCATTTATTGTTACAGCAAGCAGGATTTTTATGCAGTACTAGCCTTCGTATCTGGGTGCAAGCAAGCTTGTGCACGATCCTCTAAGCCTATCAGGAGCCCCAGGGCCATGCATCACAGTTCGTGGACAGCTTGTGTCCAGTGCTGATTTGGAAAGGGGAGCATGTGCTGTTCACAGCCTGCCTTATCAGAGGAGGAGGAGCCGAGCCTGACTGTGTAGCCCCAGATAATTCCTATTTCCCACGGGACTGTCCTTGGGCCTCGACTCCCAATCTTATCAGGCTCTCAAGAGCCCCTTACAACTTTTCACATTTAGTTCAATTCTTTTCTGGTTGGGTCTTATTACACAAAAGCTTTTCTCCTTTATGTGGGGAGAAAAAGGGTTAAAATACTTGTCTAGCTGCCTTCCTTTGATCTGAGGGAAAAGTTTCCTCCCTTCTTTCTTAACCCTTCCTTATCTGAAACTTTTTTAGTGCAGAGAAGTTCAAAGAAATTTTTCCCATGTACCTTTAAGTCTTCCTCCTGCTCAGGTAACTCTGCCTTTTGAGTGGAGGTTATAATAAACATCCAAAAGCCCTGAGAACTCAGTCTTAACACTTCTCAGGCTTTCTTTTCTCACATACCCTGTTTTCTCCCTCTTTTCAACATAAATCAATCTCCCCCCAACAACTTGACTTTAACTTGTGGGTATTTCTCCTTACAATGGTAAACTTTAACAAGACCATGGACACATAGCCTGCTCTGACCCCCCTCAGGAATGCCAGTAGGATAGGGAGGGGAAAGGGGGGAGTTTACTGCCATTGTTGCTGTGGCAGCTGCCGCTGCTCTCACTCATTCACACAGACACACACAAGCACAGACACAAACAGATACACTGAAACACACAAACACAAAATGGAGAGACCCCCCTGGACAGAAACCACAAACCAGAAACGGGCAGGGACCTAATGTCTTAGGCAGCGCCTGGGGGATTGTTTTTTTTTTTCTTTTTTACTAAACACTTAAGTCACATCCAGCCCCAAATCCCCATCAGAGCCAAAAGGGAGTTCCTACCAGAAACCTAACTTACCTCCGGGCTTCTGGAAGGTCTCAGAGACCCGCCCCCCTGGAGGTCTGGATCCACAAGAGTCTGAATAGCGGGCAGATTGGCGTGGGGGACCAAGCGGGTTAGTTCTCCTCCATCTCAAGCTCTGGGGCTCTGGAATGTCTCAGAGGCTGGATCCCCTGGAGGTCAGGACGAGGAGACACCCACCACCTGGAGACCCCTCCTGGCCCGGGTCTGGGGGGGGTGCTACAGGCCACCCCCAAATCTCGCTGGGGCCTCCAGAAATGTTGTGCCGAAAAAAGCTAGGGAGACGGGGATATAAATTTGGATGTGGATTTATTCAAGTGCGCGACTGTTCGGAGTAAAGACTCAAATCGAGCAGCCTGGAGCAGGGGTTGGGTCAGGTTATTTAAAGGGAAAAAACACAAACTGATTTCTGTGGAGATGGGAACACAAACACTGGGCAAGCTGGGGCAATATGGAGGGTAACCTGGGTGGTGTAGGGCACATCAATAGTATAGTTTGAGATCCGGTTTTCTACATTCTTTTCTTCATACCCTTCATCCCCATTTCATCATCCTTTGGGATTTCTTATCTTTTGCTCTTCTAGTTGAATTTTGCTATTAAAGTAACCATTTTGTAGTTTGATATGACACAATAAATTAACAGGTATTATTATCTTTTTTTTGTTATATGGCAGTATTTACCCATGAACAATTGATAATTTTCCAATTATTTGGATCCCTATTTATTTCTGTCAGGAGTGCTTTGGAGTTGTATTGATATAGTTCCTGTATATATAGGAGGATTGAGGTAAACTCCCAATTATTTTATAAATTCTATAATTTTTTAAATGGAACTTTTCTTTCTATCTCTTCCTCCAAGATTTTTGAAAATGTACAGAAATGTTGATCATTTATTTATATTTATTTTATATCCTGGTACTTTGCTGAAAATATTGTTACAATTAATTTTAGATGACTTTAATTGATTCTCTTAATAAGTCATTCATTACATTATCTGCAAAAGTGAAAATTTTATTTCCTCTCCCTTTTGCTAATTCACACTTTTCTTCTTTCCTTTATTACTAAGGCTAATATTTCTAACACTGTATTAAAGAACAGTGGTGAATCACAGACATCCTTGCTTTAACCCTGGTTTTATTGTAAAAGTCTCTAGTTTATTTCCATTTTATGTAAATTGTGCCTCTTGGTCTTCATGATTGCTTATGATATTAAAGAAAGGTATATTAATTAATATTTTTGTGGTTTGTTGTGGTTAAAAAAACTGTAATGTGTGTTGTATTTTGTTAAATGTGTTTTATGCCATGAGTGATATAATCTTATAATTTTGTTGCTCTTGTTATTAATATGATCATTTATGTTTATAGTTTTTCCAATGTTTAACCAAATTTCATTTAGATGTAAGTCCAGTTGGTGATAACATATAATCTTTTTGCATGTTGTAATAGCCTTCCTTGTTGTTAACATTTTGTTTAAATTTTTATATTAATGTTAATTGAATATATTCATCCACTCAGTTCTTTTTTATGTTTTGACTCTTCATGTTATAAATATCATGACCATATTTGTATCATAGGAGCAATTTAGTAGGGTCCCTCCTCTTCCTATTTTTTTTAAAAGTTTGCATAGTATTAGAATTAATTGTGATTTTAATGTTTCATAGAATTCAATTGTAAACCCACCTAGTCCTAGAGCTTTTTCTTTGAGGTTTCATTTATTACTCATTAATTTCATTTTCTGGTACTGGATTAGTTAAATTTTGAATTATTTCATTGATCTGAGCATCTTACAGTTTAGAGTTTTTCATCCATTTCATTTAAGTTTTCAGTTTTAAAGGCAGATAGGACTAATAATTTCTAATAATTTCCTTTTCTTTTGAATTCTTCTTTCTTATTTTCGATTCCGGTAAGTGAGTTTCCCTCTTTTTTTTTTTTAATTAAATTAGATGTATTGGTTGATGTCTTTATTTCTTCCTTCAACAGCTCTTTATTCAGTGAGATTTTTTCCCTCTTTTTTGGCTCTTATTTTTGGTATTCTCTTGTTTGATTTTTTAGGATTTTTATTTTGGTCTTTAATAGAGCTTAGATAAGTGTTTTAAAAGTTTTATTTAGGAACCATGGTGGAATGGATAATAGAAAATGTTGCATCACAGTACATGAAGTACCATCATCCTACTTTTACCAAAAAGCAAATTGACTAATAACTGATATTTTAAATATTTGTTTTATTTATGCATTTCTTTATTCAAAAATCAAAACAAGAATCATCCAGATGGAACTTAAAATTTGTTGGGACTTGGGGAGAGATGCATCAATATGCCTATAGAAGTAAAAACAGTATGTGTATATGTGTGTGTGTGTGTGTGTGTGTGTGTGTATAGCTAACATAAACACCCATATATCCAAGTGATGAACAAGCAAAGAGGGTCTAACTTCTTTAAAACATTAATGAGCCTGGCTTTAGGATTACACATGGTGAGAGAATATTTTCATCTGGACACCAGGAGGATAACCCAGTCAAATGATCTTGATTCCATGTTAACTGGAGAATATAGATGTATTTTGTTAGAGCTCAGTTTGGTCCTGTATTGCTCTGATCTAATACTTTTCCTTTATTCTCTGAATCATGTAGAAAAGTCCTAGAGATGGTGGCCACATAAAACATTGTTCAAGACATAAATTCTCAGAACAAAGGTTAGAAGAAAATGGAGGAAGTCCCATGTGTGAATTTAAAGGATGAGTAGAAGATTGAATCCCTTAGGAGAAAGAAATAATTTCTGTAGTATAGTATGTAAACGTGGACATTCAAATTACCACTCCCTGAAGATTCTTATTCCAGAGAGAGAACCTGCTGGATCCTCCTGTGTTTTCAATATAGTCCACAGGAATATCATATCCAGAATAAAATCTTCAGTTTCCTGTCACCTGTTGAATATGGTGACAACTCTAGGCACTATTTCCTCCTCTAAATCTGGAGCACTCCCTGGGTGAAGTCATAATCACAATCTGTGATTTTTATAGCTCAAAACATCTCTCTATTCAGTCCAGAGGCTGAGGTTTATTCTCTCATTGCCTCAGTAGAAAAGGGCATAGAAGAGGAAGAATCTCTAGTCATCCTTATCAGAATTACTTCTCCTTCAGGACCCAGGGGCTCAAAACCAATAAAGACCATCACTGAAGTGTCTAGGCAGGAGAAGGGTGAGTATGTAAGACATTAATTTTTGATTTTTCCTTCTATTTCATCCTCCCTGTTTTGCCAACCAGGAGATTTGAGGATTCTATAAAATATCATGTCCCTATTCCCATCACTGACTCGTATACAGGTCTTTTGGTATAGTCTAGGTGAAAGCGGGGAAGAGAACCTCAAAAGATAATGGGGGCCTTGGTATCATTTTTCCCCTGCTACTTCCTTAGGATTATATACTCAGTAAAAGGGATTCTGTACTCAGGCTTTAAGTCAGAAAGAAATGAGTTCACATTCATCTTCAGGCACTTACAACCTGTGTGTCCTTGGGCAATGTCATTTAATCTATATACGCCTCAATTTTCCTAAGTATAAACTGGGAATAATAATAACACCAACTTCCCAGGGTCATTGTGAAGATCAAATGACATAATATTTGTAAGGGATTTAGAGTAGTGTTTGACACAAAATAGGTGCCATCTCAATGCACACAATTGTTGTTTTTCTTGCCAATAACAATCTTATTGGTAATATTGTTAATAATTAATATAACTATTTATTATAATAAACATACAAAAATAATACTTTTACTGTAACCATTTGCAGAAATCTTTGAGGTACTACTTCATCTCCTCTGAAATGGGGAAAAGTAGTTACAGTTTGTACCTGAGGTGGCCAGCATACAGGATATTGTTGGGGATGGGTCTACTACTGTCATTTTCCTGGTTTCTTTTTGCTTTGGAGTCTGAGGAACATCAACGTTATTCTGCAGGGGAAACTTCAAGTGTTACTCTGCAGGGAAACTCAGGAACATTTTCTACAATCATCCAGCTCATGGAGATAGTTACTCAGCCTAATCAAAATCCCTGCATATTTTGGGGATAATAAGAACAGAATCTTCACGGCATGGTGATAATGCTTTCCAGACACTTCTAGAATTGCTCTTTTTTCATAACTGGCAATGTGGATTTGTTGAACTTATTTTGCTTTTAGCATGACTTTTTTCCTCTCCTCATAGATCCCTCAAGAGGAGAATGGCTTTGGAAAATGCCTCTTCAGTGACTGAGTTCATCCTTGCAGGCTTAACAAATCAACCAGAGCTTCAGCTACCCCTGTTCATCCTGTTTATGGGGACCTATGTGATCAATATAGTGGGAAACATGGGACTGATCATTTTAATCTGGGTGAATTCTCAGCTTCACACTCCTATGTACTATTTTCTCTTCAACCTATCTTTCATAGATCTCTGCTACTCCTCTGTCTTTACTCCCAAAATGTTGATGAATTTTGTCCTAACAAAAAACATCATCTCTTATTCAGGGTGTATGGCTCAGCTCTTTTTCTACCTTTTTTTTTGTTATTTCTGAATGCTATGTGTTGACAATAATGGCTTATGATCGTTATGCTGCCATCTGTAATCCATTGCTGTATAATGTTACTATGTCTAATCAGGTGTGTTCATGGCTCTTGGGTGGTGCATATGTAATGGGGTTTGCTGGTTCAATGGCCCACACTGGATGCATGCTGAGACTGTCCTTCTGTGATGCCAACATCATAAATCACTACATGTGTGACATACTCCCTGTGCTTCAGCTGTCCTGCACAAGCACCTATGTCAATGAGCTGGTTGTTTTCATTGTTGTGGGCATTAACATCATAGTGCCTAGTGTCACCATCTTCACCTCTTATGCTCTCATCCTGTCCAGTATCCGGAAAATCAGCTCCATTGAAGGCAGATCCAAAGCCTTCAGCACCTGCAGCTCCCACATAATTGTGATCACTATTTTTTTTGGCTCAGCTTCATTCATGTATTTTAAGCCATCTTCATCAGGGTCTGGCGACCAAGGCAAAGTTTCTTCAGTCTTTTATACAAATATGGTTCCCATGCTAAACCCCATCATTTATAGTCTGAGAAATAAAGATGTTAAGATTGCCTTGAGGAAAACCTTGAAAGGAAGAATATTTTCTAGAACAGGAGCAGGGTTTTCATAATGTGAGTTGAATTCAAGGGCTTGAGGTTCCTATCCTTCCCTTGGTTAATAAAATTATATCAAGAAAGGATCTTTGCCCAAATTATTTTATCCTTATTCTCTATTACCCATCATTATACAAGCAGAACTTAATTTTTTAGATTTAAAGGGCAATGGAAAGTCCTGGCTTTTACGTAAGTAGATCAGGGTATAAATCCTGAATGTTCTTTCTCTGTGACCTTGAGCAAGTCTCTTAACCCTTGTGAGCTTCAAATTTTTCACTTGTAGACACGGCAATGTTTGGTTTATGTGGATTCTAAAATCCTTTCTAGCTATAAATCTTTGGTCTATGACCCTCTGTGAAAATGCCAATACCTCTTGGAATTATTCAGTAAGTTTTATCTCCGTTGTGTTAGACTTTTCTTTCTCTGCCCAACATTACTGATCAGGAAGGTGTGGTGTATGAAAGTAAGTTGCTTAGAAAGTAGTAATACAATGTCTACATGATATAGGCATATTGCAACCATTTTACCCCCTTCTACCCTGCCTCAAGCAAGTCAAGCGTAAGTAACCTTATAGTCCTATTCATCATGGCACTTTTGCTCTCTCAAAATTGTTGTCAAAATTGGATTGGTGCACAAAAGTATAATTTGTCTTTTATATGAAAACCGAAAGTAATTTCCTTTCACTTTTGCCCTGACCAAAACCCCTATCCCTATAGGTGTAGCTGCTTCCATTAAAAGGTGATGCACATGTTTTCTGACTTCCACAATAGACACACAGTAGGCTGTTCTGGCTCTGAACAATATTCAACATAGTGTCAATGCAATTCTATTTACAACTAGGACATGATGAGAAATGGACCACTAAGGGATACCAATTTTGAGGAGAATGTTTTCAGTTTCTGAAAAAATTGCTACTAGGGAGCAAGTTAATTGGACTTATAAACCTTTCCTGATTGAAGTTTCCTCTCTCTTGTCAAGGACTGAACCTTCAGAATGCAAAAGGCATTTTTGGGTGCTATGTCCTGTGACATTCATAGGGCAGTTAGGTGTCCTAGTGGATGGAGTGCTTACCCTGGAGACAGAAGGACCTGACTTCAAATCTACTTTCAGACACTTATTAGCTGTGTGACCCTGGGCAAGTCACTTAAATGTATTATTTCGTGAGTGAAATAATCTCATAATTTTGCTCTAGTTATTAATACGATCTTTTCTGTTTATAGTTTTCCCAATGTTGAACCAACTTTCATTTATGGTATAAATCCTAGTTGGTGATAATATATAATCTTTTTTCTTTGTTGTGATAGCCTTCCTTTATGCTAACATTTTGTTTAAATGTTTATATTAATGGTGATTTAATATATTCATCTATTTAGTTCTCTTTTTTCTGTTTTTACTCTCCCTGATATAAATATCATGACCATATTTGTATCATAGGAGCAATTTAGTAGGATCTCTTCTTTTCCTATTTATAAGAACAGTTTGCATCATATTAGAATTAATTGGTCTTTTAAAAATATTTCATAGAATTCAACTGTAAACCCACCTAGTCCTAGACCTTTTTCTCTGAGGGTTCATTCATGACTCATTCAATTTCTTTTTCTGGTACTAAGTTACCTAAATTCTCTATTATTTCATTGATCTGAGCATCTTATGTTTTAAAAGTTTTCATCCATTTCATTTACATATTTTGTTTTAAAGTCAGATAAAAGTAACAATTTCCCTTATTTCCTTTTTCTTTTGTTTTGAGTTCTTCTTTTCCAGTTTTTGATTCTGGTAATTGAGTTTTTCCTTTTGTAAAGAAATTAAATTAGGTATTGGTTGATCTCTTTATTTCTTCCTTCAACAGCTCTTTATTCAGTGAGTTTTTTTTTTCTCTTTTTTTGGCTCTTCTTTTTGGTCATCACTTGTTTGATGTTTCAGGATTTTTATTTTGGTCTTTAATAGAGATTAGATAAGTGATTTTAAAAGTTTTCTTTAGGAATCATGATGGAGTGCATAACAGAAGAGGTTGCATTACAATACATGGAGTATCACCATCCCACTTTTACCAAAAAGCAAATTGACTTATACCTGATATTTTAACTCCTTCTTTCATTTGCGCATTCATTTATTCAAAAACCAAAACAAGCATCATCTAGATGGAACTTCAAATTTGCTGGAATTTGGAGACAGATGGATCAATATATACCTATAGAAGTAAATACAGTATGTGTGTGTGTGTGTGTGCACGCGTATGGGTTTAGGTAACATAAACACCAATATATCCAAATGGTGAACAAGCAAAGAGGGTCTAGCTTTTTTAAAACATTAATGAGCCTGGCTTTAGGATTACACATAGTGAGATGAATATTTTCCTCTGGACACCAATAGGATAACTCAGTCTAAATATCTTGATTTCATGTTGATGAGAATTTAGGTGTATCTTCTTGAGAGCTCGGTTTGGGCCTGTAGCCCTCTGATCTCATACTTTTCCTTTATTCCTTAAATCATGTAGAAAAGTCCTAGAGATGGTGACTTCATAAAATGTTGTTCAACAGAGAAATTCTCAGAAAAGGTGAGAAGAAATTGAAAGAAGTCCCTTGTTCGAATACTGCAACAATCTGCTAGCAGCTGCTGTAGAGGTGTAAGACCCAGCAACAACCAGCACGCAGAAAGCTGCCAGAACAGGTTCTTTTCATCTGCTTTACTAATGAAAGCAACGTTAAGGGGTTAAAAATCTTATTTCAATCCAACATAGAAATATCATTCACTTAGTTCAGGGGAAAAAGCCTTCACCTTGAACTTCAGAGCAAATATAAACAAATTACCAACGTATATTTATAAACAGACCAAATACAATTCATAGTTACCAAGAAACCATCAACATGTGAGTTCACCCAGGAGGCTCTTAGAGCTGCTGCCCAGAGTCCTGAGCCTCCAGGGGTGAGAGCTTCTAGCAAATAGCTCTGATCTCTCTTTTTATACACTCTTTAGCTGTCATCAAATGTCATCTGAGCGACCAGAACTCAGGCTACTACTACTGGCTCTGGTCTTATCAACTCCCTTTAGAACCCTGAGGGCTTCATGCCCACATAATCTTAGCACCTAGTATATAGGGGTTTGGGCCTGGGGCTTTGCACCTAGCAAGGCTTAATCAAAGACACTTAATTTATCATTCTAAAAAGGTAAGAAAGTGACAACTTAATTGCCAATACACTCCACCCCTTGCAGGGTCCATGACCTAACAAAAATCTAAATTACATGGCCATGGATCCTGGAACAAATAGAAGCATTATACATTGTGATCCAATCAAGCAGGAAACTAAAAGATATCATTCAAAACAAAGCAAAACATATCATTCAGTGCCATTCCCAAATACTTGTTTACAATACAAACATGATCCACCCCTAGGTCACAGCAAGTTAAACTCTTCAATCAATCATTCCCAAAATACTTGTTTACAATTCAAATGTCCACCCCTAAATCAAAGCAAGTTGAAGAGAACTTCAATCAATCAGGGAATTATAAGAAAACATATCATTCAATATCATCCCCCAAAATACTTGTTTACAATACAAAGCAAGTTCAATCAATCAGAGTGTCCAAGTAAAGTACTTCTTGAGGATGGGTCCTCCCCACCCTGCCATTGCAGGTTTCCTCTCAATACCCTCAGGGAAGAGCATGCTTTAATTAGCAATATCCCAATGAGAACAAAAACGTCCAAATAAAGTTTTCTTGTGGATGTCTCCTTTTCCCCATACTCCTGTTGCAGGCTTCCTCTTGGCACCTAAAATCTCAACTCAAAGAAAAAGTCCAAATAAAGTTCTGTTGTGAGTCTGTTCTCCCCATGCTGTTCCAATTGCCCCTTCCAAGTCCTGAGGGGCAGTTGGCCAATAAAGCCAGTAGGGTGGGGTCCCTGGGGGTCCAAGGCACTTCCCCCACTCCACCATAAACAAATCCACCCCTCCATCCTGGGTCCCAAACAGTCCCGGGGGAGGCAGCAAAAAGGCACACTTAGTTCCTTGCTGCAAGTTTCCATCTTGCCCCAGGGCTGAATTCCAAGCCCCTGGGTTCCTGGTTGTCTAGCTCCAGCTGGCCTCTCCTGGCTTCTGCCAGAATGGTGATTGTGATGCAGGTGATTCTCCACCTTTTTGCTCACCTCAAAGTTCTCTGCTCTGGCTGGGGAAGGCAGCAAAAAAGCACACACAGCACCTCCCTGCAAAGTTTCCACCTTGCCCCAAGGCTAAACTCCAAGCTCCTGTGTTCCTGGTCTTCCACCTCCACCTGGGCTCTCTAGGTTTCTGTTGGAACCCTAATGCAGGCAGCTCACAACTCTCGCCAAACTTCTCACTCAGGCAGTTTTCCTTGCTGCTGTCTTCTGCTTCTTCTCTCCCTTCACCAGCAATTTCTGCGCCTTCCATTCTGCATGAAGGTCATTCTCCACTTAAGGCCTTCACTCTTTCAGTACAGTCTTCCAAAGCCAGGGTTATCAGCTCAAACCCTGGGGAGGAGGGACTATCTCCCAGGGCTCCTGCTTTGGGCCCCTGGGAAACCATTCCCATCACTTCCAACAGCCTATTTTCCTTCAGGCCTTTGTTGTTCCTGGGGTCCATAGAACCATAGCCTCCCCAAGTTCAAAGAGCAATCCAATAACTGGGAAACATTCAAACAACATCTCAGTACCCCAAAACGCCATACTTTCCATTTACTCTGCAGATCTTGCCCCTTATGCCTTTTGTTTCAACAATTTGGTTTTCAGCTGCTGTGAGGGTGAAAGACCAACACAAGTCCAACAACAAGAAGGCTGCCAGCATAGGTTCTTTCATCTGCTTTACTAAAGAAAGTAACATTAAGGGGTTAACAATCTCAGTTTAATGGAACATACAAATATCATTCACTTAGTTCAGGAGGAAAAGCCAGCACCCTGAACTTCAGAGAAAATACAAACATCAACAAACAGACCTTATATGATTCAAATCTCAATGCATAGTTACCAGGGTTTAACAAACCCCCAACATCCATTTTTACAAGCTGGAGAGCCCTTAACTACAGCTGCCCAGAGTCTCCACATCAACACACCTCCAAGAGTGAGAGACCCTAGGAAAAATGTCAATCTCTGGGTTTATATATCTTGTTCAGGTTCAAAGGTGAGTCACACATTCGACTCACCAAGGTGACCTAAAAGCCTCACAGATGTGTGACTTAAACCCATGTGGTCTAAAAGACTAATGTCACAAACATGTCATTCAAACCCATGTAAACTAGGCTTTCCCTTGGGGCAAGGAGGTCATCAAGGACTCCTAATTTAATCAAGGAAACAAAGGCCAAACTCTTCAAGGGGACTTGACTGAATAAGTGCTAAAAGCCCTTAATCCCTCTTAAAAGTCCTTTAAAGGAAGAGTAGACAATTGAAACGCTTGGGAACAAAACAAAGTTCTGTGGTACAGTGGGTAAACGTGTAAATTGTAATTACTGCTCCCTGAAGATTCTGATTCCAGAGAGAGAACCTGCTGGATCCTCCTGTGTTTTCAATATAGTCCACAAGAATAGCATATCCAGGATAAAATCTTCAGTTTCCTATCATCTGTTGATTATGGTGACACCTCTAGGCACTATTTCCTCCCCTAAAAGTGGAGCACTCTCCAGGTGAAGTCATAGTCACAATCTGTGATGTTTATAGCTCAAAACATCTCTCTATTCAGGCCAGAGGCTGGGGTTTATGCTCAAAATCACCTCAGTAGAAAAGGGCATAGAAGAGGAAGAATCTCTGATCACCCTTAATCAGAATTACTTCTCCTTCAGGACCCAGGGGCTCAAAACCAGTAAAGACCGTCACTGAAATGTCTAGGCAGTAGAAGTGTGAGTGTATAAGACATTCACTTTTGATTTTTCCTACTATTTTATCCTCCCTGCTTTGCCAACCAGAAGATTTGAGGATTCTATAAAATATCATGTCCCTGTTCTTATCACTGACTCATATACAGGTCTTTTGGTATAGTTTAGGTGAAAGTGGGGAAGAGAACATGGAAAGATAATGGGGGCCTTGGTACCATTAATCTCCTACTACTTCCTTAGGATTATATACTCGGAAAAAGAGACTCTATACGCAATAGTCTTTAAGTCAGAAAGATGTGATGTCCTCTATTTTATTGAATATCCATATTTCACCTTGGAGTATTATATTCAGTTTTGCTGGGTTTAATTCTAGCTCCTTTGACCTCTGGAATATCATATTCCAAGTCCTTCAATCCCTTAATGTAGAAGCTTCTAGATCTTGTGTTATCCTAATTGTGTTTCCACAATATTCAAATTGTTTCTTTCTGTCTGCTTGCATTATTTTTTTCTTGAGTTGGGAACTCTGGAATTTTGTGATAATATTCCTAGGAGTTTTCTTTTTGGAATCTTTTTCAGGAGGCAATCAGTGGATTCTTCCAAATTCTATTTTACCCTCTGGTTCTAGGATATCAGGGCAGTTTTCCTTAATAATTTCTTGAAAGATGATATCTAGGCTCCTTTTTTTGATCATGGCTTTCACGTAGTCTGCATCTATTCTCCTGCTCAGTGGTTTTTCCAATGAGATATTTCACATTGTCTTCCATTTTTTCATTCCTTTGGTTCTGTTTTGTAATATCTTGATTTCTCATAAAGTCACTAGCTTCCACTTGCTCCAATGTAATTTTTAAAGTGGTATTTTCTTCAGTGGTCTTTTGGAACTCCTTTTCCATTTGCCTAATTCTGTCTTTCAAGGCATTCTTCTCATTGGCTTTTGGAGCTCTTTTGCCATTTGGGTTAGTCTATTCTTTAAGGTGTTATTTTCTTCAGTATTTTTTTGGGTCTCCTTTAGCAAGTCATTGACTTGTTTTTCATGGTATTCTTGCATCACTCTCATTTCTCTTCCCAATTTTTCTTCTACTTCTCTTACTTTCTTTTCCAAATCCTTTTTGAGCTCTTCCATGGCTTGAGAAAAATTTATACTTTTCTTGGAGGCTCTTGATGTAGGTTCTTTGACTTTGTTCACTTTTTCAGGCTGTATGTTTGGATCTTATTTGTCTCCACAAAAAAGAATCTAGAGTTTGAGTTTGCGTCTGTGTTTGAGTCTGAGTTGGTTTTTGCTGCCTGTTCATGTTCCCAGCTAGCTACTTGACCCTTGAGCTTTTTTGGGTTATGACTGCTTGTAGAGTAGAGAGTACTTTGTCCCAAGCTTTAGGGTCCAAGCACTGCTGTTTTCAGAGTTCTTCTACTCCACTGTCACCCCAGGCTCTGTCACAGCAACATTCCTCCTCCCTCAAGAACCACAGGACTGCAATTCCGATCCAGGCAGGGCACAGCAAGAGAATCTGCCTTTGTGCCCACAAAATGCTCCTTGCACTCCCGCTCTTATATGCTGCTAGATTCCTCCCACCCTGTGTGGCAGGGACTTGGGAAGCAGCTGATGCTGTAGCTCTAGAAGCAGCCTTGAGAACTTCCTGCTATTGCCACCACCACCTCTGAATCACCTCCACAGCCCCCAGGCCAGGTAGCCAGACTGCTCTGAATCGGATCCTGCTGTTTCCCTCTAACCTGCTCTTTGGCGTTGGTGGGTTGAGAAGTCTGGTAACTGCCACAGCTCACTGTTTCATTTCCCCAGGGCCTGTTCCAGCTGGCTGATCCCTGGTCTGGTCTGTCCTGGTGCGGCCCATGCTAGGCTGCCCTCTGCTCTCAGCACCATATGATAGACCCTTCCCGGCGACCATCCAAGCTCTCCTGATCTGGCGAACTGTTTCCCTCTGCTATTTTATGGGTTCTGCAGCTCTAGAATATGTTCAGAGCCATTTTATACAAATGTTTGGGGGGATTCAGGAATGAGCTCAAGCAAATCCCTGCTTTCCAGCAGCCATCTTGGCTCCCTTGCATCGGTCTTTGGATCTGATTAGGTTTCAGGTCAGCATAACCTAGGTCCTTAGTTAATGCTCTCTTAGTAATAGGAAGAGGTGGTCCATCTTCCCAGCCATGCAGAGTTATGTTAAAATAGTGCAATAAAGTTTTCTCACAATTCCTATAATTAAATAAAATTTTTCTCACAATACAGAAATTTGACTAGATACATAATTTAATAGAAAGAGAACTGAGCTAGAGCTAGATTTGAGTCACAAAATGGAGTGTATGTGCTTCACTCAATTCCTACAGTTCCCTCAATAAACTGTTCCAAGTCACTAAAAGTTTATGGCTTGATGAGATTTTTGTAAATGGGAACATTTTGGCTTGTATTCTTGTGATGATTATAAACAGTGACACTTGCATTCCCTCTGCCTAGAGCTCTTCAAGAGGAGGCCAAATGATCAAATGTTCTGCATCTTGTATAGAAGAATTCTATTTCAATTATTCTCTGAGCTGTGCTGACCTTATCTAGTTGCTGCTCTTGGTGCTCTGCTCCACCCTCTGAGAAAGCTCCTTGTGGACTAAAGAACATTGGTCAGGGGTGGATTCTATTCTTTGAAGCCTCAGGTAGGAAAAGGTTAGTGCTAGCCTTCTCTTACAGCTCTGTTTCTCACCACACTCTCATCCTGGTGCCCCTGAGCTACAGAAGAGAAAAAGAATAGAGCCAAGAGGGGAGGACCCCAGTCTAACTCTGGGAAATTCCACTAATCTTGGGAATTTTGCTATTGAGATCATAGTTCAAACTGATGTCATAAATTATTGATTATCAATTGATAAAATTCTACCTCTAATATTCCCTTCCACTTTTCAGGAACTAACCAGGACATATCTAACTCTAGTCCCTGTTTAAATTGTTCTCTGCTTCCATGCTCTAAATAAAATAAAATTTGGTCCTATGCTTCTCTGTGGAAAATGACTGGCTCTAGTGAGAAGGAAACCATGATGATGCTCTCCAGGTCTCATTCTCAATTTGCAATGAATGCAATAGAAAGAAGTAAGATAAGCTCTGTCCTGATTCATAAAGAGCTACTGTCAGTGAAGCATGCCAGACAAGGAAAGAGGAAAAGCCTTTCAATGATAAATAATAACTTACATTTACATAAGTGTTTTAACTTTAACAAAATGCTTTCAAACCTAATCTCCTTTGTGCCTCACAAGATGTCTGTAAAAAAAGACAATGTTCTCCATTTTGACTTTTATTTGAGGCTACCTTATTTAGGGAATTGGCTTTGCGGCCTCAGGTAGGTTCTCTATTTCCTCCTAAATTCTTACCCTCCATAATTTTATCAAGGCAGATAATTTCATTATTTTTCTCATGAAATAAGGATGGAAAATCTACTACTTAGGGGGAACCTGTCATTGTGTCAGTGACAAATACAAAGAATCCTATTAGGAACTGAACTGTACGAATAAATACAATTATAATTAGCGGGGAGAACATTTGAAAATGATGAAATTAAACATATTTTGTATTCTTTTATGAAAGGATTTGATGTCATTTGCAGTGGCTTTGCCAATAAACAAGGGAATATTCTTTCTTCTAATGTGACCCCTAAGTCCTATCCTCCCATGAAGACCCTAATAAAGCAACCCTCAGTTTGAACCACTTTTTTGGGACAGCATCCATTCACACCCATAGCTAATGAACTCTCACTATTGCTTCTTTTTTTAAAGCTAGACAAACTAAAAGACACATTGCTTCAAAGCATAATACATTTAATAAAACAGCATTGCAAAATAAGTGACATCCATGCACACAGTATCACACTCTCCTTCAAATGACCACATTCACAAAGGAGGAAGGGAACTTGGCTAGAAAGACCTATGAGAAGGGAACACTTCCAGTGGGGCAGAGGTTTCAGAATAACAGATGTCTTCTGCTGATTTTATCAGGGAAACTGCTTATTCTATTGAGTTGGATTCCTTTGCTGTTATGTTCTGTTTGTTACAATGCTCTCTGCTGAGCTGCTGTTCCCAGCTCTTCTCTGGTCATTTCCACTGAGCTGCTTTCCTGTGAACATCCCTGTTTCTGCTCTCTGCTACCATCTAATGGCCTTCAGCGGATAGGCAGCCTCTCTCCTGTAGGCAGAGAGCATATTTCCTTTAGTCATAGTTGTAGAGTTATTTCCAGGTACCCACAGTCAACTGGGTAGCAAAAGTCAGCCAGTCCTCAAGTTTGAAAATGCGTCTTTGAATTCTTTTTCTCCTGCTGCCCCTTTGTCTTCTTTTCATCTAAACTCTTATCTGATTTATGGTTTGAAAATCTTTTTAACTCCTATCATACCCTTGAGTCACAAGCCTGGGTTCTGTTTTAAATGGTCCTAAGGACTCAACATAACAAAACTACAAGAAGTTGGAGGAAGGAGTTTGCTTTCGGTTCTCCATAATGTCAGTGGTTCTTATACAAATCAGCTCAGGAAGGAATTGTGGAGCTCATAACCTTTGTCTCACCTCCAGCAGATCAAAATCCCCTCATTCCTGATATCTTGGTTTGAAAGTCCATGAAAAAGGGATAGTGTTCACAGGATAATAAGATTTAGAGGTAGAAGGGATTTTAGAGATCTTTTAGTTCAACTCCCTCATTTTACAGATGAAGAAACTGAAACCTAGAGAGGTAGATTGATTTGCTTAGGGTTATACAGGAAGTAAATAATGTTCAGATGCAAGTTGTCTATATTTAGTGGTTTTCCCCTTACACCTTTTCTCCATAAATGGACTTTGAATCAACATGAATGCCAACTTTGTCTAAGCTGAAAAGGGCTTCTGTAATGCCCAGTGGATTCGACTGTCTCTCTGATCAAAGCTTCTTCTTTTCCTTTTTTTGTATCAGAAAAACAAGGGTTTTGTCAGTGAATTTTATGTATATATTTCATTGCTTATTATAGAAATTTTCCTTAGTCAGTAAAATGGGTAGTAACTATAGCTAAGAAAAACTCAATATCCCTTTCCTTTTTGGTCTTAGTTCAAGAAATGAAGCCCTAGAAAATGTAACAGACTAATGCAGTAAAGGGACTTCTAGGACCCCTTGTTCAAAAAATTCATTTTACAGTTGAGAGAATCAATGCCCAGAGAAGACATGACCCTTAAAAAGATATCACCCTTAAAAAGACCCTAAGTCTCTAATTAGACTCAGAGTTGGAAGGGATAACAGAGGCCATGTATTTTAGTTGTTGGGAAGGAATCCCCTCAGTAATAGCCCTGACCAGTGGTCAGCTAATCTTTATTTAAAATTTTAGGTGGGGCTGTCAGTCCTGAAAACAAGTGACCAAAGAGTCACAGCAGGTTGGCAACAGCTATTAACTCTAAAAATACCAAAGAGCTCACACAGGTTATCACAACCATAGTTAACTCTGAAAAATGAAAAAAAGAAATAAAACCAAAGAGATAGCAGAGGTCATAAACAAAAAGCTACCTGTATTGTCTTGGAGAGAAACTAGACATGTGCCAGGGCCTCTTCTAGGAGTAGACCCACTTCAGTGTGGCTAAATCTGAATACGTAGACTAATGGCTACACAGTGAGCTATAGCCCTGACAGTGAGGGGTAACAGCAGCAATGAGACAAGTTTGATTCATAGCAGGACTTCATGATGAGAACATGGGTACTCGAGATGCTTGTCCAATCTCAGGGACTACCTGCTGCTGGTGTAAAAGAATTCTAGGATTTTGCTGTGGCTGAGTTCATCCAGAGCGTGAATACAAAGGATTGTTGTTATGTCAAGCCCAGGACACAGCTTGCTTGCTGAACCTTAGCTCTGGAAAACAGGGTGTCTCCTAATAGTGGAGGAGTAAAATAGAGAGGAGTAAAAAAAGAGGGGTGGTATTGGCGTGGGGATCCTTACATGGCAATTTATTAAGTAAAACCTCAGAGGAAGCCCATTTCTCTTACATATGTTCCAAACTTTAGAATTTTTTTCTTTAAAGTTGAACTATATATTTTTCTCTCTGATATTTTACCAATTGCCTTATCTCAGCTAAAAGTATAATTATAGAGTAGAAATAGCAATATTCTAGAGCTTTTAAAACATTTTGACAGTGAGTCCTATGAGCATGAAAACTCATACTCTCTGCATGCTGACCCTGATGTTATGGGTAGCTTAAAATCCTTACATATAATGGTCTAACTATTCCTCTGTCTGTGAGAGCTAGACTTTTTCTCCCCTGAAACCTTGTCTGGTCCAGCGAAAGTCTATTAGATCTTCTTATAAACTTCTGGGTTAGTTGTCCTTGTTACTGTGACCTGAATAGCAAGTCTATCTGCTTCTCTGCAGCCTTAGTAGTCAAAGTCAAAGAAGGAGACACCATTATGTAGGAAAGAGTGATGACTATAAAGCATTGGATCGTTGGTGCCAACAGCCAATCATACATTCAAATGAGTGTCTATTTCAGAGCTATCACCTTCTTTCTCTTCTCATTATTTGACTGCTTTAATTTGTTTAGTATGGAACTTTGGCCATCACTCTGATTGCTTTTTCATGGAGCAAAAGTCCAGGGCATTTCTTTGAGAGGTGGTCTATTCTCATGGCTACAGTTAATTTGAGATATGGCCAGAAGTGTGGATTTAGAATGTAAGGTCCCTGAACTTAGAGTTATTTTTCATTTGTTATTATATTCCTCGTGGCTACCACAGTGCTTTACATGCAGTAAGTACATAGTAAGTATTTGATGGATTGGATTGGATTGGACACAGGAGCCAGGACCTTTGACTTCTTACTCTGTCTTATTT
Organism: Phalanger gymnotis; assembly: GCA_028646595.1. Classification (NCBI taxonomy): domain Eukaryota; kingdom Metazoa; phylum Chordata; class Mammalia; order Diprotodontia; family Phalangeridae; genus Phalanger; species Phalanger gymnotis. Next base: position 683,024,490 of record CM053622.1, on the reverse strand, counting down.
ATTTCCATAGGCTAGATTGAGAACTGAGAGGAAGTACCCTTTTATTTTCCTATGGGCCATGGACAACATATACCCAAATTATGTCCAAGTACATGTTTTATGCAATCATTCATTCACAAAAATGTCTGGATTGTCCACTAGGTGTTATGGAAGAGAGAAAAAGGAAAAAGGAGGTAAAGGCCCCTCCTTTGTGAACCTCTGACCTATAGGTTCCATTAGTCTATGCTCAGAGTAAGGCATTTGTTTCTATGATATCACCGAGTGTTTCTGTGAGCATTTCATTTGAAAAGTGAATTTTGCAGCTCCTTGGTAATCTAGAAAGTGTGTGAGAGCTTCACACATTTCCTATGGGGCTGAAATACAATGATGTAGGATTTCTCGCACAGCAGAAGTATAAAAGCATCTTGTGGGACAAAGCCTCTGGTTCCATTTTGTGGCCTTGCCAGACTCCTCAGGGAACGCTGGTGGAGACAGAGTATCCAGGCGTAGTGGATTGGAATCATAGAACCATAGAGTTGGATGTGTCCTTAGAGGTCATCTATTCTAACCTCTGAACTCACAGAAGAATCCAATCTACATGATTTCTAGCAGGTATTTATTTAGCTGGCGTACTAATACTTCTAGTAATGATGCACTCATGCAACCCCAGCATGAATAAGAATGTGTCATTCTTTCTAAGGAGGGAGAATTGCCTAGAATGTAACTCTTCTCTTCACTCTCCAGTTTTTGTTTATGGGAAAATGGCCACAGGAATCCACTCTACAGTGATGGGGTTTATTCTCACAGGGCTCTCAGATCAGCCAGAGCTCCAGCTTCCTCTGTTTCTCTTGTTCCTGGGAATCTATGTCGTTACTGTGCTGAGGAATCTGGGCATGATCTTACTGATTGCTATCAGTTCTCAACTTCAATCCCTCATGTACTATTTCCTCTGTCATTTATCCTTCATTGATCTCTGCTACTCCTGTGTCATTACCCCAAAATATTAGTGAACTTTGTGACTGAGAAGAATGTCATCTTCTTTGTGGAGTGCATGACCCAACTCCATTTTTTCCTAATTTTTGCCATTGCTGAAGGTTACTTTCTGACAACAATGGCTTATGATCGTTATGTTGTCATCCGCAGGCCTTTGCTTTATAATGTCCTCATGTCTCAATGAATGTGGTGCCATGGCACATACTAGCCTCATGGAGATGCTCTCCTTTTGTGGATCTTCTAGCCCCCTTCTAGCAACTCTATAGAGCAAGAGAAGGTATCTTCAGTATTTTATGCTACAGTGATCCCCATGCTAAACCCTCTGATTTATAGTCTGCGGAATAAGGATGTGAAGAATGCCATCAGAAAGGTATTGAGAATTGAAGCTTCTCCTGGGTTTCAGAATTTCCCAGAAGTAGAGAAAAAATGAGTCCAAAGGGAAGCTATTCCAAAATTGTTTCTTGGAATCACTTCTTTCCTGGGAAGCCAATCTCTTTATTCTGATAGAAGCTAGGGTTCTCAGCATAATTCATGTGAATCTTTTCCTCACTAGTACCTTGAGGTCAGAAACCATATAGGCCCTTTTAAAACTTTCTTAGCATCTATTACAAAGCTATGCTGTCAGTAAATAGTCAATAAATGCTTGTTGAAGGAATCATTGAATAAGGTAAATAAACGAAATTCTCCTCAAACCCTTTCCTGTTCAGTAGTTTTTGATATACTTTCTCTTTTTTCCAGGGTTTCAGATTAATGTTCAACTCATTCATGTTCTTTTCAAAACTCCTTAATAATTTTTGGCTTTGAGGTCTAACATATGATCCCCATGCATACCAGGATAAATTTTGAAGAAGGTTCAAAGAAGATCATGGACTGCCCAAGAAGAGAGGTTGACCAAAGTCTAGAAGTGGTTCTCCTGATCTCTCTTTTTCTCACTTATGTACTTATACATGTACGTGTGTATATGTAAATATGTATTCTATTTTAATATGCATATACATATATATGTATATGTGTATGTATGTACATGTATATATGTGTGTGTATGTGTGTGTATTCAGAGGTGTGCTGGAGCCGATGCAAACACCCAACTCTAAATGGCACTGACCTAATGGTTAAATTTCAGTGTGAGCATTTATACCTCCAAAATTAGAAAATGTTCCAAAATCAAGACTTAGTTTATTATTTTGTTGATTTCATAGACTTAAGAATATGATGGAGAAAAAGCTAATTATACAGATTGAACTTTAAAGCATATCATACACGTTTCCCCCTTAGGATATACTTTTGAAACGTTTACCAGTACAGCATTGAATATATATGTACATACATGACTCATTTCCATTTTATTAGAGCCACTTAGTTTTGTGACATTAGAAGGCTAAAGGACTTTAGATTTAATTTAGTCTAACTCCTTTATTTTATAGATAAATGTACTGAACCTGAGAGATGTGGCTGGTTCATGGTCACACAGGTATTAAGCGGAAGAGAAGAGCTTTGTTGACAGCAACAAGTACTAACATTTATAGATGACTTTGATGTTTCCAAAGCCCTTGGTACAAGTTTTCTCATCTCATCTTTAAAACAAACCCTTGAAGTAGGTACAATTATTATCTCTATTTCACGTATTTAGTGAGAAGAAATGGAGGCAGAGAGAGGTTAAGTGATTTGGCCAGGATCATATAAGTAGTAAGTGTCTAAGGCAGGTTTAGAACTCAGAACTTCCTGACTCCAAGTGTTACACTCTATTGAATGCACCCCCCAGCATCTCAAAACTCAGATTCTGTGACTCCAAGGTCATTGTTATGGGGAGATTTAACACTATATCTTGCTGCCTCATGTATGTATACATGTGTATATATATATATATATATACACGTATATATTTATACTATATAATATTATCTAGGATTTGTACATAACTTTGTATCCATACTTATACGTATTTTGCTTTGATCTTGTAATTTCATTGGGGTGTGTGTGTGTGTGTGTGTGTGTGTGTGTGTGTGCACGCGCGTGTGTGTGTGGGGTGTGTTGTGGTGTGTGTATGTGTCTGCATGATGGGTTGTTACATGCCAGTAACCTGCTCCCAATGTCCTTTAAATCAGCACATTTCATCTTGGATCCTAGATGCCCCATGCAGTCATCTGGTATGTAGTCATCTGGTCTCTGGTTTCATCTTCTCTTGGACATTCTGAAATAGATCACATTTTCAAGGCAGTTCTAAAGTGGCTCCTCTCCAGTAGAGGTGCCCTTCTGGTTCCATATCACCTATAGAGTCTTAGATCCTGCTAAAATCCTTTACGAAACAGATCTCTATTCAACTTTGTACATTCTTTTAAAATTTACTCCTACAAGAACTGGCTCATATGGTAAAAATCAGCTCAAACCTTTTGATTCTGATAATATTAACAATAGAGCTATAAGACGAACATCAAATTAGGAACACATAGTTTATTTCATAGCTATTTCTATCATTGTCTGATGCTGTATTTATACAAACATTGTCAACAATAGGCTGAAGGAAAAATCTTAAAAAGAATCTGTCGGGATCTGACTTGTAAAATGGGCCCTTATGGTTAAGGATTTAATATTTACCAAGTTAGACAGAAAAGCTGGCACTAAGAGTGTTTTTCTAAATTGGCATTGACTCTGTCATGATTTAACTTCCTGTGATGAAAGATAGCAAATTGTTATATTTATATATTGATGAAATTCATATACCAACTGAAAAACAAAAAAAAAGTCTAAATATTTTAAGGTACCACAGAAGGTAGAATTATGAAAACTTTTAAAATCACATATATAATCATTTGATCTTATTGCTTTCTAAATTTTTTACTCTGATTAATTTTCCACTTGAATTTATTTAGAACTCCAATTAATTTCAATTCTTTCTTTAGAGGAATAGAAATTGATAAAGATCTAACCCTTACATGAAAACATAGGTAGCAGCACTCATTGTATGCAGGTGACCATCAGTACACTAATGCATTTACTCCAAAGTTGCTAATTTTACTTCAAATGTAAGAAAAGTCTGGGGATGAGATGTATAAAAATACCAACTAACTAATTTCAAGTTGTATACAGAGAACAGTGTATGTCAAATGACTTGTCTATAGTAAAACTTGTTTTCACTTTAAGACATGCTCTACACACAGGTGTTAATTCCACATTAAATAATAAACCTCAGTACAATTGGATTTACCAATGAGGTAATACAAGATAGCCCATAAGTTCTCTTCTTGGACATAACTGCTTGCACTGAAATCCTTCTCCTTAAAACAAAACAAAAGATCTTTTTGATGTTAATTTTACTAATTACCATATCTATATCTATATCTGTTTCTATATCCATATCTATATCTGTATCTATATCTATATATCTACCTATATATAGGTACCAGAAACTTGTCTAATCATTGTTTAATTATTCCATAACATTTTTGAGATATTTGAAAAATCTTGCTTTTTACATGATTATATGACTATTTACAGGCAGATGACAAGGCCAAGTAACCACCTACTTAGTTGCGTAGGATATGGGAATGATTGTAATTTCAGATTGAAAACTGTAAGTTCTTATACATTTATCCTATTGGCCATGCAGAAGTGCTAAAGTATTGCAACAACAAGACTCATTATAATAAAAAAAATTGCAGTTAAACTTGCCCTGATCAGAGAGATTTGCTATGAAAGAAAGAAGCAGGGACAAATTATAACAGCATTAAGACTGGCCCTCCAGGCCTGAGCCAAAGGCATAAAATAATTTATCACATGCATAATAGGATAAAGCATCCTTAAGTTTGTTTGATTGCAGGTAAGAGTCATCATTAAGTTTAGGAACAACCAATTATAGCACAAAATTTCACTTCATTTGCAGGGTTTCTAGTCAGGTTCAGGATTAACTAGGTAGGAAACATTCCTGTTCAAAAAAGATGTAATAAAACGGGAAAACTGAGTCAAGAAGATGTTATCTTCATTCATGTCAAGGTACTTTCCTTGATCTTTCCCAGGAAAAGACATTCGCCTCTAGCAGTTCTCAGACTGCACTCTCTTTGTGCATCTTGTGGCATTTCCCTTGATTGGTAGATTACTGACTTTATGATCTCACAATTACACTTGACACAAAAATTTAGAGTGATATCAGATTATGGCCCCATGAAATTTTACCTCAAATAGCAAATTTCACTAATCACGCTTATGGCTTGACACAGTAATTATTGCTCTCATGTTATGGCAATAAATTAGTCAGTAATAAAAACTTATCAGCCCTCTACCTCTCTCACACAAGAGAAAATTTTCATCCCTTCTTGAATTTAAACATATGCTGATGTAAAAACTGATTATTAGAAATCAATGAAATAATTATGGTATGTTCCGCAATTTTACATAGCTAATGGATATATGATAGTATACTCAAAAATCCAGAAAAACAAAAATATTGTCCAATTTATGTAAATCTCAAGACTAAAATACATTTATCTCTTAAGGTATTATATGTTAACCATTTTCCTTTTCCTTTGTCTTAATTATTTTTTAATTTAATATTTTATTTTGCCCAATTATGTATAAATATAATTTTCAATATTTGTTTTAAAATTATCAATTCTACATTCTTTTCCTCCCCTTCTTCCCTCCTTCCCTCCCACCTTCATTGAGAAGGCAAGCAAGTTGATCTAGGTTGTACATGTGTAGTAATGCAAAACATATTTCATGTTAGTTATGTTGTGAAAGAAAACAGGCCCAAAACACCCCTGAGAAAAATGAAGTAAAGAAAATGTTACTTTGATTTGCATTCAGGCTCCATCCACCATTTCTCTGGAGATGGAGAACACCTTTTATTATAAGTCCTTCAGAAAATGTCTTGAATCATTGTATTGCTGAGAATAGCTAAGTCATTCACAGTTGGTCATTGTATAGTATTGCTGTTATGGTGTACAATGTTCTCCCAGTTCTGCTCATCTAAATTTGCATCAGTCTATGTAAGTCTTTCCAGGCTTTTCTAAGAGCATCCTGCCCATAATTTCTTATTGTACAACAGTATTCCATCATAATCATATACGATAACTTGATATTAATCTCTTTAAATAAAAATAAATGCTAAAGAAGGGAGTCTTTTGAGACTAAGTTGGCTCAAGATGCTTCACAAACACACACATACATGTGTGAATGTATATGTATATATGTGTATATATACATATAATTATTGTTATAACTTTATAATTTTCATAAGCACAAACCATCATATAACTTCTACAGTATAAACAAACTTTTAAATCTCCCCCACTTGCTTTGCTTTACAAGGAGTGGAAGAGAAGACTCTTATGTTCATAAGAAACCAATTCTGTTTTTATATTCAGCAAGTTTTTTCATAGGGTGATAAAATATTATGATCTTGCTCAAGCAGATGATCCCAAGGAACTCAGTAAGTTTACAAATATAGAGATTTTTATAAGCTTTTTCTCTCTCTCCCCTTTTCTTTCTTTCTTTTTTTTTAAAATTAAGTAAACAATTATTATTCTTCCCTTTCAAAATTTATCTGATTAAATACATAATAGGTTTTAACATCATGACCATACATAGACTCTAGTATCTCAATAATTTCATGGTGTCTGAATCAGAAGGTGTTACAATTTTCCAATGACAATCTTTTTATCATTCCCTAAACAGCATTTTTCATACAATGGTTTCTCAAAATTTACAATACAAAAGAATTTAGAAACCAAATAATAACATTCACAACACCATGGGTTTAAAAGGTAAAACATAAATTATAACTAGTCAAATGATATAGAAAGTGATTTATTCTATCACCTGTAGCATTTTGTACCAGTCACATTTAGAACCCAATATACTTATACAGTATGGAATAACTACGGTTAAAGAAATAAAAATAATTAACAAGTATACAGGGCTTACCATATGCCAAGTCTTGTATTAAGTACTTCACAATCATTATACCATTTTTGATCCCTGCAACGATCATGGGAGGTAGATGATATTATTTTTCTCCTTACAGATCAGGAAACAGGTAAACAGATACGTGGTTACTTGCCTAAAAATCACACAGCTGACACATTTATAAATATCTGAATTTTAACTCATGTGTTTCAGATCCATGATCTTTCAGCATTTTGCCTTAATGTCAAACTGCACTATAATTTTGGGTCTGGGGTAAACATGTACCATAGTAAATCTGGAATTAAAATCATAAAATTAAAATTCTAATTTTCCCAAGGGCCATGTACTCTGGGTACTTCACATTACAGGGCCCACAACTCTCAGATAAGTGTGCTGCCAAATATTTGAAGTGACTGTCTTGTAATTTTATCCACCTCTGTAGGGTCCAAAAGGAGTGTATATTCCTTACATAAGTAATTCATTACATAATATACATTCCTTACATATATTCCTTACGTAATACAACTAAGATATATTTTTCCAATGGTCCTTCAAGAACAGAAATTTTGTACACTATCTCCATTAAACTTCATGTTGTGAATAAAATACTATAGTTCCTATAACATAAAGAGTAACCACATAAAGTTTCTTGTATTTTTCTTGTCTCAATGAATGACCCCCCAAACCTCTGTTTCCAACATACTTAGACTTCTTCCTAGCATTTCTCTATACATATGCATATACACACACATATATGTCTCTCTATATATCTTTATCTATATCTATCTGTCTCTTTCTATCCTTCCAGTGGTTTTGAAAAACCACATCTTCCTTATACTTTAATGTTCTTCTCCTAAATTTTCTTTTACTGGCTCAATTTCAAAATTATCTGTATTTCAATTGTATCCCATACCATAGCACTAATCAATTCAAAAAGTAGGTAAGAGAAGATAATGATTTATAGATCAAAGAACAGGTGGCAAAGGGAGGAAGATCTTTTTTAGGTAAAACAAGAAACTAGTTGGTTAACCCAGACCTGGGGTTGTGATCTCATGCTTTAATTTGCAGAATCTAGATAACCATATGACATGCTTATCTTAAATAAATAGTGGAAGAAAGTTATCAGAAATTCTCTTATCATTATGTATGTATCCATATACATTCCACTCAGAATTATATTTTACTTTGCAATTTAGACTTGCATAATTTTTGAGTAGAAAATATGCTTGCACCCGCAAATAGGCATGGATCAATGACACACCTCAAACGAGAAATCAGGGGGGTTAGCTTTGTTCATTAATACCACACAAGAATACAATTATAAATGTATGATAAATATGGTACTCAAGCTAGCAAGCCATGTTTCCTTTCCTGAAAGAGAAATGAAAAGGAGAAAAGGAAGAAATAAGGGAGGAGAGAAGAGCAAGATGCAAAAGGGAAGAAGAAAAGGGAGGAAGAAAAAGGAAAATGGGAATGGAAGGGAAAGCATGGTGTAAGAGAAAACAATGGGGAAGGGAAAAGAAGGAGAATGGAAGGAACAAATAAAGAGAAAAAGGAGAGAGGGAAGAAAAGGGAAGGGAGAAGGGAAGGAAAAGGAAGAGAAGGAAAGAAAGAGAAGGGAAGGAAGCTTTGAGATGAAATTTATTTTTTATCAATGCAAAAATCTGTTAGACAAGCAGGATGTTAAATGTTTACTCAGATTTCTAAAAAAGCATGTATCCACAAAAATAGAGGTATATATAAGATAGACAAATGACAATTAGCTATATTTTGAATTGACTTAATAGCCAGAGTAAAAGAGCTATTGTTATTTTTTCAATATCAATTTTACAGGAAGTATCCAGTGGACAACCTATAGGCTCAGTCCAATGCTATTAAAATATTTTTTTTAGAGAAAGTCATTATTGAGATGATTATTAAATTCTCAAGTGACACAAACTTGGGCAGAATAACTAGCCTACTGGATGACACTGTGAGGATATGAAAAAAAGATACATTAAAAGGTAAGGTGAAAAAATTGAAATGAGAAAGGTTTACTTCAAGATAATTCAATTTAATAAATAATCATTCAGTATTTCCTAGGTGTTAGATATTTTGCTAAGTGTTAGGGATATAAAGAAAAGTAAAAAAAAAATTAATAACAAAAACAAACAAAAATGAGTCCTGCTCTCAGTGATCTCACATTCCAATGCTACTTGCAGATTTTTATACTTGGGTCCAAATCTTAATTTCACAAGAACGAAATTATTTTTGCAATCACATGCCTTGCTGAGTAAGTCATTGTCTGGATGGAATTCCGTGTCTTCATCTCCCAGTTTGGGTGAGACAGCCAGGAGGACACCGAGAGTTTTCATGTGACAACCATACCTTCACTGGAGAAGCACCTAGAGCACTCAGGTAAGGTATTTATCAAGGGAATCACCTGTTTTGGATCTCCTCATCATTCTGAACTTAACTTCATCCAGACTAGGACTTCAGAGGAGAGAGGAGGGACTTGAAAGAGGTCTTCTATATGGGGCCTTTTATTGATCTTCCTAGTTTTCTCCCAAATTACTTTCATGTGTATTTATCTGTGGACCTGTTGTTTTCTATGTAAGCTCCTCAAAGGTAGGGACTATTTCATTTTTGTTTTTTAACCCTCAGCATCTAGCACACTGTACGATGCCTAGTAGGGGAATGTTAAATGTTTGTCGAATTGAATCAAGAGAATAAAGATAGTTGAGAAGATAATTGGGAGACAGACTTGAAAGCTACACCCTAGGAGTCTGGCAGAAATTTGGAAGCCAGAATCAGTGAGCTAAAAAACCATGGTCTATTCATGGCGGCACTGGGCAACGTGAATCAGTGTGAGAAGACACAAAAGAGAATATCTTCACATGCGATCCAGGAATTTCATAAGATGAGGGCATCTTTCCAGTAACATGAAATGTTTTACAATGTTTGTCTTCTTGGTGAAGTCACTTAGCAGCTAGGCATGAGCCAAATGAACTTTTTGAGAAAAAGAAGGAGGTATCATGGGATTAGAGGGCAATAGAATAATTTTCTGTTGCATTCCTTTAACTGATGAAAGACTTCAAATAAGCTTTTTTATGTTCAGGAGAAGTTCTTAGACTACAGAAAAAAGAAACTAAAAAGTAACTTTAAATGAAAAACATTTCTGAGGAAATGTTGGAGAATCTAAAGTGTTCTCAAGAAGTTGTTAAGTGAAAGGCTATGAGAAAGGGAAGGAGTGTAATAGAATGTTAGGCTTAGAAGTGACTTTGGAGAACACATAGATCAATTACTTTATTTAACAGTTGAGGAAACTGAGGAAGATGGGGTTGTGACTTACACAAAGTCAGATAATTACTAGTGGCAGCCATTATTCTTGCGTTATTTTTCCATGTTTGCATTTCAGGGAATAATAATTCTTCCAAACCAAGGATAGACCAAGGACTTCCCACTCCATTCACATAGTCTCTACTGCATTGTAAACAAAGTATATGAACATTTGAGGAGCCTCTGTAGCAATCTGCAAATGCAGATTCCTAAGTGATTTTTTTCAAAACAGATTTTTCTTGATATCTTTTGTTTTTATGTCATCTGTTTTTCCCTCTATGCTTCCTTGTCTCTCCAACTCCATTCAAATAGCCATTCCTTACAAGAAAAAAAATACTAAATGGATTTATTTTTTTATCACTAAGGTATACCTTTAATTTAAAAATTAATTTATTAAATGAATAAGCATTAATTTTTTCCCCCCCTCTTACATTGCTCCATCTCCAATTCAGAAAAAAATAAAAAGAAAACCTTGGTAACAAATGTTCAGTCAAGCAAAACAAATTTCACATTAGCCATATTCAAAAACGAATGTCTAATCATTCATCATGAGTCAGTCACCTCTCTGTCAGGCAGTGGGTAGCATTTTTTCTATTATCAGTCCCCTGAAATTATGGTTAATCATTGCAAAGATCTCATTTAAGTTTTTGAAAGTTGTTTATTTTTATAACATTGTTATTATTGTACAAATTGCTCTCCAGGTTCTGCTCATTCCAGTCTCTTTATCAGTTGATACAAATCACTTTCTTTGACACTGTCCCTTTCACAATTTCTTATAGCACTGTATTGTTCCATTACATTTGAATATTATGGTTCATCCATTAGCCAACTCATGGGCCCTGCCTCCTCAGTTTTCATTACTTGCTGTCACAAAAGGGCTAATCTAAATACTTCTGTACTTATGGATCATCTTCTTTCTTTGATCTCTTTTCAGAGAATGCCTCATATAGGTATCGCTGGGTCAAAAACTATGTACATTTAGTAATATTTGGAAATTACTTCACATTGTTTTCCAGAATGGTTAGTCCAATTCACAACTCTGCCATTAATGCTTGTGTGCCTGTTCTTTCCCGGTCCCTACAACATTTTTCATTTTCCCTTTTTGTCAGTTTATGCAATCTGATAATCTGATTAGTTTTGCTTTAATTTGCACTTCCCTAATTCATGGTGATTTGAAGCATTTGTTCATTTGTTCACATGCTATGAATTTTGAAAATATCATATTCCTATCCTTTTCTTTTTCACATTTGTTCACATGGCTATGAATTTTGAAAATATCACATTCCTATCCTTTTTATCAAAAGGGGACTTCTCTTGTTCTTATAAATTTGAACAAGCTCTTTACATATCTTGGACTTTTGGATCTTTATAAGGGCCCTTTACTACAAAGATTTTTTTCTAGTTAACTATTTCTCTTCTAATCTTAGTTGCATTGGTTTTATTCGTAGAAATCTTTTCAATTTTGTGTAATTGAATTACCTACTTTATCTTATTTGATCCTCTCTATTCTGTATTTGGTTTCAAACTCTTCCTCTATCCATAGATCCAAAATGTTAACTTCTTTTTTTTGTTCTTGTAATTTGGTGATAATGTTGCCTTTTCTGTCTAAGTCATATCCCTCTGGACCTTATCTACTGTGCAATGTGAAGTATCAGTTTTAAGTTCATTTCTGTTAAATTACTTTCCAAGTTTCCCAGAAGTTGGTTGTAAATACCTACCTCTTTAGTTGGAATCTTTGGAATGATCAAACACTATACTACTCTTTATTATAGTATTTGTTTACTTTTGTATGCTGAATGACTAATCTGCTCCACTGATCAACCAGGCCAAAATCATATTGATAATTAGTGCTTTGTAGTATAGATTGAAATCTGGTTGAGCCACATATTTTTCTATATCCCCCTTTTATGATTTCTTTTGAAATTACTTACCTTTTGCTCCTCTAGATGAATTTTGTTATTGAGATAATTGGTAGTTTAATTGATATGACACTGAATAAAAGAGAAGTAGAACAATTTTCTCTAATTGTCCTGATTCCATGTTGTCAGAAGCATATAGACTGCTCTTGACAGTGAAGTTAGGGTCCCTTACACTATAATCTCAAACTTTCCCTCTCTTCTCAGAATCATGTAGGAAAGTCCTAGAGATGGTGACTGTGTAAGACATTATTCAAGAAAGAAATTCTCAGAACCAAGGTTAGAAAAAAAATTGCAGAAGGAAGTGAAAGAGTCTGGGAATTAACAATTTCTTGTGTGAAGTAAAAGGTTGAGTGGAGGATTGAATCTCTTAAGAGAAAAAAAATTAATCTCTGTGGTACAGTATGTAAACCAGGACTTTATTAACATTTTTTTTCTCCCTGAAGAGTCTGTTCCCAGGGACAGAACTTGCTGGATCCTCTCTGTTTCTAACTGGGTCTATGAGATTTTCACACCCAAAATAAAACCTTCAGTTTCCTATACCCTGTTGACTTGGGTGACATTTGTAGTAGGTAAAACAGATTCTCCAGGTGAAGTCACAGTAAGAACTTGGGACCATTATAGCTCAAAACATCTGCCAGGTCATTTAAGAGCCTGAGGTGTGTATTCTGATTGCCTCAGTAGAAAAGGAAGTATTGGTGTCTCAGCAGGTGAATTTCTGATCACCCTTACAAGAAAAATTTCTCCTTCACAATGCAGGGGCTCAAAACCTGTAAGGACCAACAGTGAAGTGTCTAGGCAGGAGAAGGATGAGTATACAACACATTTAGATTTTTACTGCTGTTTTCTTCTCTTTTCCATGCCAACCAGGAGATATGGGAATTCCATAAAATCAAATGCCTGGCCTCTATCACTGACTCATATATTGGTCTTTTGGTATAGTCTAGGTGATAGTAGAGAAGAGAATGTGCAAAGAAAATGGTGTCCTTCAACCCTTAAGCCCCTACCTCCTTAGAGCTCTATACTCTTCACCCAGTCTGCAGAAAGCTAGGTGGTACAATGGACAGAACACTAGGCTTTGAGTCAGAAAGACCTGAGTTCAAATCTTGTTAAGGCACTTACACCTTGGGCAATGTCACTTAATCTCTTTATTAGTTTCCTCAAACATGATAGTAATTTTTCCCATGGTGTTGTGAGATTCAAATGTTTCATTTGTAAATGATTTAGGGCAGTGTCTGGCACATGATAGCTACTATGTAAATGTGTGCCAATTACTATATTTTTTTACAAATAACAATATTCGTAATATTGTTAAAATAAGTATAACTAATGTTAATAATGATATTTTGATCATAAGCATTTGCAGAAACTCTTTGAGGTACTATCTTATCACTTCTGAAATGAGGATATTAGTTAAAATGTTTACCTGTGCTGGCCAGCATAAGGGTATTGTGGAGGATGGGGATAAGTATTGTCATTTTCCTGGTTTATTTTTGCTTTGGAGTCTGAGGAACATCAACTCTTACTCTGCATGGGAACTCAGAAACAATTTTCTGCATTCATTAAGATCATGGAGACTGTTACTCAGCCCAGTTAAAATCCCTAGATATGTTGGGGATGGTAAAATCAGTATCTGCATGGCATGGTGATGATGGTTTTGACACTTCTAGAATTGTTCCTTTTTCATAACTGAGGAAGAGGTTTCATTGAGCTTATTTTGCTTCTAGTGTGATTTTTCTCTTCTCATAGATCTCTCAAGAGGAGAATTGCTTTGGAAAATGCCTCTTCAGTGACCGAGTCCATCCTTGCAGGCTTAACAGATCAACCAGAACTTCAGCTACCCATATTCCTCCTGTTTATGGGGACCTATGTGATCAGTATAGTGGGAAACCTGGGATTGATCATTTTAATCAGGATGAATTCTCAGCTTCACACTCCTATGTACTATTTCCTCTTCAACTTATCTTTCATAGATCTCTGCTCCTCTTCTGTCTTTACTCTAAAATGTTGATGAATTTTGTCCTAACAAAAAACATCATCTCTTATTCAGGATGTATGACACAGCTGTATTTCTTCTGTTTATTTTTGTTATTTCTGAATGCTATGTGCTGACAATAATGGCTTATGATCGTTATGTTGCCATCTGTAATCCATTGCTGTATAATGTTACTATGTCCAATCAGGTGTGTTCATGGTTGTTGGGTGGGGCATATGTAATGAGGTTTGCTTGTGCCATGGCCCACACTGGATGCATGCTGAGACTGTCCTTCTGTGATGCCAACATCATAAACCACTACGTGTGTAACATACTTCCCCTCTTCCAGCTCTCCTGCACCAGCACTTATGTCAATGAGCTGGTTGTTTTCATCGTTGTAGGTACTAACATCATAGTGCCAAGTGTCACCATCCTCACCTCCTATGCTCTCATCCTGTTCAGTATCCTGAACATCAGCTCCACTGAAGGCAGGTCTAAAGCCTTCAGCACCTGCAGCTCCCACATAATTGTGATCACTCTTTTCTTTGGGTCAGCTGCATTCATGTATCTCAAGCCATCTTCGTCAGGGTCTGTGGACCAGGCCAAAGTAGCTTCCATCTTTTACACAATTGTGGGACCTATGCTAAACCCCCTAATTTATAGTCTGAAGAATAAAGATGTTCAGGCTGCTTTGAGGAGAAGAATGTTTTCCAGAACCTGAGCAGGATTTTCAATATCTGATTTGAAGTCAAGGAACAAAAGTTCCTTTATCCTTTGATTAATTAAAATTGTCTCAGGAAGGAAACTTTACCCAAATTCTTTTCTCCCCATT
>CM053622.1:682989091-683009076 GCA_028646595.1 Phalanger gymnotis | reverse complement strand
CCGTCCTGTCCCGCAGCTTTTCCCACTAACCTTCTGTGTAGTCTTTGCTGTTTGTGGGCTGTGAGGTCTGGTACATGCCACAGCTCAGTAATTCAGCATGCTAGGGCACTCTCCACTCCACTCCTGGTCTTGTCCGTCCGCGGTCTGCCGCGCCGCGCCTCGTGCGCTGGGCTCTGCTTGGCTCAGCTCCGCTCCCCTCAGCTGGGGGCTGGGAGTTCCGTTCGGGACAGACCTTACCCCGAGACCATCCAGGCTGTCCTGGGCTGGAGCCCTGATTCCCTCTGCCACTTTGTGGGTTCTGCAGTTCTAGAATTGGTTCAGAGCCATTTTTTTATAGGTTTTTGGAGGGACTTGGTGGGGAGCTCACGCCAGTTATTGCTTTCCAGTCTCCATCTTGGCTCCACCCCCGTGATTGCACTATTGTAACAAATAGTGAAAAATTAAAGAAGGTGTGGGGTGTTGTGGCTCCTTAGAACTATGCTACATACAAACAGAATAACTATCGCTCTCTTTCCTGAAAGATGACAGATTTATTCTTTCAGTATGAGGGAAGAAGGTGATTTCACTGACTAGAGAACAAATAGAACTGAAGCTAGTTTGAAAGTTTTATCAGTGATGTCCAAAGGTAAACGAAGGAAAAAAAAACATTTTGGTGCTTAAGAACCACTTATTATAAACTCAGCTCTCTACATTGGAAAGAAAGAATCTTGTTTAAATCAAAAAGCAAATAATTTGAAAATAACTAGAATGTAATTTTAATTTAATTTTGATTGAATGATTTCACTGAACTTGTTTAGGGAAATTGGAAGCAAAATCAAAAAGGAATTGTAAGCAAAAAAAAAAAAACCCAAAAGCAAACATTTTGCAATTAATTGGTATTGTATAAGAAAACTTGTGCGAACTGGCAAAGGGGAGATTCAATTAAGGGAAGAAAACTAGTTCTGTAAATAGAAAGAAATAGGATTGTAACATAAAGGCATGAGAGACTGAGAAAATAGTGAATGTAGATAAAGTGTTGGATTAGAGTATGGAAAGAAAGATGCAGTCTTGAAGTTCTCAGGGCTTTAATCAATATCAGCAGGAGAAAAAAAGAAAATCTAATGCAGTTAAGAAGACAATGCAAAAAAAAACTTAAAGAGACTGGAAATCATTTCGTCTGACAAAGTGTAAACATAAAGCTCAATTAGAGGATGGTCTGAACTAAGCGTCTTATTTTTCTGTTGTGTAAAAATATAGAAATGATCTTAATACCAAAATTCATAGATAATATATATTTAAGATAATTCAGAAATGTCTTCAATTATATTATCATATGACTACACTAACTTTTCTGTCTATGCATAAAATCCATGATATTGGATTGCATGTTGGTAAAATGCTTATAATCTTTTGCATTGTAACTTTTGAGAAATCAAGATATACAAAATACTATTAATTTGGAAAATGATACCTACAAGGTGATGTGATTATATCATTAGAAGATTAATTCCACTTTTGAACTGAATGTGGTGAAGGCTGATTCTGAGTTATCACTACTAGAGATTTTTGTCATGATTTTAAAAACCATCAAGTATTTGGTCAGGGTATATTTTGCTTTAAAATAAATAATCATGGTGATTACTTAGTTTTGGGTAAAAGTACAAAAGACCTTGTAAATTCTTATTATACGTAAAATTCTTTGGAAACTTGCCAAATCTCCAATCCTCTGGATCTTTAGTCTTGGTAATATCATAAAATTTTATCAGTTCTGTGAAAGAAGGAGCTGCAAGAATGTGTGAGTAAGAAAAGCCTTATAAATTATATAATAGTGTTTACCAAGAAACTAGAATCTTTCCTCCATCACATATACTCACAGCATAAGTGTGTGTGTGAACAGGTAGGAGGGGAGACCTTACAAATTTATAGCATAAAAGTGATTTCTATGATGATTTCCCTGACAACAGATTATGAAAATTATAAAATTGTACTTGGAATGTTAAGTATTGAAATTACATATTTACATCAACTTAGCATCTATAGTCAACTCAGTTTAAAGAATTTTCCTTTTTATCTTAAAGGTTACTATGTAATCTTTTAAGATATCCAGGCCAACAGGCACCCCAATTTGTGAGGGGGCAGGGTTTGAGTGAACTGTCATGTATTTTCATTATGTGTAAAACTCTAGAATGTGATTATTTTTTCATTTCAATGATTAATTTTTTTTCATCGGGACATGTCTAGACTGGAAAGTACAAGAAGAAAAATATTGAAGGAATTCCTTTGAAAAACAACTTTATTGACTAAGAGATAAATGTTTATTCTTATTTAGAGTTAGTTATTCTTATGACATGGAAAAACAATGATATCATTCTCTAATTTGCTTGGAATTTGTTATGTGAGGTAGAACTATAACCTCATTTAGCCTGAGTTTTGAATTTAGGTATAAGGGATTGTTTTTAAACCAGTACTCTACCATTTATGGGAAAGTACAAAAAGTTGCTAAAAGGAGTGCCAACTAGAAAAGCTGCAGGGAAATGTAGATAACTGGGTTAGGGAAACGGCCTCATGAAAGTAATGGCAGGATCATCTTGAATCAATTTCCCCACTGGGCTATTTCCTTTCTCAATAGGAATAATCTCCATTTGTTTAATTCTGGGCCTGGTTGCAATACCCTGTGAATAATATGATTGCTATTGCATGATTGGCTATTCCAAAAAGTATCTATGACTTACATCGGAAATCAGAGATAAGGGAATTTTGTCCTGAAAAAACTAGGATAGATTAGTCTGTGACTTTGGGTTTAGGCCTGAGATAATAGTCTTGCTATTGTTGTAACCATGTTTTCCTCCATTCACAGCAATTTTCTCTGACCATGGCAGAATTGTAAATGTTTTACAATGGATCATATTGTTATAGCCATCAAGCATCTCTAAACTACTATAATGGGATGCAAGTATGAAGGAACCTATTGCTTTGATTTTACTATGTTGAACTTATGACTAGTAATGCTCAACTTCCTAGTCTAGACAATTAAGAAAAATCAGTTCTATATTATACTTTCCATCTCCCTGCTTATTGGTTTAATAATTATATATTCAAGTGTAATATTAGGTCTTCATAGTATTACATCTCTTCTGACTGATGAAGATGACATATATCCTCAAACAGGAGCTCTGATAAAAACGTGATATGATAAAGATAAAGAATATGCAGAAAGGACTCGTGATAACTGCAATTGTATTAATAGCCTTAGAACTTCAACTTTTGTACCAGGGAAAAACTTTGCTGTGATGTCATATGACCAATATGTCAGATATACCATCTCCTTCTTTACAGTCTTATGATATCCTATCAAGTGTGCTCATGGTTAGTGAGGGCCTGTATGCCTTAGGCCTAAGTGGGGCCAGAGGTCACACAGGCTGCTTGCTTGGAGTGTCTTCTGTAAGGAAAATACCATTAATCATTACTTCTATTATCTCTCTCCACTATTGAAGCTCTCTTGTTCTAGCACCTATGTTAATGAAGTGGCAGCTTGGGCAGTCAGTACATTTAATATCTTTTGCCCAATCCTGATCACTATTTGTTCTTATGTTTTGATCATTGCTAGCATTTGAAAAATTCAGTCCACTGAAGATAGATCAAAAGTCTTCAGAGTCTACAAATCCCATATTGTGGTATTGGTGACTTCTTTTGCTCTAGTGCATACACGTACCTGCAGCCATCTTTAGTCATTTTCACGGTTCAGGGGAAAGTGTCCCCTGTGTTTTACACTGTCATTGTGCCCATGCTAAACCCCCTCATCTACAGTCTCAGAAATAAGGATGTCAAAATTGCCCTGAGGAAAGTAATAGAATGAAAAACATTCTATTGAAAGGAGAAATACCAGAAAATGGGTTTTTTGGTTTGGTGGATGCTGGAATCCTGAGCAAAGAAAGAGACACAGACAGAGCTTTGTATAAACCACATACCTTGTCCAACACATATAATTAATTAGAAACCAACTCAGAAATGCTTTGGAGACAAATCTCAAACCTGTGCAGGCTGATTTATCTTCTCACAATTGAACAATTATTCCCTATCTGGCTTGCATTTCAGATGAGTATAGTATCTGTGCAATTCATTCATGGACTCACCTGTTCATGATATTTAAAGTGATGACTCTTCTAGTTTACACAGATATATGAAAAAGTTGTTTTCCTGGACAAGGTTCTGTGGGGCAATGATTACAGCATCTAGCAGTTAAATTTCCAAGGTTTCACGACATGAATGATGCAGAGAATATTAAGGCCAAAAAGGGATTTCAAGATTTCCAGTTGCTACCCACTTGTTTTTTTTAATTCAAGAAACTCTTCCAAAAAAGAATAAATAGCTAGCCCAAAGTCACAGAGCAAGTTAATAATAAAATCAGGTTTTGAATCTAAGTCTTTTGACTCATGGTCTTTTATCTTCTCCAAAACATCATGTAGTCATCAATACAAAGGAACTGAAAAGAGGAAAATATAATTACAACCTTAAATGGGAATGGATGCATAAAGAAGGTATTGGATCCATTCTCTAACCCCATAACAATGTGCAAAGAAGTTCCTTATTCATGTGACCAGCTTTTAAGATGACCTCATAAAGGTAAGGAGAAGTATTTCTGGAAGATGTTGTTCCAGCCACAGTGTTTTTCTTCCTGTGCTGGGAAGAACTGTGATGATCTCAGGCTCAAACCCAACAGCAGCAAAAGGAACATGAGCTGTGGGACAGACAATTGTCTCATTGGCAGTTTTAAAGCTTATCATACAATAGGTATGGAAAAAATGCAGCTATTTTCAGATTTTTTCAATGTGTCATTTGGTTTTGCTGATTTTTTTTCTCTCTCATCTTTTCCTTTCTCTTCTTAAAAAATAGTATTTGTCACCAGGGAGAATTCTCTGAGAAAGGGAAATGGAGGAATACTTGGAGAAATTTTGTTGAATAAAAAACCATCAATATAGATTTATTTTAAAAGAAGCATATAAACAACATGATGTATGCAAGGTTGCAGCTGAGAGTAGTTGACTGTGGCAACAGCAAGGGCAGTGGGGCATTTCTTGAGGAATTGAAGTAGAAAGGTAGTTGTGTCAATAAATGACATCCTGGGGAAAAGAACACTGAGGCCCAGAAACCTTCAGGCATGCTGTTTGGGCCTTAGGTACAAGTGGCCTTTACATCTGCTCTTGCAGCCTCAGGCCTTATGGTTTCCTTCCTGATTTTCACCAGCCAGTTTAGGAGGAATGATCATTAACTTTCTACTGGGGAGAACAGGTACTAAATAATGAAGGATAGTCTCTCTCCTTCTATATGTCCAAGTAGGGAAAAAGCTGATGCCAAAGCTTATTCTGTCTTGTAGAGTAAATTCACTAATTTCTGTTTTGAAAGTCTGGCTTTCTTCGGCTATCTAGATAAATCTAATTGATCTAGCTGGACTTGATCTATGCATTATCAGTATGATAATGGGAAGGATTCTCATCCCAGAGAATGAATCACTTACAGGATGGCAAGAAAAGAATTTTTCTGTCCTACATCCTCCCAGTCAGCTATGATATTTTGAAATGGAATTACTAGGCCAATAACAGACATATACCTACCAGGGAGCTGAGATACTCACACCCCAAACAGACACACACAGAAAGAGGCAATCTAACAAGAGAAGAAGGGGCTCTGAGTAGCAGAATCCTTGGAAGGAAAGAAGCTGTCCATGTACTAAGGAAAAGCTAATCTTGATAATAGAGAGTTGGACCACAGAGAGGACTTCCAGGCCCTGAAGTTCAAAAGGTACAAACTGAGTTTTCAACATGTATTCCTTACATTTATCCTTCTTTGTCATTATATTTTGGATCCTCTATTAATATGGATGTTAACAGGGATTTGAGTTGACAGTTCACCAAAGGTTTAAGTGAGAAGACACAAACATTTTACTCTTGTTATACTATCTCAAGTAATACTAGCAAGTACTATTGTACAAGTTGAATTTCAATGAAAAGCACCATAATTGGAAGCTTATGATTTCCAGAGTAAAGCATAAAAACCCACAGGTTTTCCAGTAGAAGTCAATGTAGCAGCAGCCCTCTAAAAATCTAATCCATTTTGTGAATAAAAATTGAAGGAAATCTAGCTACCAAAACATCTAAACTACTATAAACATCTCTAAATAATTATTGTGAGAAAAAATGAAATTAAACCTATACATGATAAAAACAAAGAACTACGTGGATTCCCATAAATCATAGAACTATATATCCTGAACTAATGCATGAGAGAAATCACTATATCAAAAGAATTTGAAAGAGACTAATTGGCACAAATTTATCCCTTGCATAAAAGATAATTTATGACACAGAAAGACATGAATCCACAGTAGTGAGTCTTGCCAAAGACAAGATAGAATTGATTGGGATTAAAAGTATAAGTGAAAGGCAATCTGGGAAATACAAATGTAATTAAGAACGCTCTTGAAGATAAGCAGCTGTTAATTCATAAGGCAGTTCCCATGTTAAACTTCTTGTTTAGGCTTGCAGTGAAAGCTATAATTACTCTCCTTATGGCCCATGATACTTTTCTTTTGGAGCTTTTGAGAGTGAGGATTGGAGAAAATGCCTAGTCTTCCAGCTTGTGCAGCTAGCACTCTAATGTAACACATCAGATTTTAAGCTTGAAGACAATGGACCTTAAAAAAAATGATTTGCTCTCTGGAAGGGAAAGAGTAGCATATGGGGAAATCTAGGCAATGTAAAAACAAATTACATCAATAGAAAACTCTTTTGAAAACAAACTTTTTTCAAACTTTTTAAAAAGAAGACAATAGAAAGCTAGACAAAAGTTCATATGCAAACATCGGCTATCTTGCCAGCAACTCTAGGTAATGAAGATAAACCTAACCTACAGATGCTTTGGAAGCACCTCTGTCTAGAATTAAGGAGTAGTAGACTACCTATGCAAGTTAATCATGGCTTGACCTTCTCCTGTTTTTTCTAGCATAAAAAAATCAGTGTGGTAATGCAGTTTGCCTGGATGTCCCAGAGAACTGAGGAGACTGCTAAAACTAGTAGGTAGATTTCCCCTTAGAGGGGTGATGCTTCCTTCAGTTAACCTGTTTCATAAGGTAAATTATAGAGAATATATTAGGCATACAAAGGAAGCTAAAGATATCTAATCTGTTTTGTTTTACAGTTAAGGAAATTGTAGTCCAAAAAGAAGAAATTACTTATCCAAAGTCACGCAGCTAGGAAACAGTAAAACCAGATCTTGGACCCAGATGTCGACTCCCAGTGAATTCTTTTATCTGCTACACTATGCAGTAATCCACATAAAAGTATTATTAAGTAGAGGAAAAGTCAAACCTCACAATTATAACTTTAAATGTGAAGGAATAGAACAAAAGAGTTTTAAGGATTTATCCTACAACTCTGCAGCAATATGTGACAAAATTTATTCATTCTTTTCAGAGGAACCTCTACAGGAAGGGAGCAGTGTACGGAATTTGGCTGCGTAGGTTTTTAGTATGTATAGACAATGTTTGTCTTCCCACATTGGAAGGCACTAAGATTATTAAGAGCTCTGAGCCAAGTGTTGCCTAAGGAGTGTGAGAGCATGTGATAAATGCAAGATTGTTTGTAGCAGCATCAGAAGTGTTTTTTATATAGCAGGGCTGTGTGTATTGTGCTCAGAGGTGGATGGTATAGCAGCTGGACCAGGAGATTCAGTACTAGAGAACTGAGTATATAGGTAGAAACTAAGTAACTTCTAGCACTGCTACCTGAGCCCTTGGCTCTGACACCATCTCCATTTTTAGAAGCAAGATGGGAGAGTAGAGCTTGACTTGCCGTTTGAGAGAATGGATGTCAAATTCTTAGGTATAGTCTTCCTTTCTTTCAGCCACCTCTCTGCCTGAGGAGGGCAGAAGATGCCTCCAGAGCTTGTTCTATTTTGGAATAATGTTTTTTTTTTAATTTCTCTGTAAATAATTTGACTTTTGGTTGGCTAGATAAATACAATCACTACAATTGGTGTTGAGTAATATGTTGACTTATTTACCAATGTGGAGAGTACTTGAACAAATCATGATTTATGACTCTAAGGGAATGTGATAATACTCTAAGATTAATATAGTAAAATTAGGAAAATGTGACAAAGAAGAATAACATCAATGTCTCAAATTTATAGTTTTAGTAGAAATTGTATTATAAAATAAAGTATTATATATTATATAATGAATGTACTATAAGATATTATAGCTAAGAAACTAGATTAGAAAATATAGATGAAACTACATTGCACATGTGCTTATGCAGGGGTTAGAGAAGGTAATAAAAATATTTTAAAGGCTGTTGGTTCTGAGAATGTAACAAGATACTCAATCTGTTTGTTCCAGTGATTTACAATGTTTAATTCTCATCCTAAAGTCTGTGAAAATCTAAGTTATATCTTATCATGTATTACACTACAAATGCATCTTTGAATTGCTACCATATTTCTTTAAGAAAATCATTTTGTCCTGATTTGCAACTTTGCATGTAAATATATTCTCAAACAGAGATGACTGTTTAAGTTGGTTTTGAAAACATATAAAGCTTTCAGATTATGTCAGTTCCTTATAGCTCACTCTTATTGCACATGTAATTGCCATAGATAGAAAGATAGACAGATCAGACAATTGCATGTAAAAAGGATCAACAGGGATAGACATACATAAATATATGTACATATGGGTTATGTGTATGTAAGCTATATTGAAGCTGCTAAATGAAAAATTAGAACTCCACAGGATTTGCCAGCAGGATAGTTTGTCTCTCTAAAAGAGCAGCATTTTCAACACCATCAAAAGTAAATTGCAAAAGAAACTTACAGAGATGCTGAATTATTGGCTCAATAAAAAAGCAGATGAAATTCAGTTTTACAATGATGGTAACAACCCAAAGCACATTTGTGATGCTCTGAAGGCTGTTTACGGGCCAAAGACTAATGGTGCATCCCAACTACTTAGTGCTGATAGAGCCACACTGATTAGTGATAAGAATATGATCCCAGAAAGATGGGCTAAACAATTCCTGAGTTTTCTCAAAAGACTCTCATCAATAAATGCTGATGCCATTAACTGTAAATTCCATGTCGAAGTCAATCCCTTTCTAGATAAACTTCAAACTGAAGAAGAGATTGTGAATGCAATCAGGCTCTTCATGTGTGGCAAAGTGCCTGCGCTGATTCCAGCTGAGATTTATAAGGCAGCAGGTCCACTGCTAATACAAAAGCTGATGGAAATTTTACAGGTTATATGGCAGGAAGAGGTTATCCTCCAAAAGTTCAAGGATGCTTCCATTGTCCATCTCTATAATGGAAAGGGAAATAGGTTGTCCTATGACAATCACAAAATGATCTCTCTCTCTCTCTCTCTCTCTCTCTCTCTCTCTCTCTCTCTCCATTAGTCATTGCCAGCAAGATTCTTGTCAGAGTCCTCTTTACTATGCTGGAAGATGTTCATCTACCCAAGAACTTGGCCTTTCAGAAAGGGCCAAGGAATGGTCAATATGGTGTTTGATGCCCAACAACTCCAGAAAAAATGGCAGGAGTAGAAAAGCAGTCTGTGCAAAATGTTCAGTGATCTAACCAAGGCCCTTGATACTGTCACTATCAAGGGCTTGTGGGTAATTATGGCAAAATTAGGTTTCCTGCTGAAGTTCATCAATATTGTATATCAGTTTCTTTCATAGCACTGTACTTACACATACTGTGCACTTTACAAGGGCTTTTTCACTCATTCAGTCACTTATGTTTGTCCTCAGACTTGCATAGGTACTTAAAGATTGTGGAAAAAAATAAATTCAAGCATGAGTTTCTGAAAATGTAATGGTGGGATTTAATCATCAGGGCTCAAGGGTTTTTAATCTAAGGAACTGACTATTCAAGGCTTCATCTCTGGGCGTCAGGAAGGCACAAGGTTGCTAGGAAGGGTTAAGTTAACAAGAGCTTGGAGAAAAAATACATGGTTCTTGATTCTTTTCAGTGATAATTCCCTTGAGTTAGACAAACTCTCTGGAAAGAAACTGATGTGGAAAAGAACTGGCACCCCAATTCTGTTCCCATCCCCAGATTACCCCAGTAAAGATGTTAGGGAATTATTGTCCTCTGGGTGAGGTCTGGGACTCTCTCTCAGTTGAGCTCAGATACCTTGCTCCCATTTAGAGGTCTCATTTACTTTCTCTGATATATTCTGTTCTGTATAATTTCTCTGATTTCTATTTCTTTGTCAGCTTGAATAAATGGATCTTTTACAACTCATTATGTATGTGATCTTTGAGAAATTGGCATTTGGTGGAAAGGGAGCCAAGCATCGGATATAGTTTGAAAACTCACTGTTAAGGGAAGGTAAAGTATATTGTTACTGTTTACTTTCTTTTCAGTAATACCTTTCGGGAGTTTTCATAGCAAAGATACAGGAGTAGTTTGTATTTCCTTCTCTAGTTCATTTTAAAGATACAAGAGTGGATCGTCATTTCTTTCTCTTGTTCATTTTACAGATGAGACACCAAGGCAAACAAAGTTAAATAATATGCCCTGGGTCACACAGCCAGTAACTTTCTGAGGTCAGATGTACACTCAGGTCTTCCTGGCTCTAGGCCTGGCACTCTCTTCACGATGCCACCTGTCTGCCCAATCAGAAGTATAGCTTGAACTTAAAAATTATTTTCCTAAGGGTGACATTATTTAGGGGAACAGAGAAATGTAATGCTACCCTGGAGACTCCTCTCAGAGAAGGAGAAATCGAGAAGCACTGTATATTTCTTAATACAGAGGTCCTAGGATCCTCCTGAAAAGTAATTCCTCCCATTTTCATCTGAGTCGGGGGAGGGTAAATAAATCAAGAGGCAGAGCTAGAGAAGAAAAAGTTTAATTAGCAATAGGTGATGAGCATTTCCTATGTGGATAGCAACTTTGAAGATCAAAAGAAGATACAAATGTATTGAGTTTTAGGCAACATTTTTGGTGTGAGCCTATCTGGTGAGACTGTTCAGCCACTTTTATTACTTTGGAAGTAGAGTCATAGAGACAAGACATTAGGTAATTGGGTGGAGGATGTAACCACAATGTTGCTTGCAGCTGCTGTGGAGATATAAGGCCAATAACACCAGCACACAGGAGGGCTGCTAGCATAGGTCCTCTCATCTGCTTTTCTAAGGAAAGCAACTTAAAGGGGTTACCAGTCTTACTTTAACTAAACACACATATACCATTCACTTAGTTCAGGGGAAAAGTCAGCACCATGAACTTAAGAGCAAATACAAACAGAAATTACAAATATATGTTATAAAAACACAGCAAATAACACACAGAGATCAACACACAGGCCTCTACTGACTGACCAAAGAATCATGTAATTACCAAAGAGAGAGGCACCAGCATCTGGGTTTTCAAACCCGGGAGGGCTCCAGCAGCTACCCAGACTTTTGTCTGGTCAAATCATAGGACACTCTTCCAGTGAGTGAGAGCCCCAAAACAAAACTCCATTCTCAGATCTTATATGCACTTCCCAGGGTCAGAAGGCATCACAACCATGTGACTCAAAACCATGTGATGCTTCTTCAGGCATCACAGCCATAGCACTCAAACCTATGTGAACTTGGCTTTCTTGTATCTTAATCAGGTCAAAGACTCTTCATTCAATCAAAGAAACAAAAGACAATGAAAAGTCCACTTTGCTTGTCATTACATTTGAAAGGCAAGACTCATCAAAGGTACTTGATTACCTTAGCATTTTAAAAGAGAAAACAAAAAAAAGTCCCCCCCTCAATTACCACAACACGGGGAGAGTATCTTAACCTTAGGGTTGTAATTTGTACACCTCATTATCTAAGAAGTCGCTAAAGATCAGGTCTATTTGACCCAAGAAGTAAGATTTGGGATAAGGAAACACATAGGTTCAAGTCCCACTTTTGTTACTTAGCAGCTATATGATCATGGGTACTGAATCTCAGTTTCTTCTCTGTAAAGTAGGGATTAATATCTGAAGTATTTGCCATGCATTATTGTTCTGAGGATCACATAAGATTAAATACATACAGTGCTTTGAAAACCTTAAAGAGCTTTAAATGTTACTATTAATAATGGCTCATATTTAAAAAGTACCTTATGGTTTGCAAAACACATCTGAAAGCCTCACATATGGAAACATACCTTTGAGAATTTAGGGTTAAATTTTGGATCATGTTAGAGTTGCTTATTCATTAGTGTGGCATCTTTCATAGCCTTTTGTGAGGAAATTCCCTCTTGTCTCTCATTTTTCTTCCATGATAAAGGCAATAAGGTTGTTCAAGGAGGACTAATCCCTCTGGGCTCCTCATCCACCTTTAGTGTCCACCTGGCACTCAACAATCACCAGTGGCTCCAAAAAGCTGTACCAGGCACAGCAGCCTCAACCCAGTAAACCATCTTGGCAGGCAGGGTAAGAGTAATTGTTGGACCATAGCATAAAGGAAATAGAAAGGAACATACAATTTCTCAGTTGTACATGGTACCTACACAAAAATTGATCATTAGGCATAAAATCCCCACAACCAATGCATCCTGTTCTGATCATAATGCAATAAAAAATTACATTCAATCAAGGGTGAGAAGATTAAATTGATTCTGCATCTTTTTATTAATCCTATTTATAATTTGATTTTGTCACATAACTGCCTAAGTCATAGTTCTTTGTCTCTAAATTTAGTGCAGAAATTCAGCTGACCTATAATGAGTTTAGTTGAGGACTCCAGCTCTCTTTCTTATCACTGTTTTCTTCTCGGCTCAAAGAATTCTACTACCTTTAGGGGATGCTGGGGGGAATGCCAAAGAGTCTAGACTGGTATCTTTTACACCATTAAGTTATCTTTAAAGGATATCTGGTCTGCAATCCAAAGAAGTCTGGCCCACTACCTTTCCACCTTGCAGATAGACTCAAAAAATAAACTTTTGTTAGTCACAAAAGGGAAGAAGTGATTGCTATTGCTAGCCCCCCATTTCCAACTTCCAATCACATTGTTTACTACATCTCATCATATTGTCCTTAACCCAATCACATCACCTACTCTGCTCTCTTCTTTATTCTAAACTTTTAAAATGAGTTAAGTCTTCACCTTGGGAGCTTTGGCATAAATTGAGACAAACCACTGATCCCTTTTTAACAGGTTTGTGCCCAGTTAATAACCTTGCTAAAGATATGCCTCAGTCTACCTTTGTTGAATTTTGCTCTCAACAGTTTTTGTTGCAGCGCTAGTGTCAAGAGAGATAGGCTGAGCCCTCTTAAACTCCTAGGGAACCCCCCCTTCTTCCTCAGTGCTTTCTAGTGAGATTTTTCACATAGAAGGGTAGCTTCTCCTGGAGGACTGCAAACAGAGATCTGACTCTCCCCTAGGTCTCAAATCTCATAGTTCTAACTCTGAGCTTAAGGCAAGCATGCTTTCTTTGGAAAAGTTACAGTTTTTTGTTTATCTATATCTGTTTGGAGTGTTATTTGTGTTCAGTGTGATAATTTGGGAATAATTTTGCATGTTTTTGTCTTGTGTTTATCATTTGTACTAAAAGTTGCAATTGGGTTGAGGGGCTGATAGAAGAGTGGGTAGATTTAGGGAGGCAGTGGTGAGAAGCAAATGAGACTTTTGAGAAGGGACAGGGTGAAAGGAGAGAAAGAAAGAAGGATAACCAGTGTAGGATTGGAAGATTGAGGGAAACACACAGTTAGCACAACTATGAATGTGAATGGGATGAACTCATCCTTAAAGCAGAAGTGAATTGCAGAGATGATTACATGATTTAAACCTAACTAGTGATACCATAAGTAATTTAGGGGAGCATGGAATTGCTTACCTGTCAGATTTATGGATATGGAAAGGATTTATGGCCAAAAAAGAAGTAGAGAGCATTATAAAATGTAAAATGGATAAACTACAAAGATTTTTTACAAAAAAAAATAACCCAATGCAGCCATGATTAGAAGCAAAGTAGAAAAATGGTGGAAATATTTATAGCAAATTTATCTGATAAAGGCTTCATTTCTCAAATATTTAGAAAACTGAATCAAATTTATAAGAAATACATCATTCCCCAATTGATTAATGGTCAAAGGAAGTGAAAGGAAGTTTTCAGATGAAAAAAATTAAAGCTATCTATACTAATATGAAAAAAATACTCTAAATCATTATGAGTTAGTGAAGTGCAAATTAAAACAACTCTGACATCAACCTCATACCTATCAGATTGACTTATATGGAAGAAAGAGAAAATGACACATGTTAGGGATGTGGACAAATTGGGACATTAATGTACTGTTTGTGGAGCTATGAATTGATCCAATCTATGCCCAAATGACTGCACTTTAACAAAAGACAGCTACTACTAGTTCCGTATCCCAAAGAGATCCCAAAAAGTAACCCTTTTTGTGGTGGCAAAGTATAAGAAATTTAGGGGCTGCCCATCAATTGGGGAATGGCTGAACAAGTTGTGTAACATGATTGTGATAGAACACTATTATGCTATAAGAAATGACATGCAGGATGGTTTCATAAAAACCTGGAAGACTTATAGGAACTGATGCAAAGTGAAGTGAGAAGAACCAAGAGAACGTTGTAGACAGCAACAATATTATATGATGATCAACTATGAATGACTTAGTTATTTTCAGTATTACAATGATCCAAAACAATTCCAAAATACTTATGATGAAAAATGCTGTCCAGCTGTAGTGAAAGAATTGATGCAATCTGAATGAAGATTGAAGCGTCCTTTATTTTTCTTGGAAATTTTTGTCTGTGTTTTTTTTTTTTCACAACATGGCCAATATGAAAATACGTTTTGTATGACTGCACATATATAATCTCTATCAAACTGTTTTTCTTTTCAAGGAAGAAGGAGGCAATGGGAAGAAAGAGAATTTGGAACTAAAGTATTTTAAATGAATGCAAAAAAAATGCCTTTGCAGGGAATTGGGGAAAAATACTCTTGAAAAAAAAAAGAAGGAAATGTGAAATCTGTGAAATGCATTATTGATAGATTTAAAAGTTTAGCCCTAATAGAACAGCAAGACTAGCAAGGCATGACCTGGTAGCTATTATTAGGCATCAGAGATCCATTACATTTTATGAGTTGAAAACTGACAAATGCCCATACTACAAATAAATACCTCAAAATATCAAGGGGAATGTAACCAATAAATTGCAGCAGATCTAGATGATTATCACAGACTGAACTGTTACAACAGCCTAGACATTGTTTTGAGCCATAAAAAATTAAGAAAAATATTTTAATAGAAGTTGTTCTATCAAATCAACATAATCTTCAAACTACATCTAATGAAATCTTAAAATAGAGGTGCCTAATATAGGAAATTAAAAACATATGAGAACAGAAAGAGGTGTATATTGTCCCAGTTGGTCTGTCTGCTGCTGTAGTTGTAATGAGGATGCTTTCAACAGAGCTTACATCCTTTGATTTAACTACAAAAAGCAATCATTTTAGCTGCCTGAACCTAAGTATATAGAACATTAAATATAAAAATACAGTTAGATAATGACTTCTCTCAATACTGTTTTTATTAGATCCCCATTGGGAAAGATGGGAAGACAATGCATACAAATAGACAAATAACAACTGGCATTTAGAGATAATTTTAAGATTTGCCAAACATTTTTTTCAGATAATCTGAGGGACAAAGTTTTGAAAAATAGTGTTGTTATTCCTGTTTTCTTTGTACAGAAACTTAAGTTGTGAGAAATTGAGTTGGCCAATGTCAATTAGTGACTATATATCAAAGATTGGATTTGAAATAAGATCTCAGCACTCCTTCTACTATACCAGGCTCCTTTTCAACTACAAGAACCTTGAACTCTAAACTGTTCCTCTCATAATGTTTAACTCTTCATATATAGACTCTTCTTCTTACTACCTTTGTCACCCTGGGTATTTGCTTTCTGTAAAATGAGAATGTTTGACTAGGTGACAAACATATTTTCACAACTGGTCTCTTCCCACCCTGCCAATTAGCTTTTGATCATAAATATTATAAGACAAAAAAATAAAAATGCCTTTTCCATCCTCGGTTTTCAGTCAATTTGACAAGGGAAAGGAAAATTCCCTCAAGAAAGATATATAAGTGAAAAAGAACTTGCTTCAATCTCACAATACTATAACTGTCATAAGAATGTTTCCTACTGACAATTTTTTTTTCAGAAACTAAAAACATTTCCCTCAAAACAGGTATCAAGTAGGGGTCCATTTGTCATCATTGTGTAGCTATAAATTGACTTCCATTTACACTACACTAGGAATGTTTAAATATTGTTCTGGGCCAGACCAGCGCTATTGTATGTCTGTCTACTGTGAGAGTCAGAAAACATCTGTATCACTTTATGATACAGGCAGCTATGCCTAGAAGCTTAAGGTGTTGGGTCTGGGAAGATGTGAAAGGAAGTTACTTTGTGTTTTGATGTTAGGGATAAATTATACTTTGCACCCCTATCCAATTTTTATAACAGTTTTGAGAGAAAAAAATAACAAAAGTACAATGCCAAAAGTGGTTGTAAAGTCAATTATTCTTAATTTGCATGGAATTTGAGGGGTTTGGTCTATGTCTACGTAATTTGGACACATTATTAACAGTTTCCCAGCAACCTATCTGCATGTGTTGCCTTCCTGAGTTATTGATGAGAAACAATGGGCAGAGAATGAAAGGTCTACCACAATTATGATATAACTTATTGAATGATTCCATGAGATATTTACATTTTCATATAGGGTCACAGACCAAAGATTTATAGCTAGAAAGGATCTTAGAAGTCACATAGTCCAAAAACCACCATATTTACAAAGAAAAAAAACGAAGCCAATAAAAATTAAGGGACATGCCCAAGGTCACAGAGAAAGAACATCCAGGATTAAAATTCTGATCCTCTTACCCTAAAGCCAGCACACTTTCCACTGCCTCTTTAAACCAATGGAAGTAAGTCCTATTGGTAGAATGTTGGTCACTAGACAACAGAGAGAAAAGAATTTGGGTAAAGGTTCCTTTGTGAGACAATTTTAATTAATCAAAGGAAATCAAAGGATAAAGGGGCTTTCAGTCCTTAAATTCAAATCAGATTATGAAAATCCTGCTCACATTCTGAAAAACATACTTCTCCTCAAGGTTTTCCTCAAAGCAGCTTGAACATCTTTATTCCTCAGACTATAAATGAGGGGGTTTAGCGTGGGCACCATATTTGTGTAAAAGATTGAAGCTACTTTACCCTGTTCCACAGACCCTGACGAAGAGGGCTGGAGATACATGAATGAAGCTGACCCGAAGAAAAGAGAAACAGCAATTACATGGGAGCTGCAGGTGCTGAAGGCTTTGGACCTGCCTTCAGTGGAGCTGATGTTCAGGATACTGGACAGGATGAGAGCATAAGAGGTAAAGATGGCGACACTAGGCACTATGAGATTAATGCTCCCAACAATGAAGACCACTTGCTCATTGACATAGGTGCTTGTGCAGGACAGCTGGAGGACAGGGAGTATGTCACACATGTAGTGGTTTATGATGTTGGCATCACAGAAGGACAGTCTCAGCATGCATCCAGTGTGGGCCATCGCACTAGCAAACCCCATTACATATGCCCCACCCAACAACCATGAACACACCTGATTGGACATAGTAACATTATACAGCAATGGATTACAGATGGCAACATAACGATCATAAGCCATTATTGCCAGCACGTAGAATTCAGAAACAGCAAAAAAACAGAAGAAATAGAGCTGAGCCATACAACCTGAATAAGAGATGATGTTTTTTGTTAGGACAAAATTCATCAACATTTTGGGAGTAAAGACAGAAGAGTAGAAGAGATCTATGAAAGATAAGTTGAAGAGGAAATAGTACATAGGAGTGTGAAGCTGAGAATTCATCCTGATTAAAATGATCAATCCCAGGTTTCCCACCATAGTGATCACATAGGTCCCCACAAACAGGAGGAATAGGGGTAGCTGGAGCTCTGGTTGATCTGTTAAGCCTGCAAGGATGAACTCAGCCACTGAAGAGGCATTTTCCAAAGACATTCTGCTCTTGTGGAATCTAAGAAGAGAAGAGAAAAGTCATGCTACAAGCAAAATAAGCTCAGTGAACCCTCCTCCCCAGTTATGAAAAAGGGACAATTCTAGACGTGTCAAAACCATCATTACCATGCCATGTGGATACTGTTCTTATCCTCCCCAAGATATCTAGGGATTTTGTTGGGCTGAGTAACAGTCTCCGTGATCTTAATGAATGCAGAAAATTGTTCCTAAGTTCTCATGCAGAGTAAGAGTTGATATTCCTCAGACTCCAAAACAAAAAGAAATCAGGAAAATAACAGTATTCTCCCCATCCTCCACAACATCCCCTATGCTGGCCACCACAGGTAACTATTTTAACTACTCTCCTCATTTCAGAAGAGATGAGGTAGCACTTCAAAGAGTTTCTGCAAATACCTAGAGTCAAAATGTCATTATTAATATTAGTTATACTTATTTTTAACAACATTACCAATAATGTTATTTGGAATAAAAATAGTAATTGACAAACATTCCCATAGTACCTATAATGTTCCAGACACTGCCCTAAATCCTTTACAAGTACAACATTTAAATCTCGCAACAACACAGGAAGAATTATTATCATGGTTGAGGAAACTGACATAGAGATTAAGAGACATTGCTCAAGAACACACAAGTAGTAAGTGCCTTAACTAGATTCGAACTCAGGTCTCTCTGACTCAAAACCCAGTGTTCTGCCCATTGCACCACCTACCTTTCTGCAGACTGGGTCCAAAGTCCCTTTATCTGAGTATAGAGTCCCAAGGAAGTAGGGCCCTAATGTTTGAAGGACTCCATTTTCTTGCACATTCTCTTCTCTACTCTCACCTAGACTATACCAAAGGACCAATACATGAGTCAGTGACAGAGGCCAGGGATTTGATTTTATGGCATTCTCATATATCCTGGTTGGCACAGAAAAGAGAAGAAAACAGCGGTAAAAATCTAAATGTGGTATACACTCACCTTTCTCCTACCTAGACACTCCACTGTTGGTCCTTACAGGTTTTGAGCTTCTGCATCCTGAAGGAGAAATTTTTCTTGTGAGGGTGATCAGAAATTCAACATCAGAGACAATGATACTCCCTTTTCTACTGAGGCAATCAGAATACACATGTCAGGCTCTAAAATGATCTGGGAGACATTTTGAGCTATAAAGGTCACAGGTTCTTACTGTGACTTTTCCTGGAGAATCTGTTTCATCTACTACAAATGTCACCACAGTCAACAGGGTATAGGAAACTGAAGGTTTTATTTTGAGTGTGAAAATCTCATAGACCAAGTTAGAAACAGAGAGGATCCTGCAAGTTCTATCCCTGGGAATAGACTCTTCAGGGAGAAGAAAGTATAAAGTCCTTGTTTATATACTATGCCAGAGAGGTAAAGCATCCTTACCATGCCATGCATCTTCTGTTCTTATCATTGCCAAGATATGCAAGGATTTTGATTGAGCTGAGTAACTATCTCCATGAGCTGATTATAGAAAACTGTTCCCGAATTCCCCTGCAGAGTAACACTTGACGTTCCCCTGCAGAATAACAGCTGATGTTCTACAGACTCCAAAGTAAAAAGAAACCAGGAAAGTGAGAGTAGAAGACCCATCCCTCACAATATCCTCTATGCTGGCCTCCTCAGGTAAAAACTGTAACTACTTTTCCCCATTTCAGAGGAGATGAAGTAGTACCTCAAAAAGTTCTGCAAATAGCTACAGTAAAAGTATTATTCTTTATATTTTTATTATAATAAACAGTTATGTTAACAATATTAACGATAAGGTTGTTCTTGGCAAGAAATGTAACAATTGTAAGCACTGAGATGGCACCTAAATCCTTTACAAATATTATATCATTTGGTCCCCACAACAACCCTAGGAAGTTGGTATTGTTATTATCACCAGTTTATCA
>CM053622.1:682971878-682988591 GCA_028646595.1 Phalanger gymnotis | reverse complement strand
AACAAAGTCAAAGAGTTGACTTTGACTTTGTTGACTTCTGGCTGTATGTTTTGGTCTTCTTTGTCACCAAAGAAGGATTCCAGAGTCTGAGACTGAATCTGGGTGCATTTTCGCTGCCTAGTAATGTTCCCAGACAACTTACTTGACCCTTGAGTTTTTCAGCGGGGTTTGACTGCTTGTAGACTAAAGAGTTCTATGTTCCATGCTTGGGGGGGATGCACCAGCTCTGCCTCACCAGCACTCCTCCTTCCCCAAGAACCTCCAACCCTGACTAGACTTAGATCTTCAGCAGGCTCTGCATTCCTGCTCTGATCCACCACTTAATTCCTCCCACCAGGTGGGCCTGGGGCCAGAAGCAACTGCAGCTGTAGTTCTAAAGCTTCCCCACCTCTGCTGCCCATGGGTCAGTGGCCAAACTGCAAACTTCCTGTCCCTAGCAGCTTTTCCCACTAACCTACTCTGTTGTCTTTGGTGTTTGTGGGTTGAGAAGTCGAGTAACTGCTGCATCTCACTGATTTAGGACGCTGGGGCCTGCTCCGCCCGGCTCCTGGTCTGATTGGTCTGCGGCGCCCATGCTGGGCTCTGCTCCACTCAGCTCTGCTCCCTTCTGCTACCCTGTGGGTTCTGCAGTTCTATAATTGGTCCAAAGCCATTTTTTATAGGTTGTTGAAGGGACTTGGTGGGGAGCTTACGCTAGTCCCTGCTTTCCAGCTGCCATCTTGGCTATGCCCCCCAAGTTGGCACTTTCTTACTGTTTTAGAATGATTAATTAGTTGTCTTTTATTGAGCCTTACTAGGTGCAAAGCCCCAGACCCAAACCCCTACATAATAGATGCTAAGATTATGTGAGCATGAAGTCCTCAGGGTTCTAAAGGAAATTGATAAGACTGGAGCCAATAGTAGCAGCCTGAGTTCTGGTCACTCAGATGACATCTGATGACAGTTAAAGAGTGTATAAAAAGGAAGAACAGAGCTATTTGCTAGAGGCTCTCACCGCTGGAGACTCAGGACTCTGGGCAGCCGCTCTGGGTGAACTCACATGTTGGTTTCTTGGTAACTATCAATTGTATTTGGTCTGTATATAAATACATGTTTGTAATTTGTTTGTATTTGCTCTGAAGTTCAGGGTGAAGGCTTTTCCCCCTGAACTAAGTGAATGATGTTTCTATGTTGGATTGAAATAAGATTTTTAACCCCTTAACATTGCTTTCCTTAGTAAAGCAGATGAAAAGAACCTGTGCTGGCAGCTTTCTGTGTGCTGGTTGTTGCTGGGTCTTACACCCCTACAGAAGCTGTTAGCAGATTGTTGCAGCATTCATACAAGGGCCTTATTCCAATTTCTTCTAACATTTTCTGAGAATTTCTCTCTTGAGCAACATTTTATGAAGCCATTATCTCTAGGACTTTTCTACATGATTCAGAGAATAAAGGAAAAGAATGAAATCAGCGGGTTACAACACCAAACTGAGCTCTCAAGAAGATATACCTGTATGGTCTTGTCAACATGGAATCAAGATAGTTAGACTGAGTTATCCTATTGGTGTCCAGAGGAAAATATTCTCCTCAGTATGTGTAATCCTAAAACCAGGCTCATCAATGTTTTAAAGAAGTTAGACCCTCTATGCTTGTTCACCATTTGGATACATGAGTGTTTATGTTAGGTAAACACATACACACACATATTGTATTTACTTCTATAGGTATATATTGCTCCATCTGTCTCCAAATTACAACAAATTTTAAGTTCCATCTAGATGATGCTTGTTTTGATTTTTGAATAAATTAATGCATAAATGAAAGAAGGAGTTAAAATATCAGGTATAAGTCAATTTGCTTTTTGTGGGATGGTGATACTCCATGTACTGTAATGCAATCTCTTCTATTATGCACTCCATCATGGTTCCTAAAGAAAACTTTTAAAATCACTTATCTAATCCTTATTAAAGACCAAAATAAAAATCCTGAAACATCAAACAAGTGATGACCAAAAAGGAGAGCCAAAAAAAGAGAAAAAAATTAACTGAATAAAGAGCTGTTGAAGGAAGAAATAAAGAGATCAACCAATACCTAATTTAATTTCTTTAAAAAAGGAAAAACTCAATTACCAGAATCAAAAAAGTGGAAAAGAACAACTCAAAACAAAAGAAAAAGGAAATAAAGGAAATTATTACAAATTATTACTTCTATTTGCCTTTAAAACAAAATATGTAAATGAAATGGATGAAAACTTTTGAAACATAAGATACTCAGATCAATGAAATAATAGAGAATTTAAATAACCAGTACCAGAAAAAGAAATTGAACAAGTCATGAATGAACCCTAAGAGAAAAAGGTCTAGGACTAGGTGAGTTTATGATTCAATTCCATGAAATATTTTTTAAAAACCAATTAATTCTAATATAATGCAAACTGTTTTTACAAATAGGAAAAGAAGGGATCCTACTAAATTTCTCCTATGATACTAATATGGTCATGATATTTATATCAGGGAGAGTAAAAACAGAAAAAAAGAGAACTGAACGGATGAATTTATCAAATTAGCATTAATATAAACATTTAAACAAAGTGTTAGCTTAAAGGAAGGCCATCACAACAAAAAAAGATTTTATATTATCACCAACTAGGATTTATACCATAAATGAAAGTTGTTTTAACATTGGGCAAACTATAAACACAAAAGATCATATTAATAATGAGAAAAATATGAGATTATTTCACTCACAAAATAAAACAATTTTACAAAATGTAACACACATTTCAGTTTTTTTAAACCACAATAAAACATATTAATAAATATGCTTTTCTTTAATGTAGTAAGTAATCACTAAGACCAAGAGGTACAATTATATATAAAATGGAAATAAACTAGAGACTTTTACAACAAAATGAGGGTGAAAGCAAGGATGTCCATTATTTACAACTATTCTTTAATATGGTGTAAGAAATATTAACCTTATCAATAAAGGAAAGAAAAAGTGGGAAAGCAAAAAGCAGAGGAAATAAAATTTTGACTTTTGCAGATAATGTAATGGTTTATTAAGAGAATTAATTAAAGTCATCTAAAATTAATTATAACAATAATTTTAGCAAAGTACCAGGATGTAACAGAAATCTAAATAAATCATCAACATTTCTGTACAATTTCAAAAATCTTGGAGGAAAAGATAGAAAAATTCCATTTAAAAAATTATGGAATTTATAAAATATTTAGGAATTTACCTCATTCTTCCTTCTGACAGAAATAAATAGGGATCCAAATAATGGGAGAAGTATCAATTGTTCATAGGTAAATTATGCCATATAACAAAAAAGATAAGCACACCTGTTAATTTATTCAGTGCCTTATCAATGAAACTACCAAAGGATTGCTTCAATAGCAAAGTACATTGGGGACTGCAAAAGGTAAGTAATCTCAAGGGATGATGAAATGGGGATGAAGGGGATGAAGAAAAGGATGTGAAAAACCACATTTCAAAGTATACTACAAAGCAATTAATATCAGTAAGATTTGGGTCTGGTTAAGGAACACAGTGGTTGATAGAACGGATTAGTTATACAACGTACAGAACTAAATAACTGTATGGCATAATTTTTTTTATTGATCCAAAGACCCCAAGTAAAGGGTTTGTTTTTTTATTCAGTTCTTTCAGTTATGAATGACTCTTCATGATCGCTTTTTAGGGTTTTCTTGGCAAAGATCCTAGAGTGGTTTGCCATTTCCTCATCTAGCTCATTTTATAGATTAGGAAACTGAGAGAAACAAGGTTAAGTGACTTACCCAGCATCACACAGATAATAAGTGTTTGAAACTAGATTTAAACTCAGGTCCTTCTGTCTCCAGGGCAAGCACTCCATCCACTGGGACACCTAACTGCCTATAAATGTCACAGGACATAGCACCTCATAATGCCTTTTGCATTATAAAGGTTCAGTCAATTTGACAATGGAGAGGAAACATCAACCAGGAAAGGTTTATAAGTCAAATCAACTTGCTCAAGTCTCTCTCATATTGTAACCGTCACAATGTTTCCTACTAGCATTTTCTTCAGAAACTGAAAATACTTTCCTCAAAATTTGTATCCCTTAGTTGTCCATTTCTCATTTCCTACTTGCACATAGACTTGCATTGACACTGCGAATGTTGAATATTGTTCTGAGCCAGTCCAGCCTACTGTATGTCTATTGTGGAAGTCAGAAAACACCTGCATCACCTTTTAATGGAAGCAGCTGCACCTAAAAGGAGGGGGTTTTTCATCAGGGGATTTTCATATTGGATTTTCATATAAAAGACAAATTATACTTTTGTGTACCTATCCAATTTTGACAACAATTTCGAGAGAGCAAAAATGCAGTAATAAAAAGGACTATAAGGTTAGTTATGCTTGACTTTCTTGAGACAGGGTGGAAGGCAGTAAAAGGGTTGCATTATGCCTACATCATTTAGACATTGTATTACTATTTTCTCAGCAACCTAATTACATGTACCACCTTCCTGATCAGTAATATTGGGTAGAGAATGAAAAGTCCAACACAATGAAGATATAACTCATTGAAGGATTCCATGCAGTATTGTCATTTTTTACAGAGGGTCACAGATCAAAGATTTATAGCTAGAAAGGATTTTAGAAGCCACATAATCCAAATGCCTCCAGCTTTACTAATGAAAAATTTGAAGTCCACAAGTGTTAAGAGACTTGCCCAAGGTCACAGAGAAGGAACATTTAGGATTTATACCCTGATCTGCTTACTCTAAAGCCAGCACTTTCCACTGCCCTTTAAATCTAAAGAATTAAGTCCTGCTTGTGTAATGTTGGACAATAGAGAGTAAGGATAAACGAATCTGGGTAAAGATTTTTTTTCCTGATGTAGCTTGACTAACCAAGGAAAGAATAGGAACCTCAAGACCTTGAATTCAACTTACATTATGAAAATCCTGTTCCTGTTCTAGAAAATATTCTTCCTTTCAAGGTTTTCCTTAACACCATCTTAACATCTTTATTCCTCAGACTATAAATGATGGGGTTTAGCATGGGCCCCGTATTTGTGTAAAAGACTGAAGAAATTTTGCCCTGGTCCTCAGACCCTGATGAAGATGCCTTGAAATACATGAATGAAGCTGACCCAAAAAAAAGACTTACCACAATTATGTGGGAGTTGCAGGTGCTGAAGGCTTCGGACCTGCCTTCAGTGGAGCTGATTTTCAGGCTACTGGACAGGATGAAAGCATAAGAGGTGAGGACGGTGATACTAGGCACTGTGATGTGAATGCTCCCAACAATGAAGACCACCAGCTCATTAACATAGGTGCTTGTGCAGGACAGCTAGAGGACAGGGAGTATGTCACACATGTAGTGGTTTATGATGTTGGCATCACAGAAGGACAGTCTCAGCATGCATCCAGTGTGGGCCATTGCATCAGCAAAACCTATTACATATGCCCCACCCAATAGCCATGAACACACCTGATTAGACATAGTAACATTA
Source organism: Phalanger gymnotis (assembly GCA_028646595.1). Classification (NCBI taxonomy): domain Eukaryota; kingdom Metazoa; phylum Chordata; class Mammalia; order Diprotodontia; family Phalangeridae; genus Phalanger; species Phalanger gymnotis. Next base: position 682,983,106 of record CM053622.1, on the reverse strand, counting down.
TACAGCAATGGATTACAGATAGCAACATAACGATCATAAGACATTATTGTCAACACATAGCATTCAGAAATAACAAAAAAAAACAGAAGAAAAAGAGCTGAGACATACACCCTGAATAAGGGATGATGTTTTTTGTTAGGACAAAATTGATCAACATTTTGGGAGTAAAGACAGAGGAGTAGCAGAGGTCTATGAAAGATAAGTTGAAGAGGAAATAGTACATAGGAGTGTGAAGCTGAGAATTCATCCTGATTCAGATGATCAATCCCAGGTTTCCCACCATAGTGATCACATAGGTCCCCATAAACAGGAGGAATAGGGGTAGCTGGAGCTCTGGTTGATCTGTTAAGCCTGCAAGGATGAACTCAGTCAATGAAGAGACATTTTCCAAAGCCATTCCCCTCTTGAGGGATCTATGAGGAGAGGAAAAAAGTCATGCTAAAAGCAAAATAAGTTCAATAAACCTTCTTCCTCAGTTATGGAAAAGGAACAATTCTAGAAGTATCTGGAAAGCATCATCACCATGCCAGGAAGGTTCTGTTCTTATCATCCCCAAGATATGCAGGGATTTTGATTAGGCTGAGTAACTGTCTCCATAAGTTGGATGATTGTAGAAAATTGTTACTGAGTTCTCCTGCAGAGTAACACTTAAAGGTCCACTGCAGAATAACAGTTGATGTTCCTCAAACTCCAAAGCAAAAAGAAACCAGGAAAATGATAGTAGTAGATCCATCCCCCACAATATCCTCTATGCTGGCCTCCTCAGGTAAAAACTGTAACTACTTTTCCCCATTTTAGAGGAGATGAAGTAGTACCTCAAAGAGCTCTGCAAATTTTTATGGTAAAAGTATTATTTTTACATTTTATTATAATAAATAGTTATATTAATTATTAACAATATTACCAATAAGATTGTCATTGGCAAGAAAAATAACAACTGTGAGCATTGAGATGGCACCTATTTTGTGTCAAACACTACCCTGAATCCTTTACAAATATTATATCATTTGGTCCTCACAACGACCCTGGGAAGTTGGTATTGTTATTATCCCCAGTTTATAGTTAGGGAATATGAGGCAAACAGAGATTAAGTGACATTGCTCAAGGTCACATAGGTTGTAGGTGCCTGAAGGTGAATGTGAACTCATTTCTTTCTGACTTAAAGCCCCATGAGTACAGAGACCCTTTTTCTGAGTGTATACTCCTAAGGAAATAGTAGGAGACTAATGGTAACAAGGACCCCTTTATCCTTCTATGTTCTCTTCCCCACTTTCACCTAGACTATACCAAAAGACCTATATATGAATCAGTGATGAAGGTTAGGGACATGTTATTTTATAAAGTCCTCAAATCTCCTAGTTGGTAAATCAGGGAGGATGAAATATAAGTCAAAATAAAAAATGAATGTCTTACACACTCACCCTTCTCTGGCCTGGACATTTCAGTCATGGTCTTTATTGGTTTTGAGTCCCTGGGTCCTGAAAGAGAAGTAATTCTGATAAGGGTGATCAGAGATTCTTCCTCTTCTGTTCCCTTTTCTACTGAGTCAATCAGAGCATAAACCTCAGCCTCTGGACTGGCTAGAGAGATGTTTTGAGTTATAAACATCACCGATGGTGAGCTTGACTTCACCTTGGGAGTGCTCCAGATTTAAGGGAGGAAATAGTGCCTAGAGGTGTCACCATAATCTACAGGTGATGGGAAGCTGAAGGTTTTATTCTGGATATGATATTCCTGTGTAATATATCAAAAACACAGGAGGATCCAGCAGGTTCTCTCTCTGGAATCAGAATCTTCAGGGAGTGGTAATTAGAATGTCCATGTTTATACACTATACTACAGAATTTATTTTTTTCTCCCAAGGGATTTAATCTTCTACTTGGCCTTTAAATTTACACATGTGACTTCCCCCATTTCGTTCTGAGAATTTCTCTCTTGAACAATGTTTTATGCAGCCACCATCTCTCAGACTTTTCTACTTGATTCACAGAATAAAGGAAAACTATGAGATCAGAGGGATACAGGCCCAAACTGAGGTCTCAAGAAGGTACATCCATACATTCCTGTTAACATGGAATCAAGACAGTTAGACAGAGTTATCCTCCTGGTGTCCAGAGGAAAATATTCTCTCACCATGTGTAATCCTAAAACCAGGCTCATTAATGTTTTAAAGAAGTTAGACCTTCTACCCTTGTTCACCATTTGCATACATGGGTGTTTATGTTAGCTATACACTCACACACACATATATATACACACACATACTGTATTTACTTCTATATGTGTACATTGATCCATCTCTCCCCAAATTCCAATAAATTTTAAGTTCCATCTGGATGATTCTTGTTTTGATTTTTGAATAAAGAAATGCATAAATAAAAGAAAGAGTTAAAATATCAGGTATCAGTCAATTTGCTTTTTGGGAAAAGTGGGATGGTGATACTCCATGTATTGTGATGCAACCTTTCCTATTATCCATTCCATGATGGTTCCTAAAGAAAACTTTTAAAACCACTTATCTAAAATAAAAATCCTGAAAAGTCAAACAAGAGAATACCAAAAATGACAGTCAAAAGAGAGGGGAAAAAAAACTCGCTGAAGAAAGAGTTGTTGAAGGAAGAAATAAAGAGATCAACCAATATATCTAACTTAATTTCTTTTTTAAAAAAAGGGGGGGGGGACTCACTTACCAGAATCAAAAATAAGAAAGAAGAATTCAACACAAAAGAAAAGGAAATTATTAGCAATTATTAGTCCTATCTGCCTTTAAAACTGAAAATTGAAATGCAATGGATGAAAAACTCTAAACTGTAAGATGCTCAGATTGAAGAAATAATACAGAATTTAACTAACCCAGTATGAGAAAATGAAATTGAATGAGTAATAAATGAACCCTCAAAGAAAAAGCTCTGGGACTACATGGGCTTACAACTGAATTCTATGAAACATTAAAATCACAATTAATTCTAATATGATGGAAATTTTTCTTTTAAATAGTAAAAGAAGGGACTCTACTAAGTTGCTCCTTTGATACAATTATGGTCATGGTATTTATAACATGAAGAGACAAAACAGAAAAAAAAGAACTGAATTGATGAATATATTCAATTAACATTAATATAAAAATTAAACAAAATGTTAACAAGAAAGGCTATTGCAACATGCAAAAAGATTAAATATTATCACCAACTGGATTTATATCAAATATGAAATTTGGTTAAACATTAGGAAAACTATAAACCGTAAGTCCAGAAGACAGATAATAAAAAATGTTACCAACTGACTGACAGAGAGAGGATAGACTTGACGCATAGTTAGACATACATTTTTGGACATGGCCAATGTGAAATTTGGTTTCCTTCACTATGAATATTGGTTACTAATGCTATTTTTCTTTTTTTCTGAATTAAAAGTGGAGCAAAGTAAGAAGGTAAGTAAATAAATGTTCATTAAAAAATAAAATTTAATTTAAAAATCAGAGCTCTCTCTTGGTGATAAAAATAAAGCCATTTAGAAAGTTTTTAAATAAAGAATGATTTTTGAATGGGGTTGGAGGCACAAGGAGGTGCAGAGGAGAAAACAGATGACATAAAAACAAAAGATATCAAGAAAAATTTATTTTCAAAGAAACACTTGGGAATCTGCATTTTCAGGTAGCTACAGAGGCTTCTAAAATGTTCACACATTTTGTTTATAATGTAATGATGGAATATGAAGAGGGTGTTCCTTCTGTCCTTGGTTTGAAAGAACTATTACCAATTCCTGAAATGTTGACATGGAAAAAGAAACACAAGAAAAGTAGCTGCCACTAATAATCATCTGATTTGATGTAAGTCACAACTCCACCTTCCTCAGTTTTTTCAACTGTTAAATGAACTAATTGATCTATATATTCTCCAAGGCCACTTCTAGGCCTGACATTCTATTACACTTCTCTTTCTAATATCCTTTCTCTCATAAACCTCTTAACACCACTTCTGATTCTCCTACATTTCTTCAGAAATGTTTTTCATCTAAAGTTCTTTTTTTAGTTTATTTCTTTTATCTTTTCTGGGAACTTCTCCTGAGAATATAAAGACTTATTTGAAGTCCATCTATTAAACAAACAATAAAGAAAAATTATTCTATGGTGTTCTGATCCCATGATACTTTCAACTTTTTCTCAAAAATTTCATGTGGCTCATGCTTAGCTACTAAGTGACTTCATCAAGAGGAGAAACATTGCAAAAAATTTCATGTCACTGGAAGGATCCCCTTTTTCTGAACTTCCTGGATCACAAGTGGAGATATTGTCTTTTGTGTCTCCTCATGCTGACTTACACTGTCTACTGCCACCACCTTTTTAGAGCACCGATTCTAGGTTCCAAGTTTCTCTCAGGCCCCTAGGAGGCTGCTTTCAAGTCCATTCCCTTCTCAGCTATCTATTCTTTTGATTCAATTCAACAAGCATTTTATAATCCACTATTATGTATCATACACTGTGCTAGATGCCGAGGATTAAAAAACAAAAATTAATATGTATATTTGAGAGAAATTTGGAAGGAAACTGGGAAGATCAATAAAAAAGCCTCATATAGGAGGCCTCTTTCAAGGCCCTTTTACCTCCTCTGACGTCTCAATCTGGATGAAGTTCAGGAGGATGTGGAAGTCCAAAACAGAAGATTCTTCATGAAGGAAGCCCCTCAGTAGAAATCTTACCTGAATGCTTTTTATCAAACTATGAATTTCCTTTTAACAATATTCTTGCATTACTCATTTCTCTTCCCAATTTTTCCTCTATATTTCTCCAATTTTTTAAAATCATTTATTTTTGCTCTTTTGTACATTTTTTAAGCTCTTCTAGGAATTCCTGTTGGTCTTATGGCCAATCAAATTTTTTTTTTCTTTGAGGCTTTGCTGACACGTTTTCCTCTTGTTATACTCTGTGTTTATGCCTTGAGCTTCCTTGTCATTGTAGGTCCCTTTTACGGTCATTTTTTGTTGTTCTTTGCTCATTTCCAGGCTATTTCATGGCTTTGGAACTTGTGTTAGTGTTGGAAAATACTCAAAGGGAGGGTGTCTTAGCTGAGCATTTGTCTTTTATGTCTTTATGCTTTTAGTCTGGGGGGCTGTAAGTTTTGTGCTTTCAGAGTGATGTGAACTGGGGAGAGGCCTGTTTACTGCCCTCCTTGTCTCTGCTCTTCAATTCCTTACACCATTTAAGTCTGTTTATTTTTTTTTCTGTTTCAGATTTGGTGGACTCCTCCTGTACTGAATCACAATGAACCTGTAGAGACATTTTGAAATTTCAGAGTGACTGGACTTTTGACTCTATATTGGTTTCAGTCTCCAGTCCAGGTTTATTTCACTGTAAACCTATATGTGAGGCTAAAGGTTAGAACTGTATCCCACCCCTCTTCTCTTGGGCTCAGAGCCAAACAGACATGTTTCTTGAAATTATTCCTTGCTCCTTACACAGATAGGTCCCTTGTTCCTTCAGGACTGTGACTACTCCTCTCCACCATGGAACTATGAACCAGAAATGGTTAATGCGGAACAGAGATGCCAGATAACACTTCTTCCTATAACTAATTCTAGGACTGGGGTTCCCTGGGATCTCTTTCTGAAATGTTGATTAGTCCCCTTACTGTCCCTGGGCAATGGACCGCTTCTTGACATTATTGCCATTGCCATAACCCAGTATTGGTCTGCTACTCTACTGTCTTCCTGATTAGCCCCTACTCCAGTGCTGGCAGCAGGAAAGAAAGGGGCCTAGCAGTACCAGATCTCAAAGTATACTAAAAAGCTGCAATCATCAAATCAATTTAGTATTGAATTAGAAACAGAGAGGTGGGAGAGATAGGCGATGCAACCCAATAGACAGAAGCAAAAGAGCACAGAAGTCTACTGTTTGACAAACCCAAAGTTTCCGGCTATTGGGGCAAGAACTCACTATTCAACAAAAACTGTTAGGAAAAATAGAAAGTAGTCTAATGGGAATTGGGTATAGACCAACATCACACATACCAAGATAATTTCCAAATAAGTGCAAGATTTAGACATAAAGAATGACATCAAAGCAAATTGTATGGAACATGGCAGAAAATACCTATCATTTCCAGATCTATGGAGCACAAGAAAGAGCAAGGTTCACAGGAGGGAAAATGTATAATTTTGGTTAAATAAAAGAAAAAACTTTGTGCCCAAAAAAAACCAATTCAGTTATAACTAGAAGAGAAACAGGAATTTGGGGGGTGGGGAGATCTTTTAGCAACGTTCCCTGATAAAAGTCTCCTTTTTAAGAAACATGGAAAATTACTTCAAAATTTGTAAGAATAAGAACAATTCCCCAATTGATAAATGGTTGAAAGACATGAAAAGAAAGTTTTCAGAGAAAAATCCAAGCTATCAATAGCCATATGAGAAAAAGACTCTAGATAACTAATAATTGGAGAAACGCAGATTAAAACAACTGTAAAGAATGAACTTATACCATCAGATTGACAAAGCTAATAAAAAGGAAAGTGAGAAATGGTGGAAAAACTGTGGGGAAATAGCTACATTAATTCTTTGTTGCTTGACCTGCAAACTAATCATCTCAATTTCCAGTTCTTTGCCATGCCCCCCAAAAAGCCGCTTTAAATATTTTTTGTACATATAGGTCCTTTTCCTTTTTCTTTGAATTCTTTGGGACATCGACCTAGTCGTGCTAACTCAAAGAACATGCAAAGTTTTATAACCCTTTGGGTATAGTTCCAAATTGTTCTCAAGAATTGTTGGACTAATTCACAACTCCATTAACAATGCATTGGTGTCCTGTTTTTCCACATCCCCTCTAGCCTTTGTCATCTTCATTTTCTATCATGTTGCCCAAAATAAGTGTGAAGTGAAGCTCAGAGATGCTTTAATTTGAGTTACTTTAATCAATAGTGATTTATAACATTTTTTCATGTGACTATGGTAGCTACGATTTCTTCTGGAAACTACCTGTTCATTGCTTTTGACCATTTATTAAATGGAGAAAATTTTTATTTTTATAAATTTGGCTCCGTTCCCTATATCCTTGAAAAAATGAAGCCTCTATCAGAGAATCAGAGTAAAATTTTCCCCTATTTCCTGTTTCTTTCTAATTTTGGCTAAATCAGTTTTATTTGTGTAAAAATTTTAATTTCATGAAATCAAATTATGCATTTACCTCCCCTTGACCCATTCTATCTCTTGTTTCATCACAAACTCCTAACTAATCTATAGATCTGACAAGTAAATTTTTTCATATTATTCACTTTCTACACTAATAGATTAGGACCAAATTGTTCTTTACTGTTTAGTATTTAAGAAGTTAACCAAAAGGAAAGGTTGGCTGTGAATCTGCAAATATAATGGAAATGTGATTGGACTATTGTAGCAAATACTGAAAGATTAAAGAAGGTTTGGGGTGTTGTGGCTCCTTAGAACTATGCTACATACAAACAGAATAACCTTCTATCACTCCCTTTCCTGAAGGACGACAGATTTATTCTTTGAGTATGGGGGAAGAAGGTGATTTCACTGACTAGAGAACAAATAGAACTGAAGCTAGTTTGAAAGTTTGATCAGTGATGTCCAAAAGTAAAGAAAGGAAAAAAAACATTTTGGTGCCTAAGAACCACTTATTATAAACTCACCTCTCTACCTTGGAAAGAAAGAACCTCGTTTAAATCAAAAAGCAAATAATTTGAAAGTAACTAAAATTTAATTTTAATTTAATTTTGAGTGAACAATTTCACAGAAATTGTTTAGGGAAATTAGAAGCAAAATCTAAAATAAATTGTAAGTGAAAAACCCCAAAAGCAAGCATTTTGCAATTAATCGGTATTGTATAAGAAAACATGTGCCAACTGGCAAAGGAGAGATTCAATTAAGGGAAAAAAAAACTAGTTCTGTAAATAGAATGAAATAGGATTGTAACATAAATTTATGAGGGACTGAGAAAGTAGTGAATGTAGGTGAAGTGTTGGATTAGAGTGTGGAAAGAGACATGAAGTCTTGAAGTTCTCAGGGCTTTAATCAATGTTCACATGAGAAAAGAAAAAGAAAAAGAAAGTCTAAGAGGAGAATGCCAAAAAAAACTTAAAGAGACTGGAAATCATTTGGTCTGACAAGATGTGGACATAAAGCTCATTTAGAGGACAGTCTGAACTAGGAGTCTTATTTTTCTGATGGCTAAGAATATAGAAATGATTATTTTAATATGAAAATTGATAGACAATATCTATTGAAGATAATTCAGAAATGTCTGCAACAATATTTTCATTTGACTACAATAACTTTTCTGTCTATGCACAAAATCCATGATATTGGATTTCATGTTGGTAACATGCTTATAATCTTTTGCACTGCAACTTTTGAGAAACCATGATATAGGAAATGCTATTAATTTGGAAAATGATACTTACAAGGTGATGTGATTATATCATTAGAAGATTAATTCAGCTTTTGAACTGAATGTGGTGAAGTTCTGATTTTGAGCTATCACTATTTGAGAATTTTATCATGATTTTAAAAACCATCAAGTATTTGGTCAGGGTATATTTTGCTTTAAAATAAATAATCATGATGATTACTTACTATCAGGTAAAAGTAGAAAAGACCTTGTAAAATCTTATTATCGGTAAAATTCTTTGGAAACTTGCCAAATCTCCAATTCTCTGGATCTTCAGTCTCGGTAATATCATAAAATTTTATCAGTTCTGTGAAAGAAGGAGCTGCAAGAATGTGTGAGTAAGAAGAGCCTTATAAATTATATAATAGTGTTTACTAAGAAACTGGAATCTTTCCTCCATCACATACACTCACAGCAGAAGTGTGTGTGAAGAGGTAGGAGGGGAGACTTTACAAATTTATAGCATAGAAGTGATTTCTATGATGATTTCCCGGACAACAGATTATGAAAATTACAAAATTATACATGGAATGCTAAGTATTGAAATTACATATTTACATCAACATAGCATCTATAGTCAATTCAGTTTAAAGGATTTTCCTCTTGACCTTAAAGGTTACTATGTAATCTTTTAAGATCCAGGTCAACAGGCACTCCAATTTGGTGGGGGAGGGTTGAGTGAACTGTCATGTCTTCACATTATGTGTAAAACTCTAGAATGTGATTATTTTCTCCATTTTAATTATTAATTTTTTCATCAGGACATGTCTAGACTGGAAATTAAAAAAAGAAAAATGTTGAATGAATTCTTTTGAAAAAACTTTACTTAATAAGAGATAAAGATAAATGTTTATTGTTATTTAGAGTTAATTATTCTTACAACATGGAAAAACAATGATATCTTCTCTAATTTGTTTGGAATTTGTTATGTGAGGTAGAACTATAACCTTATTTGGCCTGAGTTTTGAATTTAGGCATAAGGAATTTTTTTAAGTCAGTACTCTACCATCTAAGGGAAAGAAGAATGAGTTGCTAAAAGGGAGTGCCAACTGGAAAAGCTATGGGGAAATGTAGATTACTGGGAGGGTTAGAGAAATGGCCTTATGAAAGTAATGGCAGGATCATCTTGACTAAGTTTCCCCACTGGGCACATTCCGGCAAAAAGAACATCGAGGCCCAGATACCGTCAGGCATGCTGTTTGGGCCCTAGGTACAAGGAACCTGTTGGCTTGGTCTTGTAGCCTCAAGCCTTATAGTTTCCTTCTTGATTTTCCCCAGCCAGTTTAGGAGTAATGATCATTAACTTTCTACTGGGGAGAACAAGTACTAAATTATGAAGTATGGTCTGTCTCCTTCTATCTGTCCAAGTAGGGAAAAAGCTGGTCCCAAAGCTTATTCTGTCCTGTAGAGTATTTAAATTCTTCTAATTTCTGCTTTAAAAGTCTGGCTTTCTTTTGCTATCTAGATAAATGTAATTGATCTAATTGGACTTGATCTATGAATTATTAGTATGATAATGGCAAGGATTCTCATCCCAGAGAACGAATCACTCACAGGATAGCAATAAAATGATTTTTCTGTCCTACATCCTCCTAGTCAGCTATGATATTTTGAAATGGAGTTACTAGGTCAATAGGAGACAAATACCTACCAGGGAGCTGAGATAAACACACCCCAAACAGACACACGTACAAAGAGGCAATCTAACAAGGGAAGAAGGGGCTTTGAGTAGCAGAATTCTTGGAAGGAAAGAAGCTGCCCATGTACTAAGGAAAAGCTAACCTTGATAATAGAGAGTTGGACCACAGAGAGGCCATCCAAGCCATGAAGTTCAAAAGGTATAAAATGCTTTTTTGCACATATATTCCTTACATTTATCCTTTTTGTCATTATATTCTGGATCCTCTATTAATATGGATGTTATGGGGATTTGAGTTGACATTCACCAAAGGTTTAATTGAGAAGACACAAACATTTTACTCTTGCTATAATATCTAAAGTAATAAGAGCAAGTACTGTTGTACAAGTTGAATTTTAATGGAAAGCACCATAATTGGAGGTTTGGGATATCCAGAGTTAAGCATAAAAAACCCACAGGTTTACCAGTAGAAGTCAATATAGCAGCAGCCCTCTACAATTCTAATCCATTTTGTGAATAAAAATTGAAGGAAACCCAGCTACCAAAACATCTAAACTACTACAAACATCTCTAAGTAATTATTGTGAGAAAAATGAAATTAAACCTACACATGATAAAAACAAAGAACTACATGGATCCCCATAAATCATAGAACTATATATCCTGAAGTAATGCATGAGAGAAATAACAATATCAAAAGAAGTTGAAAGAGACTAATTGCCAAAAATTTATCCCTTGCATAAAAGATAATTTATGACACAGAAAGACTTGAATCCACAGTAGTGAGTCTTGCCAAAGACAAGATAGAATTGATTGGGATTAAAAGTATAAGTGAAAGGCAATCTGGGAAATATAAATGTAATTAAGAACACTCTTGAAGATAAGAAGCTCTTAATTCATAAGGCCGTTCCCATGTTAAACTTCTTGTTTAGGCTTGCAGTGACAGCTATAATTACTCTCCTTATGGCACATGGTACTTTTCTTTTGGAGCTTTTGAGCATGAGGATTGGAGACAATGCCTAGTCTTCCAGCCTGTACAGCTAGCACCCTAATGTAACACATCAGGTTTTAAGCTTGAAGACAACGGACCTTAAAAAAATTATTTGCTCTCTGGAAGGGAAAGAGTAGCATATGGGGAAATCTAGGCAATGTAAAAACAAATTACATCAATAGAAAACTCTTTTGAAA
>CM053622.1:682957749-682971378 GCA_028646595.1 Phalanger gymnotis | reverse complement strand
CTATGCTGGCCAGCACAGGTAAACATTTTAACTAATATCCTCATTTCAGAAGTGATGAAGTAGTACCTCAAAGAGTTTCTGCAAATGCCTATGGTCAAAATATCATTATTAACATTAGTTATACTTATTTTTAGCAATATTACAAATATTGTTATTTGTAAAAAAAAATAGTAATTGGCAAACATTTCCATATTATTATTCTTTGACTGCAATACTCATTGTATCTGTTTAAAATCCATGATACTGAATTTTAAAAATATTTTACTTTTCCAAAATTACATGTAAAAATAATTTTTAACATTTGGATTTTTTTAAATTCTCCTAACTTCTCATTGAGAAGGCAAGAATATTTTTAACTTTATTTTTTATTTTTATTTTACAGCACTCAGTTATACAAGTTTTTGAGTTCCACATTTTCTCCCCTTCCCTCTCCTCCCCACTACCCCCAAGACAGTATGTAATCTGATATAGGTCCTACATACACCTTCACATTAAACTTGTTTACACAATAGTCAAGTTGTAAAGAAGAATTATAACCAATGATATGAATCATGAGAAAGAAGAAACAAAACCAAAAAAGAAGGAGAAAAAAAGAGAGAGCAAATAGTTTGCCTCAATCTGAATTCAGACTCCATAATTCTTTCTCTAGATGTGCATAGATTTTTCCATCATGAGTCTTTGGATTGGAAAATAAAGACATGATAAATTGAAAAAGTAATGAAACTTTTTGTTCTTACACCTAAACAATAAAAAAATTTGAGTGTGCATCTCCAATATGTTAATTGCTCAATTACATATATTGTTGTTCAATTATTGCAGTTATATCAATTCTTTGTGACCCCATTTGGGGTTTTCTTGGCAAAAATACTGGAGTGGTTTGCCATTTCCTTCTCCAGCTCATTTTACAAAGGAGGAAACTGAGGAAAACAAAGTGAAGTGACTTGTCCAGGATCATAAAGGTAATAAGTGTCTGAGGCTGGATTTCAACTTTGGTCTTATTCACTCCAGGCCCAGTGCTGTATCCACTGTGCCACCTAGCTCTACTACCCTACTAATGTATTATTACTGTCATAGCTGTTTGACTACATGCTCCCACAAAGACTACAGATATTGTTACTGTTTATTTAAGAGTCTAATGAAAGGGAAGTTTCACTGGTAGTTTGGAGTTCCAGTTGCAACTGACTTTCTAATGTGCTTTTTACTAATGGAGGCAGGGAAAGAAGGGTTATGGGTTTAACTTTGATCTATGGGAATCCATTAGGAATCCATGAAGAATATAGAGAGAAAGAAGATTTTTGTTAGAGAAATCTTAACTATTCTTTTATAAAGAAATATCGTAAAGAGAATTTTATGAAGAAGACTTAAGGAAGTCAAGGCTTAAAGTATATTCTGAAGGAACCATTACCTATGGTGGCTGAAGACAGAACAGAGGAAAAATAAAATAACTTACTTCCTGAGAGATTTAAGTTCACAGTCAAGATTAAAGAAATTATCTAAGAAGGAAAATTGCAGAAATGAAAGAGAAAGAAAATATATCAACATATATATGTATGTATGTATGTATGTATATATGTACACACATATATATTCATTTACAGTACATATACAAAATTAATATAAGATGCTCTTGTGACAGAAGGCACAAATTGCTAGGAAAATTAGGAAAGGATTCATGTAGAAAGTGGCACTCAAAATGAGTTGAAAGAAACCAGGAATTATAAGAGTTTTGGGTGAGCATGGAGTGCATTGCAGGTAGCTTGAGCAGGCAATGCAAATCGCCAAGATGAAAATGGAACGCCATGCATAAAAAGCAAATAGGTCATTAATTCATGATATGGGAAGAGAAGTAACATTAAGCAAATTGGAAAAGTAGGAAGAAGCCAGGTTGTAAAGATAAAACTCTTTACATGTTACAAGTATCAGGTATGAAAGAAAAACATATTTTCAAAATTTGCTGTCTCCAGTTCTTTCAATTGGCTTCTCATAATAAATGTCATAGGACAGAAAAATAAAAATGCTTTTTCAATCATGGTTATTCATTCAATTTGACAAGGGCAAGGAAACCTCACTCAGGAAATGTATTTAAGTCAAATCACCTTGCTCCAATCTCTTACATATTGTAACTTTTATAAGAATCTTTCCTACTAGCAATTGTTTGCAAAGAATAAAAATGTTTTTTCCTCAAAACAAGTATCTTAGTTATCAATTTCCCATCATATTCTAGTTGTAAATAGACTGCCCTTAATATTACACTGGGAATGCATAATTAGTCTTCTGAGCCACAGCAGCAATATATTTATTGTGGGAATTGGAAAACATCTGTATCACATTCCACTAGAGGCAGCTATGCCTAGATGCTTAAGGGATTGGGTTAGGGAAGAAGTGAAATGAAATTACTGTGGGTTTTCAAGCTGGGGGCAAATTATGCTTTGTGTCCCTATCCAATTTTTGTTAAAATCTTGACAGAAAGGGGCAGCTAGGTGCTGCAGTAGATAGAGCACCAGCCCTGAGGTCAGGAGGACCTGAGTTCAAATCCAGCCTCCGACCAGACACTTGACATTTAGTAGCTGTGTGACCCTGGGCAAATCGCTTAACCCCAATTGCCTCACCAAAAAACAACACAAACAAAAAATTAAAATCTTGAGGGAAAAACAAACAAAATTGCAATGCCAAAAAGGATTGTGAGGTAAGTAATGTTCAGTTTGTTGGGTGCAGGGGGAGGGGTATGTGAGGAGGTAGAATCATATCTACATCATTTGGACATTTTATTACTATTTCCTAGAAACTTACATTCATGTTCACTAGGCAGCTTTTGGCCATCAAAATTTACCATCCTTTGGAGAGGGGAAGGAGAGAGAGATGGAGATGGAGCAGCCTGCTGGTGGATCAACCTGCCATGAGTCTCTCCTAACTTCAGCCCATCCTTCATTCTGACACCAAATTGATCCCTCTCCCAGTTTGATTTGTGTGTGTGTGTGTGTGTGTGTAATTAAAGGGGCCACCCTTTGTGTTACTTCTTAAAGGGGCCTATTCAATGAATGGGCATTACCTCACTCAAAGTGAGAACCTGAAAAAACATTAGCCTAAAAGGGTCAGGGTCGCCCATTGCATCCTGAGCCATCCAATGTCATCCTGATGAATATCTGGTCACTGGACCCAGATGTCTCTGGAGGAGAAAGTGAGGCTGGTGACCTTGCACAGTCCTCACTCACTCAAATCAAAGTAAACTGAAAGTCATGTCATCATCTCATTAATGCCACAGTCCTCTTCAAGAATGAAGGACAAACACAACAACAACATTCATGGATTGCTTCCATATTTGCAAATGAATAATCTGAAGTCCAGTAAGGTTAAGGGACTTATGCAATGTCACAGTGAAAGAACATTCAGGATTAAAACCCTAATCCTCTTGGTCTAAAGCCAGCACACTTTCCACTACATCTTTAAACCAAAGGAACTAAGTCCTATTGATAGAATGTTGGGCATACAAGAACTGAGAGAAAAGAATTTGGATAGATTCTTACCTGAGAAAATTTTAATTAATCAAGGGAAAAAAGGAACTTTAGGCCCCTGAATTCAAATCAGATTATGAAAATCTTATTCCAGTTCTGGAAAACATTCTTCTCCTCAAGGTTTTCCTCAAGGCAGCCTGAACATCTTTATTCCTCAGACTATAAATGAGGGGGTTTAGCATGGGCCCCACATTTGTGTAAAAGATTGAAGACACTTTACCCTGGTCCACAGAACCTGATGAAGAGGGCTGGAGAAATGTAAATGCAGCTGACCCAAAGAAAAGAGTGATCACAATTATGTGGGAGCTGCAGGGGCTGAAGGCTTTGGATCTGCCTTCAGTGGAGCTGATGTGCAGGATACTGGATAGGATGAGAGCATAAGAGGTAAAGATGGTGACACTAGGCACTGTGATGTTAATGCTCCCAACAATGAAGACCACCAGCTCATTGACATGGGTGCCAGTGCAGGAGAGCTGGAGGAGGGGAAGAATGTCACACATGTAGTGGTTCATGATGTTGGCATCACAGAAAGACAGTCTCAACATGCATCCAGTATGGGCCATGGCACAAGCAAACCCTATTACATATGCCACACCCAATAGCCATGAACACACCTGATTAGACATAGTAACGTTATACAGCAATGGATTACAGATGGCAACATAACAATCATAAGCCATTATTGTCAACATATAGGTTTCAGAAATAACAAAAATAGAGTAGAAATAAAGCTGAGCCATACACCCTGAATAAGATATGATGGTTTTTGTTAGGACAAAATTCATCAACATTTTGGGACTAAAGACAGAGGAGTAGAAGAGATCTGTGGAAGATAAATTGAAGAGGAAATAGTACATAGGAGTGTGAAGCTGGGAATTCATCCTGATTAAAATGATCAATCCCAGGTTTTCCATTATAGTGATCACATAAGTCCCCATAAACAGGAGGAATAGGGGTAGCTGGAGCTCTGGTTGATCTGTTAAGCCTGCAAGGATGAACTCAGTCACTGAAGAGGCATTTTCCAAAGCCATTCTTCTCTTGAGAGAACTGAGAAGTGAAAAATCACACTAGAAGCAAAATAAGCTCAATGAACCCTCTTCCCTAGTTATGAAAAAGGACCACTTTTGAAAATGTCTGGAAACCACCATCACCATGCTGTGAAGGTTCTGTTTTTATCATTCCCAAGATATCCTGGGATTTTGGCTGGGCTGAGTAATGGTCTCCAGGAGCTGAACAATTGTAGAAAATTGTTCCTGATTTCGCTTGCAGAGTAACACTTGAAGTTCCTCACATCGCAAAGCAAAAAGAAATCAAGATTCCCCCACAAAAGCCCTCTACTGGTCACGTCAGGTAAATACCTTATATAATGTCCTCATCTAAGATGTGAAATAACACCTCAAAGAGGTTTTACAAAGGCCTATTGTCAGCATGTTATTGTTAGTTATATTAATTGTTAGTAATATTACTTATAATTTTATTAGTAATAAAAATAATAATTGCAAGCATTGACATAGTGCCAATTATGTGTCAGACACTCCCCTAAATCCTTGACAAATACTGCATCATTTGATCTCACAGCCACACTTGGAAGTAGGTGCTATTATTATGTACAAGATATGGTTGAGGAAAATGAGGCAGAGATTAAGTGGCATTACTCAAGGTCACACAGATAATAAGGACCTGAGTTGGATTTGAACTCAAGTCTTTCTGATTCAGATCCCAGGGTTCTATTTACTACACCACCTAGCTCTCTGCAGACTGGCTCCACATTCCCTTTCTCCGACTATAGGGTCCTGAAGAAGTATGAGACTAATGGTAACGAGTGCCCCACATTCTTTGCACATTCTCTTCTCCACTCTCACCTAGACTGTACCAAAAGACCAATAAATGAGTCAGTGACAGAGGTCAGGGATAAGATTTTATGGAATCCTAATATCTCCTGATTGGCAAGACAGAGAGGGGAAAACAGCAGTAAAAATCAAAATGTGTTACACACTCACCCTTCTATGCCTAGGCACTTCACTGTTGGTCCTTACTGGTTTTCAGCCCCTGCATCATGAAGGAGAAATTTTTCTAATAAGGGTGATCAGAAATTCTCTGAGACACTGATATTAACTTTTCTACTGAGGCAATCAGAACACACACCTTAACTTCCAAATTGACTTGGGAGATTTTTTGAGCTACAGAGATCACAGAGTCTTGCTGTGCCTTCACCTGGACAATCTGCTCCAGCTACAGGATAGGAAATAATACCTACAGATGTCAGGAGAGTCAACAGGTGATAGGAAACTGAAGGCTTTATTCTAGGTATGAAAATCTCATGGACCCAATTGGAAACACAGGATACATCAAGTTCTCTCCTTGGGAGCAGACTCTTCAGGGAGAAGGAATTACAAAATCCATATTTACACACTACACCACAGAACTTATTTTTTGTCTTAGGAGATTAAATTCTCTAATCAACCCTTAACTTCACACAAGGGATTGTTGATTCCCAGACTCTTTCACTTCCCCAATTTTCTTTTCCCACCTTGGTTGTAACTGAGAATTTCTCTCTTGAACAATGTCTTATGCAAACCCCATTACCAGGACTATTCCAGGTGATTCAGAGAATAAAGAGAGAGTATGAGATCAGAGGGTAAAGAACCCTGATTTAGTTCTCAAGGGGATACATGGGAGAATGAGAAGTCTATATGCTTCTGTCAACATGGAATCAGGATAGTTAAAGAAACTTATTCTACTTCTGTTCAGAGGAAAATATTCTCTCTACCATGTGTAATACTAAAAACAGGCCCATTAAGATTTTAAAGAAGTTAGACCTGACACCCTTGTGCACCATTTGGATACATGGGGGTTTGTGTTAACTACATGCATGTACACCCACATTGGACTTGCTTCTCTAGGTATATATTGCATACATCCACCCCTACATCCCAACAAATTGTAAGTTCCTTGAGGACTACTCTTGTTTTGCTTTTTGAATAAATAAAGGAATGAATACATAAAGGAAGGAGGTAAAATTGGGGTATCGGTCATTGTGTTCTTTGATAAGAATAGGATAGGAATTATTTCCATATTATAATGCTTCCTCTCTTACTATGCACCTTATCATGGTTCCTAAAGAAAACTATTAAAGCACTTATTTTTTTATTTTATTTATTTTTTATTTTGTTTATTTATTTATTATTTTATTTATTATTATAAAGCACCCAATTGAAGAGCTAAATAAAAATTCTGAAAAAAAAACAAGAGATTATGAAAAATGAAAACAAAAAAACTCACTGAATTAGTAAATGACTTAGAACTATTGAAGAAAAATAGATAAACTAATATTTAATTTATTATTAAAAGAAAGTGGAAATTTCAATTACCAATATCAAGAATAAGAAGGGAGAAATAAAAACAAATTAAAAGGAAATAAAGGAAATTATTAGGAATTATTGGGTCTAATTAGATGCCAATAAAACTGAAAATTTAAATTAAAAGAATGAATGAGTTTAAAATATAAGAAGCTCAGATCAATGAAATAATGGAGAGTTTAAATAACCTAATATCAGAAGAATTCATTGAATGAGCCATAAATTAGCGCCAAGAGAAAATTTCAAGGACTATGTGGATTTATAATTGAATTCTATCGAACATTCAAAAAACAATTAATTCTAATATTATACAAACATTTAGGAAAACAGGAAAAGAATCCCACTAAATTGCCTCAATGATAAAAATATGGTCATGATATCTAAATCATAAAGAGAAAAAAAAGAGAATAATACGCCAATATCTTTAATGAACAATGTAAAAATTTAGATAAAATGTTAGTGACAAAGAAGGCTACAGCAGCATATAAAATGATTACATCTTATTACCAACTGGGATTTATACCAGAAATGAAGATTTGTTCAAGATTAAGAAAACTATAAACATAAAATATCATATTCATAACAATAAAATTTTTATCATATCACTCAACGAAGAAAACAATTTTGACAAAATACAACACCCTTTCCTATTTTTTAAAGTTCAGTACCAAATGGTAATAAATAGATTGTTTCTCAATGTAATAAGAAATCACTATCTAAAATGAAGAGGCTAATTATATATAAAATACGAATGCACTAGAGACTTCAATAATAAAATCAGGGGTAAAACAAGGATGTCCATTATTCACCACTATTCTTTAACATAGAAATACTAGTCTTAGCAATACAAAAGAAAAAGAAGATGGGGGATTAGTGATGGGCTCAGGAAACAAAATGATCATATAATAATATATCACATAATAATATAATGGTTTTGAGAATCACTGAGAGTCAGCTAAAATTTTAATCATGACAATAAATTCAGCAAAGTACCAGAATATAAAATAAACAGTCAATATTTCTATATACTGCTAAAAATCTCACAGGAAGAAATAGAAAGAAAATTTCCATTTCAAATTAACTGCAGAATTTCTAAGAATAATTGGAAGTCTCACTCCTCTGTCCTCTATGCTTAGAAATTATATAAATACAACTACAAAACACTCTTAACAGAAATCAGTGGGGACCCAAATAACAGGAGAACTATTCATTACTCTTGGGTTAAATGATACTATATAACAAAAATGATATTAGCTGTTTATTTTTTCAGGCTCATATCAATCAAACTACCAGAGCATTATTTACTTCAATAACAAAATTCATGTGGAAGAGTAAAAGGAAAGTAAACTTAGAAGGGAAAAAAATGGAAATGGGTATAGAAAAGATTGTAGAAAAACCAGATCTCATATGATACTACAAGATAGTAATTATCAATATTATTTGGGACTAGTTAATCGCTATAACAGATTAGATATGAAACATGCAGAAGTAAATAAACACTATAACAAAGAATAGCATAGATTTTGATCAATCCAAAGACCCCAACTAAAGGGATAAGGAAGCACCATTCAACAAAAACTTCTAGGGAAACTGGAAAGCAATTTGACAGAAATGAGCTTGAAACCAATACCTTATGTTCCAAAATGTATAGGCTCCAAATGGATATGACTTCGATACAAAAGGTAACATCATGAGCATATTATAGGAGCAAAGAAGAAATTAATCTTTTGGACCTAAGGATAAGGGAAGAATTTGTGACCAAACAGGTGATACAGGGGATCTAAAAAGACAAAATGGGCAATGTGATTACATAAAATTGAAAAGATTTTGCACAAATGAAAACTAGTACAGCTTACAAGGGAAAGAGTGAATTGGAGACAAATTTTTTTCAGTAAGAGACTTGGATAAAGATCTGCCTTTGATGAAATGTAAAGAATTAGTTCAAATTTATAAGAATAAGAGACAGTCCACTATTGATAAAGGATACATGTACAGGAGCATGAAATTTTCAAAATCTAAGCTACCAATAGCCACATAAAAAAGCTTCAAATCACTAAGAATTAGAGAAATGCAAATTAAAGCAACACTAATCAAACACATCATCTTGGATAGGTTAATTAAAAAAGGGGAAATGACAAATGTTGGAGGGCTGTGAAAGAGCACGCACATTTATGCACTGATGGTGGAGTTGTGAATTTTTCTAACCATTTTGGAAAGCAATTTGGAATAATTCCTGAAACTGAAAACCTTTTTACCTAGCAATTCCTCTACCAGGCCTTCCCAGAAAAAAAATTAAAGAAAGAAAAAATGATCCATAAGTATAAAAGTATTTAGAGCAGCCCTTTTGTGATAGCAAAGTAATAAAAATTAGGGGTCCCCAACAGTTGGCTAATAGTTAAACAAAATATAGTATATAAATGTAATGGAATAATATTGGGATTTAAGAAATGATGAAAGGTGGGCAGCTAGGTGGAGCAGTGAGTAGAGCATGGGCCCTGGAGTCAGGAGGACCTGAGTTCAAATGTGGCCAAAGACACTTGACCCATTTATTAATTGTGTGACCTCAGACAAGTCACTTAACCCCAATTGCCCTGCCTTCCCACCTCGAAAAAAAAACTGAAAAAAAGAAAGAAATGATGAAAGGAATATGAAATTAGGGTTGATTTCTATCAAGTGACAAAAGAGCAGAGTGAGCAGAACCTAGAGAGCCATTTATATAATAATATTAACATTGAAAAAATGTTCCATGTCACTGGAAGGATGCCCATGTTTTCTGAACTTTCTGGATCTCTGTTGTGTCTTCCCACTTTGATTTATATTACCTACTACTACCATAAATGGGCCATGCCTTTTTGGCTCACTGATTATAGGTTCTATTACAGGTTCCAAATTTCCCCCAGGCTCCTATGAGGTTGTTTTCAAGTCCATCTCTCAGTTCTTTTCTCAACCATATTCATTCCTTTGATTCAGTTCAAAAAGCAATTAATAATTACCTACTATATATCATATATTGTGCTAGATACCGCAGATTCAAAAACAAAAATGAAACAGTCTCTGTCTTCAAGGAGTTATATTCTACTAGATGTAAACATGTACAAAGATAAAAACAGGTATTTGTGTGTATATGCACATACACACACACACACACATACACATACACATACACATACACATACACATACACATACATATATATGAAGGTAATTTGGGAGGAAACTGGGAAGATCAAGAAAAGGCCTTACATAAGAGGCGTTATTTGATTTGAGTCTTAAATAGAGCTAGGGATTACATGAGGTGGAGGATAGAAAGGAAGTATTACAGGCACGATGTACAGCCTGTACAAGTTGCTTAGAGATAGAAAATAGAATATCACCTTTAGAGAAGCAAATAGGCCAATTTTATCCAAAATGAAGTGAATGACATGGAGTAATGGAAATCCCTTTAGGTAGAATTTCTTTTTTGGGTCTGGGATCCCTTTGACAGAATTATGGTGCCTGTGGACTCCATCTCTGAATAAGGTTTTTAAATGCATAAAATAAAATGTGTAGAATTACAAAAGATACCAATTGTTTTGAAACGAAGTTATCCAAAGTTATCACTGACCCATCTTAAGAACCACTCATAGAAAAACAAGTTGGAGCTAGATTATAAAGGACTTTAAATGCCAAATACAGCTTCAATTTTAACCTAGGATCAAGGAGCCATTGACACTTATGAAGCAGTATGATGGCATTGTTATGTCTATGTTTTAGAAATACTCATTTCAAAAGTGAGTGAGGGATGGTAAGGAAACATATTAATGCCAAGGAGGTGAATTACTCTAATTTGGGGATTAGATATACAGAGAAAGAGGTGAAGAAACTATGAATGAACTAGGGTTTTTGTTAATAGTGAAAAGAGGATGTATTTGAAAAATACCGTAAATATAAAATTGATAGGACTAAATGGATATAGAGGGAGAAGGGAGAACTAAGAGTTGATGATGACTGAAGGGTTCAAACCTGTGTAACTGAGAGAAGAGTGGTATTTTCAACCACTGTCAGAAACAGGAAAGCACAAAAAAGTGGTCGATTTTGGAGTAAGGATAATGAGTCCTGTTTAGTACTTGTTAAGTTTGATGTACCTCTGGAGCATCCACATAGGGTGCAATGGACACTTAGTGGTTTAGAACTGAAGCTCAGAAAAGAGATAAGAACTAGATATCAGTCAATCAAGAAGCATTTATTATGCCCTTAGTATGTGCCAGTCACTATGCTAAGTTCTTGGGATACAAAAGTATGCAAAAGTAAAAAACATCTCTACCAATAAAAAGCTTATATCCTAAAGGGGCCTGATGAGATATAAATAAATAATCTGGTAGAAGATTAACTTAGGAGAGGAGACTCTAGTAGCTGGGGGCACTGAACAAAAACAATCCTCTAAGTACAAAAGTTGGCACTTGAGTTAATAGGTAGATATATAGATTTGGGAGTCATCTATGAAGAGATGATAATTAAGCCTACTGCCTATGGTATTGCCCCCAAAAAGGACAGAGAGTACAAAATGCCCAGGAAAGAACCCTGAGATATAGCCACACAATAGGCAAGGAGACATAGATGACAATTCAGTAAAAGAGAATAAAAAGGATTAGTCACATAGATTAAAAAAAAAGAACCAGCATAAAGAAAAGTCACAAAACACAAGGAGGTGACAATAGTCAGGAGGAACAGGTGATCAAGTTTCAAATGCTGCAGAGAAGTCAAGAAAGATGAGGCCTGAGGAAAAACCACTGGAGTTTGCAATGAAATACTGTTAGTAATAGGGGTGGACAATATTTCAATAAAGTCAAATGCACTGGAGCCAGATTTCAAGCAGTTCACTAGAGAATATAACATGAGTTAACACGAATAAGTAGTTTTTGCAAGGAATATGACAGGGAAAAAAGAGGACAGATACATGACAACTCCCTGAGAGAATTGTAGGGTCAAATAGAATGGAGCTGAGCATATTTGTAACTAGCAGGGAAGGAGAAAGCAAATAGACCGAAGACTAGAAAGAGAGAGGGAATGATCAAAGGGATAAGATCTCAATGGAGAGAAAATAAGAGGAGATCAAGGGCACAAATGGAGTGGTTAATCTCAGCAAGAATCATTTTGATGGTGTTTTAAATGGTAGAATTGGGGAGAAAAGTAAGTTTATGACAGACTCAATTTTCTTGCTAAAACTTGATGGAAAATCATCTACTGAGAGGAAGGAATGAAGAGAACAAACATATTTGGGGAAAATGGAGGAGCCTGTAAGATTTCACAAACATACAAGAGTTAAAGGATCCTTGTGCCAGTAATGGACTAGTGAATAGTAGCCAACTCTGAAATGTTTGTCAGGAAGATGGCAGAGAAAAGGCAGTAACTCACCCGAGCTCTCCCAAATTCCCCTCCAACAAACTTTAAAATAACCCCTCAGAACAAATTCTGGAGTGGAAGAACCCAAAGAAGGAACAGGTAAAACAATTTTCCAGTCTGAGATAACCTATGAGGTCAGCAGGAAA
Organism: Phalanger gymnotis; assembly: GCA_028646595.1. Classification (NCBI taxonomy): domain Eukaryota; kingdom Metazoa; phylum Chordata; class Mammalia; order Diprotodontia; family Phalangeridae; genus Phalanger; species Phalanger gymnotis. Next base: position 682,958,980 of record CM053622.1, on the reverse strand, counting down.
GATACGTTACAGAGGAGTGAGAGAAAAGCAAAGTCCAGCCCAGGAAACACCCAGCAAAAAAAAAAGAAGCAGGATATGCCTCAGTAAGCCAGCAGCAGTACCGGGGGGAGAGCTTTGGAGAAGGGGGAGGGCAACAGAGTTGTCAGCAGCACCTTCCACAGTTCTCAGCCCACTTATGGCAAGGGGGTTGGACAACTGGTCAAAAGCAGATTACAGGGACCCCTTTCCTGGTCCTGGGGACAGGACTCTGTTGCATTGCCAACGTATATATCTGGTTTGCAGTCCTGTATCATACTCCCAGGATGAGGAGAAGAATTAGCACACCAGAGATTGTGGCCCCATGGCTACATGAGCCCTGATCACAGTTCCAAGGCAGGAAAGAGTATACATGGTCACTCAAAGACAACAGCTGAAAACTTACAGACCTCCAGAATTAGCAATTAAAACGGTTGGACAGGGAGCCAAGATGGCAACTCGAAAGCAGGGACTCACTTAAACTCTCCCCCAAATCCCTCCAAACACCTGTAAATAATGGCTCTGAACAAATTCTAGAGCTTTCTCCATGAAAAGACCAGAGCTGAGCTGAAAATTTGATTTTCAAATACAAGAATCAAGAGAAGCATGAAAAGGTAAACAAGAAAGAGAAATCATAATGGACTTACTAAAGTCAAAATGTTTTGTTTACATTTCTAAATGGAAAGACGATGTTTATAATTCATGAGACCTATCTCAGTATTAGGGTAGTTGAGGGGAATATACATATATATAAACAGAGGACACAGGGTGAGTTGAATACGAAAGAATAACATCTAAAAAATAAAATAAATTCAATGGGTGAGAGAGGAATATATTGAGAGAGGGAAAAAGGAACAGAGAGAATGGGGTAAATTATCTCACATAAAAGTGGCAAGAAAAAGCAGTTCTGTTGGAAAGGAAGAAGGAGCAGGTGAAGGCGAATGAGTGAACCTTGCTCTCATCAGATTTGACTTGAGGAGGGAATAACATACATACCCAATAGGGTACTTTACCCCACTGGAAAGTGGGGGTAAAGGGATAAAAAGGGGGGATGACAGAAGAGAGGGATGATTGGGGGAGGAGGTAATCAAAAGCAAACACTTTTGAAAAGAGACAGGGTCAAAGGAGAAAATTGAATAAATGGGAACAGGATAGGATAGAGGGAAATATAGTTAGTCTTTCACAACATGATTGTTATAGAAGTGGTTTGCATATT
>CM053622.1:682938228-682957649 GCA_028646595.1 Phalanger gymnotis | reverse complement strand
ATCTTGCCCTACAAGAAAGTAAAGGGAAAGGGTATTCAGAGGGAGTGGGGTGACAGAAGGGAGGGCTGACTGGGGAATGGGGCAATTAGAATATACACCATCTTGGAGAGGGTGGGGAGGATAGAAATAGGGACAAAATTTCTAACTCAAAGTCTTGTGGAAATCAATGTTGAAAACTAAAAATATTAAATAATAAAATATGAAAAAGGAAATATATGTATGCATATGTAAATTCAAGTGTGTATAAACACTAACAATGTAACAAATATAGTCTTTGTGTCCCTTTTCCACTTCCGTTCTTTCTCTATATTAGAGAAATGAGGCCTTCATCAGAGAAACTTTTGTAGAATTTTTCCCATTTTCCTGCTTTTCTTCTAATTTTGGCTACATTGGTTTTGCTTGCATAAATTTTTTTTTAATTTCATGTGATAAAAATTATGCATTTTAACTCACACGATCCTCTCTATCTCTTGTTTGATCATAAACTCTTCCCTTACCTATAGATTTGACAGGTAAATTTTTCAGGTCATTCACTTTCTGCACTAATAGCCTAGGACCAAACAATTCTTTACTCTTAAGTATTTAAGAAGTAAACTGAAAGGAAAGGTTGCTTGTGCATCTGCAAAATGTGATGAAATTGTGATTGGAATATTGTAATAAATGATAAAAGATCCTAGTGGATTTGCAGTTTTGCGGCCCCCCTAGTACTAAGGTACATATAAACAGAGGCACCTTTCTCTCTCTCTCTCTCTCTCTCTCTCTCTCTCTCTCTCTCTCTCTCTCTCTCTCTCTCTCTTTCTGTGTGTGTGTGTGTGTGTGTGTGTGTGTGTGTGTGTTTCCTGGAGTATGACAGATTTTCTGTATCAATAGAAGGGAAGAAGGGAAGAAGGTGATTTCATCAACTATAGAACATGAGAACTGAAGCCAATTTGAAAGTTTTATCGGTGAAGCCCAAAAGTGAAGAAAGAGGGGAAAAACATTTTGCAATTGCCTTATTTGGTGCTTGAGAACTACTTATAAACACATCTCTCCAACTTGTCAAGAAAGAAGCTTATTTAAATTAGGAAGTAAATCATTCAAAAATAACTTGAATTTAATCTTAGGGGAATGTTTACCACTGTATTTTTTTCTGTGAATGATTTCACAGAACTTAATTGTTTAGGGAAATAAGAAGCAAAATCTAAAAGGAATTTCAAACTAAAAATCCAAAAAGTAAAAATTTTGCAATGAATTGTTATTGTGTAAGGAAATGTGTGCCAACTCACAAAGGAGAGATTCAATGAAGGAAAGAAAACTAGTTCTGTAAATAGAGTGAAATAGGATTGTAAAATAAAGACATGAGAGACCGAGAAAAAGTACTGAAGGTAAGTGAAGCGTCGGATTAAAGTATGGAAAGAGAGATGCGGTTTTGGAGTTCTCAGGGTTTTAATCACATTCCACAGGAAGAAGGAAGAAAAAGTCTGAAGAAATTGAGATAAAGAAAATGGCAAAAAAAAAAAAACCCTTAAAGGCAGTTGGAGACCATTTTGTACTGACAGTGTGGATGTGAAGCTCAACTAAAGGGTGATCTGAAGTAAGAGTCTCAATCACCTAAACAGTAAGACTATAGACCTGGTGAATTTTGAATGTCAAAATTAATAGAATAGACATTGGAATGATTTTTCTATTTAAAGTAATTCAGAAATGCCTTCAAGTAGATTATCATTTAACCATAATGATTGCTGAGTCTATGTTTGAAACCCATAATATTGGATTTTGTGTTGGTAATATGCCTATTATCTTTTGCATTGTGTTTTTTGGGAAGCCATATTATAAGAAATGCTATTAAATTGGAAAATATCTAGAAGTTGATGCAATTATGTCATTAGAAGATTAATTCCAATTTTGATCTGAACACAGTGAAATTATTATTTTAAACTGTAACTATTGGAGGCTTTTGTCATTATGATTAAAAAACTATCAAGTATTTGATTTGGTATATTTTTCCTTTAAAATGAGTAATAATGATAATTATTCAGTATTGGGGAAAAGTTCAAAAGAACTTGTAAATTCTTACTACCTATATAGTTCTTTGGAAATTTACCAGTTCTTTAATCCTCTGTATCTTCAGCCTTAGCAACATCATTAAATTTTATCAATTCTGTAAAAGAAAGACCAAAGACGATGTGTTATAGACAGTCAGCAGTCAGTCAACAAAGTATGTTTACCATCGTTTATGTGCCAGGCACTGTGCTACACACTGGGGATACAAAGAAAGTCAAAAATGAGCTCCCTACTCCCAAGGATCTTACATTTTAATGAGGGAGATAATATGCCAACATCTATGTACACATAATATGTATACAGTGTAAATGGAGGGTAATCACAGAGGGAAGTAGTAGATGCATATAGTTGGTATTTAATAAATGCTTGTGGCTTGGAGGGGAAAAGGAGCTGCAAGAATGTATAACTAAGAGCCTTGTACATTCTAAAATAGTGTTTAACAAGAAACTGAGTTGCTTTCTCTATCACAAACATTCCCAGTCAAAGTACCTATTGGAGGGAAAGGGGAGGACTTTTATAGTATAGATATGATTTCTATTTTTGTCTGACAACTGATTATGAAAATGATAAAATTGTGCCAGGAAAAATATGTATTGAAGTTATATATTTACATCAACTTAGCATCAACAGTCACCTGAGTTTAAAGGAGTTTTCTTTTTAGCTTATACATTACTATGCAATACTTTAAGATATCCAGGTCAATAGTACCCCTATTTTTCTAGGTTTTGATTAACTGTCATGTATTCACACTATGTGTGAAACTAATGTGATTATTTTCTTCATTTTTAATGATTCATTTTTACATCAAGATATATCTAAACTAGAAAGTAAAAGAAGAAAAAATGTTGAATGAATGCTTTTGGAAAAATATCTTATGTACCTAAAAAGTAATTTGCTGTTATTACACATGGAGAAATAATCATACTTTTCTCTAATTTGTTTGGAATTTGTTATGTGAGGTAGAACTGTAACTTGATTTGCTCGGAATTTTAAATTTAGGTATAAGTGACTGTTTTTAAGACAGTACTCTACCATTCAAGGGAAAATGCCAAGAGTTGCTAAAAGGGAGTGGCAACTGGAAAAGCTATAGGTGGATATAGGTAATTGGGAAGGTTGAGAAGAAGTCCTTATGAAGATAATGGTAATATTCTCTTGATTAAGGTTTCATCACTGGGCTATTTCCTTTCTGAACAGTAATGTTCTCTGCATGGTTGATTCTGGGCCTGGTTTTGATGCCCTGTGAATAATACCACACTCTGCTGTATGATCAGCTATTCCAAAAGTTATCAATGACATATACCTGAAATCAGAGTCAAAGGAATTTTGTCCTGGTATAACTATGGTAGGTTAGGCTGTGACTTAGGGCTTAAGCCTGATGTTAGTGCCCTGATCTGTTACAACCATGTCTTTCCTTCTTCCATAGCAACTTTCTCTGACCATGGCAGAACTGAAAAAATTTTATACTGGATCATATTGTTACAATCATCAAGCATCTCTGAACTACTCTAATAGGATGCAAGTATAAAGGACCCTATTGCTTTGACTTTACTATATTGGATTTGTGACCAGCAATTATCAATTTCCTAGCCTACGCAATTAAGAAAAATCAGTTCTTAGACTTACCCTCTCCTTGTTTGTTGCTTTAATGGTTAAATATTAATGTATATTATTAGGTCTCTGCAGTATCACATCTTTCCTGACTGATATGAGGATGACATATATCCTCAAAAGGAGGATATGATAAAGATATGATGTGATAAAGACAAAAAAGTTTTAATTTTAATAGGTTAGTAAATTTAACTTTGGGAAAAGCAACAAGACTAGACTTTACACTTGGGATATAAGAAACATGAGACTGCCTTTTGAATGTTTCCCTTTGGGTATGGAATATACTCAAAGGACTATGACAACTATAGTATTATTAACCATAGAACTTCAACTTTTGTGCCAGTGAAAACAAATGGAAAAGGCCAAGTAAATATGATGGTCCTAAATTACATATTTTCAATTTTATTCTGGAGATAATAGCAGACTACTGAATTTTTTCAGGTCTCTTTTAATATCCATGGGTTCCTACCCATAAAAAATGCCTATATACATAGGCTTTGGATGTTTTATTAATTGTCTTTATTGTTTTTAAAGTCTCAACTTGGATTGAGGTTTTGTATAGATATATATAGACATATAGATATCCATATCTATACATAGAATTGTTTTAATTAGTTGTCAAAAAACTTTTATGTCTTGGTTATTTTTCTGTTCAGATCTCTCTGACAATATCAAGAAATACTAGGACTTATTTTGCAAAGTCATATCCTCAGGGATTCTTGTTTTAAGATTCTTCCTCCAGCCTATCAATAGCATTATCCATACTATGTACAAGATCCAAATAAAAATAAAAAGCACAAGTCATATACGGATGCTGAAGTTTCCAAATTTTCAGTAGAGTTGCAGGTAGCTTAATTTGTTCTTCCTATAGCTCTGATGTTTATAAGATTATCACCATAAAAACTGAACTGGTGCTCATCACATGAACTAATTATTTGAAGGCCATTGTGATTAAGTTTTGTAAGGCCCTACTAAATCATATTAAGCCATATCACTAGCACATTTAAGCATCATTAAAGTGGCTTAGAACATGAAAAATGAATCAATTGGAAGAAATACCTTTTAATATCTGTCCTAGAAAGAAGGTCCATTCCAGGTACTGTTAACAATTGACACCCCAATTAGATACACCAAGATACTGATTTAGGGATAGATGTGTCAGAGTTTGAGCCAAACAAATCAGAAAATTTTTGGACAGTGATCAAGGACAAATCTCCTTCACAAAGAATTTCCCAAGGAAAATATTTTCTAAACATAAATGACTTCATGAAGCAGATTGCTAAACTCAAGACTACAGATAAGAAACTCATAGTTTAAATGGATATTAAATGAATGTTGCTCATGTGTTTGCCTGAGCTCTTAATATTATCCAGCACCTGAATTGCATTGTGACTTAGGGAAATATACATTTTTAAGAGATATTCCCTGAAAGTGAATATTGTTCTAAAATTTTCTGGTTCATCCTATTGTTAGTTACAGTGCCACTCTGGACATGGTGGTTATACAAATGCCTAAGAACTACATGGTTGCAAATCAAAATGGCTAGAGAAGATTCGAATTCTCTAAGTATGTAATACATTAAATTAGTATCAAAAGGAGATGTTCGAAGTGGTTGAATTAATATATGGAACCTTAGCACGTAGCTGCTTAACATTCCACAAAGACTGATATAAGTAATGCAATTCAAAATAGAACAAAATGAATTTTTCTTCCAAATCTCAGACGTCCTATCAGACCTAAAGACATGAACTAGTAACACACATCAATCACAACTCTCAAATTGTTTTGTCATTAAAAAAACAGTAGGGCAATTTGTTCTGGGGATTGTGTGATGCTACTCTGATACCTATATGAGGAGAATACTATCATTAGCAGTCTCTTGTAGTTTTTTTGTAGGCTACCTATATGCATATAGTATGGAAATATGTCTCTTCTTGCAAAACAGTAAGCTTTATTAAATTATTTCAGGCCCAATGAATTCACTAAGTGTCTCCTCTGTTGATTTTAGAATGTTTTCCCCTAATAGAGGTCACCTCTCCATGTAATAAAGAAACAAGGGATAGAATAGTGGCAGAAGGCATCTTAATGATATGAGATCAGGAGGGGAGAAGAGTAAGCTCTCAGAGAATGTCCACAATTGTTTAGTACAATATGAGTCAAGGTTCTCATCTGAGAAGGTAGTGAGAGAGGGTTTGAGAAATGATGAAAAGGTTTAAAAGAGTCACTGTGGTGAGTGGGATCTTAACTTAATTAAGGAGATCTAAAAGAATTATCTTGAAGCAGTGACAGCCCAATTGAGCCCAAATGTAACATAAATTGTAGGGTAAACAGTCTGCACATTTCTATGATTTTCTCTACCTATATTCAGTAGCATGTGCATAGGAGTGAAGACAGAAGATGGTAGAAGTGATAAAAGACTGAGATTTGGTAGGGCACGATCAGCTATATGATAAGGGGAAAGGATCCTCAAGAGAAGACAGTGTAGAGTTGAAATAGTTCACCCAGGGGTGAAAATATGGAAAGGAGAAGATTGTAGCTGGTACAGGGCAGGGCTGAAGTGGGAAAGACCTGGAATGGACAAAGAATGGTGTTTTGGCAGGCAGGGAGAGAGGTGGAATAGATAGTGATCAGATAAGGAATTTTCAGAGTCCAGGAAGATGGAAGTGATGCATTAGTGAGTGATAGCAAGACCAAAGATATGATCATATTTGTGGATGAGGTGGGGTAGAAGAAAAGATCATGGAAAATGAGTAGGTAATATACAATTATACTAAGACAGATGGACTGATAGTTTTATATAATAATACACTAATGTGTTATTTCCCTCACAGCTTTTTTAATAGGCCCTGCCACAGAAACTATAAACATTGTTACAATTTTTAAGAGCCAAATAGAACATTGAGGAAAAGGCACTTTGGCTGACAATTTAGAGTTTCCAACGCCCTAGCACATAATAGGTTCTTAACAAATGTTGATTGATTTATTGATTGATTGATTCATAAGCAACTGTCATTTAAGCAGGTTAGATGTCTCTATGGAGAAAGGGAAAGCATGTATGGGTTTAATTTTGATCTATGAGGATCTCTAAGAAATCTGTGAACAGAAATAGAGAAAAATATGTTCTTTTTAGAGACATATCTTAACTATTATTTTAAGAAGAAACATTATTTTAATGAGAATTTCATGAAGAAGCTTTGAAGAACTCTAGGGTTACAGCATATTCTGAAGAATCTGTTCCCTATGACGGATGAAGAGAATATTGAGCTAAAGAACTAAAATAACATTTCTCAAGATACTGAATTTCACTCTCGCCTTGAGAAAAAGGAAGAAACCTAGAAGATTTGAAGCAGTTTTTTCAGACAACTAAATGATGAAATCATATTTGAAGAAGTGAAATCATCTGTCATAGTGAGAGTTTGACATTATCATCTTTCACATAGTCAAAATATTGTAATTATCTATGTCTTTGTTTTATTACTGATTTGATTGTTAATAAGTTATATATTCAGTAACCAATATTTATTTAATTCTAGGAGGCAGTGGTTCAATATACAGAGAAATATGAGTAATGCATTACAAAAAGTATCTTCAGTTTATTAAAAAAACAATAATGAAATAAAGTAGGAGTTAAGCTAGCTGACTGAGGAAGTTAAAATTTTTGTCAATAAAAATTAAATACCCAAGCATCATCCTGACTAGATAACAATATTAAATATTGGAAATAAACAAGTGGAAAGCTGGGATATAGCCAACAATACTTCCAAATAGTTTGTTAATTATATAAAAAATAATTTTCTCTTAAGACTTACTAAATCATAGTATTCATTTTTTTCATGACATACCAATTATGCAAAGGTTTTCACTGAAACTAATCTGGTAAATTTCCATCTTCTCTGATATCAATCAGTGATTTGGCTTCATAAAATCATTAGCTATATCTCAATGCAAAATATACATTTAGGCAAAAGTTCAGCATTAAAAATGGCACTTGTAAATGCATATTTCAAATATTCTTTTGGTAATTTTAATATTGTTTGGATGACTCCTGGTCAGATGTAACAAGATTGTCATTCTCCTCATAAAATTCCAGATTCATTTTCAGAATGCTTAGACCAATTCATAGCTCTCCCAACAATGTATTAAGACATCTGTCTTTCCATAACTACTATAACTTGGCTATTTCCATCTTTTTTCATTTTTGCCAATTTCCTGAGCATGAGGCAAGAATCTCACAATTGTTTTACCTTCATTTTATTAGTAGTAATTTAGTCACTTTTTCAGTTGTTAATTCACAATTCTTTCTTCTTTAAACAACTGTTCACATCCTCTGACCATATATATTCGCTGAGAAAGGAAGATATATATGTATGTGTGTGTGTATCCCAAAGCTCTTACTTTCTCAACAAACATCTATGTTGGTATACATATATGAATAACAAACATATACAAGTTATTTGTCTATATATCTTCAGTATCAGAGTCTTATCAAACACATCTGAGGCAAAGACTTTTTTCTCAGTTGGCCACTTTCCTTTTTATCCTACATGCATTACTTTTTATTCATTCAAAATCTTTTCAGTTTCATGGAATTGAAATTATTTTATCTCTCAAATTGTGTTTATTCCATGTTTAGTAAACATTTCACCCCCAATCATAATTTTAAAAGGTGTATTATCCATGTGCCTTCTGTGTTTTTTTTTTCAAATGGTATGGTCTTTAACATTCAGCTCATGTATCTAACTTGGACTTATTATGGTATGGTATAAGAACTGATGTATGAACTTATATTATGAACTTACGTGGTATGGCATAAGATATTGGTTTAAACCCAATTTCTATTGAACAGATTTCCAGCTTTCCCAGGAATATTAGTCAAATATGATTATTTCCTAGACAATTTATACTCTAAAGTTTGTCAAACACTGAATGACTGAGTTCAAATATTTATTTTTCTCATCAATGCTTTTTCTGTTACGTATGAGTCTTGTTTTCATACACACCCTTTAACAAGATCTAAAAAGAGCATAATGACTGAAATTTTCAAATATAATATCAGTTCATAGAAGTATGACAATGACTATGCTTATCACTAGAAAACACATGGACACATGCCCATTTTACACATATTGCTAAAATCTCATCAATTCAAGGTCATTTAACTTAGGTGATGTAGCATGTGTTCACAGACTGTACTCAAAAACCAACATTTTCATAAGTCCATATTTTTTAAAAAAAGATATAAATTTATAGAATTAAAACAAATTGAGGATATTTAGGGTCAAAGATCAACAATCATTTTTCAGCAAAATGAGAATTAGTTCAGCCAATAGGGATTCATATGAAGGGGTTAATCATCAATCAATAACTGTTTATTAGTGCCCCCTTATATGCCAGACATTATGCTTAGTAACAGGGATACAAAGACAAAAGGAAAACAGTCCTTACCCTCTAGAAATTTGTGTTCTAATGTGAGAAACAAACATGTGTTTACAGATACGTGGTGGGGGCGGGGGGAACATGAATATATACAAAATGAATACAAGAAGTTTAGGGAGAGAAGGCACCAACAGCAAGGGAAATCAGGAAAGGATTCCTAGAGATGGCTGGGGATTCCAAGATTCTTGAGTAAGAAGGAAGTATTATTCCATGCATCAAGGGCAGTACAAAGGCATCAAAATTGGAGATTAGAATTCCATGCTTGAAGAAGAACACATAACCCATTACAGTTAAGTGTCAAGTGAGTAGATGAGAGTAATGCGTAAGTAGGTTGGAAAGGTAAAAAGGGATTAAGTTGTAAAAAGCTTTAAATGCCAAGCAAATACCTCTTCATCACTCAATCTCTTCCTTCCCTGCCAATCAACTTCTGATAACAAATCGCACAGTGCTATAGTTCTGCTATAAGGCAGCACAACAAAAATGCATTCTGGGTGTTCAGCCAATTTGACCATGGAATGGAAATTTCCCTCAGCAAAGGTTTGAAAGACAAATCGATTTGTCTCAATCTCTCAAATAGTGTAACTACTACTACTACTACTACTACTACTACTACTACTACTCCTACACACACACACACACACACACACACACACACACACACACACACACACACAAACAAACAAAACCCTGTCCCTACTGGCATTTTTTTTTTCAGAAAATGAAAATGTTTCTTCAAAATTGGAGTCTCTTAGTTGTCCATTTCTTCTCCTTCTCCAGTTGCAAATTACTTCCCTTTCTACTGCACTGGAAAGGTTTAATTATTGTTCTGAGCCAGACCAGCCGTGGAATGTCTATTTTGGGAGCCAGCAAACATCTATGTCATGTACCAATAGACGCAGCTCGTCCCAGAAGTAAGGGGATTTTCATAGGGAAAGGAGTAAAAGGAAAGTTCTTTGGGTTTCCAGGGATAGATTGTACCTTGAACTCCTACCTCATTTTTATCCAGGCACAATATCTACATGAAAAAAAAATTCACAAAAGTAAAGTCTCAAAGAGGGCTATGAGATCAGTTATACCTGATTTCTTGGCAGGGTGGAAGGGAGATTGCATTATTTTTGCATCATTCGGATATGTTATTACCATTTTTTTTCAGACAACCTCCTCTATGGGCATTATCTTCCTAAATTACTGGTCAGCAACTATGGGCAGAGGTTGAGTGAGCCACCACACTTAACTTTTTACGCGACTTTTCGTATCATTCCATGGGATTTTTGCATTTTTACAGAGGGTGAAAGATTACAGATTTATAGCTATAAAGGGTCTTAAAAACCCCCAAGTGCAAACATCTCATATTTATAAATGAGAAAATTGAGAGCCAGAGAAGTGGAATGACTTGTCCTTGGCACACAGGTAAAAGATTCATGACTAAAACTCTGATGCTCTGACTCCAAATCTGTCACCCTTTCCACTGATTGTACTACCAATCTGTGGGTAACTGAGAAAACTAAAACAACTCCATTTTATCTGCAGTTCCTCTCTCTTGCCCCTCACCTTGTTGGTATTACAGCCTCTGCCCTATTTGTGGCCTTCCTATCTGTTAAAACGTCAAGTATTCAAAATAGCCCTATTTATTAGGGTGGGGGGTTACAAGATGACCTGAAGGGCTTTTTCTGGTCCTAGCCCCAGCAACAAACCCTGCCAATCCAGAGGTGGTTGTTGTTCAGTCATTTTCAGTCTTGTCCAACTCTTCAAAACCCCCTGTGGGATTTTCTTGGCAAAGATACTAGAGTGATTTGTCATTTCCTCCTACAAATCCTGAGATACCCTAGATCCAATTCACTTTCTGCCAAAATTAAAATCAGTATAAGCTTTGTCCATTTGTTCCTTCAAGGAGTCTCCCCCCATGTGGGTAGGGCTCTCTTGCTAACAAATTCAATAAACTCTAATTGCTTCTAAAATTTTTGGTTTTAGTTTTGGTTCTGGTTGTTTCTTGCACTGACAGTTTTACCCACAGAGAAAAGGAAATAATTCCTACTTATAGAATGTTAGGCAGTAGAGAATAGGGAGAAAAGAATTTGGGTAAAGATTACTTCCTGATCACTTCCCAATTAACGAGAGAGAGAGAGAGAGAGAGAGAGAGAGAGAGAGAGAGAGAGAGAGAGGAAGAGGAAGAGGAAGGAAGGAAGGAAGAAAAGAAGGAAGGAAGGAAGGAAGGAAGGAAGGAAGGAAGGAAGGAAGGAAGGAAGGAAGGAAGGAAGGAAGGAAGGAAGGAAGGAAGGAAGGAAGGAAGGAATAATGAAAACTTTGGGCCCTTGAATTCAAGTTTCATCATGAAAACCCTGCTCCTATTCTAGAAAACATTCTTCTTAACGTTTTCCTCAAGGCAGCTTGAACATCTTTATTTCTCAGACTATAAATGAGGGGGTTTAGCATAGGTCCCACATTTGTGTAAAATACTGAAGCTACTTTGCTCTGGTCCACAGATCCTGAAGAAGATGGCTTGAGATACATAAATGAAGCTGACCCAAAGAAAAGAGCAACAGCAATTATGTGGGAGCTGCAGGTGCTGAAGGCTTTGGACCTGCCTTCAGTGGAGCTGATGTTCAGGATACTGGACAGGATGAGAGCATAGGAGGTGAAGATGGTGACACTGGGTACTGTGATGTTAATGCCCCCAACAATGAAAACCACCAGCTCGTTGATGTAGGTGCTGGTGCAGGAGAGCTGGAAGAGGGGAAGTACGTCACACATGTAGTGGTTTATAATGTTGGCATCGCAGAAGGACAATCTCAGCATGCATCCAGTGTGGGCCATGGCACCAGCAAACCCCATTACATATACCCCACCCAACAGCCATGAACACACCTGATTAGACATAGTAACATTATACAGCAATGGATTACAGATGGCAACATAACGATCATAAGCCATTATTGTCAACATATAGCATTCCGAAACAACGAAAAAACAGAAGAAATAGACCTGAGCCATACATCCTGAATAAGAAATGACATTTCTCTTTGAGACAAAATTCATCAACATTTTAGGGGTAAAGACAGAAGAGTAACAGAGACCTATAAAAGATAAATTGAAGAGGAAATAGTACATAGGAGTGTGAAGCTGAGAATTAATACCAATTAAAATGATCAATCCCAGGTTCCCAACTATAGTAACTACATAGATCCCTAGAAATAAAAGAAATAGGGGCACCTGGAGCTCTGGTTGATCTGTTAAACCTTCAAGGATGAACTCAGTCACTGAAGAGTCATTTTCCAAATCCATTTTCCTCTTGACAGATCTATGAAGAAAGAAGAGATGTCATATTGGAAGAAAACCAGTCTCAACACACCCTTATAAAAATGTAGCTGTAGAGCAGGTGGATGAACCTGCATACTGTAAGTTTTGGGAAAACATCTGCTTCTCACATAAAGTAACTTCTGAGGCCAAGGAAACAGAACCGTGTTTCATGTGTGGTGTTAATACTTTATTTTCCTCCCTATTGGCAACAAGTGGAAGAACAAGAATTTTAAAAGTGGCCTCCACCATCTTAGATATTTCCTGTCAATGCAGGGAATTCTGACATCTAACCACAAAGAAATGCATTTCCTATAGGAACAAACTTGATCCTTAGCAATTTCTATTATCTTAAGACTTGCACACTTCTCTAATTTCCATTCTGCCATGGAATATCTCTGATTAGCTCTTCATTCTAAGGAGGCTTTAAAAGCTATAACAGCTCATTTTGTACCCCCAAAGACTGAAGTCATGCCTAGCTAAGCAGTATTCTTTTAACACACAAATTAATTCATTTTTCTTTCAGACTGGCTACTCATTTTGGACCCTTAGTCTTGAAGAGCTCATAGTGAGTGAGATTATTTTTGAGATTGCATGGACCGCAGGCTAGGAAACTTCCACAACAATTTGGTGATAGTGATAGGATAACTGGGATTCACCATAAAAGTGGCTGAATTCACCATCAACCAAAACAGCTAGAGAATGCACATTCACAAATGAGAGAATGGCTTATGTTTGTTTACATAGATAGAAATTATTTCAGTAGTAAATTATCTGAGTACTGATTGTGAAAACTATAGAAACTCACTAGATAAATTGGTACACAATAAGTAAATATCAGCCTTACATCTATGAGTCAACTTTGGATCAGGAGATCTCAGTTTAGAAGATTTCCCTTTTGCCCTGTTTATTGAAAAGCAGTACATTAAACTATTCGGGATAACTGCAAACAGCACCTTTCTGGATTTGAATGCATTGATTTTATGTTACAAATTATGATTTTATTTTACAAAATCTCAGAATGTGACTTTTTTCTAAACTAGAAAGATAAAAAGAAACTAATAAAACTTTTTGAAAAGATATTATAAACTCTTGATAAGCACTAAGGATAAATGTTTTTTATTGTGAACTTACTGATATTGCTGTTCACAAGAAAAAATTGTACCTTGCCCCTAAGCCATAAACAACAGAATTTGATATGTGATGTAGAACCTCTTAAGAATGTATTTTGATTTATTCTGAGTTTTGAATCTAGATATGACTGAATTATTGTTAATCCAGTAAGTAGTCCAATATTCAAGAAAAAATGCCAAGAGCTACTCAAGGAGGATGCCATCTCAAAATACCTACAGATGCACATAGATGACCAGGAAGATTTAAAGGGCAGCTTTATGAAGGTAATGGCAGGATCCTCTTTATTCATTTTTGCAGTGTGCTATGTCCCTTCTGAGCATGCAAGAGATCCACCTGTTAGATCATGAGCCTGGCTAAGAAACCCTTTGAATAATGTGAACCTCTGTTGCAGGACTGACTTTCCAAAAGTCATTTATGACGTTTACATGAAACAGAACAGAACTGAGGGACTTTTGTCCTGTTATACGCATAAGATGTCAGTTTGTGCCTTCACACTTAGGTCTAATCAAACCATCTTGGTGTTTTAATAACTATATTCCTCTTTCCCCTTTTGTAGCAAATTTCTCTAATATGTACATTACTTATCTAATCTTCCTGACCTATGCCATTTGGAAAGGCTTTTCATCTCCTTGTTCACTGATTTAACAGTTGTATATTTATGTTTAATATTTTTAACAGTTTTGCTTTTTTTGTCAAAGTGATCTTTTCCCCCTCCCATAATCTGAAGTTAGGATATCAGATTACAATATATCCTTAAATAGAGAGGAGAGGAGAAAGACAAGAGGTATAAAAGCTCAAATATTTAAGAGACTTGTAAGCCTTAGCTTGAGAAAGACATGATCAAACTATTTCCCTCAGGGACAGGGATACATGTGATTGGCTTCCAAATACTTCCTGACTCATAAAGAATGTATTTAAAGGGCTCCATGATAGCTGCAACTGTATTAGGAACCTTAGAACTTCTGCTTTGTTGTCCCACTGAAAACTATGACAAAAGAATAAGTAAAAGTAGTGGTCATAAAATTATGCTATCTTTGGTTCTGCAGGTAATAGGAAATAAAACTGAAAAGGTAGAACAATGTCCTGAATGTCCTCCAGAAGAATTATTTGAATACCTTCACATAGAAATAATATAACTAACTAAAAACATGGACTTTGGTTCTGGTTTAGCAACTGTGTATAAATTCTTGAGTTTAATGAGAATTTTATATTAAAACTTGCTGTAGTAGCTATAAAGGAACTTTTAAATTATACACTTTCCTGCTCAGAGGACTCTCAGATAATATTAAACGATGGTCTCATTTCACAGGTCTGGTCATCAAGAATCCTTCTAAAGATTCTTCCTTTACCTATAGACAGCATTGTCCATATCATTTATGGGGCTTGAATAAGGTGGAATAAACAAATGGTATGTAAAAATTGAAAATCTTAAACACTTTCAGATGATTTTTAATAACCCTGTTTTAATGTTCTTCCAAACTCTCTGACTTTTGCCTGATGAACTAATTACCATAAGGCTAATATAATTAGGTTTCATCAGGCCCTACAAATTATACTAAGACATCACTGAGAGACTCAAGTAGCATTTCCTAAAGAATGACCCATGGATCACTCCATGGACTTGGAACCCAGCAAATGGAACTACTAGAAGAAATATCTCTTCAAATCTGTCCTAGGAACTAGGTGCAAAGGCCCATCCCAGGTACTGTTAACTGACATTGCAACGAAAAACACTAAGGCATTGATTCAAGGATAAAAAGTCTCACAATGTAAGTAGGCTAGGCTGCACAAATTGTGGACCATGGTCTAGGGCAGACCTCTTTGATTCAGAACATCCAAGGGAAAAAATGTCTTCAAGAAGCAGATAACTTCATGAAACACAGTTAAACTCAAGACAACAGAACAAGAAACCTGTTGTCTAAACACACATTAAGATGCATTATCTGTTCCTTTTTTCTTCCTAATTACAAAATTATATTTATTGACAACTATCTCATCTAAACCCTTTCAGAAAGTTAAGATCTATGTGTCAGATTTAATTCAAAATCTAGGGGTTTAGATTCAGCTCCTCCATGTTCTGATTCCTTATAAAATTACTAGTAATGATGGTGGCTAAAAGTACATTGGGTACTACAAAGTTGTTCTTAAAATCCAGATCACCATTTCCAAGTGTGAGGATTTTTGCCCAATACTTACTAATGTTCAAAACAATAGCTCCAGAAGATGGGGGTGGGGTGGGGAAATACTGAGTTTTGCAACTCTCAAGTTTTGCTCAGAAGTTTTTTGTTTTACTCTTCCTTATGACTTCAACAGATTTATTATGGTATAATATATTGATTGATTGATTCCTGCTATTTAGTATTTAAAAGAATGTTTTGGATTTTATATAATTTGTTACCCACATATTTTTGTTACATTATTGCCACAACTTTCTTTGGAATAAAATTCATATTTTGCTGCACATACAACTGCTTTATTTTTTTGTACACATGTATATTGAATAGTCCAGTTTTGATGATACTTCTGAGGAAATATCAAAAGGAGAAATTATAGAAGAGGTATATAGACCTGTGTACTGTGAGTTTAGGGAGAACATCAGCTCCCCAGGTAAAGAAATTTCTGAGATCAAGAAAACAGAACTGTGGATTTTGTACTTTATTTCCCTCCTTATCGGCAACAACAAGATGAACAAGAATGATTTTTAAAGGAGCCTCCACCATCTTGGAGATTTCATGCTAATACAGGGAATTCTGATGAGGCTAATCACAGAGAAATGCATTTCCTACAGGAACAAATCTGATGTTTAGCGACTCCTGTGACCCTAAGGCTTGCACACTTCTATTTCCATTCTGCCATGTTGTTGATTGACTGTGTACTCTTAATAAATCTAAAAGGCTATAAAAGACAAATCTGTACCCTAAAAAGCCAAATCATTCCTAACCCAAGTAATCTTCCTTAATGCACTAATAAATATATTTTCCTTTCAGTTTGTCTGACTTACCGCATAGTCTTACCGACCTCATGTTGGATAAGATACTTCCTGGGATCTCATGGAATCGAGCCTGAAAAATTCCCACAACAGAGCAATACTATAAGCCTCTGAAAATAATCACCACTGTGCCATGCAGGACCTGTTTTTAATCATCCAAAATATGTTCAGGGCCATACTGTCACATAACAGTCTCCATGAGCCGAACGATTACAGAAAACTCTTCCTGAGTTCCCCTGCAAAGTAACTGTTAAAGCTGCTCAGACTCCAAAACAAAAGGAAATCAGGAAAATGGAAGTAGTTCTCCCATCCTCCACCCCACTCCCTGTGCAGACCCCTCAGGTGAGGAGCACAATTACATTTCACATTTCAGAAATAAAGAAGCAGTATCTTAGGGAGGTTCTGCATATACCTATGGTTAAAGGATAAAGTAACTGAAGGTTGAGGGCCTAGAGTCCTATAGCATTCTGACGGGGTAGGGGATTAATGGTGCTAGGACTGGCATTGTCTCTGTATGTACTCATCCCTTCTTACCTAGGCTGTATCAAAGAGTAAATCGACAGAGGTCAGGAATGTGGATGTTTTATGGAATCCTAGTTTTTCAGTTGGCAAAGCAGGAAAGAGAAAATCAAAATCAAAACAAATGTGTTACACACTCACCCTTTCTTCCTGGTCACTTTAGCATTGGTCCTTATTGGTTTTAACTACCTGGATCCTGGAGGGGAAATATTTCTGATGAGTGATCAGAAATTCTCCTATTTAGACATTGGTGCTCTCCTTTGTACTAAGGCAATCAGAGCACAAACCCCAGACTAAGCTACTCTGGGAGTTGTTCTGAGTTATACTTATCACCAGTTATAATTGTGGCTTTGCCTGGAGAGTATGTTCCAGTTGCAATAGAGGAAATCATTGCCTAGAGGTGTCACCAGAATCAAAAGATGATAGGAAACTGGAGTTATATTTTGGATATGAAGATCTCATGGACCCAGTTGGAAACACAGAGAGGATCTTGTGGGTCCTCTCCCTGGATTCAGATTCTTCAGGGAGAAATAATTACAAAGTTTATAGTTACACACTGTACCACAGAGCTTATATTTTCTCCTTGGGGATTTAATCTTCTACTCATACCTTGACTTCAGACAGGGAATTGTTGACTCCCATATGCTTCCTTTTGTTTCCTCCATTTTCTTCATGAGATTCTAAATGAGATTGACTGTCTTTTGGTCAATGTCTTATTCACCCATCATTTCTAGGACTTTTCCACATAATTCAGAGAGTAGAGAGAAAGCATAATATGAGAAAGTCATGGTCCCTAAGTGAGCTCCCAGGCAGATACATCAGAGTTTGAGCCATCTATATGTACCTGAGAACATGGCAACTAGGGCTGTTCTGTTCCTGTTCAGAGGAAAGTATTTTCCCCATCATGAGTAATCCTAAAGCCAGCTTAATTGAGGCTTTCAAGAAGTTAGATTCTCCTCTCATGCACTATTCAGAATCGTGGCATTTGTGATGGCATATATGATTACGTGCATATATAAAATGTGATATATATAGCATATGTGTGTGTCACTTCTTTGTGTATGTTTATATACATATATCATGTTTATATGGGTATGTGTGTGTGTATACATATGTGTGTGTATTCCTCACACATCTCTAACTCCAAGAAAAATGTAACTTTCTTAAGGATAGAGATTCTTGTTTTGACCTTCAGGAATCAGTATTTCAATAGTGAGGCACAATACAAAAAAGGGACTGGAGGCAAGATCTATAACACAATGACATAAAACTATTTAGAAGAAGCAACCCAAAATGGGTAGTACAGCTAGGGAGCACAGTGGATAGAGTACGGAGCCTAGAATCAGGAAGACCTGAGTTAAAATCTGGCCTCAGATACTTACTAGCTACATGACCCTGGACAAGTCACTTAACCTTGTTTGGCTCACAGTTTCCTCATCTGTAAAGTGAACTGGAGAAGAAAACGGCAAACCACTCCAGGATCTTTGCCAAGAAAACCTCAAATGGAGACACAAAGAGTTGGACATGACTGAAATAATTCATCAACAGTATAGGTGCCTTGGCATCTTTAATTCCACAAGGAATACAGAACCAAAAAAGACTGAATAAATATAAAGGATATGAATCAAAGAGGAAAAATCTAGAAAAGGCAGGAAAGGAAGATAACAAAGAAGAGAGAATAGCTGAGAATCAATAATCCAAAGCACACAAAAAGTTTGTGTATATCAATTATAAAGTCCTCTTCAAAGAAACAAAAGACAACTTAAATGGCTAGAAGAATATTTTGGTGCTCATGGATGGACTATGTAAATAAAAGAAAAATGAGAATGCTGTCAAAGTTACTTAATACTTCTAATGTTATGCCAATCAAATTATAAAAGGGATGGAACTTGATTAAAAATAACAAAATTCATTTGGAAAAATGAAAAACTAGAATGCCAAGGGAAATGAGGAAAAGAGGTGTGGACAAAGGGAGAACAGCACTTCCAGACCTCACACTATATTATAAAAAGCAGTAATCAAAACCATCTGGTATTGATTAAAAGATAAAAATGTAGATAGATGGAACAGCCTAATAAAGGAAAGCAAGTACATGCACGGCATTGCATTAAGGGTTGTATTATGAAGGCAGAATTTATGATTTCAAAGAGAATCATATATATGTCTGAACAGTTCAGAACTGCAGGATATAAGGATTTCTCTAAGTAGAACGTAGAAGAACTAAAGCATTCAGGCTCCAAAGTAACAGACCCACTAACCAGCCTCCCCATTTTGATAGTTTGATCAAAAGCTTCCAGGCCCAATAAGTCTGCCTCACAAGAGTAACCAGGAGGCCACAGAAAAACATGATGGTATTAAACCAAATCATATTCATGCTTCCCCTCTCTGGTAAGAAGAT
>CM053622.1:682921589-682937728 GCA_028646595.1 Phalanger gymnotis | reverse complement strand
GGAGGAACTTGGTGGGGAGCTCACGCCAGTCACTGCTTCCCAGCCGCCATCTTGGCTCCGCCCCAGGAAAGATTCTTATAAAAGTTATAATATGTAAGAGATTGGAGCAAGGTGATTTGACTTAAATATCTTTCCTGAAAGAAGTTTCCTTGCCCTTGTCAAATTGACTGAATAACCAGGATTGAAAAAGCATTTTTATTTTTCTGTCCTATGGCATTTTTGATAAGAAGTTAATTGAAAAAGTTGAAGACAGCAAGTTTCGAAAATATGTTTTTCTTTTAAAACTCTTTACAACCTGGCTTCTTCCTACTTTTCCTATTTCTTTAGATG
This sequence comes from Phalanger gymnotis, assembly GCA_028646595.1. Lineage (NCBI taxonomy): Eukaryota > Metazoa > Chordata > Mammalia > Diprotodontia > Phalangeridae > Phalanger > Phalanger gymnotis. The sequence continues at coordinate 682,937,398 of CM053622.1, read as the reverse complement.
TTACTTTTTTCCCTATACCATGAATTAATGACCTATTTGCCTTTTATGCATGGCATTCCATTTTTATCTTGGCCATTTGCATTGCCTACTCAAGCTATCTGAAATACACTCCATGCTCACCCAAAACTCTTATAATTCCTGGTTTCCTTCAACTCATTTTGAGTGCCACTTTCTACATGAATCCTTTCCTAATTTCCTAGCAATTTTTGCCTTCCCTCACAAAAGCATCTTATATTAAATTTGTATATATGCTGTAAATGAATATATGTGTGTATATATATACATGCATGTATATGTTGATGCACATTTTCTTTCTCTTTCAGTTCTGCAGAAATGTTTTTCATCTAAACTTCCTTCTTAGATTATTTCTTTAATCTTGATTGTGAACTTAAATCTCTCAGGAAGTAAGTTACTTTATTTTTCCTCTGTTCTCTCTTCAGCCATCCTAGGTAATGGTTCCTTCAGAATATACTTTAAACCTTGACTTCCTGAAGTCTTCATAAAATTCTCTTTACAATGTTTCTTTATAAAAGAATAGTTAAGATTTCTCTAACAAAAATCTTCTTTCTCTTTATATTCTTCATGGATTCCTAATGGATTCCCATAGATCGAAGTTAAACTCACAACTTTTTTCCCTGCCCCCTTTAGTAAGAAGCCCTTTAGAAAGTCAGTTACAACTGGAACGCCAAACTACTAGTGAAACTTCCCTTTCAGGAGACTCTTAAATAAACAGTAACAATATCTGTAGTCTTTGTGGGAGCACGTAGTCAAACAGTTATGACATTAGTAATACATTAATAGCATAGTATAGCTAGGTGGAACAGTGGATACAGCACTGGGCCTGGAGTAAGACCAAAGTTGAAATCCAGTCTCAGACACTTACTACCTTTATGATCCTGGACAAGTCACTTCATTTTGTTTTCCTCAGTTTCCTCCTTTGTAAAATGAGCTGGAGAAGGAAATGGCAAACCACTCCAGTATTTTTGCCAAGAAAACCCCAAATGGGGTCACAAAGAGTTGACATAACTGCAATGATTGAACAACAGTATATGTAATTGAGAAATTAACATATTGGAGATGCACATTCAATTTTTTTATTGTTTAGATACAGGAACAAAAAGTTTAGAGATTATGCTTTAGAAAAATGAGATCAGAAGTTTGGAGATGGAAGGGATCTTAGATTCTATCTAGTCCAACACTCATTTTATAGAGAAGTTAAGTACTTGTCCTGGATGACATAGGAAGTAATAAAGAATAGTCTATGTTCGAAGAGTTGAATATTATTTGAGAAACGGTTTAGAGCATAAGGATCTTGTAAAACAGCATGGTATAGTAGAAAGAGTGCTTAGATATTATCTCAAATCTTATCTCTGATATCTAGTAACAAATTAATGTTGACTAAGTTAACTTTTCACAGCCTAAGTTTTCTTATCAACAGAATAAAAATAATAAAAGTTTCAAAAGGTTGTGCTGAGGATGAACTGATAAAACATAAAAAAAATATTTGGCAAACCTTAAATCTCTCCAGAAATGCCAGTAATTATTATTTGTCAATTTGTGTATTAATTTCCTTTCCAATTTTTCTTATGGGGATCCAATATAACAGTATTGAGACAAGTCAATATACTGCTATATTTTTATCTTTAATGTTTATATACTCATGCTCAGGTAGCTAAAATGATTGCTTTTTGTAGTTAAGTCAAAGGTTGTAAGCTCATTCTATGCAGGATTGTTGAAGGTATCCTCAGTACAACTCCAGTGGAAGACAGAACACCTGGGACATCTTTTTGTTTTCATGTACTTTAAATTTCCTCTATTAGGCACTTACATTGTAAGATTTTCATTCAATGTAGCTAGGAGATTATGTGGATTTGATAGAGCAACATCTATTAAAGTTTTAAAAAGAGTTATTAAAAGAGTAATATCTATTAAGTTTTTTAAGCTCAAAGCCATGTCTAGGTGGTTGTAAGTATTCAGTCTATAATAATGCTCCAGTTCTGATATAGTTTATTGGGTACATTCTCCTTGATATTTTGAGGTCTTTATTTGTGTTATGGGGATTTGCCATTTTTTCAATCCATAAAAATTAATGGGCTCTGATGTCTAACTATAGCCACCAGGTCGTCTTGGCTAAATTTTTAAGTCTTGCAGTTTTGCTTTCCACAGATTTCACCATTGATTTTCTATATTTGAAAGTTTTTATATTTTTTCAGTTACCTAAAATAACATTTTTAGCATCCATTTAAAAAAATCTTGAGTTCCGAACTTTCTCTCTCCCTTCCTTCCTCCATCCTTCTCAAGAAGGCAAGCAGTTTGATACAGATCATGTATACATGGTTATGAAAAATGAATTGCAAATTATCCATGTTGCAAAAGAAAAGAGAGGAAAAAAATGAACAAGAAAAATAAGTAAAGAAAATATGCTTCAATTTGCACTTAGACTCCATCGTTCTTTCTCTGGATGTGGATAGCATTTTCCATCATGAATCTTTTGGAATTGTCTTGGATCATTGTATTGCTGAGAAGAACTAAGTCTATCATAGTTGATCATCACACCATGTTGCTGTTACTGTGTACAATGTTTTACTGGTTCTGCTCACTTCACTCAGCATCAGTTCATGTAAGTTCTTCCAGGTTTTTCTGAAATCCACCTGATCATCACTTCTCATAGCACAATAGTGTTCTATTACATTCATATACCACAACTTGTTCAGCCATTCCCCAATTGATGGGCATCCTCTCAATTTCCAATTCTTGCCCACCACAAAGAAAGCTGCTTTAAATATTTTTGTAGTGGCATTGCTATATCAAAGGGTATGCACAGTTTTATAGCCCTTTGGGCATAGATCCAAATTGCTCTCCAGAATGGTTTTATCAGTTCACAACTCTACCAACAATGCATTAGTGTTCCAATTTTCCCATATCTTCTCCAACATCTATCACTTTGCTGTCATTTTAACCATTTTGGTAAGTATGAGGTGGTACCTCAGAATGGTTTTAATTTCATTTCTCTAATCAATAGTGATTTAGAGCATTTCCATATGACTATAGATAGATATTATCTATAAATATATAGATGTTAGATATAGATACAGATTAGATATAGATATTAATTTTGTCTGAAAACTATGTGTTCATATCCTTTGACCATATATCAATTGGGGAAATGACTTGTGTTCTTCTAGATTTGAGTCAGTTCTGTATATATTGGGGAAAATAAGGTCTTTATCAGGAACTCGGGCTGTAAAGATTGTTTCCCAATTTTCTGCTTTCCTTCTAATCTTGGTTGCATTGGTTTTATTTGTGCAAAAAGTTTCTGATTTAATGTAATCAAAATTATCCATTTTATGTTTCATAGTATTCTCTATCTCTCGTTTCATCATAAATCCTTCCCTTATCTATGGATCTGGCAGGTGAACTATCCCTTTCTCTCCTAATTTGCTTATGGTATCACCCTTTATGTCTGAATCATGTATCCAGTTTGGCCTTCTCTTGGTATATGGTGTGAGACTGTGGTCTATGCCCATTTTCTGCCTTACTATTTTCCAGCCTTCCCAGCCGCTTTTGTCAAATAGTGAATTCTTATCCTAGAAGCTAGAGTCTTTGGGTTCATCAAATGGTATATTACTATGGTAATTTACTACCATGTCTTGTGTATCTAATTCATCCCACTGATCCACCACTCTGTTTCTTAGCCAGTACCAAGTAGTTGTGATGCTTGCTGCTTTATAATATAGTTTTAGATCTGCCATGGCTAGGCAACCTTCCTTTACATTTTTTCATTAATTCCCTTGATATTCTTGACTTAGACAGATCTTTGTCACTCCACTCAGATACAATAAAAATGATAAAGAAATAGAATTGAATCAGGCAGTCATTCTAAGAGAGGTTGTTCTTTGAGAAGCATTTTGGGAGTGCTGATAGTGGAGTGACAAAGAAAATGAAGGACAAACAACTGAGTAAATAGTACATGGGGGTATAAAGATGGGAACTGAACCTAATTGGTGTGATCATGCTCAAGCTTCCCACAACAGTGGCCACATAGATTCACAGGGATAAGAAAAAGAGGAGGAGCTTGAGCTTTGGCTGATTCATTAGTCTTAAAGTCAGTCACTGTGGAGTAATTTTCTGTGGCCATTCTCTTGATGGTATTTCTGAGGATAGGGGCAAAAAACACATTAAGGAATATGTTTATGATTACCCACAGCAGACAGTTCTCAAAACTGATAAAAATCATTAATTAGGGCTTTCATTTTTCCTTTGAATCTGTTCTCTTTGACACCTAGTGCCTTTTACTATCTCACAGTACTATGGGCCATTTAAATGCAAGAAAGTACCATTGCTACCTTTCCTTCTGAGCATAAGAGTGAAAACTATGGTGTTAGGTTACAGAATGTTTCACTCAGGGAAAGAGACTTTGGAGAAAGAGAGATCCTTCCAGCATTTTAAAAAATACATTTTTATTGTTTTTTTGTAGACCATAGCTCCCCTCTTCTTTTCTTCTCTTCTCTGAGAATCATCCCATACAACAAAAACATTTTTAAAGATAAAGAGGGAAAAATGTAGATATGTTTAGTAACAAGTATTTATTAAACACCTATGATGTATCAGACACTGTATTAGGTAGGTTACTGGGAATTCAAAGACAAACATGAAAATAATCCCTGCTCTCAAGTATCTTACATTCTACTAGCAGAAAGTAACATATACACATGTAAGTAAATACAAAACATGTACCAAAAATACAAAGTCGTTTCAAGGAGGAGTACTGACAATGGGTGTGACCATGAAGAGTACTGTGAGGGAGGCAGCAGTTGAACTAAGCTGAAAGAAACTAAGGATTTCAAGAGGTAGAGGTGAGGAGGGAGTACATTGTAGGCATGGGAGATAAGTGCTCTGGGAAAATTTGAGTCAGCAAGAGTAGTTTTAGAAGGGAAAGATACTTTAGCCTAGCTCATCATGAGCACTTTAATACAGAACTTTATATAACAAACTCCAGTCACATGAAATTAATTCACTAAATTTTTATACATCCCAAATATCAATATATATTCTGATAAATATTCATGTAATGAAATGTTGCCATGTTTTCAAAAATTTAAATCATTATCAGAATACACTGGAATATATTTATCCTATACCAACATATGATATGATATATTTATCACACTCTAATTACCATAAATAATTAGTCTTTCAGTTTTGCTTTTAAATTTGGTCTCTGGGAAACAATTTTCCCGCAAGCATATTCTACTGAAGAACAATTTGCAAATTGGCAAGTAATTAAAACACTTTCAAAACTTCCATTTCACTTATTAAATCTAAATTGGTAAAATCCATGTTGTCAATTTTTAAATGGAATAAGTGCCATACTAAGTAACCCAAGAAGCAATTCACATGAAATGAAATGGAATAAATGACTTTAAATATAAATATTTTACGTAGAACATTTTATCTATTATGTTTACAGTAGAGAAAAATGTCAAATTCTACCTAGGAAAAAATAAAAAATGTATATGAGTGGAGGGCAAGAAGGAAGAGTGAACTTTGTGTTATGGAATTTGTAATAACTAAGCAGAGGAAAATCCTATAGTCCTAAAATGTACCCTCGATCCTGGAACAGTTGTGGGGAACCTGGGTCCTGGAGGCCACATGTCCCTCTAGGTCCTCAAATGCAGCCCTTTGACTGAATTCAGACTTCATAGAACAAAAATCTTTTTATTAAGGGGACCTTCTAGGACCTAGAGGATTAGTTTTTCAAGAATATAGAAAAAGAAGATGAGGAGTACAATGTCTTAATATTCTGAATACTTCAAACAAAAGCTCTCAAAAATCAAACTAAAAAGCTAATGCCTTCAAAGTATCGTGGTGGAAAGAGACTTTAAAAAATTAAATAAAAGCATCTATCTAAACTCAAGTAAGCCTCACGTGCAGTGGGGATATACTAGAACACTTTCTGATACATATGGGTGTGAAGCCAAGATGCCTACTGTCCCCACTGTTATTGGCTATATTTCTAGAAATGTTAGCAACAGCAATGAGGCAAGAGAAAGAAAGTAAAAGAATAAAGGTAAGTAAAGAGGAGATGATAACGTAGGTTCCTATAGGTTGACAATATGAAAATTTACTTGGAAAATCTTAGGGAGTCAGCAAAGATCCTAACTGAGACAATTTATAGCTTCAGCAAAGTTGCAGGATACAAAATAAATCCTCAAAAATTAATAGCATTTCTTTACAATAATAACAAAACAAAAGAAGCAATAAAACAAAGGGAAAATGCTTTCCAAATAACTACAAAATGCACGTGACATCTGGGGTTCAACCTCCCAAAGCACACAAAAGACTTGTATAGATTTAATTACAAAGTGCTCCTTAAAGAAATAAAGAATAACTTAAATAACTGGAGTAACAGTCAGTGCTCCTGGCTAGACTATGCCAATATAATAAAAGTGATTCCCTCATCTCCTCCTCTCCCCCATTCCCATCATGGAGATAGCAGGCCCACAGGTTTTACATGTTGCTCCTATTTTTGGACTTTTTCATTGTTATAACCAGTTATGATGACTTTTTTCACTCTCTAAAAAATACTATTAATTATATTGGATGGTTTTCTGGTAGAGGCAGGGGGAGAGATACTTAGAATAACTATGGTGATTTAAGAAACAGAAAATATCAATAAAAACTTATTTTTAGAAAAAGAAAAATGTATACTAAAAGCATAGAGTATGATATTTGTGAATAAGTATAGTTCTTCCTTCACATAAAAAAAAACCCATGTGTACTAAAAATATGTAAATTTCATTTTATCAGATTTTGCCTGCTGTTTCAGCCTGTCCAGATAATTTTGGCTGCAAATTCTGTCATCTTTCCTGTTAGCTATGCAGCCCAGCCACATGTCAACTGTACATTTCATACACATGACATCTATGCTTTCATATTCATCACTGATAAAATGTCAAACAGAATAGGGCCAAGGACAGATCTCTGTAGAACTTCACTAAAACCTTATAATCATAATTCCATTAATCATCATACTTTAGTAGTTACTTCACCAAGTGTGGATGATATCCAATTGTGCTATCATTTAATCCATATTTTTGTTCCTTTTCCACCTAGGAATGTCAAATGATTTACTTAAAATGAGGTATTCTATTTTTGTGAAAATACCAATACTTACCCATCTAAAAATCCCTTACAAAAGAAAAAAAAGTTTATTTCACATGTATTTTTCTTTAAAAAATCAATCCATTTTAGATCATGGTGACCATGACTTTTTAAAAAAGTATTTTGAAACCATGTATTTAAGTAATGTGATATACATTTTTGCTAGGAATTGATGCCAGTCTCACTGGATTATAATTTGAAGAATTCATTTCCTAAAGAATTAAATTCAAATATAGTTAGTTCAGTTCTAGAAGAAATTAATTCTTCTGTAAAGTGACTAGCTGTAAGCACAGATGAAAAATAGATACCCCAAAATATCCCTTAATCACTCTCCTTGGAAAGAGACATGGCTAGATATACTTTTCCTGCTATCAAAAAACCTATTGATTGTCTCACTCCAGAGTTCCCTCATGAGATACGGTGAAGACACAGGGAAGGTCCTATTTTGACTGTGGAGTTCTTGATCACAGCCCATGGTTCTTTGCTTTGCCAGTTGGGCTGAAGTCCCCTAAATGCTATATTGACTTAAGATCCTGAAGAATCCCCAAGTTCAGAGCTTTGTCTGGGCACTTCTTAACTTCTACTTACCACATTCTGTCGTCTTTCCTCACAGAGAAGAATATGCAATACCTACATATGTGTGGCATACATATTCTTTTTGTTTTCAAGTTTCAATGATGAATTTTAATTTTACATTTCTAACATTTATGGATTACACCCATTCCATGAGAGATCTCCGTAACAAAGTAAAACTATTAAGCAAAATTAACAATATATTGACCTCATCTGAAAATGTATGCAGCACTCTCACATCTGTAGTACCTCCATCTCTACATTTTTAGATCATTTTAATTAACATAAATCTATTTTTCTTTCATCTCTAACTTACTGAAGAAAAAAGAAAAGAAAATTTCTTGTAAAAAATATTCCCTATTGACTGAAACAAATTCCCTCATTGGTTATCTAGAAATGTGTATGTATGTGTGTGTGTACAGATGGATATGTATGCTTATGCTGTATACCTATATAGTATATATAATGTGTGTATATGTGTGTCTCCTTATGCACTCTTAATCCATCCGTTCTTGTGAGGAGGTTTCCTCACCAATTTTTGTTTCCTCATCAATTTTTCTAGAATCATGGATAGTCATTGGATCATAGTTCTTGCAATTTTAAAAGATGTTTGTCTTTACAGTGTTATTATTATTGTATATGATGTTTTTCTAGTCCTCTACTTTTCATTCTTCATTAGTTTAGGAAAGTTTTCATAATTGTTCATTTTATAAAATTGATGTTACAATGCAAATTTTTCATATCACTTTGCTTGAGTTCATTTAAAGTCTTTCTATGTCTCTTTGAAATCATCTATTTCCTCATTTCTTACAGCAAAATAATGTTCCATCATTCATATTCCATAACTTACTTAGCCATTTCCCCATTGAAAGGCATTTGTTTAGTTTATAGTTTTTGCCTTCACAAAAAGAGATGCCATAAATGTATTTCTACACATGAAGCCTTTTTTTCTTTATTTGGTCTTTTTTCAGCTATAGGCCTAGTAATGGCATATGGATAGGACACCTAAATGTAAAAAGTCACATCATAAACAAATTAGGGAAATATGAAGAATAGCACTTGTCAGATATAATAAAAGTTCTTAAACAACTAAGATTTAGGGAGGATCACAGAAGAAAAAATGGAAATTTATCTAAAATTAAAAAGGTTTTGCATAACCCAATCCAATAAAGCTTTATTACTGTGTGGAAAAAAATGTATCAAATTTCTCTGATAAAGGTCTCATTTTCAAGATATGTAAATATTTCTGTCAACATGCATACAAGAATATACATAAATATACATATATATTTCAAATATATAAGAATGCTAGTCATTCCCCAGTTGATAAATGATGTAGGAGTATAATTGGTCAGCTGTCAAGAGAAGAAACCCAGGATCTCTATAATTATATGAAAAATGTTCCAAATCACTACTAAGTAGAGAAATGAAAAGTAAAGCAATATGGAGCTTCTACTTCACATGTATCAAATTTGTAAAGATGAGAGAAAAGTAAAATAAGAAATGTTGGAAGGACTTTGGGAAAACAGACACTTTGATGCTCTGTGGGTAGACCAGTGCATGGGTGCAACCAACCTGGAAAGCAGTTTGAATTATACATCAAAAGTTCCAAAACAGCATATGCTGTTTAACTTAGCTTTACTATTTCTAGGCCTATACCCATATGGATTCATAGTCATCTGATGGTTTGGAGATTAAGGTCACCACATTTCCCAATTCTTTGATGAGTACTTATCTAACACAACTATATCTAGTTTTCCCATTATCAGCCCAGGCCCATTTATTGCTTCGTCATTTCACTCAGGGCACATTGAGGTACCAGAAAAGAAGGTTCATATGGTGGTGCAGGACAGTAGTAGGGCCAGTGGTAGTGGAACTAGATGCAGTAACTGGTCAAACTGAATGATAACCTACAAAGGCTACAGTGAAGGTTTCAAAATAAGTTGTTTTATTTCACTTTAACTGAAATAACAAATTGTGCAATGCACAACTATAGAAGCTTTGAGACAGGAGGGTCATGGAATTGGTAGAAAATGATAAGCTAATAGAACTCAAAAAATACTGGGAATCAATAGTCTGAGAAAAAAGAAAAGTGAAGCTAGCTTTCCGTATTTGGAAAAAGTCAACCTCCATAGCTGTTGCATACAGAGAAGAGATACTTTTCTTTTTCTATCCTTTAGATTTTTCAAAACAGCTGAATTCATTTTTGGCAATCGCAGAAAATCACCTGCTAGCTTTAGGAACTTTTTTTTTTACATCTTAATATGGCCAGAAATTAAAATGAAGCTCTTTGGGTTCTTGTGCCTGAGGCTTTTTTTTAAATTAAGGTTTATGCTTCCATTCTGGTCAAAATTCTCTAATAATTTCTAAAACAAAATGATAATGGAGATTCCAACAATAGGATGCCCTCTGTGTGACAGCCAGAAACAATCCCTTCTCAGCACAGATTTTCTACAATGGGGAGCCAGTTCTGGTGGCCACACTTCATGAGCCACAATAACATGGAGCTGGATTCCATGTTCATAGGAACAGATCTCCTCACAACCTTTCTTCTTAGCTGGAAAGCCAGCCACATAAGTGGCAGCTGTTACATGCAGAGAACCCTTTCCAATGGTGAGAAATGTCCTTTGAAGAGCTATTCTGCCAGGAATCTCTTCACGCATACATAGTGCATATGACATCTGTGCAAGCAAATGCAAATCTTCCCAAAGCCATTGCTATAACATTAGAGCTTAATGTACCAGAAACTCAACGGTCCTGGAGTTTGGAGTTTCCTCACTTTGCATAAACCTCCAGGACACTCATTAAACAGAGAATCTCTGATTTGCAGCAAATCTGCCGGTTGTTCTGAGATTTGCATAGAACAAAGATGACCTTTCTCTACCACTTAATGAGCTTTTTTGCTTATAGGTAGGACCTGAGGACCCCACCACAGTTGGGAGAATTTCTACCCTGTAAGTACAATAAATAGGTCAGTTTTTTTCTAGCTAAAATTGTTCTCTTATCAATTAAATTTTCCTGGAGCATTTTACCTGATTAAGTAGTGTCAAAATCAAATAGATGTGGAGCCACTAATTCATACATAGGGATCCCTGTGGGCTATGTATAGACGTAGTATCAAATTATAATGTAATCTATGTTTTACTGTATTTTTATTTAGCTCTTAAAATACTTCCCACCTGCATTTTAATCTGCTTCCTGCCACACGGGAATGTTGGAGGCCACATGTGGTATGTTTGGCACCTGTGGTCTCCACCTCCCCTTTGCTCTTTTCACATTCCATTTTGTATTTTGCCAAACTGCATATACGTGATGTGCTTCCTCCTCCTCACCACTCCCTTGTCCTCACAAGTAGACAAGGACCTTAAGAGCTAGGGTTGGGTTGTTGATGATTTTTCTATCCTAGGACAATTCTTTATACCTATTAAGTGTCAAATATGTTTTTTAGATTGAATTGAAAAACAATGGAAAGAAATGAGGTGACCAAAAAGTCTGACCAGAAAAATGAACAGACAATTGAAACATACATTAGAAATAAAATAATAGTGGTGACAAAACAACAACCACAATAATAGCATATATATATATATCCCTTGCTATGTGACAGGCACTGCATTAAGTGCTTCATAAATATGATTTCATTCGATCCTCACAGCAACCCTGGCAGTTAGGTATTACTCCTATCCCCAATTTACGGTTGAGAAAACTGAAGCAAGCAGAGATTAAAGTGACTTACCCAAGGTCACACAGCTGGTAAGTATGTGAGGCTGGATTTGAACTCAGATCTTCCTGACTCTAGGACCAGTGTTGTTATCCACTGTACCACCTGACTGCCACAATGAATCACGTATCTCGCCTACAAGCACAGTTTTAAATGAAGCATGTCATAGGTAAATAGGGGGAGGGAAAGAGACTGGACCTGTGATTTCATCGATATAAAGCACTCCCAGGTGATGAAATTCCCTGTCTCAATGCAGGTCAACATCATCTAAGCAACTTAGAGTATTACCAAGAACACTGACTAGTTAAGTGACTTATCCAGAGTCAAACAGCCAGGATGGATCAGAAGTAGAACCAGGTCATCCTGGTTTCTAGAACACACAATAGGCCAAAGAGAGAGACAAGACCCTCATGAGCAGTGTGGCATAAGAAAAAGAACTAGCTCAAGAATCTGGGCCTCAACTTCTTCATGTGTAAAATGAGGGGTTTAGATTAGGAGACAGGTTGATGGCATGTCAGATAAAACACTGGTCCTTGAGTCAAGAAGACGAGTCCAAATCCAGCCCAACACTTACAAGTTCTAGCACCTTTAGCAAGTCATATCCTCTGCACGCCTCAGTTCCTCATTTGTAAAATAAGGATAATAATAATACTTCCCCACTTCTGGGTTGTTGTCCAAATAAAGTAAAATAATATTCATGAAATTGTTGTCTTTAAACTTTAAAGTGCTGTCCTTTTCCGCCCTATATTTATCATCCTCTAAAAAACCAGAAAGGCAACGGATTACAACACCAAAGCAAAATTGCAGACTGATGGGGTGGCTTCACAGCTGTCATACTCTTTTATCCTAAAGTTCTAGTAGGTTATCTCTTTAATACATGACACTGTGCTATTCATTGTTCATAGAGCTTCTAATTGTGATTCACAACAAGTTTGATTGCATAAGAAGGGAAACAAGAGGTCAGGGAGATAGAGGAGAGGGGTTGGGAGGAGAGGCATTTGATTAGATCTTGCCCCATGAGAAGGCAATATGACCAGTCCCTTTAAAGAGAAAATAACATCAGCAAAGCCTCTGAGCTCATCACCAGTGGCATTTCTACTGTTCATGAGAACACCTGTTTCTGTAGAATTTTCTTCAGTGCAACCTTAACATCTTTATTTCTAAGGCTGTAAATCAGGGGGTTCAGCATGGGGATCACCATGGTATAAAACACAGAGGACACTTTCCGCTGGTCCATGTAATTGGTAGAAGGCTGCAGATACATGAATGCAGTTGAGCCAAAGAAAAGGGAAACAGCCATGATATGGGAGCTGCAAGTACTGAAGGCTTTAGACCTGCCTGCAGTGGACTGGATGCGAAAGATGCTCATTAGAATGAAAATATAAGAGCTAAGAATAATTAGAGTTGGGACAAAAAGGTTAAATGAAGTAAAAGCCAGAAGCACTATTTCATTGATGTAGGTGCTGGAGCAGGATAGCTTCAAGAGGGGAAGAATATCACAAAAGAAATTATTGACCATATTGTCTTTGCAAAAATAAACTCTAAGCATGCAGCCTGTGTGAACTGTGGCACCAACCACAGCCATTGTACCCACCCCACCCACCAACCAGGAGCACAACTGATAGGACATGATGACATTATATAGTAAAGGGCTACAGATGGCAACATAGCGGTCATATGCCATCACTGCCAAAATATGGCATTCAGAAATTATAAAAATGAGGAAAGAATAGAGCTGAGCCATGCACTCAGGGTAGGAGATAATATTCCTCTCTGACACAAAGTTCACAAGCATTTTGGGGGTGATGGCAGTGGAATGACAGAGATCAATGAAGGATAAACAACTGAGGAAATAATACATGGGGGTGTGAAGGTGGGAACTGAGCCCAATTAAGATGATCATTCCCATGTTCCCTATCATGGTGACCACATAGATCCCTAGGAACAGGAAGAAAAGTGGAACCTGGAGCTCTGGTTGATCTGTTAAGCCTGCAATGATAAACTCAGTCACTGCAGAGTGATTTCCCTTCTCTGGATGGTGGACCTGTGGGATTGAAAAAGAAGTAGCACATTAGAGAGGATTTCTCTCCTCCCTCCTTCCACACACAAAGGATGTTTACACAGAATGGACAACTCTAAATCCTGGAATTTAGGTCTGTATTGGTCCTGGGGGGCCTATGGCCACTGTCCTTGGTCACTGTGTGAGAGCATCATTATTAGCATGTTTTAGGATTACTGCGATGGGACATGTGAACAGAAGTGCTGGAAAAGAATCATAGCCAACTCTTCCTTATTGTACCCAAGGGATAATTATATTACTGATAGAGACAATTAGTTGATTCTGCTGACAACAGTGAGAGCTCATGGATGAAAGAAAAGAATGACTTCCAGCTCTCTATTTGTCCACTCACTGGGGTCCTCATCTATCTAGCTCTTATTCATGTTTCTTACACTCTACACAGAAATAACCTTTGCTGGACATGAAAGGCAACTGGTCTCCATCAGGATGGGAACCATGGCTTCAGTTACTTTTTCAGAGAAAAGAAAACAGATTCTTCAGGAAGAGTCGACTATTGTCTATAGTCATTTAATAAAAACACAAGAGCCTTCTCAGCTGAAGCAGTTATCCAACAGGGATATTCAAGCCTCTATGATTCCCAGTATCTCTGGATATTTTTGTCTTCCCCACAGATGCATTTCCAGCTTTATGCTACTCAGGGTTAGCAAGGGGTCAATAAAGATAAGGAAGTGAGATCTCACCAAGAACTGGGCCTCCATAGTGATAAGTTTGGTAGAAAGGATCAGGGTGGTTAAATTAAGGCACTCACTCTCTACTGCTGAATCTTCATTGAAAGAGTCTTTGAAACACATAGCAATGAAGTCAGGGATGATAATTTTCATAGACCTTTCTGCTTCCTTTTGTTCTGCTGAAATACAGGCATGGTCTTTGGTTTCTTATTTGCCTAGGAGTTCTAAGAGACAATTTTTAATTATTACTTTAACTCAATTTTTCTCTCTAACTTTAGGATTGAAAATATCATCTCTCAATCTCACTGTAACTGCTGGTTGATGGGATATTAGAGTTTTATTATTAATGGATAGTTTCCAGGGACCTTATTAGAAAGTCACAGAGTTTTCTCAAGTCATCAGGGACCCAGGCTTTTCTGGGAATAAATCATCGTTGTTTTCCACCATGTTCCATAGTCATCCTTCCTCCGATCACCCAACAGCTTACTTCTAACTGGGGAGCTCTATTAGCAACTTGGCTATTTAGTAGGTTTTCTTATGGAGTAATCTTTTTCTCATACTGGTGGTGAGAGTCAAACATATCAGATACTCAGATATCAGACTGAGTTTGTAACTAGATGGTTCCCAGAAGTATTAACATTTTTGCAGATTTTGAAATGATGAAAATTATTAAAAATCCTAATGGGGGGGCAAAAATTAAATGGAGGAAAATGAAATTATTTTTTTTACTATTTTATTTAAGCTGTTTTGCAAATTTAAAGTCATTGTTAATGTCAGTAAATAAACCATTCATTTATATCTTAGTTTGCTCAGTGTTCACACTTTACTGTATCTTTGATTTCATTGGTGTAAAGAGCTCCAAGGAGGATAATAACATTTATTTACAGTAAAGAACTCGTTCTACAACCTTCCCAACTGGACCATAAATTCCTGACCTTGTGCCTCATTAAATGGAGAGCCCTATACAGAACCAGCTTTAAACACTCAACTTCCCATTTTCTTGCTATGCTGTAGAGTAGAAGTGTCAAAATAAAACTGCAACAGTCCCTAGTACACAGGAACCAGATTAAAATATAATTGTGAAATATTTAATGAAATTAATAAAAATTCAATAGAACATTAAAAATGTTACCATGTAGTTTTATTTTTCTTTTTTAAAATTTCTCTTTTACTTTGAGTTTACAACACTAAATCAATGTGCAGCCTACAGGGATCCTTTTGTATGATTTAATGGTCTTTATTGGGAATTGAATTTGACACCACTGCTATGCAGGGCTACCATTATTGACAAGGCTCATACCAACTGGACCTCCAGCTCTCACCTTGGGTGAGAAACATTTGTGTAACCAACATGTCCAGAATGGCACTATAACAAAATTGATAGTATTGCAATAGGAGGAATCAGAAAATTTTAGAACAATATTAACTTTCAGTGAATATCTCTTAAAAATACACATTTTTCTAAGTCACAATGCAATTCAGGTGCTGGATAATATTAAGAGCTTGGGTAAACACATATGAACAGCAATCACTTAATATTCATTATTTTATTTTATTTTTTATTGTATTTTTTTCTGTATATATTTCATTTAACATTTTAGTT
>CM053622.1:682894993-682914153 GCA_028646595.1 Phalanger gymnotis | reverse complement strand
CTGTAGTAGGAAGGCCGAATTTATGATCTCAAATATAATCATGTATATGTTTGAATGGTCCGAAATCGCAAGGTATGAGAGATTCTCTAAGGAGAAAACAACAAGAAATTTATTTAGGCCCCACCGCAGCAAAAACTTGAACCAGCCTCCCCATTCCAACGTCTTGACAAAAAGACTCCAGGCCCAGAAAGCCCATCTCACAAGAGCAACCAGGAGGCCACAGAAAAACAAGATAGTATTTAGCCAAATCATTTTCACTGGCCTCACGTTCCTGCTCACACTCGGGTAAGCCCTGCTTCCACACCTCCCGCCTCCGCTGAAGTTGTTTCCCAGCTTACCCCTCCTCGCAGCCGAGCTTCTGGTGTTCTCAAGCCCCATCTCAATGACCAGAGACCATTGGTTCTCGAGCTGGCCCCTCCTAAGTCACCAATCCACACCCACACAGGTTTCACACCTGACAGGGCCCTGGGCCTGGGGCTTAGCACTTAACAGCTGAAAGTACTTCCACTCAAAAGAAACAAAAGCCATGCTAATGAGACAATTTTGCTTAACAACACATTCTCTAAGTATGTAATACATTAAATTAGTATCAAAAGGAGGTGTTTGAAATAGTCAAATATGATATATACAACCCTAGCCTGTGGTTGCTTAACATTCCACAAGGACTGATATGTGTAATGAAATTCAAAATAGAACAAAGTGAATTTTTCTTCCAAATCTCAGATTATCCTATCAGACCCAAAGACATGAACTAATAATACACATCAATCACAACTCTCTGAGTGTTTTGCCATTAAGAAAACATTAGGGCAATTTGTTCTGGGGATTGTGTGATTCTACTCTGAAACCTATATAGGGAGAATACTATCACAAGCAGTCTCGTAGTTTTGCTTTTTTTTTTGTAGGCTACCTATATGCATATAGCATGGAAATATGTCTCTTCTTGCAAAACAGTAAGACTTATTAAATTATTTCAGGCCCAATGAATTCACTAAGTGTCTCCTCTGTTGGTTTTAGAATTTGTTTTCCCCTAACAGGGGTCACCTCTCCATGTGATAAAAGAACAAGAGATAGAATAATGGCAGAAGGCATCTTAATGATATGAAATAAGGAGGAGGGGAGAAGAGTGAGCTCTCAGAGAATGGCCTCAATTTTTTAGTACAATATGAGACAAGGTTCTCATCTGAGAATGTAGTAAGAGGGGGTTTGAGAAATGATGAAAAGGTTTAAAAGAGTCACTGTGGTGAGTGGGATAGTAACTTAATAAAGGAGATCTAAAAGGATTATCTTGAAGCAGTGACAGCCCAATTGAGCCCAAATGTAACATAAATTGTAGGGTAAACAGTCTGCACATTTCTGTGATTTTCTCTACCTATATTCAGTCCCATAGGAGTGAAGACAGTAGATGGTTGAAGTGATCAAAGACTGAGATTTAGTAGGGCACAATCAGCCATATGGTAAGGGGAAAGGGGCCTCAAGAGAAGACAGTATAGAGTTGAAATAGTTCACAAAGGGGTGAAAATAGGGAAAGGAGAAGACTGTAGCTGGTACAGGGCAGTGCTGAAGTGGGAAAAACCTGGAATGGACAAAGAATGGTGTTTTGGCAGGCAGGGAGAAAGGTGGAATAGACAGTGATCAGATAAGGAATTTTCAGAGTCCAGGAAGTGATGCTTTAGTGAGTGATAGCAAGACCAAAGATATGATCATCTTTGTGGATGAGGTGGGGGAGAAGAAAAGATCATGGAAAATGAGTAGGTAATGTACAATTATACTAAGACATAGACTGGTAGTTTTATATAATAATACACTAATGTGTTATTTCTCTCACAGCTTTTTTAATAGGCCCTGCCACAGAAACTACAAACATTGTTACAATTTTTAAGAGCCAAATAGAATGTGAGGAAAAGGTAGAGTTTCCAATGCCTTAGCACATAATAAGTTCTTAATTAAAGCTGATTGATTAATTGATTCATAAGCAACTGTCATTTAAGCAGGCTAGATGTCTCTATGGAGGAAGGGAAAGCATGTATGGGTTTAATTTTGATCTATGAGGATCTCTGAGAAATCTGTGAACAGAAATAGAGAAAAATATGTTCTTTTTAGAGACATATCTTAACTATTATTTTAAGAAGAAACATTATTTTAATGAGAATTTCATGAAGAAGCTTTGAAGAACTCTACGGTTACAGCATATTCTGAAGAATCTGTTCCCTATGATGGATGAAGAGAATAGTGAGCTATAGAATAAAAATAACATTTCCCAAGATACTGAATTTTATTCTTGCCTTGAGAAAAAGGAAGACACCTAAAATATTTGAAGCAGTTTTTTCAGACAACTAAATGGTGGAATCATATTTAAAGAAGTGAAATCATCTATCATAGTGAGAGTTTGACACTGATTATCATCTTTCACATAGTCAACATATTGTGATTATCTATGTCTTTGTTTTATTACTGATTTCATTGTTAATAAGTTATATATTCAGTAACAAATATTTATTTAATTCTAGGAGGTAGCAGTTCAATATAGAGAGAAATATGAGTAACATATTAGAAAAACTATCTTCAGCTTATTAAAAAAAACAATAATGAACTAGCATAGGAGTTAAGCTAGCTGACTGAGGAAGTTGCAATTTTTATCAATAAAAAATTAAATACCCAAGCATGTTCCTGACTAGATAACAACATTAAATATTGGAAATAGTCAAGTAGAAAGCTGGGGTATAGCCAACAATACTTCCAAATAATTTGTTAACGATATAAAAAATAATTTGCTCCCAATAAATCATAGTATTCATTTTTTTCATGACATACCAATTATGCAAAGGTTTTCACTGAAATTAATCTGGTAAATTTCTGTCTTCCCTGATATCAATCAATGATTTGGCTTCATAAAATCATTAGCTATATCTATCTCAATGCAAAATATATAGTTAGGCAAAAGTTCAGCATTAAAAATGACACCTGGAAATGCGTATTTCAAATATTCTTTTGATAATTTTAATATTGTTTGGATGACTCCTGGTCAGATGTAATTAGATCATCATTCTCTTCATAAAATTCTAGATTCCTTTTCAGAATGCTTAGACCAATTCATAGCTCTACCAACAATGTATTAGCACATCTGTCTTTCCATAACTACTATAACTTGGCTATTTCCATCTTTTGTCATTTTTGCCAGTTTCCTGAGTATGAGGCAAGAATCTCACAATTGTTTTACCTTCATTTTATTAGTAGTAATTTAGTCACTTTTTCAGTTCTTAATTCACAATTCTTTCTTCTTTAAACAACTGTACACATCCTCTATATATCTGCTGAGAAAGGAAGATATACATGTATGTGTGTGTGTGTGTATCCCAAAGCTCTTACTTTCTCAACAAACATCTATGTAGGTATACATATATGAATAACAAACATATACAAGTTATTTGTCTATATATCTTCAGTATCAGTGTCTTATCAAACACATCTTAGGTAAAGAATTTTTTCTCAGTTGGCCACTTGCCTTTTTATCCTATGTGCATTACTTTTTATTCATTCAAAATTTTTTCAGTTTCATGGAATGAAATTATTTTATCTCTCAAATTGCATTTATTCCATGTTTAAAAATAATTCACCCCCAATCATAATTTTAAAAGGTGTATTATCCATGTGCCTTCTGTGTTTTTTTTTTCAAATGGTATGGTCTTTAACATTCAGCTCATGTATCTAACTTGGACTTATTATGGTATGGTATAAGAACTGATGTATGAACTTATAGTATGAACTTATGTGGTATGGCATAAGATGTTGGTTTAAACCCAATTTCTATTGAACAGATTTCCAGTTTCCCAGGAATACCAGTCAAATATGATTATTTCCTAGACAATTTGTACTCTAAAGTTTGTCAAACACTGAATAACTGAGTTCAAATATTTATTTTTCTCATCAATGCTTTTTCTGTTACGTATGAGTCTTGTTTTCATACACACCCTTTAACGAGATCTAAAAAGAGCATAAGACCAACTAATGACTGAAAATTTTAAATACAATATCAGTTCATATAAGCATGACAATGACTATACTTATCACTAGAAAACACACGGACACATGCCCATTTTATACATATTCCTAAAGTCTTATCAATTCGAGGTCATTTAACTTAGGTGATGCAGTACTGTGTTCACAGACTGTACTCAAAAACCAACATTTCCATAAGTCCATATTTTTTTTAAAAAAAGGCATAAATTTATAGAATTAAAACAAATTGAGGATATTTAGGGTCGAAGATCAACAATCATTGCTCAGCAAAATGAGAATTAGTTCAGCCAATAGGGATTCACATGAAGGGGTTAATCATCAATCAATAACTGTTTATTAGTGCCCCCTTATATGCCAGACATTATGCTTAGTAGCAGGGATACAAAGACAAAAGGAAAACAGTCCTTACCCTCTAGAAATTTGTGTTCTAATGTGAGAAACAAACATGTATTTGCAGATATGTGAGGGGTGGGGGAAACATAACTATATACAAAATGAATACAAGGAGTTTAGGGAGAGAAGGCGCCAACAGCAAGGGAAATCAGGAAAGGATTCCTAGAGATGGCTGGGGATTCCAAGAGTCTTGAGTAAGAAGGAAGTATTATTCCAGGCATCAAGGGCAGTACAAAGGCATCAAAATTGGAGATAAGAATTCCATGCTTGAAGAAGAACAAGTAACCCATTACGGTTAAGTGTCAAGTGAGTAGAAGAGAGTAACGTATAAGTAGGCTGGAAAGGTAAAAAGGGATTAAGTTGTAAAAAGCTTTAAATGTCAAGCAAATACCTCTTCATCACTCAATCTCTTTCTTCCCTGCCAATCAGCTTCTGATAATAAATCACACAGTGCTATAATTCTGCTATAAGGCAGCATAATAAAAATGCCTCCCCCATTCTGGGTGTTCAGCCAATTTGACCATGGAATGGAAATTTCCCTTAGCAAAGGTTTGAAAGACAAATCAATTTGTCTCAATCTCTCAAATAGTGTAACTGCTACTTACATACATACACACACACACACACACACACAAACAAAACCCTGTCCCTACTAGCATTTTTTTTCCAGAAAATGAAAATGTTTCTTCAAAATTGGAGTCTCTTAGTTGTCCATTTCTTATCCTTCTCCAGTTGCAAATGACTTCCCTTTCTACTGCACTAGAAATGTTTAATTATTATTCTGAGCCAGACTGGCCCTGGAATGTCTATTTTGGGAGCCAGCAAACATCTATGTCACCTACCAATAGAGGCAGCTGATCCCAGAAGTAATGGGGTTTTCCTAGGGAAAGGAGTAAAAGGAAAGTTCTTTGGGTTTCCAGGGATAGATTGTACCTGTATCTTGTGCCCCTACCTCACTTTTATCCAGACACAATATCTACATGAAAAAAAAATTCACAAAAGTAGAGTCTCAAAGGGGGCTATAAAGACAATTATACCTGATTGCTTGGGAGGGTGGAAGGGAGATTGCATTATTTTTGCATCATTTGGATATGTTATTACCATTTTTTCAGACAACCTCCTCTATGAGCATTATCTTCCTAAATTACTGGTCAGCGACTATGGGCAGAGGTTGAATGAGCCACCACACTTAACTTTTTATGCGACTTTTCATAAGATTCCATGAGATTTTTGCATTTTTACAGAGGGTGAAAGATTACAGATTTATAGCTATAAAGAGTCTTAAAAACCCCCAAGTGCAAACATCTCATATTTATAAATGAGAAAATTGAGAGCCAGAAAAGTGGAATGACTTGTCCTCGGCACACAGGTAGAAGATTCACGACTAAAACTCTGATGCTCTGACTCCAAATCTGTCACCCTTTCCACTGATTGTACCACTAATCTGTGGGTAACTGAGAAAACTAAAACTCCATTTTGTCTGCAGTTCCTCTCTCGCCCCTCACCTTGTTGGTATTACAGCCTCTGCCCTGTTTGTGGCCTTCCTTTAAATTAAAATGGCAAGTATTCAAAATAACCTTATTTATTAGGGTGGGGGGGTTACAAGATGACCTGAAGGGCTTTTCCTGATCCTAGCCCCAGCAACAAACCCTGTCAATCCAGAGGTGGTTGTTGTTCAGTCATTTTCAGTCTTGTCCAACTCTTCAAAACCCCCTGTGGGATTTTCTTGGCAGAGATACTAGAGTGATTTGTCATTTCCTCCTACAAATCCTGAGATACCCTAGATCCAATTCACTTTCTGCCTAAATTAAAATCAGTATAAGCTTTGTCCATTTGTTCCTTCAAGGAGTCTCCCCCTGTGTGGGTAGGGCTCTTTTGCTGGCAAAGCCAATACACACTAATTGCTTCCAAAATTTTTGGTTTTAGTTTTGGTTCTGGTTTTTTCTGGCACTGACAGTTTTGCCCACAGAGAAAATGAAATAATTCCTACTTATAGAATGTTAGGCAGTAGAGAATAGGGAGAAAAGAATTTGGGTAAAGATCACTTCCTGAGCAAACTTCAATTAACGAGAGAGACAGAGACAGAGATAGAGAGGAAGAAGAGGAAGGAAGGAAAGAAGGAAGAAAACTTTGGGCTCTTGAATTCAAGTTTCATCATGAAAATTCTGCTCCTAGTCTAGAAAACATTCTTCTTAAGGTTTTCCTCAAGGCAGCTTGAATATCTTTATTCCTCAGACTATAAATGAGAGGGTTTAGCATAGGTCCCACATTTGTATAAAATCCTGAAGCTACTTTGCCCTGGTCCACAGATTCTGATGAAGATGGCTTGAGATACATGAATGAAGCTGACCCAAAGAAAAGAGCAAGAACAATTACATGGGAGCTGCAGGTGCTGAAGGCTTTGGACCTGCCTTCAGTGGAGCTGATGTTCAGGATGCTGGATAGGATCAGAGCATAAGAGGTGAAGATGGTGACACTAGGCACTGTGATGTTAACACCCCCAACAATGAAAACCATGAGCTCATTGACATAGGTGCAGGAGAGCTGGAAGAGGGGAAGCATGTCACACATGTAATGGTTTATGATGTTGGCATCACAGAAGGACAGTCTCAGCATGCATCCAGTGTGGGCCATGGTACCAATAAACCCCATTATATGTGCCCCACCCAACAGCAATGAGCAAACCTGATGAGATATAGTGACATTATACAGCAATGGATTACAGATGGCAACATAATGATCATAAGCCATCATTGTCAACACATAGCATTCAGAAACAACAAAAAAAACAGAAGAAATAGACCTGAGCCATACATGCTCAACAAGAAATGATGTTTTTCTTTGAGACAAAATTCATCAACATTTTAGAGGTAAAGGCAGAAGAGTAGCAGAGATCTATAAAAGATAAGTTAGAGAGGAAATAGTACATAGGAGTGTGAAGCTGAGAATTAATACCAATTAAAATGATCAATCCCAGGTTCCCAACTATAGTAACTACATAGATCCCTAGAAATAAAAGAAATAGGGGCAGTTGGAGCTCTGGTTGATCTGTTAAGCCTGCAAGGATGAACTCAGTCACTGAAGAGTCATTTTCCAAATCCATTCTCCTCTTGACAGATCTATGAGGAAAGGAGAGATGTCATATTGGAAACAAACCAGTCTCAACATACCCTTATAACATAGTTATGAAAATGTAGCTGTAGAGCAGATGGATGAACCTGCATACTATAAGTTTTGGGAAAACATCTGCTTCCCACATAAAGTAACTTCTGAGGCCAAGGAAACAGAATCGTGTTTCATGTGTGGTGTTAATACTTTATTTTCCTCCCTATTGGCAACAAGTGGATGAACAAGAATTTTAAAAGTGGCCTCCACCATCTTAGAGATTTCCTGTCAATGCAGGTAATTCTGACTTCTAAACACAAAGAAATGCATTTCCTGTAGGAACAAACCCAATCCTTAGCAATTTCTATTATCTTAAGACTTGTACACTTCTCTAATTTCCATTCTGCCATGGAATATCTCTGATTAGCTCTGTATTCTAAGCAGGCTTTAAAAGCTATAACAGCTCATTTTGTACCCCCAAAAACTGAAGCCATGCCTAGCCTAAGCAGTATTATTCAACACACAAATTAACTCATCTTTCTTTCAGACTGGGTACTCATTTTGAACCCTTAGTCTTGAAGAGCTCATAGTGAGTGAGATTATTTTCGAGATTGCATGGACCCCAGGCTAGGAAACTCCCACAACAATTTGGTGATAGTGATGGGATAACTGGGGCTCACCACAAAAGAGGCTCAATTCATCACCAACCAGGACAGCTAAGGAATTCACAAGGTAAGATTTTGTCCAACTAGCCTCCTATGTGATTGGTTTACTCTTCTAATTGAAAGGGACAGTAAGAATCATTTCCTCTTTAAATTTGTCTACAAGAAGGCAAACTGAAACCAAGGCTGATTCTTGCTGGCGTATGACTCTATGTCTTATCTCCTTTGATAATGCATCAGGAAACTCTTCATCTTATAAATCATTACCCAAAGCTAAGTCTAGATACCTGGCAACTGTACCAGCTTCCTGAGTCTTTACCCAGAAATAGTAGAGAACAAGCATTAGGTGAGCAAACTTTATGTCTCAACTATAAAGATGCTTTTGTCTCCTCTGACTGCTGTCCAGATTGGGTCTAAGGCTTTCCCTGAACCTCACGTCCTACAATATTTCTTTTTCCCTCCCAAAAACATAAGCACTATCTAACCCTCTATGTGTTATTGTCTGAGTGTATCAGTGTGAATACATGATCAGTAAGTGATGATTAAAAATTGCAAGATTAGACCAGAAGACTACTTCACCCTTTTTTTCTTTTCCTAATCTTAAAGGAAACCCTGTGGAAAGACATTCCTGTAGCTAAAATTTGTCCTTTAAGACAATTTACTGTAGTGTGATCTCTGGAGGTAGGGACTTCAATTCAGCCTGGAGATAGGCTAAATCATCAGAATAAGTAATATTCCCAAGACTTCATTAGCAATTTTTTTTACTTAGAATAATTTTAAACTGGCCTCAAACATTCCCTGAAAGATTTTCCTTTAAAGGAAATTGATTTTTTTTAATTTGAAAATCTGTGAGGTTTGAAAATCTGTAATCTATGAATCTATAAGTTGAGGCAATTTTGTTATTGCCCTGCTATCTAAATATTTTCAGTGTTTCCTGAAAAGAGAATATAGAACTTTAGTAAAAGATTTTCTCCTCAACTCTATATGGAGACAGAGAGAGAGCAAAGTTGTGTTTTTGTTTGTTTTATGTAAAACATATGCTGTAAGTATTGCCCATTTGTATAGTATGTTCTGGTAAATCCAGATGATCTTTTCTCTGTAGTCAGCCAAAGAAAAAAAAGTGAAAAGTGAGAACTTTTCTGCTGAAAGATTCAAACCTTCCAAAAGGATATCATCTTCTCCCTATGTTCCTAGTTTTGTTCATGTTAGAAATGCAGGAGAGACAAATGAGAGGAAAGGAGATCCTTTCCCCATCTATAGAGGGAAACTAAACCGGAAATTTATGGTATTGAGAACTAAAAAGAGACTAACTTTGAGATTAGAGTATAATCTGTTTAAAGTGGATTTCCAAATTATGATGGGTGTGTGGTTTCAATATTATATATGCTGATGTATACTACTGGTTTGGGGGGTCCAGCTCCTTCAGAGTGTTAAGTGCAGACTTTCGGGAATTTGTGTACAAACTAAACAAAACTCCTCTATATCTTGCTGCCTTCCCTGGAGAGAGAAAGATTTATTGTTTTGGTGTAATTTCACTCAAATTCCATGATGATATCACTGACAAGAACTTGCTCAGTCCTAAACAGAACTAGAGTCAATTTAAAAGCTGTGTGTCTAGGAACTCCAAATTCAAAGGGGAAAAAGGAAATGTATTTGCATTTTCAAACTTCAGTCTCTTCTGGTGCTTGAGGATAGCCTGGTATAAGTATTACCTCTTTTCCAGCTTGGAAAAAAAGAGGCTTTCCTAAGCTTGATTTCACAGATTCCAGTATTCTTGTAGATGTGGAAAAGTAGCTGGAATTACTTAGAAAGTTTTAAAATTGAGCAGTGTGAAATCTGAATTTACATTGGGTTAGATACACTAATTGGGAAAATTATTATTCAAAAATGGTTGATCTGTGCTATGAATATTAAATGCTACTGCAAAAAAATGTGTAGCTATAAAAGTTAAAATTATGACTACAATCTACTGATTGTTTAATGCAGCTAATATAGAGTGTTATAAGTTGGTAGATGGTTAATTCAACTGGATTAATGTCATTTGACTAGTGATAAGTTTTACTTCACATTCCATGTTTTAAATCCATGATACTGTTTTATAATAGTATTGTGCTTATAGTTTCTTGCATTCTCGTTTTGGGAAACAACTGCATATAGGTGTTGTTGATCTGTAGGATGATATCCAGTGGAGGCATTTATAAGATTAGAGTAGCTCCTCTTGATCTGAATGCTGTGAAATTATAGCTTTGAACTATTATTTATTAGAGACTTTTATGTGAAAGGTAGAGTGCTCTTTGGGCTAAAGACTATCTCAAGAATTCAAATGTGCATAATCTGGTTTGCCAAAATTAACTCAGTACTTTCAGAAAACTCACTATTTGTGAGAAGTTCTCTAAGAATTTGCCAACCGCTCTGAATTTTCAACCATGGTAAGATCCAAATTTTTGTCATCTCTGTAAGGAAAAAAGAAGAAGAAGCTACAGGAAGGAGTATATAAATGAGCGCCTTAAAAATTCTATACCAAGATAGTATAATTAGGACATTGGCTTACAGAGGAATTAAGCCCCTTCCCAAACACAAATGCACACTCACAAATGAGACAACGGCTTATGTTTGTTTGTTTATATAGATAGAAATGATTTCAGTAGTAAATTATCTGAGTACTGATTGTGAAATCTATAGAAACTCACTAGATAAATGGGTACACAATTACTAAATACCAGCCTTACATCTGTGAGTCAACTTTGGATCAAGAGATCTCAGTTTAGAAGATTTCCCTCTTGCCCTATTTATTGAAAAGCAATACATTACATTATTCAGGCTAACTGCAAACAGCACCTTTCTGGATTTGAATGCATTGATTTAATGTACAAAATCTCAGAATGTGACTCTTTTCTAAACTAGAAAGAGAAAAAGACACTAATAAAACGTTTTGAAAATATCTTATAAACTCTTGATAAGCACTAAGGATAAACATTTTTTATTGTGAACTTACTGATATTGCTGTTAACAAGAAAAAATTGTACCTTGCCCCTAAGCCATAACCAACAGAATTTGCTACGTGAGGTAGAACCTCTTAAGAATGTGATATGATTTATTCTGAGTTTTGAATCTAGATATGACAGTTTGAATTATTGTTATTGTCCACCATTTAAGAAAAACGTGCCAAGAGATACACAAGAAGGATGCCATCTCAAAATATCTACAGATGCACGTAGAAGACTGGGAAGGTTTAAAGGGCAGGTTTATGAAGGTAATAGCAGGATTCTCTTTATTCAGTTTTCCAGTGTGCTATATCCTTTCTGAGCATGCAAAAGACCCACCTGTTAGATCATGAGCCTGGCTATGAAACCCTTTGAATAATATGAACATCTATTGCTGACTTTCCAAAAGGCATTTATGACTTTTACATGAAATCAAACAGAACTGAGGGACTTTTGTCCTGTTATACGCATGTCAATTTGTGCCTTCACACTTAGATCTAATCAAACCATCTTTTGTACAAGTTTTGTATAAACCATAGTTTGAATAACTATATTCCTCTTTCTCCTTTTGTAGCAAATTTCTCTAATATGCACACTACTTATCTAATCTTCCTGATCTATGCCATTTGGAAAGGCTTGTCATCTCCTTGATCACTGATTTAATAGCTGTATATTTACGTATAATATTGTTTTTAACAATTTTACTTTTTTTGTCAAAGTGATCTTTTCCCCCTCCCATAATCTGAAGTAAGGATATTGCATTACAACATATCCTTAAATAGAGAGGAGAGGAGAATGATAAGAGGTATAAAAGCTCAAATATATAAAGACACGATCAAACTATTTCCCTCGGGGACTGGGATACATGTGGTTGGCTTCCAAATGTTTCCTCATTAATAAAAATGGCTCTATGATAGCTGCAACTGTATTAGGAACCTTAGAACTTCTGCTTTGTTGTCCCAGTGAAAACAATGACAAAAGAACAAGTAAAGGTAGTGGTCATAAAATTATACTACCTTTGGTTCTGTAGATAATAGGAAATAAAACTGAAAGGGTAGAACAAGGTCCAGAACCTCCTCCAGAAGAATTATTTGAATATCCTCAGATAGATGTAATATAAATAACTAAAAACATGGACTTTGATTCTGTTTTAGTAACTCTGTGTAAATTCTCAAGTTTAATGAGAATTTTATATTGAAAATTGTTCTAGCAGCTATAAAGGAACTTTTAAATTATGCATTTTCCTGCTCGAGAGACTCTCAGATGATATTAAATGATGGACTCATTTCATGGGTCTGGTCATCAAGAATCCTTCCAAATATTCTTCCTTTTACCTATAGACAGCATTGTCCATATCATTTATGGAGCTTGAATAAGGTGGAATAAACAAATGGTATGTAAATTTTAAAACTCTTAAACATTTCCAGATGATTCTTAATAATCCTGTTTTAATGTTCTTCCAAACTCTCTTTTACCTGATAAACTAATTACTGTAATGCTAATGTAATTAGGTTTTATCAAGCCCTAGAAATTATGCTAAGACATCACTGAGAGGCTCAAGTAGCATTTCCTAAAGAATGACCCATGGATCACTCCATGGACTTGGAACCAAGCAAATGGAACTACTGGAAGAAATATCTCTTCAAATCTGTCCTAGGAACTAGGTGCAAAGGCCCATCCCAGGTACTGTTAACTAACATTGCAAAGAAAAACACCAAGGCATTGATTCATGGATAAAAAGTTTCTCAATGTAAGTAGGCTAGGTTGCACAAATTGTGGACCATGGTCTAGGGCAGACCCCTTTGAATCAGAACATCCAAGGGAAAAAATGTCTTCAAGAAGCAGGTGACTTCATGAAAGAGACAGCTAAACCCAAGACAACAGAACAAGAAACCTGTTGCTTAAATACACATTAAGATGCATTATCTGTTACTTTTTTTCCTGATTATAAAATTATATTTGCTGGCAACTATCTCATCTAAAGCCTTTCGGAAAGTTAAGACCTGTATGTCAGGTTTAATTCAAAATCTAGAGGTTTAGATTCAGCTTCTCCATGTTCTGATTCCTTATAAAATTACTAGTAATAATAGTAGCTAGAAGTACACTGGGTACTACAAAGAGGTTGTTCTTAAAATCCAGATCTCCATTTCTAAGTGTAGGGATTTTTGCCCAATATTTACTACTGTTCAAACAATAGCTCCAGAAGATGGGGGGTGGGGAATACTGAGTTTTGCACCTCTCAAGTTTTGCTCAGAAGTTTTTTTTTTTTTACCTTTCCTTGTGACTTCACAGATTTATTGTGGTTTAATATATTTGATTGATTGATAGATTGATACTTGCTATTTAGTCTTTAAAAGAATGTTCTGGATTTTGTATGATTTGTTTCATTACTCCTTTGTTGTATTGTACAGTCTAGATTTGATGACACTTCTGAGGAAATATCAAATGGAGAAACTATGGAAGAAGTAGATGGACCTGTGTACTGTGAGCTTGGGGAGAACATCAGCTCCCCAGGTAAAGAAATTTCTGAGATCCAGAAAACAGAATTGTGGATTTTGTACTTTTTTCTGTCACTATTGGCAACAACTGAATGAACAGAATGATTTTTAAAGGAGCCTCCACCATCTTGGAGATTTCATGCTAATATAGGGAATTCTGATGAGGCTAATCACAGAGAAATGCATTTCCGACAGGAAAAAAATCTGATGTTTAGTGACTCCTGTGACCCTAAGGCTTGCACACTTTTCCTATTTCAATTCTGCCATGCTACTCATTGACTGTGTACTCTAAACGGATCTAAAAAGCTATAAATCTGTACCCTAAAATGCTAAAATTATTCCTAACCCAAGTAATCTTCCTTAATGCACTAACAAATATATTTTCCTTTCAGTCTATCTGACTTACCCCATAGTCTTACCGACCTCATGTTGGATAAGATATTCCTGGGATCTCATGGAATCGAGCCTGAAAAATTCCCACAACAGAGCAATACTATAAGCCTCTGAAAATAATCACCACTGTGCCATGCAGGATCTGTTTTTAATCATCCAAAATATGTTCAGGGACATACTGTCACGTAACAGTCTACATGAGCTGAACGATTACAGAAAACTCTTCCTGAGTTCGTCTGCAAAGTAACTGTTAAAGCTGCTCAGACTCCAAAACAAAAGGAAATCAGGAAAATGGAAGTAGTTCTCCCATCCTCCACACCACTCCCTGTGCAGACCCCTCAGGTGAGGAGTACAATTACATTTCACATTTCAGAAATAAAGAAGCAGTATCTTAGGGAGGTTCTGCACATGCCAACGGTTAAAGGGTAAAGAAGCTGAAGGTTGAGGGCCTAGAGTCCTATAGCATTCTGACGGAGTAGGGGATTAATGGTGCTGGGAATGACATTGACTCATCCCCTCTTACCTAGACTGTACCAAAGAGTCAATCGACAGAGGTCAGGAATGTGGATGTTTTATGGAATCCTAGTTTTTCAGTTGGCAAAGCAGGAAAGAGAAAATCAAAATCAAAACAAATGTGTTACACACTCACCCTTTCTTCCTGGTCACTTTAGTGTTGGTCCTTATTGCTTTTAATTACCTGCATCCTGCAGGGGAAATATTTCTGATAAGAGTGATCAGAAATTCTCCTACTTAGACACTGTTTACCCTCTTTTGTACTGAGGCTATCAGAGCACAAACCCCAGACTAAGCTACTCTGGGAGTTGTTCTGAGTTATGCATATCACCAGTTCTAGATGTGGCTTTGCCTGGAGACTATGCTCCAGTTGCAAGGGAGGAAATCATGCCTAGGGGTGTCACCAGAATCAACAGATGATAGGAAACTACAGTTATATTTTGGACATAAAGATCTCATGGACACAGTTGGAAACACAGAGAGGAGCTTGCTGGTCCTCTCCCTGGATTCAGATTCTTCAGGGAGAAATAATTACAAAGTTTATATTTACACACTGTACCACAGAGCTTATATTTTCTACTTGTGGATTTAATCTTCTACTCATACCTTAACTTCACACAGGGAATTGTTGACTCCCATATGCTTCCATTTCTTTCCTCCATTTTCTTCAACCTTGGTTCTCACTGAGAATGTCTGACTTTTGGTCAATGTCTTATGCACCCATCATTTCTGGGACTTTTCTACATAATTCAGAGAGTAGAGAGAAAGTATAAGATGAGAAAGTCATGGTCCCTAAGTGAGCTCCCAGGCAGATATATCAGAGTTTGAGCCATCTACATGTACCTGTGAACATGGCAATCGGGGCTGTTCTGTTCCTGTTCAGAGGAAAATATTTTCCCCATCATGTGTAATCCTAAAGCCAGCTTCACTGAGGCTCTCAAGAAGTTAGATTCTCCTCTCATGCACTATTCAGATTCATGGTATTTGTGACATATGATTATATACATATATAACATGTGATATATATATGTTCATATATAGCATATGTGTGTGACATTTCTTTGTATATGTTTATATATACACCATGGGTATGTGGTGTATGTGTGTGATGGGTATGTGTTTGTGTGTATACATATGTGTGTGTATTCCTCACACATCCCTATCCCCAAGAAAAATGTAAGTTCCTTGAGGATAGAGATTCTTGTTTTGACCTTCAGGAATCAGTACTTCAATAGTGAGGCACAATACAAAAAGGGCACTGGAGGTAAGATCTACAACACAATGACATAAAATTGTTTAGAAGAAGCAACCCAAAATGGGTGGTACAGCTAGGGAGCACAGTGGATAGAGTACTGGACCTAGAATCAGGAAGACCTGAGTTACAATCTGGCCTCAGACACTTATTAGCCGTATGACCCTGGACAAGTCACTTAACCCTATTTGGCTCACAGTTTCCTCATCTGTAAAGTGAACTAGAGAAGAAAACGGCAAACCACTCCAGGATCTTTGCCAAGAAAACCTCAAATGAAGACACAAAGAGTTGGACATGACTGAAATAATTCAACAACAAAATAGGTACTTAGCATCTTTAATTCCACAAGGAATACAGAACCAAAAAAGACTGAATAAATATAAAGGATATGAATCAAAGAGGAAAAACATAGAAAAGGCAAGAAAGGAAGATAACAAAGAAGAGAGAGTAGCTGAGAACCAATAATCCAAAGCACACAGAAATCTTGTATATATCAATTATAAAGTCTTCCTCAAAGAAATAAAAGACAACTTAAATCGCTAAGAGAATATTTTGGTGCTCATGGATGGACTGTGTAAATAAAATAAAAATGAGAGTGCTGTCAAAGTTAATTAAAACTTCTAATGTTATGCCAATCAAATTATAAAAGGAATGGAACTTGATTAAAAATAACAAAATTCATTTGGAAAAATGAAAAACTAGAATGCCAAGGGAAATGAGGAAAAAAGGTACGGACAAAGGGGGAACAGCACTTCCAGACCTCAAACTATATTATAAAAAGCAGTAATCAAAACCATTTGGTATTGATTAAAAGATAAAAAGGTAGATAGATGGAACCATCTAAAAAAGGAAAGGAAGAGACAAACATTTATTAAGTGCCTAGTACATGCAAGGCATTGTGTTAAGAGTCTTACAAATACTATCCCATTTAATCCTCATAACAACCCTGCAAGATAAGTGCTATTATTATAGCCATTTTACAGGTAAGAAAACTAAGGCAGACAGAAGTTGAGTGGTTTACCCAAGGTCACAAAGCTAGTGAATATCTGAGATTGTATTTGAACCCAGGTCATCCTGACTCCAGGCCCAGCACTCTATCCACTGATCCATCTAGCAGAATTAGACACAATGGAACTCAATAACCAAGTGCTTTGTAAACCTGAAAACATAAATTACTTAGCAAAAGAATCTTTATGTGATCACAATTTCTGGAAAAACTAGAAAGTAGACTGGCAGAAGTTAGTCTTAGACCAGCACCTTACACCATATTCCATAATACGTTCTAAATGAATATAGGATATCAACATACTATAAAATAGAACACGTTATAAAAATAGAAAAGGAGCAGATTATATTTCTCTCAGAGGTACAGGTAGAAGATGTATTCTTAACCAAACAATGGAGAGAGGTTATTACAGAAATAAAATAGATAATTTTAACTACATAAAAAAGAAAAGTTTCTGCACAAACAAAATTAAAGTACTTAGGATAATAGCAGAAATAGTTAAATAAGACAAAATCTTGGTATCACACGATAAACAGTTACTGGATATGTATATGTTATTACATATAAACATATGAATATGTATATAAAATATATGTATCTATATGTATACATATGTATGTATATGTGTGTGTATAAAACCAGAACCCATTCTCCATAAATTAGTGGTCTAAGGATGTGGGAAAAAAAGCTTCTCAAAAGAAAAAACGCAACTTATTAACAGTAATATAAAAGAATGCTTGACATCAGTAATAATAAGAGAAATACACATCAAAACAACCCTGAGGTTTCACCTTACACTTTGAAAATCATGAAAAATGAGCAAAGATAACAAAAGTAAACAAAGTGAAACAGATCATTCAGTGACATTCCCAAATATTTGTTTACAATGCAAATATACCCACCCCTAGGTCCCAGCAAGATAATCTCTTCAATCAATCATTCCTAAAATACTTGTTAACAATTCAAATGTCCACCACTAGGTCAAAGCAAGTTAATCTCTTTAGCTAATACAAAGTGTTCAAATAAAGTACTTCTTCAGCAGCACACTGCCATTGCAGGCTTATTCCCAGTACCCTGAGGCATGGGTATGCTTTAGTTAGTAAACTCCTAAAGCAAACACACAGAGTTCTCTTGGGGATGTCTCCTCCCCAAACTGCCATTGCAGGCTTCCATGTGGCATCCAAAGTCCCAATTTCAAAGAAAGAGTCCAAACAAAGTTCTTTTAGGGTCTGTTCTCCCCATTATGTTCCAGTCCCTGGTTCCAAGTCCTGAGGGGCAACTGGACAATAAAAGACAATGGGGTGGGGTTCCTGGGGGTCCAAGGCACTTCCCCCACCCCAACAAAAAAAAAAACAAATCCATGCCTCCCTCCTGGATCCCAAGCAGCACAAAGTGAAGGCACCAAAAAGGCAGGCTCAGTGCCTTGTGCAAAGTTTCCATCTTGCCCCAGGGCTGAATTCCAAGCCCCTGGGTTCCTGGTTGTCTAGTCTCAGCTGGCCTCTCCTGGCTTCTGCCAGAATCTGGATTGCAATGTAGGTGATTTTCCACCTTTTTGCTCACCTCAAAGTCCTCTGCTCTGGCTGGGGAAGGCAGGGAAAAAGCACACTCAGCATCTTGCTGCAAAGTTTCCATCTTGCCCCAGGGCTGGACTCCAAGCTCCTGGGTTCCAACTCCAGCTGGCCTCACCTGGCTTCTTCCAGAATCCTGATGCAGGTGGTTCCCCATCTTTGTGCCCACCTCACCAAAGTCAGCTGGAAGGCAATTCACCACTCTCACCTTTCCAAAGTTCTCATGCAGGCAGTCTTCTGCTCTGTCTGGATCAGTATTTCAGCAGCTGCCAGCTGCCTCTTCTGTTTTCTCACTGGCCTCTCCTGCCAAATCTGTAGGAAGGCCATTCTCCAAGTGTCCAAGACCATTCTCCACTCCTGTTTCAAAACTCCATATACAATATAATCTCAAGACATTCACCCTTTCATCACAGTCCTCCAGGCCAGGCTTATCAGCTTAAGCCCTGGGAAGAAGGGATTATTTCCTGCTCTGGGCCCTTGGGAAACCACACCCAGCACTTCCACCCCCCTGTTTTCCTTCAGGACTTTGCTGCTCCTGAGGCTGCACAGAACCATAGCAACCCCAAATACAAAGAGCAGTCCAAAAACAGGGAAACATTCAACCAACCCAGTACCCTAAAATGCCATGCTTTCTTATTAAAGGCAGATCCTGACCATGACTATGCCATTTTTTTTCAACAGTCCGGCTAGCAGCTTAAGTGGGGGGCGCAAGATCCACCAACAGCCAGCACCCAGAAAGCTGCCAGCACGCTGCAAAAGCACAGGT
>CM053622.1:682840763-682870797 GCA_028646595.1 Phalanger gymnotis | reverse complement strand
TTCAACAAGATAAGATCGTTGCATTCTAATCCTGAAGAACTATACCGATTGTTCTGGGCTAGACCTGACTCAGTCCAGTTCTCACATGGTACAGGTTCAATACTGGAATAAAACAAGACACTCATAGACCATTCAGCAGTTAACAAAAGAAGTTTACTTAGTCACAGAAGAAGAAGAATGTCCAATAAGGATATCTATCAAACACACCATCATTTCATTCAACTAAACAAATTTCCTCTCCCTCTGAGTTGTCCACAAAGCTCTATCAGATATACCTCACAGCTGAAGCCCTCTGTGGCTGTTTTTACTCACATGACTTAGACATCGTGTCAGCTAACCAAACCTCAGTCCTCTGGGCCAATCAAGTCCTGAGGATACTCTCTATATCTTTTAAGAAAAAACTAACCCAAATACATAGGAGAGGCTTAAGAATTGCTCCAACTACACCAGTCTAAACAATATGTTTGCTGAACTCTTCTTACCACTTTCTCTGTTTCTTTTGTTACAACTTCATCCTCTTTCCAAATTCCTTATGATCGATGTTCCCAGTGTTTGTTCATGAGGCCTTTTTTCACTCCACACTTCTTTGGCAATTTCTTTTGTTTCCACCACTTAAATTCCTGTCCTATCTTCTCTCCCAAACTCCCAGCATAATATCTCCAAATGCCAGAAAATATATCTATTTGTATTTATTTCTTCCTAGAACCTCAGCTTCAAAATACAAGAGACTGAGAATATTTTCCTTTCCCTGAAGCCTGTTCTTCATTATTATTTCATTATTTCTGTCAGCAGTACCATCATTCAACATATATCCCAGGTTTAAAACTCTGCTGTTTGCTGTTTATAGCACTCTTCTTGAAGGGGTAAGGCATATTTCATCTTCCCCCACTGGCAAGAGGAGCAGCCTAGACCCATATAGGCTCTGAGGCTTTTAATTTTCTCTCATTTAACATTGCCAAGGAAATGTCACATGGATTTGGGATGTAAACAGGACTTGAAACTCACAGGAAAAGTTAAATCTAAGAGAGTTAAGAGGAGGAGCAGCTTGCTCTCCCTTCCCCAGTGGCAGTGGTAGCAAAGCAGAAAACAGTTGACAGTGGTCTTGTACCAGCACCTGTGGTTTACCCTCTCAGACTTTAGGGGAGAAATAAAAACAATGGAATTATTCAAATTGTAAAAAGTTTGCTTTTTTTTTTTTCAGCTTGCACATGTGGCTAAAGCTCTAGTAAACGTAAACATGTTGCAGGGAATATGGAAGAATTTGCTTCTTTATTCCTGTCATCTTACCATCCTTCAACTGGATGTGCCTGGCATCTGTTTTTGAATTCAATCCTTTACAGGACATGTTGTGGGTTTTTTTTTAATTCACCTAGTTTTACTGCTAATAGATCTCTGCAGTTGACCCAGATGTATTTTTTGTGTGTCCCTTTTTTTGTCCCTCAGCTATCACTGAGAATGCAGCGATAGCTCTGGTAGTTTTAGCCACAGCAGGACATTGACTTGCAAACCTTCTTCCTACTTAAGGCCTGGGAATTCCAGTCCCTGGTCCATTGTCAGAGAATCTCTCTCTGATTATAGGCATGTGGATTGTGAGCCATATAGCCAATACAGTATAAAATTATTAGGTCTCAAAAGCAGAATTTTAAAAGGGAATTTGGGACTTTTCACTTTTAAAACTGAAAAATCTGACTTTCATTGTGATATGACTAGCAGGCCCCTGAGACAGCTATGGGGAAAAGAGTAGGAAGAACAAGTCCAACTTCAGTTTTGTTTTCATCCTGACTCCTTAAAAATTATTTTTGAATAATATTTTATTTTTCCCAATTACATGTAAAAATAATTTTAACACTTTTTTTGTTAATTTTGAGTTGCAAATTCACTCCCTCCACCACCTTCCTCTCTGAGATGGTAAGCAATTTGATACAGGTTACACATGTGCAATCATGCAAAATATATTCCCACATTTGCCATGTTGTGAAAGAAAACACAGACCCCTTGCCCCCTAAAAAAAATTCTCTAAACATTTTTATACATTGACCTCCTAGTGTTACATTTGGCTCTTCTCTCTCCTTCACCTCTCATGGTCAATCAGGTGCCAAGTCTCAGTGATATCAAAACTATCTGGTACTAGGCAAAAATTCGATCATTGGAACAGAGTAGTGATTCCATAAATACAACTAAATATATAGAAAAGGTTAGTGTTTTTTATATACCTGTTTATGTTCAACTTTAGGGAAAGGAATCATTCATTATTCAGTCAATGCTGTTAAGAAAACTGTGTAGCAATATGGCAAAAAAATAAATTTAGCTCTGTGTCTGATACCATTTGTCATAGCTTCATCTTTATCAACAAGTTAACCTTTTAGAAGTTAGAAGAAAAAGAATAGTATATTTATCCCAAATGCAGGGAGGAAATTAATTCTTACTTATCCAAGAAATTACCGGGTCAAGGAAGATGAGTTTGTGCATTTACTTTCATTATACAATAAGACAAAACTCAAAAGTTATGCAGGGGAAAGAGATTTGAAGAAAAGTTTACATAAGACCAACAAACCTGACAATTGAATTAGAGCTCAGAAGCTGATTCCAATTTATACCTCAGCAGGAATTCCCTCTACAACCATCCTTGGAAAGTCATCAACCAGGTTCCACTTAAAGACCTCCAGTAAAGGGACACTGATTATCTTTGGAGAGCAAATCTACCTTTACTGTCTTAGAATCTGCCCACTCTGCTTCTAGAAAGCTTTTATTTTAAGAGAGCCTTAATTAGCTTCTCTGTAACTTTTACCCATCATTCCTCTCTCTGTGTTGCCAACCAGAACAACTTTAATTACTTTTTCCACATCATGACCCTCCAAGTACTTAGGTAAACAGATAGCCATCCAGCCCCTATCAGTTTTCTTTTATCCAAGTTAACATCACCAATTTCTTCAAGTGATCCTCCTATGACATTAATTTTCATGAAGGACAAATCGAGAAAAAATTACATTCAAATTTATGTGAAACTGGTATACATTATACGGACAGATTCCAAATTCTGCTTTACAAATTGTCAAAGAATATGAATAAGCATCACAATATATTAAATAGAAATGAATGTTAAGCCTCAATAATAATCAAGAAATGCAAAATAAAAGAAGTACTCCATATCTTACCACTAAAACCCTACACCAGCACTTCATTGTAGTTGTAGAGGTGAAACTGATTCTCCATAGATTATGCCAGTAAGAAAAGGCTCTGGCAGGTCCCACCAAGCAGAAAAGCCATTGAACATAGACCCCGTAATGAACTGTATATCAGTTGTCCAAGGACTAACCTAGTCAACTACCAAGAAGCTCATCAACAAGTTGTATAGAGAATGATTGATTTTCTGGCCACACGACTTTTGAAGAGCATCTACTAAGTTATAATAGGATTGCGAATCTGTATCAATGGAAGGAGTACTCCTGCCAATAAATTATAGCTCCTTGAAGTGTTGAAGTATAAATTATCACCTCATACTCAACTCATTTTCAAAAATAAATAACTTAATTTTGACATGGCTATGAAGAAATAGCTACACTAACGCACTTCTGATAGTATTATGAACTAGTGCCATCTTTTTGGAGAATGCTTGGGCAAGTACACAAGAAGATTCATAAATGGCCATACCTTTGACACAATAATGCTATTAATTGAGAATAAACCCTCAAGAATTAAAGATGGCCAGAGGAGAAAACTATATATAGAAAATAGAATTAAAAAAACTGAAAAGAACCTAAATGAATTATGATTGGGTAATAGATAGCTGTGTGACTAAACAAGACCTAAAGTGAAGTGATCCAGAATGAGGGTGCTACAGTAATAAGCCCACTAGAAAAGCCTAAAGAATAAGAACAAGAGAGGAAGCAAAAGAGAAACCCAAATTGTTGAGTCAGGAAGTTCAGTATCAGGAAACTAAGTCTAGGAGCTAAAATATCAAGAGATAAAACTAATTCAATTTCCTCTAAGCAAAGCCTAAGGGAAGGGTTTAGGGGGAATAGATCAAGTCATTGGGAAACTGGCTGCAAAGAGATGTTAAAAATTCAAGTTAAAGACTATGGTCATTGGTCTCAAATGAGGAGAATAATCTGCTTAACCAAAAAGTGGAATGGAAAAGGAGATCTCAGTCTAAGTCTAGGTATAGGAGTAAAATAGACTAGCAAGGCAATCATTACATTCCACTGAAAATACTTTAAAATATAGGTTCTGATTAATAAACATAGCCCCTATAAGAAAGTACATTATAAAATCACTATATGCTTTGTATTCTTATGAGTAGAAGTCTTAACCATAACAGGGAAGGAACTCCCTTCCACTAGGGCACAGGCATCAGATACAAGAGTCTTGGTCCTAGCCCTGGTCAGCAGTTCGTAGATCTAAGGGACATGACTGGAGAATTCCCTGTCAATGAGGCAAAGGGGTTCAGACCCTCAGGCCTTGTTCTCTTCAGTAAAGGCAAGTAAGTACTGCACACAAGTCTAACTGCTAAAAGCCATAGTCCTAGCCTTGGTCATTGATCTAAGAAGGAAGCTGTCTATCACTGAAGTATGAGCTTCAGTGACCTGGCCCTTACTTTCTCTAGAAAAAAAACCAGAAGGTGGCAATAATGTTGCATGCCTTACTCTGGCAGAGGTGCAGTTACCAAGAAACTTAGTCTCAGCTTTGGTCAATGGCTCATGAGCTACCTATGGCCCAGACTTGGCTTATTAGCCATCTAACTTGATTGGTTAGATTCTAATAGGAAGGGACAACTCCCAGAGTCATTTCAGAATCAAAGAGCATACTGACACTTACCCACTACCAGAGGTCAGTGATAGATACCAACAAGATCCAGAAACCAGTGGCATAAGCAGTAAAACCTACAGGATGGAAGAGGGGTAATCTCTGTGCTATGGAAAAGTCAATCCCTGAGTATCAGCTGAGGATGGGAGACAACTATGCTGCCAAAAGACTATCAGCAATTGTCCTACTGACTATAGGCCTCTTCAAGGACATCTCCTGGCCCATCCTGCACAGTGCTGGGGGCCTAACTCCCAGTGCAAGGTAAGCAAAAGCCCACCCAATATTCTGAACTTGACCATCTCAGGCAGTGAGGCCTTCTCCCAGGTACAGATTAAATGAAGGCCTGCCAAATGCTCCAACCTTGGCCATCTAAATAATGATGGCCTTATGCTAAGAAGATAGGGTAGGATATGGTAGTTTACCAGGATATACAATCAGGGAAGGCCAAGGCATGGACAAAAGGGGAAACTCGAGTGGAAAATAGGACAATGGAAATGTTATATACCTCTTTTTCATCCCTCATGATATGGATTTCTTCTGCTAGACCTCTAAATTTGGAAAACTTTTTATTCCACATTGCTTAGAAATGATAAATACTCAGTATTCTTCTCAAACATTTATTAATCAAAGTTATATGCAGGAGATTATGGGCAACAATTTTATCTGTGATAATGCTTCAGTTTTCATAAAATGTATTTCTTAAATTCTCCAAGGATAGATGATAATTGGAGTAAAAGGATTTGTTGTCTCTTACTTCACAAAGGATAGTAAGTTTCTGGTGTATAATTCTGGCCACCTGTTCATTTCTTTCTAGGTATTTTCTAAGTGCTAAGTTTTTGCAATCAACGGTGATATATGTTGAGCTGTTTCTACCACTCCTTTGCATAATCTGCATTAATCAATAAATATTGTACCTTAAGGATAGCATTTCTGTAATTTCGGGTGGTTATAATGTGACCTGAAGTGCTTTTACGTACTCCCTCCTGATTTCTTTAAAAGGCTTTTTGATGTGTTTTGTTTTGACATTACAAAAATTTACAGATTATTTCCACTTGTAATGAAGAAGAGTTAAGAAACTAATACAGTGATCTCATCTGAAAATTCATTGCAACATTTCACATCTGTAGCACTCCCCACCTCTATTTTTTAATCAATAGAAATCTATTTTCTCTCTCCCACCTCAATGAAAAAATAAAAGAAAAACAAATTTCTTATAACAAATATATATAGCCAACCCTCCCCCCCAAAAAAAAAACTTTCTTCCTTAAAGGATGTATACAAAACATGTGTCTCATTTTGCACTCTAAATATGTCATGTCTTTGTAATGATTTCATTGTTGTCTGAAATCACAAATTATTTATCATTGTTCTTACAATTTTCAAAGTTGTTTTTACACTTTTATAATTATATAATTTGATCTCTTGATTCTATTTATTTCATTCTTCATCAGTTTATAAAAGTTATAAAAACTGTTCATTTATACATTATTGATATTAAATGTGTAACTCAACCATATGGCTCTTCTTTATCGATGTATTGTTGATTGAGTTCTTATGGATATTGTTTTTTAAGTCCCATTTTGGATCTTAGCTGTTTTCTAAGCTCTGTCCAAAGGCAAACTACTTTCCATACCTTTCCACAACCAATGGCATGTAACTATTGTCAGTCATTAATATTAGTGAAATGTTATGTTTTTTACAAAAGCATTTCTCTAAGTTTTCAACCTGTTTATCATGTACTTAGAAAATCTATTAATCCTCTTCCTTTTACTTGATGAGGAGGCATTCATCTTTTTATAGCTGCCTTAGGGTGATAACTCCTGTGTTTTATTGATACTGTACAGTTTTTCTTAGGATACTTCCAAAATCTCATCCATTTTACTGTTCTAAGGATACACTGAGATTTGTATTGCAGAAGTTTTGATTGTTTTGAACATGTTCTTCCTGGTGAGCACTAACCTCAGAGTCCCAGAAAGGCTTTTTTTTTACAACCTGGGCTAGAAGTGCAATAGCCAGTCATGGGCCCCATTCTAGTGCTGATTGGTATGGAATATTTAACCTGCTCCATTTTTTCCAAATCTGAGATGATTTACCCCTCTTTGGGCCATCTAGTGGCCTTCTGCTCTCAGGGGATCATCATATTAATGGGGGTAGGGGGCTTAAGGCAGACATCTGCAGCTCAGAATTCATGAACCCAAGCCATCTACCAGCCTTACCTTATGAGGATTAGAGTGCGCCAAATTTCCAATAATTGAATGCCATGGTGGCTATTCAGCCTGATGCTACAGTAATTTCTAACAATTTAATAATAACTGTAAAGCATTTTATGTAAACATGTTAGTTCACTGACCCTTCCACAAAACAATTATACAGGGCAATACAGCTGAACTTCACCAAAATTACTTTAGTCCTATATACAATATCACTTCAGAGATAAAATAACAAGAATAAAAAAAACTATGCCATTTTGAAATACAATGAAACAATAGTTATTTGAATGAACTCACCTGGCCTGTAGGTAAGTTTACATTTGAAAAAAGTACTATTAAATCACATCCTAGAAGGTCAATCTTCAATGTAACCCACGAGTACGGAAGCCACAAAAGCAAACAAATATGGTGGTGGACTTGCCAATTTACACCATGAAATATCATAACCTAGCTTTCTCAAGAAAAAAAATCATCAATGGATAATAACTAGATTAAGTGGCATTAGATGGATCCAAAACGCAATCCACCAACGACTCAGGTAAACTCCCACAAATGCAACGCCTCTCCAAAGTCTCAGACCCTTAATAGTCTGAGTACATCCTGCGGTCTCAATTGGTTAACACTACCCCACTTCAGTTAGCCTATCTGACAACAATGACTAAGCTAAGGTCTCCTATCTATGATTCAGATATAGCTAGCACGTATATATGTCTTTAGGGTTTACAAAGCACTTTGCATATGTTAACTCATTTGATTTTCAATCTTCAAAGAGGTAGGTACTATTGTTACCCCTATTTTACAGATGAGGAAACAGATAATGAGAGAAGTTAAGTGACTTGGCCAAGTCACATAGCTATTAAGAGTCCAAGGTAGGATCTGGACTCAGGTTTTCCTGACTCCAGCTCTAGTTCTCTATCTACTATATCACCTACCTGCCTTTTCTGAGGCAGATTTTGATCATTCATGTCTCTTTACTTCTTCCAAACCAGTATGTATTGGGCCAAACAGGGTATAAGTATCAAGTCCACAAATGCTACCCCATGCACACATAACCACACACCCCAATTAGCATATATGAGAAGAAGTTGTCAAGTAAGCCCCAAGGCATCATAGTTTTCTAGCTTATAGACTTATGCACACCTGTTACTGCTCTCATAACAAAATGCACACCTAAAACAAGCATTCATGGCAGTAACTGTCTTAATCACTGCCTCTCCTTTCACCCTGCCTCATTCACAATACCCAACCCACATTTCAAACACTAGAATACCACATACACAAGCCCTTTGCTTACTTCCTGACTTACCTAAAACCACCAGGAAAATTTCAATCAATTACTCACCTTTGCAAACTACCCTTGTGGAACAAGTAAAAAAAAAGCAGGGAGACGAATTTTCTGAATTCCTAAACTCCTGACCCTGTCATTCTTCCAAGTGTTCTCGATGCTACCAGTATTTCGAGGCCTCCAGTATTTCTAACAGAGACCCCTTCTATGTGAGCTCACTTCTGATAAATAAGGATAGTGCATACAAATGTATAAGAGTGAATGAATGCCTATGTATATGTGCATGGCTATGTTTAGAGGTCTTTTTCTGTGTATGCATAGCAGGTGATTAATTAAGCTCTTAGATTCTTAGCTAATAAATCTAGAACTTCTGACTATTCCATTTGTGATTTACCCTAATAAACCTGTTCTTCAGAGTTCATATATTTAATGAGATCACCTAATTTGGGGCACTGATGATTTGATAGCTTTGTCACTAGTGTTCAGCAAAATGGAGATACTTTCCTATCAGCTGAGAGACAGCACTAGAGAGGTGATGGGGCATAAAGACAAGCTAGAAGATAAACACAGGAGTCATCTCCTTTACCTTTATCTTTATGGTGGTAAGGCTGGGACTTGCATATGGCTGAAAATAATGCTAACTTGAGATGCTATTTTTATCATTTCCATTTTTGTTCCAACCTTTCAGGCCCTACACACAACCCTAATTAATGTTCTTTACTTCTGTGGTGTTAATGTGATTAAAGATCTTCCT
The DNA here is from genome assembly GCA_028646595.1 of Phalanger gymnotis. Lineage (NCBI taxonomy): Eukaryota > Metazoa > Chordata > Mammalia > Diprotodontia > Phalangeridae > Phalanger > Phalanger gymnotis. The sequence continues at coordinate 682,861,745 of CM053622.1, read as the reverse complement.
CCACCATTAATGCCATTAACAGGTCTCAGGTGGAGCTAGTTAAGGTAAGCTTGATTACTAGCGGCTTGTAGGAAGACTCTCACCCTTTTGCTAATTAGGTCATGAGGGTTGTGAAGCCCTCAGGCTCTAAAAATGATATATATACTCTGAGGGTAGCCATTAAGCTCTCTCAAAGAACTGTGGGAAGAGAGGATGCAGGTAAACAGACAGCTAGGAGTTGCAAGTGAGCATTTACTGGAAGGCCCCAGCAGAAGGGAAGATTATGGGATGATTTGGCTCCCTGCTGTGATATTGTACTTTAAGTTCCTTGCTGTTATGATAAAGTGGGCTTACTGGTTTGGGGATATAACTGATGCTATGTTGAATTGGAGTTATTGGTTTTGGGATTTGATCCTCTTGTGTCTGAATAAATGTTTTACTTCTTCTGCTTTCTATATGGAGAGTCTCTTATATCCTGAGATACAGAACTATACAGGCAAATTCATGGTCACCATCAATATTGTGACACTTGCCTTACTGATACAACTTCCTCCAGCAAAGTCCACTATTCTCTCCTCTTCTGATCTGTTCCCATTTATAGTAAGAAAGGCATCCACTTTCCATCTCATGGAGCCACCGCGTGTGCAGCCCCCACCATGTCGGCCCACCTGCAGTGGATGGTCCTTTGGAACTGCTACAGCTTCCTCATCAAGCACAACAAGCAGATGTACAGCACTGAGTCCAACAACCTCAAGGCCCAAAACTCGTTCCGCTATGATGGGCTGATCCACCAGAAGACGGTGAGCATTGAGCTGGCCTCCAACAGCAAAGGCATCATGGTGGTGCTGAAGTGCAGGGCAGGTCAGAGGAAGCCTGCCAATTCCTGCTTGAGGACCACAATCAACAAAAATGCCTGGGCCATGCTCAACAGTGTCTGGTACATCATCCACAAGAATAAATACCAGAAAGATGTCTGCTTTACCCCAGGCCAGTGCCATCCTTTGAAGCCAGAAGCCAATGGTGGTGAAGAAGTGAACCCGCTCACCCATAAGCACCTAAGTTGCCAGGCCTGCCTTTGGCTAATAAAGTCAGACGGTCCAAAAAAAAGAAAGGCATCCTATTGGGAATTACTAGCAGAGTATCTGGCACATCATTGGCACTTAATAAGTGTTTGGTGACCTGACTAAAATTCTAAAGTCTTCCTTTATGTAATTTGAGAAGTGAAATGAAACTTATAATCAAAGCTAAACTCCGTATTTTACAAACAAGAAAAATTGAGTACAAGAAAAATTAGATGACAGGCTCAAGGTCACACAGAAAGATAGAGACAGAGTCAAAAATAGAACACGGTTCTCAAGACATTTAATCTAGTGCCCTTTGGATTCACTTCAGTAACTGTTTCTTCAGTTCCCAGTGTAGGTAAAAAACCCATATTTGGCATTAGAGTAGATAGAAATTTTTTATAAGACTAGGTCCCTGACCTCATGTAGCTTACAATCTAGCAGAAAAAGACACAAACTTTAAAAAATAAAAAAACAAAGCATTATACGAAGTTTGAGGTAGCAAGTTACTGAAAAGAGAAATTCTACCTCCCCAAAGACAAAAAAAACCTCAAAAATGAAAGAAAGAAAGAGAGAGAGAGAGAGAGAGAGAGAGAGAGAGAGAGAGAGAGAGGAGAGAGAGAGAGAAATGTGGTTATTTGTGAAGCTATTATAGTGAAATTTTACGGAGGAAAAAAGCAAATTGCAAACACAAGAAAGTGTTTTCAATGATGTTTATATAAGTTTCTCTGATAACTGAACTGAGCATACAAAGTATGTCTTTTTTAATTTTATTTTTAATTTGTGGACTAAAACAAGCATTTACATAATATAGTACAACAAAAAAGATGAGTGTACACGAAACTGCAAATCTATTATGCACAACTTGCTATTTCTTTCAAACATACAACAAAAACATCATGTAAACTTTTTTTTCTTCCCTCCCTGCCATAGAGATGGCTACCACAAGATGTGAAAAAGCATATGTTTCTGTATGTGTATGTATGTGTATATAGGTACATATATGTAAATTTTTCTACATATACTTCTATTCATCAGTTCTTTTTCTAGATGCAAATAATGTCTTTCTTCTTATGTCCCTTATACTTAATTTGGGTATTTAAATTAGACAAGATAACTTATTTGCTCAAAGTCTTTCTTAAAACAGTATTGCTATTATTGTTCTCTTTGTTTTGCTCATTTTGCTCACTATTTCATGCAAGTCTTTCCAGGTTTTTCTAAAATCATTGAGCTCATCATTTCTTAAAAGTATATGTTTTTAAAGTATATTCATTACATTCCATATCCACACTTTTTCTTTGGGATTACATTCATCATACTGGACAAACTAGCAATACGTAACATATATATATATATAATATACTAATATTATATATATTCATGTTCCATTGTTATAAGAAAGGAAAAACTTCCCTAAGCAAAAGTTGAGAGCTCAAATATGTCTGTTAAGAACCTCACATATTTTTAGTGCTTCACAAATATTTCTAGGATTTTTTGATGTTCTCAAAATAGGAACTTCAGTATGTGTTAACCATTTAATATACTTCTTCAAATTCAACCTTCATTATATTCGATACTGTAAATGTCACTGGCTCATGAATCAAACTGAGCTCAATGTCTTTCTGTTGCAGAAGCTATCTCTAATCTCAATTTCCTCAATTTCTGATTCAATTTCCAATAGCTGTTTGCCCTATAGAATCGGGTTAGCCCAGATGATATCTGAGGAACCTTTTGATTAGGGACAAATCCCCAAATAAGTTTATTACATTTCAAATTATATCATATTTTAAACAAATTCAAGATAAAATTAGAAAAGACCATCTGAGAAGAATAAATTGCAAAGAAGGGGAATGGATCAGTCTTGCTTTCTATTCTTTGAATGGTAGGAAGAATTGTAGCTCAGTTATGTATATGATACATGGACATTTGGAAGTCAAAGGAACTTGGATTACAATCAAGAATCAACTACCCAGCAAAATTGAGCATAATTTTTCAGAGGAAAAGACAGACATTCAATGAAACAGGGTCACACAGAATCTTGCAGCTTCTACATTAAAAGATCAGAGGGATGGGAATATGATATTTCATAAAGCAAAGGAGCTTAGACTACAACCAAAGATCAAGTACCCAGCAAAACTGCACATAATCTTTCAGGCAAGGAGATGGACCTTCAATGAAATAAAGGATTTCCAGAACTACCTGATGAAAAGACCAGAGCTCAATGGAAAATTTGATCTTCAAATACAGGACTTAAGAGAGGCATAAAAAGGTAAACAGGAAAAAAACAGAAAAATAAATGCTTGTTATTCAATAAGGTAATCACTGTTTACATTCCTATATGGGAGGATGATACTTGTTAATCTCGAGAATTGTATGTTTATTATGACATTTAAAAGGGATATATGTGGATAGAGGGTTTGGGTATAAATTAACTGATATGATGATAAAAAACCTAACTAAGGGGTACAGAGGTATTGTAATGGGAGAAGAGGAAAGGAGGAGGCAGAAAGGGTAAATTACATCACATGAAAAGGCAGAAAAACATTATAGTACAGGGAAAGAAGGAAGGGAGATGAACATTGTTTCAGCTTTACTCATTGGGTTTGATTCAAAGAGGGAATAACATACTGTTAAATATAGAAATCTAACGTCCTACAGGCAGTAGAAGGGGAAAAGGGATGCTGGTTAGAAGGGAGGGAAGAAGTAGTAAGGGAAAAGATAAGGGAAGGGGCTCATAAGAAGGGAAAATTGAGGTAGACAGTGGTCAAAAAAAATTCTTTTGAGGGAAGAAAGGGAGAAGGCAGATATAAAAGCACAAATAGGACCAGAAATAGGATGGAGAGAAGGACACATAGAGTAATTTGCAGATAGCAAAATGGATTAAAAACCATAATCCTACAATATGTTGTTTACAAGAAACACATTTGAAACAGGGGATACACACAGGGTAAAGGTAAAAAGGCTGGAGTAGAATACATTATTCTTCAGCTGAAGTAAAAAAAAAAAACAGAGGTAGCAATCCTATTCTCCGACAAAGCAAAAGCAAAGATAGATCTAATTAAAAGAGATAAGGAAGGAAACTATATCCTGCTAAAAGGCACCATAGACAACGAAGTACTATCATTACTTAATATATACGCACCAAGTGGTATAGCATCCAAATTCTTAGAGGATAATTTAAGGGAGTTACAGGAAGAAATAGACAACAAAACTATACTAGTGTGGGACCTTGTAGTACCAATTTAGATTTGAAGATCTTTCCCACCTATTAATAGGCCATGTGACCTGCTTATGTTACAGGAAGCCTAAGTCATGTGTGGTGGTAGGTGCTTCCTGACAGGAAAAGGAAGCTATGTCACAGGAAAGGAAGAGAGAGAGAGAGAGACAGAGAGAGAGCAATTATGGCTGCTAATGGCCATCGTCATGATAGTTATTGCTGAACGTGCTGACAACTGTACTGTGAGTTTGTTTTTAAGAAGATCCCAGCAGGGGGTCAGAAAAGTTTTGGGATGGCAAGGCTCCATGTTGTGATATTGTGTATTGAATATTTTACTGCTCTGATAGATTGGATAAATGGCTTGTGGGATATGGTTCTCTCGTGTCTGGATAAGTGGTTTACTTCTTCTACCTTCTACAAGGAGAGTCTTGTACACTTTGCGATACAGAACTACATAGGCATTTTGACAATTATCATCTACATTGTTATTATTGCCTTACTGATACAGACCTCAACCTCCCCGTCTCTGAATTTGATAAATCTAACCTCAAAATAAACAAGAAAGAAGTTAAGGAGGTGAATAGAATTTTAGAAAAAGTAGATATAATAGACCTCTGGAGAAAACCAAAAGGAGATAGAAAGAAACATACATTTTTCTCAGAGGTATATGGCACATGCACAAAAATTGACCATGTACTAGGGCATAAAAACCTCACAATCCAGTACAGAAAGGCAAAAATATTAAATGTATCCTTTTCAGATCATGATGCAATAAAAAGTACGTGTAGTAAATGGGCCATGGAAAGATAGACCAAAAATTAATTGGAAACTAAATGATTAATCCTAACAAATGAGAGAGTCAAACAATAAATCATAGAAACAGTCAACAAGTTCATCAAAGAGAATGGTAATAATGAAACAACATACCAAAATGTATGGGACACAGGCAGAGCAGTTGTAAGGGGAAATTTTATATCTCTAAATGCTTACGTGAATCAAATAAAGAAAGAGCAAATCAATGAATTGGGCAAGCAACTAAAAAAGCTAGAAAAAAAACAAATTAAAAATCCCCAATTAAATACCAAATTAGAAATTCTGAAAATCAAAGAGGAGATTAATAGAACTGGAAGAAAGCTATTGAACTAATAAATAAAACTAAGAGTTGGTTGTAAGAAAAAATAATTAAATAGATAAATCTTTAGTTAATTTGATTTAAAAAAAGAAAGAAAACCAACCAAATTACCAGTATCAAAAAAGGGTGAATTCACTACCAATTAAGAGAAAATTAAAGCAATAATTAGGAACTATTTTGCCCAACTGTATGCCAATAAATCTGACAATTTAAGTGAAATGTATAAATATTAACAAAAATATAAATTGCCCAGAATAACAGAAGAAGAAATAAAATACTTAACCCAATCTTAAAAAAATAAATTGAACAAGCCATCAATAAACTCCCTAAGAAAAAATCTCCAAGGCCAAATGGATTCACAAGTGAATTCTAACAACCATTTAAAAAAACAATTTATTCCAATAATGTGTAAACTGTTTGGAAAAATAGTAGAAGGCATCCTATCAAATTCTTCTTATGATACAAATATGGTGCTGATACCTAAACCAAGAAGAGCCAAAGCAAAGCAAGAAAATTATAGACCAATTTCACTAATGAATGTTGATGCAAAAATTTTAATAAAATATTAGCAAAGAGATAACAGCAATTTATCCCACAAGGATAATGCACTATGAACCAGGTGGGATTTACACCAAGTATGCAGGGTTGATTCAATATTAGGAAAACTATTATCATAATCGACCATCGATAACAAAACTAACAGAAATCATATGATTATTTCAATAGGTGCAGAAAATGTTGACAAAATACAGTACTGATTCTTATTAAAAACACTACATAGGAATAAATGGAATTTTCCTTAAAATGAAGCAGTGATAGCTATCTAAAACCACCAGCAAACATTATATGTAATGGGGGAAAGCTAGAGGCTTTCCCAATAAGATCAGAGATGAAACAAGGATGCCCATTATCATCACTGTTATTCAATATTGTACTACAAATGTTAGCTTTAACAGTAAGAGAAGAAAAAGAAATTTTAGGAATTAGAATAGGCAATGAGGAAGCAAAACTATCACTCTTTGCAGATGATATGATGTTATACTTAGAGAATCAACTGAAAAACTACTTAAAATAATTAACAAAATTAGCAAAATTTCAGGATATAAAATAAACCCACATAAATCATCAGCTTTTCTATATGTTACCAAAGCCCAGCAGCAAGAGATAGAAAAATTTCATTTAAAATAATTGTAGACAATATAAGATATTTGGGAGATTACCTACCAAAACAAACCCAGGAACTATGTAAACATAACTGAAAAACACTTTTCACATAAATAAAATCATACCTAAACAATCAGGAAAATATCGATTGCTCATAGGTAGTCTGAGCCAATATAATAAAAATGACAATGCTACCTAAATTAATTTACTTACCCAGTGCCATACCAAACTACCAAAAAATTGTTTTACAGAACTAGAAAAAATAGTAACAAAATTCACCTGAAGGAACAAAAGGTCAAGGCTTTGAATACAATAGTTTTGACTTTGTTGTCTTCTGACTGTGTGTTTTGATCTTCCTTATTGTCACCACAATAACTTTCTATAATCAGAATTTTTCTGTTTGCTCATTTTTCCAACCTATTTCTTGACTTTTAACTCTATGCTAAAGTGGGGCTCTGCTTCCAGGGTAGAAGGTGCACTTTCCCAAGCATCAGGGGTTTTGGGCAGCTATTTTCAGAGCTATATTTGGCGGTCTGTGAGCTTTCAGTTTTTCCAAGGTGGTATGATCTAAGGAGAGGTGTGTTTGCTACTCTCCTGGGCAATGCTCCTGTCTGTGAGAGACCAAAAGCACTCTTTTTTGCCCTAGAACTGCTCCTGTGTCCCTGCTCCTGTGCTAGTGCACCTCCTTGTCCTGGAACTGCCACCCAGGACCGAGACCCAGATCTGAATATGAGCAATGTAAAAGTGTCCTGCCCCCAGTGCCAACAAATGGACCCCTATAAACTGTTTCTGACCAGTTATCTGACCCCCTTACCACCTGTGAGCTAAGAGCTCTGGAAGCTGCTAAAGCTGCTGATTCAGTCATTCCCAAAGCCTGCTCCTGGTTGGCTAGGGCCCGGTCTATACTGGTACAGTCTGCACTGGACTGCACTCCACTCTCACCCTGGTGTGACAGACCTTTCCTGCTGACCTTCTAAGTTGTCACAGGCTGGAAAATTGTTTCACCCCATCATTTTGTGAATTATGCCACTCCAGAATTTGTATTGAGGTATTATTTTAAAGGTATTTGGAGGGGAATTTGGGAGACCTCAGGCAAGCCCCTGCCTTTTCTCTACTATCTTCAGCTCTGCCTCTCAATATCAACCTCTTACAAAATTACAGAATATAAAAGAATCTCGAGGGAAATAATTTAAATGGTGGGAAGGAGACTTAGCAAGAGCAAATCTTAAACTATTCTATAGAGCTGTATCAAAACAATGTGATGCTGCTTAAAAAATAGGTTGCTCAGGGAGTCTTATCAATTGGGGAATGACTGAACAAATTATGATATATGGATGCAATGATTCTTCTCTCTTCACATTGCATCAGTTCACATAAATCTTCTCAGGTTTTCCTGAAACCATACATTTCATCATTTCTTACATAATGATATCTTACATAATGACACATTGACATACTATAATGATCTTTTAACTTGAGGGACCCACCCCATCTTTCCTGTCAGTAACGTGGCTTTGTTCCCCACAAACCCCAAACTCCTTTCAAATATCAGCACTTACTCTGGAATAGTCTTCCTCCTGAGTAGCATACTTCATTTTACTGCAAGCTATGGGCATTATTAATTTTTGAGTTTCGATAATGAGTAGTGGCTTATACCTACTTGCAAGTGCTTATTTTGTTCCTATCACCAGGATTACTTTATTTTCAGTGTTCTGAATGTCCACATTTTACCTGCTCTTCAAGGCACAGATCAAATTCTCCCTTCTCCTTGAAGTCTTCCTTGGATTTTCCCACCCATGTTAAGGTTCTTATACTTCTTAAAACTTAAAATAAGACATAATTTTATGGTGTTTTGCTATGTCCCAGCTATTTCTTGGCTATTAGCCTTATGTCTTTAATAGATTTTATTCTTCTCTCAGACAGAGACCAGATTGCATATTTCTATTCAGAACCTCTTAGTTCTTTGTTGAGCACATAATTCAGATTGAATAAATATTTCTTTATTCATTACTTAATGATTATAAGGTGATAAATGGGGAATATAGGAGTAGATGCAACCATGTGGAAAAGTCATTTTAATTCATAGCAAGTTCACAAACAAATGGTTCACTTTCCATATGGTCATGTTTAACATGGAAGCATCACTGCTATGAATATAGGACTAAGATATTTTCCCCTCACTGTGCTGGGCTCAGTCATATAGTTCTGTACCTAGTTAATTACTACAGGAACTCTAAGTAAAGGAATTAAGTTCTCTTTTTACACATTATTCATTGGCTCATTAAATTCCAGCACTGGAGAAAGGTGATAATTGTAGTAATGGCTATGACTCAGAAGATTAAGAGATTCCTCAAAAAGCATAAGGAAAAGGGATGCTCAATGTATGAAATAAATCAGGTATGGGAAGATTGTTCATTCTATACAGAGAGAAAGGATGTTACCATGGAAAAATCACAATGTTAATTAGTATTCTTAATGGTATCAACATTGATTCAATAACACTTTATAGCTGGCTACAATCAGTTTGGATGACATTTAAAGAGTCATAAGATCATACAATAATCATAAAATACTGCTTACTAGCTATTTCAATTTTGCCTCTGCATTAGGCACTCTCTGATCAAATAGCTAAGCTATTGGCTTCTCTTTCCAAAGCAGATACTTCCCTTGCAATTAACCACTGTTGCTATGGTGGGCACCATTATAAAAGCCATCTGGTTCTGTCAAAAGAATATTTAATGGCCCCTCCAGATTTTTTGAACTCTCGAGAACTTCAACGCAAATTCATCTCAGAGTACTCATTTGTCTAAGACCAGAAGAAAACAAATATAAAAGTTCAAGGGCCAGCATGGATCCCGTGTACAAGCCAGCCTAATTGAGTGCACACCTCACATGGTGAGTGGTAGCAAGGTCATCCTGATTTTAGGGTAGAAAAGGACCATCCTTATCCATCCCTCATTGGGATCCCATTACCTAGAGGGATGCAATCAAAAAGCCTCAGACCAAAGTTTTCTCTTCTTTTTAAAGGTCATTGGCTCTTCCCTTTCAGCAGTCATTTAGGGGACTCCTTGTCACCTCTCATTGCAAGGCCATGTAAATGACCAGAATTAAACCTCTCTTATCTTCACTGTAGTAGGCTGGAAGCAAGCAGTTACAACCTGTACATGCTCTGTACAATCTACCAGAAACGGTCAATTTGAATATGCAGCCTGCTCCTTGCCCCAGCTATACATGCAAAATTCAAACTTAATCCTATTCTTTCTCTCTATATGCCTGCCCACAATCAGGTCAGTGACTTCCTGTCCACACGCTTAGAAAGGGTATCTTCTTTGGACGTTGCAATAAATGCGTTAAAATTTTTTTCAGGTTTTTTTCCCCTCAGCTTTTTTTTCTGCAGCTACTTGATAATGTAGAGGACAGACAAAAATCCAATAACATTTTCTTCTTTCGTCTTCTTAGTGGTGTCTTCTCAGGTGTGTGTTTGCTTCTCCCAAGTAAGCAAGAATTAAGATTCCAAGATCAGAGGATTTTAGGATCATGGCTAAAGAAGTTAGAAGAAGATCCTTCAGAGGCTTTCTAGTCCAACTTCCTTTTTATTGCAGAAGAATAATAGGAGGCCCAGAGGCATTAGACGACTTGCCCAAAGTTATAAATGTTTTAATCATCAGGTATGCAACTGGAACCCAGGTCTTCTAAAGGTTTCAGTGAGCATTTGACAGAGCCAGATTCCTCAAAGTTCCAGAACCATTTGTTTAAAAAACATTTGAAGATCAATTGTTGCATTTTAACCTCTCATTATCACTTGATTTAACTACTTTAAAAATCAATATACCAAACACAACCAATAGCATGATATAATGAATAGAGAGATGGTCTGAGTCTGAATCTTGGTTTCAAGTTTTCACTCCAATACATAATTGAACTGTGTTCCTGGAAAATTACTTAACCTCTCAGTGTATCCAGAAATTCTCTAAGACTAGAATGAGTGAAAAAGGATTTATAAACAATTGCTATGTTGCTAGGCACTGTGCCAAGCACTGGGGATACAGATATAAAAAAGTAATAGTCCTTATGGTCAAATAAGTTACATTCAAATCAGGGATACAATACATATCGGAGAGTAGTGCTCAGAGAGGGGAATTTTGTTTTGGAAAATAACAGGGATAGTGAGTGGAGTCAGAGGGTTCAAATGATCCACCCTTTCCAGAAACAATGGTAACATTGATTTGATTTATGTTCCCAGAGTAAGATGTAGAAAGCAGGGTTTAGAGAAATGTTCATGGGCACAGTAGCATGGTAAGAAGATGGTATCGTCCTATGTTGGGAGTCAGCTAGATGTAGTGAGCTGTCATCAATCAGCATGGACCTAAGGTGTGAGCTTGGAAGTTCAGTTGGGACGAGCCATGTCAAGAGTGGTAGCCCTCTATAGCAGTGGTGTCAAATTCAAATCACAATAAGGCCCACTAAACCATACAAAAGGATCCCTGTGGGCTGTGTGTTGACTTAGAAAACCACATGTTAACATTTTTATGTTCTATTGTATTTTTACCGATTTCGTGAAATATTTCCCAATTACATTTTAATATGGTTCCTATGCACTAAGGAGAGTTGTGGTTTTATGCTTGACACTTCTGCTCTATAGCATAGCAAGAAAATGGAAGGTTGGGTGTTTAAAGCTGGTTCTGTAGAGTGGCCTCTCTCCATTTAATGAGGCACAGGATCAGGAACTGGAGGTCTCATTGGGAAGGTTGCAGCACAACTTCTTTCCTGTAAGCTAAATGTTGTTATCCTACTTGGAGCTCCTTATACCAATGAAATTAAAGATATAGTAAAGAAAATTGTGAACACTTTGTGAGCAACTAAGTTATAAATAAAGAGTTTATTTACTGAAATTATCACTGAGTTTAAATGTGTAAAAAAGCTTAAAGACAATAGTATAGAAAATGTTTTCATTTTCCTCAGTTTCATTTTTCCCCAAAAAAGAAAATTGGGATTTTAAAAAAAGTTTGTTTCAAAATCTGCAGAAATGTAATATTTCTAAGAACCATCTAGTTGTAAACTCGGTCTGATAGCTGAGTATCTGATCTGTTTGACTCACCCCCAAAACTTAAGAAAGTATGAGAAAAAGACTATTCCATAATGAAACCTACTAAATAGCCAAAGAGCTAATAGAGTTTCCTGGTTAGGAGTGGTGGGAGGAAGGGTGACTATGGAACATGGTAGAAAACGACAATGATTTATTCCCAGAAGAGCCTGCATCCCTGATGAGATAAGACCTTGAGTAAATTCTGTGAGTTTCTAATAAGGTCCCTGGAAACTATCCATTAATGATAAAAGTCTTACAGCACTTACAGTGAGATTGAGAGATGATATTTTCTATCCTAAAGTTAGAAAGAACCATTGTGTTAAATAAATAATTAAAATTTCATCTCTTGGAACTCAGGGCAGCTAAGAAATCAAAGACCATGCTTGCACTGCAATAGAACAAAAGGAAGCAAAAGGGTCTATGAAGATTATCATTTCTGAATTCATTGCTACGTTTTCCAAAGACTCTTTCAATGAAGATCCAGCAGTGGAGGGTGAGTGCCTTAATTTGACTGCCCTGTCCCTTCTACCAAACTCACTACCATGGGAGCCCAGTTCTTGGTGAAATCTCACTTCCTTATCCTTTTTTGGAGGGGGGAAGGCAGGGCATTTGGGGTTAAGTGACTTGCCCAAAATCACACAACTATTAAGTGTGTCAGGTGCCCTAGGCCAGATTTGAACTCAGGTCCTCCTGACTCCAGGGACGATGCTCTACTCACTGTGCCACCTAGCTGCCCCTCACTCCCTTATCTTTACTGGCCCATTGCTAACCTTGAGTAGCATAGAGCTAGAAATGCATCTCTGGAGAAGAGAGAAATATGAAGAGATACTGGGAATCATAGAGGCTGCAGTACTTTGGATAACTGTGTCAACAGAGAAGGCTCTTTTGTTTTCATTGAATGACTTTGGGCAGTAATTGACTTTCCTCAAGAATTTCTTGTCTTTTCTTTGAAAAAGTAACTGAAGCCCTGGTTCCCATTCCGATGGAAACCAGTCACCTTTAATGTGCAGCGAAGGTTGCTTCTGTGAAGAGTTTCAGAAATGTAAACTAAAGCTAGATAGATAAGGACCCCAGTGAGTGGAGGGCTGGAAGTCATCCCTTTCTTTCATCCATGAGCTCTCATTGTTGTCAGCAGATTTAACTGTCTGTATCAGTAACATAGTTATCTATTAGGTAAAATAAGGAACAGTTGGGTATGACTCTTTTCCAGCACTTCTGTTCACATGTCCCATCATGGTAATACTTAGACATGCTAATAATGATATTGACACTTTCACACAATGACCAAGGACAGTGGCCATAGGACCCCCAGGACTGAAACAGTCCAGGATTCCAGTTGTCCATTTTGTGTAAACCTTTATGTGTGGAGGGAGGGAGGGGAGAAATCCTCTCTAATGTTATCCTTCTTTTTCAATCCCACAGGTCCACCATCCAGAGAAGGAAAATTACTCTGCAGTGACTGAGTTTATCATTGCAGGCTTAACAGACCGACCAGAGCTCCAGGTTCCACTTTTCTTCCTGTTCCTAGGGATCTATGTGGTCACCATGGTAGGAAACCTGGGAATGATCATCTTAATTAGGCTCAGTTCCCACCTTCACACCCCCATGTACTATTTCCTCAGTTGTCTATCTTTCATTGACCTCTGTCATTCTACTATCATCACCCCCAAAATGCTTGTGAACTTTGTATCAGAAAAGAACATCATCTCTTACCCTGAATGCATGGCTCAGCTCTATTTCTTCCTCATTTTTATAATTTCTGAATGTCATATGTTGGCAGTGATGGCTTATGACCGCTATGTTGCCATCTGTAGCCCTCTATTATATAATGTCATCATGTCCTATCAGTTGTGCTCCTGGTTGGTGGGAGGAGTGGCTACAATGGCTGTGGTTGGTGCCACAGTTCACACAGGCTGCATGCTTAAAGTTTACTTTTGCAAAGACAATGTGGTCAATAATTTCTTTTGTGATCTTCTTCCCCTCTTGAAGCTTTCCTGCTCCAACACCTACATCAATGAAGTAGTGCTTCTGGCTTTTAGTTCATTTAACCTTTTTGTCCCAACCCTAACTATTCTTAGCTCTTATATTTTCATCCTAATAAGCATCCTTCGCATCCAGTCCACTGCAGGCAGGTCTAAAGCCTTCAGTACTTGCAGCTCCCATATCATGGCTGTTTCTCTATTCTTTGGCTCCACTGCATTCATGTATCTGCAGCCTTCTACCAACTCCATGGACCAGGGGAAAGTGTCCTCTGTGTTTTATACCATAGTGATCCCCATGCTGAACCCCTTGATCTACAGCCTCAGGAATAAAGATGTCAAGGTTGCAGTGAAGAAAATTCTAGAGAAAAGGATGTTCTCATGAACAGTAGAAAGGTCATTGGTGATGGGCTCAGAGGCTTTGCTGACGCTGTTTTCCTTTCAAAGGGATGGGTCATACTGCCTTCTCAAGTAGCAGCATCTACTCACATGCCCCTCCTCCCAACCCCTCTTCTCTACCTCCCCAACCTCATGTTTCCTTTCTTATGCAAGCAAAGTTTTGTGGGTAAATCACAATTAGAAGCTCTATGAAAAAATGAATAGCAGAGTGTCATGTATTAAAAACATGAACTACTGGCACTTTAGGATAAAAGAGTAGGGTAGCTGTGAAGCTACTCCATCAGTATACAATTTTCCTTTGGTGTAGTAATAAGTTGCTTTTTTGAATTTTTAAGAGGACGATAGATACAGGGCAGAAAATGATAATTTAAGGTTTACAAAAATTTTACAAATATTATTTCATTTTATTCAGACAGTAACCCTGGGGGGATGTACTATTATCCTCATTTTATAAATGAAGCAACTGAAGCACACAGAGGTTATGACTTGCTCAGGGTGACAGGACTTGTAAGTGTTGGGCTGGATTTGAAGTCGTCTTCCTGACTCAAGGATCAGTGTTCTATCTGATATACCATCGACCTGTCTCCTAATCCAGACCCCTCATTTTATACACGAAGAAGTTGAGGCCCAGATTCTTGAGCTAGTTCTTTCTCTTATGCCACACTGCTGATGAGGGTCTTGTCTCTCTCTTTGGCCTGTTGGGTGTTCTAGAAATCAGAAAGACCTGGTTCTACTTCTGATCCATCCTGGCTGTGTGACTCTGGATGAGTCACTTAACTAGCCACTGCTCTTGGTAATACTCTAAGTTGCTTAGAAGGTGTCGACCTGCATTGAGAGAGGGAATTTCCTCACCTGGGTGTTCCTTATATCAATGAAATGCTTTTTTAAAAAACTATGCCTTTGGGTAAGATATGTGATTCATTGTGGCAGTCAGGTTGTGTAGTAGATAGACCCCAGAGTCAGGAAGATCTAATTTCAAATCCAGCCTCACATACTTACCAGCTGTGTTATCTTGGGTAAGTCCTTTAGTCTCTGTTTGCTTCAGTTTTCTCAACTGTAAACTTGGGATAGGAGTAATACCTAACTGCCAGGGTTGCTATGAGGATCGAATGAAATAATATTTATGAAGCACTTAATGCAGTGCCTGTCACATACCAAGGGATATATAAATGCTATTATTATTATTGTTTTGTCACCACTATTATTTTATTTCTAATGTTCAACTCTGTTCATTTTTCTGGTCAGACTTTTTGGTCACCTCATTTCTTTCAATTGTTTTTCAATTCAATCTAAAAAATATATATTTGACACTTAATAGGTATAAGGAATTGTCCTAGGATAGAAAAATCATCAACAACCCAACTCTAGCTCTTAAGGTCCTTGTCTACTTGTGGGGATGAGGGAGTGGTGAGGAGGAGGAAGCATATCACATGTACAGTTTGGCAAAATACAAAATAGAATGTGAAAGGAGCAAAGGTGAGGTGGAGACCACAGGTGTCAAACATACCACATGTGGCCTCCAACATTCCCATTCATCAGGAAGCAGATTAAAATGTAGGTGGGAAGTATTTTACAAACTAAATAAAAATACAGTAAAATATTTATTACCTTATAATTTGATACTTAGTCTATACATAGCCCACAGAGATCCCTATGTATGAATTAGTGGCTCCACATCTATTTGATTTTTGACACTACTCATCCAGGTAAAATGCTCCAGGAAAATTTAATTGGTAAGAGAATACTTTTAGCTAGAAGAAATAACTGACATATTTATTGTACTTATAGAGTAGTAATTCTCCCAACTGTGCTGGGGTCCACAGGTCCTACCACAGCTCATTAAGTGGTAAACACAGGTAAACTTTGTTCTATACAAGTCTCAGAACAACCTACAGATTTGCTTCAAATCAGAGATTCTCTGTTTAAAAGAATGTCCTGGAGGTTCTGCAAAGTCAGGAAACCCCAAACCCCAGGATTGCTGACAGCTTCTGGTACATTAAGCTCTAATGTTATAGGGATGAGTAGGGCTATTGGAAGATTTGTGTTTGCTTGCAGATGTCATATGCACTATTATCACTTATATAGTATATGTGAAGAGATTCCTGGCAAAATAGCTCTTCTAAGGACATATCTCACCATTGGAAAGGGTTCTCTGCATGTAACAGCTGTCACTTTTGTGGCTCGCTTTCCAGCTAAGAAGAAATGTTGTGGAGAGATCTCTTCCTGTGCACATGGAATCCAGCTCTATCTTATTGTGGCTTATGAAGTATGGCCATTAGAGCTGGCTCCCCATTGTAGAAAATCTGTGCTGAGAAGGGACTGTTTCTGGCTGTCACACAGAGGTCATCCTGTTGTTGGAATCTCCATTATCATTTTATTTTAGAAATTTTTAGAGAATTTTTAACAGAATAGTAGCATAAATCTTATTTTTTTTAAAAAAAAGCCTCAGGCACAAGAACTCAAAGAGCTTTATTTTAAATTCTGGCTATATTAAGACATTAAAAAAAGTTCCTGATAATTTACCCCATTCTATCTCTCCATTTCTCCTTCTCCCAATATATTCCCCTCTTGCCCCTCAATTTTATTTTTGAGATGTTATCATTTCCTATTCAACTCACCCTGTGCCCTCTGTCTATATATACATATATATAATATATATACATATATAAATACATATATGTATATGTATGTGTATGTGTATATGTATATGTGTATATTCCTTTCAACTATCCTAATACTGAGAAAGGTGTCATGAGTTTCAAATCTTTCCATGTAGGAATGTAAACTAAACAGTTCAACTTTAGTTAAGTCCCTTATGATTTCTCTTTCCTGTTTACCTTTTCATGTTTCTCTAGATTCTTGTATTTGAAAGTCAAATTTTCTCTTCAGCTCTGGTCTTTTCATCAAGAATGCTTGAAAGTCTTCTATTTTATTGAAAATCCATATTTTGCCCTGGAGTATCATACTCAGTTTTGCCGGGTAGGTGATTCTTGAGTTTAATCCTAGCTCTTTTGACCTCCAGAATATCACATTCCAAGCCCTTTGATCCCTTAATGTAGAAGCTGCTAGATCTGGTGTCATCCTGATTGTGTTTCCACAATATTCAAATTGTTTCTTTCTGGCTGCTTGCAATATTTTCTCCTTAACCTGGGAACTCTGGAATTTGGCTACAATATTCCTAAGATAAAAGTGGCAAGAAAAACCTGTTGTAATGGAAGGGAAGAGGGGGTGGGTGAAAGGGAAGGAGTGTATCTTGCTCTCATCAGATTTGGCTTGAGGAGGGAATAACGTACACACTTAATTGGGTATCTTACCCCACAGGAAAGTAGGGCAAGGGGATAAGAGAGGGTGGATGATATAAAGGAGGGCAGATGATATAAAAGAGGGCATGTAGGGGGAGGAAGTTATCAAAAGCAAACACTTTTGAAAAGGGACAGGGTCAAGGGAGAAAACAGAATAAAGGGGGACAGGATAGGATGGTGGGAAATATAGCTAGTTTTTCACAACATGACTATTATGGAAGTGTTTTGCATAATGATACATGTGTGGCCTACGTCAAACTGCTTGCCTTCTCAACGAGGGTGGGTGGGGAGGAAAGAAGGAAGAGAATTTGGAACTCAAAGTTCTAAAAGTAAATGTATAAAAAAATTGTTTTTACATGCAACTGGGAAATAGATATACAGGAAATGGGATATAGAAATCCATCTTGCCCTACAAGAAAGCAAGAGGAAAGGGTATGGGGAGTGGGGAGTGGGGTTATAGAAGGGAAAGCAGACTGGGGAAAGGGGCAATCAGAATTTATGCCATCTTGGAGGGGAGATACTTGTAACTCCAAATCTTGTAGAAATCAATGTTGAAAACTACAAATATTAAATAAAAAGTGGAAAAAAGGTTCCTGAAGCTAGCAGGTGATTTTCTGGGATTGCCAAAAATGAGTTCAGGTGTTTTGAAAAATATAAAGGATAGAAAAAGAAAAGTATCTCTTCTCTGTATGCAGCAGCTATGGAGGTAGACTTTTTCCAAACCCAAAAGGGAAAACTAGCTTCACTTTTCTTTTTTCTCAGACTATTGATTCCCAATATTTTTGAGTTCTGTTAGCTTATCACTTTCTACCAACTCCATGACCCTCCTGTCTCAAAGCTTCTATAGTTGTGCATTGCACAATTTGTTATTTAAAGTGAAATAAAACAACTTATTTTGAAACCTTCACTGTAGCCTTTGTAGGTTATCATTCAGCTTGACCAGTTACTGCATCTGGTTCCACTATCACTGGCCCTCCTACTGTCCTGCACCACCGTATGAACCCTCTTTTCTGGTACCTCAATGTGCCCTGAGTGAAATGATAAAGCAATAAATGGGCCTGGGCTGATAAAGGGAAAACTAGATATAGTTGTGTTAGATAAGTTCTCATCAAAGAATTGGGAAATGTGGAGACCTTAATCTCCAAACCATCAGATGACTATGAATCCATATGGGTATAGGCCTAGAAATGGTAAAGCTAAGTTAAACAGCATATGCTGTTTTGGAACTTTTGATGTATAATTCAAACTGCTTTCCAGGTTGGTTGCACCCATGCACTGGTCTACCCACAGAGCATCAAAGTGTCTGTTTTCCCAAAGTCCTTCCAACATTTCTTATTTTACTTTTCTCTCATCTTTACAAATTTGATACATGTGAAGTAGAAGCTCCATATTGCTTTACTTTTCATTTCTCTACTTAGTAGTGATTTGGAACATTTTTCATATAATTATAGAGATCCTGGGTTTCTTCTCTTGACAGCTGACCAATTATACTCCTACATCATTTATCAACTCGGGAATGACGAGTATTCTTATATATTTGAAATATAAATATATGTGTATATTTATGTATGTTCTCGTATGTATGTTCACAAAAATGTTTACATATCTTGAAATGAGACCTTGTATTATGAAGGCAGAATTTATGATTTCAAAGAGAATCATATATATGTCTGAACGGTTCAGAACCGCAGGATATAAGGAATTCTCTAAGTAGAAGGCAGAATTAAAGCATTTATTCAAGCTCCAAAGTAACAGACCCACGAACCAGCGTCTCCATTTTGATATTTTGATCAAAAGCTTCCAGGCCCAATAAGTCCGCCTCACAAGAGTAGCCAGGAGGCCACAGAAAAGCATGATGGTATTAAACCAAATCACATTCATGCCTCCCCTCTCTGGTAAGAAGATTATCCACTGGCCTCAAGTCCTTGCTCAGCATTCCTTGGTCCACACGCGGATCGGCTCTGCTACTGGCAGCTCCTGCTTTGGCTTTATTTTCAGCTTTGGCTGTAGATGTCTCTGGCTACATCAAATCTTCAAACTGTCTTCTCACCTCTTATAGAGTTTTTGACGTCATCAAGCGTCATCTTAATGACCAGAGCTTATCGGTTCCTGAGTTGGCCCCTCCCCTTAGAACCCTGGGAGGTTCACATCCACATAGATTAGGTTAACACCTAATAGGTCATGGCTCTGGAGTTAACACCTCCCCTTACGCAGCCCCACCTTGGGCCCCACCCCAGTCACCAATCCACACCCACATAGGTTCCACACCTAATAGGGCTTTGGGCCTGGGGCTTAGCATCTAGTAAGGCTTAATGAAATACACTGACTTACTCAAAGAAAACAAAGGCAATTTTGCTTACCAACACAGACCTTTACCAGAGAACTTTGATACAACATTTTTTTCTACACAGTAATCAGTTTTATTGGATTTGGTTATACAAAACCTTTTTTAATTTTAGATAAACTTCCATTTTTTCTTCTGTGATCCTCCATAAATCTTAGTTGTTTAAGAACTTTTATTAGATCTAACAAATGCTATTCTTCATATTACCCTAATTTGTTTATAATGTGACTTCTTACATTTAGGTCACCTATGCATATGCCATTACTAGGCCCATAGTGAAAAAAAAGACCAAATAAAGAGAAAAAGGCTTCATGTGTAGAAATACATTTATGGCATCTCTTTTTGTGAAGGCAAAAACTATAAACTAAACAAATGCCTCTCAACTGGGAAATGGCTAAGTAAGTTATGGAATATGAATAATGGAACATTATTTTGCTGTATGAAATAGATGATTTCAAAGAAACATAGAAAGACTTTGAATGAACTGATGCAAAGTGATGTGAAAAATTTGCATTGTAACATCAATTTTATAAAATGATCAATTATGAAGACTTTCCTAAATTAATGAAGACTGAAAAGTAGAGAACCAGAAAAAGATCATATACAATAACAACACTGCAAAAGCAAACAACTTTTTTTTTAATTTTTATTTATTTATTTTTTAAATATGTTTAGTTTTCAGCATTGATTTTCACAGGAGTTTGAATTACAAATTTTCTCCCCATTTCCATCCCCCACACTCCAAGATGGCGTACACTCTGGTTGCCCTGTTCCCCAGTCAGCCCTCCCCTCCATCACCCCACTCCCCTCCCATCCCCCTTTCCCTTCCTTTCTTGTAGGGCAAGATAAATCCCTATGCCCCATTTCCTGTGCTTCTTATTTTCTAGTTGCATAAAAAAAAACTTTTTTAGTTCTGAACATCTATTTTTTAAAACCTTGAGTTCCAAATTCTCTCCCCTCTTCCCTTCCCATCCACCCTCCCTAAGAAGTCAAGCAATTCAACATGAGCCACATGCGTATCATTATGTACAACCCTTCCACAACACTCATGTTGTGAAAGACTAACTATATTTTGCTTCTTCCTAACCTATCCCCCTTTATTGAATTTTCTCCCTTGACCCTGTCCCTTTTCGAAAGTATTTGTTTTTGATTACCTTCATCCCCATCTGCCCTCCCTTCCATCATCCCCCCTTTTTTTATCTTCTTCCTCCTTCTTTCCTATGGGGTAAGATACCCAACTGAGTATGTATGGTATTCCCTCTTCAGGTCAAATCTGATGAGGGCAAGATTCATTCATTCCCCCTCACCTGCCTTCTCTT
>CM053622.1:682824338-682840263 GCA_028646595.1 Phalanger gymnotis | reverse complement strand
ATGGCTTTCAGGTAGTCCAGTAATTTTTAACTTATCTCTCCTGGATCTATTTTCCAGGTCAGTGGTTTTTCCAATGAGATAGTTCACATTGTCTTCCATTTTTTCATTCCTTTGGTTCTGTTTTATAATATCTTGATTTCTCATAAAGTCACCAGCTTCCACTTGCTCCAATCTAATTTTTAAGGTAGTATTTTCTTCAGTGGTCTTTTGGACCTCCTTTTCCATTTGGCTAATTCTGCCTTTCAAGGCATTCTTCTCCTCATTGGTTTTTTGGAGCTCTTTTGCCATTTGTGTTAGTCTATTTTTAGGGTGTTATTTTCTTCAATATTTTTGGGTGTCCTTTAGCCAATCATTGACTTGTTTTTAATGGTCTCTCACATCACCCTCATTTGTCTTCCCAATTTTTCCTCTACTTCTCTAACTTGCTTTTCCAACTCCTTTTTGAGCTCTTCCATGGCCTGAGACCAGTTCATATTTTTCTTGGAGGCTTTTGATGTAGACTCTTTGACTTTGTTGACTTCCACTGGCTGTATGTTTTGGTCTTCTTTGTCACCAAAGAAAGATTCCAAAATCTGAGTTTGAATCTGAGTCCATTTTTGCTGCCTGGCCATGTTCCCAGCCAACTTACTTGACATTTGAGTTTTTCAGTGGGGTATGACTGCTTGTAAAGAGTACTTTGTTCCAAGCTTGAGGGCATGTGGTGTTGTTTGCAGAGCTGATTCTACACAGCCAGCTCTGCCACACCAGCTCTCCTCCTCCCCCAAGAACCGCCAAGCCGGACCAGATTCAGATCTAAGCTGGCTCTGTACTCCCACTCAGATCTGCCACTTAATTCCTCCCACCAGATGGGCCTGGGGCCAGAAGCAATTGCAGCTGTAGCTCTGTAAGCAGCCGCAGAGCTGCATCGCCTCCGCTGCCCCCGGGGAGGTGGCCGAACTCCTTTCACTCTGTCTCACCAGCTTTACCCACTAACCTTCTCTGTTGTCTTTGGTGTTTGTGGGTTGATTAGTCTGGTAACTGCCTCAGCTCACTGATTCAGGGCGCTAGGGGCTGTTCCACCTGGCTCCTGGTCTGGCTGGTCCTGACGACGTGGCACTGGGCTCTGCTCCACTCCAACCATGCAGGTTGTCCTGGGCTGGAGCCCTGCTTCTCTCTGCTATTTCATGGGTTCTGCAGTTCTAGAATTTGTTCATAGCCATTTTTATAGGTGTTTGGAAGGACCTGGGGGGGGAGCTCACGCAAGTCCCTGCCTTCCAGCAGCCATCTTGGCTCTGCTGCCTGCCAAAGATTTTAAAAGTAACAATATTCTACCCCAATTATCATGCTTAGGAATACCCTGCTTATCAAATTTCTCCTAACCTTCTATGTATGTCTACATTGGCCTTTTGTAGGTAGCTACTTACACAAAAGTCAAATTTGCCCATCTGAAGGTGGCAAATGAGCTCTCAGAATAATTGTCCAGGAAAAAGAGGGGCTTGGAGCAAAGTGTCTTGCTGCTGCCCTCCTGTAGTTTGCAGGTGTGGTCCCCCATTTGTTCCCAAAACTTCTTATCTATCCTCTATATTTTCCCTCCAGTCTTTATTTCTCTTTCTAACCAATTACACAGACTGCACAACTTTCCTTTACATTTTAACCATATCCCAAACTGCACATACTGTTATTAAACCTTCCCAAGCTGTAGAGTTAATTTCAGCCCAGGTGATTATCTTAATTCACGTTGTATCACAATTATAACCTGTTGCTTGATTAGCAACAATTCAGGTGTTATCTAATAGATCAATGAGCTCCAAACCTTTCTCATTCTCCCAAAAGGAGACAGAAACCTGCGCTGCCTATTCCTAATCACAGAAGTTTGTGGGACAAATCTCTTTCTTTAAAAAATCCATTAAGATGTTTTTAGTAATTACAAAAAATTTTAGGAGGCCTGTTGAAGCCCAGGAGTGGGATTCTGGATTCTTCAAACTCCATTAACAGCTTACAAAAAGCTTAATTGCCCAATTAACAATAGAGATCTGCTATCTTGTTCCAGAGTTCAAATCAAAGCAGTTTTCCAAATTAAATCATATTTTAGAATCTGGAGAAGGTTAATGCTTAACAAGTCATAAATCAAGAGAGTTTTATTTCTCTCACAATTTTTACCAATATTGCTTATACAAATAGCTTTTACAATGGTAACATACATTTTAAACATAAATTGCTGAAATTCTAAAGTGACTGCATTTAAAGCTATGATAGAAAAATTTTGGTCAAAGTGCCTCAAAAGACAAAAACTAATTTTGCGGTTTTAAGCACATTTCCCTGATGTCAGATACATTGGGTAGGCAAAGACAGTTCCCCAGAATGAAATCTACAAACTTTAGTTTGGAGATCCAATAAAACTGAATTTATAAACTTTTCGTATTCAAATTCATTTTCTAACTAAAGTTTTTAGACTAAAGAGCAGAGAAAGCTCTTACCCTTTGGCTGCTTCCGAATCAAAACAAAATTTCTTTTCACACATTGTTTCAGTTAGAGTAAGACAGATAACACTAGCACACAGGATGGTTGCTAGCACAGGTTCACTCTTGATCTAGTCAGACAGGAAGACAGCTTCAAAGGGGTTAATAATCTTACTTTATTCTAGTCTAGTCTTCTCACAAGGGTTGCTAATAATGGGAACACCAACCCCTACAGCATTCCCTAATCATCCTTCTGGCAGGGACTGATGAGAAGGGGCCGGCAACTACCCCTACATCCCCATGGGGTCAATTAAGACAGGCACAGCATGTGCACTCCTCTAAATCCCCTCAAGCCTCAATGGGAGCCAAATGAGGCAAACACAGATTCCCCGAAGCCTTGATGAGGGCCAATCAAGACATATACACAGCATTCCAGCTCGTGCATTCAACCCTGAGGGTTCCCCACTCCTTGACCAGTGCCTACCTGCTTTATAGGGCATCAACCAAAGAAGGCATGTTGCCAGCAATAGCCTCACGAGTTTACATCATTTCATCCCTGTATCTCGCTGCATAGTCACAGTTGATATTTACAAATGAAGCACAAATGTTTACATTATTTATCATTATATAATGCTGCGCAAGCATGGTGAAGACGTTTGAACCACAATCATGAGAACTCGTATCTAATACCTTGGAACAAGAGATTGTTATGGCTACGAATCCTAGGAAACTGAACTCTAAGAAATAATAACGAAAATCCACTTCATATACACTAAAATCCACCTTACTTACAGTTAGTCAGTTAGCACTTGTTAAATTTCTACTTGGATAATTTATCATTAGAAAGCTTAGTTATTCAACTTAAAAGAAAATCTATCTTTGAGATCCATAGTCCTTACCTCTCCTGTTTTCCTGTGTAATTGTTCCTTCAGTAACCCTTAAAACCATTCCCTTTTTGATTTCTAGAATCCCTTTTTCTCTTAAAAAAGGTTTTGAGTAATGTGATCTTTTTTTCCACAGTAGAAACAATTTATGGCTGGATTCACACAGCCATGCTGTCTATCTCAAACCATGCTTGGTTTGAAATCTCATCAGCTTAGAGCTAAACACAAGCAGCTGCTGTACCATACCCAGAAAAAAAAAGTGGCTTCAAAAGAAAAATCCTTTCTCTAATTCTACTTTCAAATCTTCAAACTTTTATAAATTGAAGAAAAGTTGCCCTTTTTCTTTCTGTCTCTTGACTTTGGCCACAATCAAAAGACAGAAAGAGTTTTTTTAAGTTTTCTCCTTAAATTCCCCTTTAAATTTTAAACATAGGTAGCCTTAGGGAGTCTTACTCTCCTGACTGATTAAGACTTCATGCTACTTCTCAGTTCTACTTAGCAAATACAGCTTAATGCTGCAAATCCCACAAAGACACAGAGACACAAAACACAGATGAGAACACACAGTCTTATTAACCAGAAATTAAAGTTTAAATGTAAAAGTTACTTCCTCGCTTATCTTGCTTACCTCACTTACCTCTACTACTCACTCTGATGAAGCCAATTTATTTTTACTCAGATCCAATTACCTGAAAACTTGACAGCAAGAATCTTTTTTAGAAAAATTATATCTCTTTTCTTATTTTACTTAGCTTTTTATTCTGCTCACAGGAATTTTTCTTACTCAGAATGCAGAGGATAGTGGAAACAAAACCTAAGAGGGGGAAGTAGTGGGGCTAATCTCTTCAAGGTCAATGCTTGTTGCAATGAAAACCACCAACTCATTAATGTAGGTGCTAGTGCAGGAGAGTTCCAGGATGAGGCGGGGGAGGCTGGGCAATGTCACACATATAATGGCTGGTGATGTTACTATCATAGAAGGACAGTCTCAGCATGCATCCAGTGTGAGCCATGGCAAGAGTAAACCCCATAATATATACACAAGACACTAGAAGGGAGCAAACCTGAGAGGACATGATGCTATTATAAAGCAGTGGGATGTATATGGCAACATACAGGTCATAGGCCATTGCTGACAAAAGAAAGGACTCAGAATTTACAAAGAAACAGAATAAAGACCTTTGAGCCATGCACCAAGAATAAGAGATGATGTTTTTCTCATTAGCATTTGGGAGTGATGACAGAGGAATAACAGAGATCTATGAAAGACATATTGAAGAGAAAATAACACATGGGGGGGGGAATGAAGGTGTGGATTACACCGAATTAAAATCATCAAGCGCAGGTTCCCAACCACAGTTACCACACAGATCCTTAGGAATAGGAAAAAGAGAAGGAACTAGAGCTCTGGTCGGTCAGTTAAACCTAACAAGATAAATTCAGTCACAGAGGAATCAGTTACTGTGGTCATTCTCTTCTGAGTAGAATCTGTAGGGACTTGCAAGAATAGTCAAATTAGAGAGGAAATCAACTCTTCACACCCTGTCCTCCAGTGACAAGGCATTATCCACAGTGCCTGGCACATAGTGGGTCATTAATAAATGCTTCTTGAATGAATGAAACAAACTTGAAGATCCTTAACCCAGTCCCTTCCTGGACCCACTGTGGTCACAAGGATTCCCAATGACTCTGTCTACTCTCTGTAAAAATTTCCATAAGCCAAACTGTTGCCATAAATAGCTTTTGAATCTGTCTTCAGAATTAGGCAAAGTCAGGTAGGCAAGAAGAAAACAAGGGAGAGAGAGAAGGAAACAAGCATTGATTAAGCATCTACTATGGCCAGGCAATGTGCTAAGACTTTTACAAATATAATCCCTTTAATCCTCACAGCAACCTTGGGAAGTAGGTGCTAATATTTTCCCTATTTTATGGTTCAGAAAACTGAGGCAAAGAAGTTAAGTGACACCCAAGGTCATAAAACTGATTGGACTAAGGCTAGATTTGAACTCAGATATTCCTGACTACAGGCCCTGTACAGTGCCCACTGCACCATCTGGCTGTCTCTAAGACTTCTGGAACACTACACTAGATGAAGAGGCAATGGTGCCCTTCTCAATCTATAACCTGCTGTGCAGTGAAATTACTTATAACTTCTCAACTCCTTTCTTCTAGATTCTATTAGGAAAGGGACCATAAACAATGGTCCCATCTTAAAGATACTGAAGTAGGACCTCTGAGATTATACGATCATAAATTGAGAGCTGGAAGGGACCTTAAACACCGGAAGGTGGAGACCACATCTCCTTTCACCCAGGCTGAAGTACGGCAGCCACTCATGGCCCAGTCCCACTACTAATCAGCATAAAAGCTTTGACCTGCCTACTTTGTTTTTCCAACCTAGGGCAATTTGCTTCTCCTTAGGCAACTTGGTGGCCCTCTATTCCTGTGAGTTCATGTGCCAAGACAATGCAGAAATCCAATTAGTTGTAGCCCCACTGCAAAACAGAACTCCTGTATTCAAGTCATCCACCAGCCTCATCCTCCCTTGTCACAGGGACTACAGGCATGTGCCACTGAGGCAGCCAGCCCCTTCACTTTATAGATGAGAAAATTCAGTCTCAGTGAGATTGCATGACTTACTCAAGACCATGGGGAGAAAAAGTCTCAGAAATAAAATTTTTAATCTAAGACTTCCAGACTTCAGGTCTATCACACTAGCTTCTTTCTATATAACGCCTCCTTTTTGTTCAGACAGAAAGATTGCCTGAAACCAGGGTTGCCATTGAGGCTCCCCACTTGTGGAAAAATACATAGAGGCTAAAGCAGCATTTGCCCTGTGAAGCACTGGAAACCCTTGGATGGGGGGTTGTGGTACAATGGATAGAGTACTGGATTTGGAGACAAGAAGACCAGAGTTCAAATACGGCATCAGATACTTTACTAGCTGTGTGACCATGGGCAAGTTATTTTAACCTCTGTTTACCTCAGTTTCTTCATCTATAAAATGGGGATAACAATAGCACCTAACTCCCAGGGTTATGAGGATCAAATGAGACAATAATTAGAAAGTGCTTAGCATGGTGCCTGGCACATAGTACGCATTATATAAATGTTAGCTATTAAATCATTATGAATACTCACCCTCCTTCTGCCAAATAAGGCATTTGGTTCTTATTGTTTCTTCACTCCCAGAGTCCTAGAGGGGAAGTGACTATGGTAATGTAGATGGTAACAGATTTGTTCTGATTCAGGCTAAAGTTACAAGAAAATGGAGCTCCTCTGAGCTATTCCAGAAGAAACTTTTAGCTAAGAATTGCAATTTCTGACTGTGACTTGTCCATAAAGAGTCCTCTCCCATCAATGTTACCACAGATAGCAGCTGACAGAAGATAGTGGGATTTATTCTATGTTCAGAGATCTCAAGGACTTGAATCAGAACATAAAGAGAGATGTTCTCACAGGATCTCTCAAAGACATTAGGTTCTTCAGGGAGTCTGTATTTTACACTCTGGACTGTGAAATTTTCATTATCTCCTTTTTTTTACTCAGACTCTTAACTGCACACCAAGAATTATAAACATACTAGAAGATTTTAAACATACAGAAGAAGCAGCAATTTCCTCTGATGCTTTCCTTTATTTTCTCCTAGAGCCAAAGTTTGACCTAAGGGGGAGGTAGGCAGGAGATCTCATTTCTATTTTTTATACATAATATTTTATTTTTTCTGTAATTACATGTTAAAGCAATTTTTAACATTTTTTTGAGTTTTGAGCTCCAAATTCTATCCCTCCTACCTCCCTGGGACAGTAAGCAATCCAATATAGTTTATACATGTGCAATCATGTAAAACATTTCCATATTAGTCATTCTGCACAAGACTCAAATTTTAAAAAAAGAATGCAAGAAAGAAAGTAAAAAAAACAGTATATTTCAGTCTGTATTCAGACAGTACCAGTTATTTCTCTGGAAGCAGATACTATGCTTCATTGTTAGCCCTTTGGGATTGTCTTAGATCACTGTATTGCTGAGAAGAGCTAAGTCATTCACAGTTCTTTACTGCACAATATTGATGTTACTTTGTACAATGTTCTGGTTCTACTCACTTCATTCTGCATCAGTTCAAGTAAGACTTTCCAGGTTTTTCTGAAATCATCCTGCTTGTCAATCATATGCCACAGCCTGTTTAGCCATTCCCCAATTGATGGGCATTCACTTGATTTCCAATTCTTAGCCAACTCAAAAAGAGCTGCTATAAATATTTTTGTACAAATAGTTCCTTTTCCCTTTTTTATTTCCTTGGGATATAGACCTAGCAGTGGTATTGCTGGATCAAACAGTATGGAGTTTTATAGCCCTTTGAGCATATTTCCAAATTGCTCTTCAGAATGGCTGGATCAGTTCATGCTCCACCAACAATACATTAGTATCCCAGTTTTCCTACATCTCCTCCAACACTAATTATTTTCCTTTCTGCCATATTAGCCAATCCAATATGTGTGAGGTGGTACCTCAGAGTTGTTCTAATTTGCATTTCTCTAATTGATATGATTTAGAGAATTTTTTCATATGACTATGGATGGCTTCAATTTCTTCATATGAAAACTGCCTGTTCATATCCTTTGACCATTTATCAGTTGAAGAATGACTTGTATTTTTTTTTATAAATCTGACACAGTTCTCTATACATTTCAGAAGTGAGGTCTGTATCAGAGATATTTGTTACAAATTTTTTTCCCAGTTTTCTGCTTTCCTTGTAATTTTCGTTGCATTGATTTTGTTTGTGCAAAAACCTTTTTTTAATTTTATATAATCAAAATTATTTATTTTACATTTTGTAATGCTCTTATATTTTCCTTGGTCTTAAATTCTTCTTTCCTTCTTTTAATTGAATTAACCAATGGTTTGTCTATTTTATTGGGTTTTTTTCATAACACCAGCTTCTGGTTTTATTAGTTCAATGGTTTTCTTACTTTGAATTTTATTAATCTCTCCTTTAATTTTTAAGATTTCCAATTTGGCATTTAATTGGGGATTTCTAATTCATTCTTTTTCTAGTTTTTTTTAATTGCATACCCAACCCATTGATCTGCTCTTTCACTATTTCACTGATATAAGCATTCAGAGCAATAACTTTTCCCCTAAGTACTGCTTTAGCTGCATCCCATAAATTTTGGTATGTTGTCTCATTGTTGTCATTTTCTTTAATGAAATCACCAATAGTTTCTATGATTTGTCCTTTGACCCACTTATTTTTTGGATTAGATTATTTAGTTTCTGATTTAATTTTTAATCTATCTTTCCTTTGCCCATTACTGAATGCAATTTTAATTGTATTATGATCTGAAAAGGATGTATTTACTATTTCTTCTTTAATGCATTTGGTTGTGAGGTTTTTATGTCCTAATACATGGTCGATTTTTGTATAGGTGCCCTATACTGCTGAGTATATTTCTTTCTATCTCCATTCAATTTTCTCCAGAGAGTTGTCTAGAATTTTGCTCACCTCCTTGACTTCTTTCTTATTTTTTGTTAGATTTATCTGGTTCTAAGAGGGGAAAGTAGAGGTGCTCCAGTAGTATAGTTTTATTGTCTATTTCCCCCTGTAACTCATTCAACTTCTCCTTCTCTGCTTAAATACCTCCAGCGATGGCAAACTGGCTAAAAATGAATCCTTCGATTCTATTTTTAAGAGCTGTAATGATTAGGATATTTTCCTCATGTTGAGGCAAAAAATACTCCTCCTTGTAAATTCCAGCCTTTGGTCCTAATTCTGCCTTCTGAACCCATGTAGAATAATACTAATTCTCCATTTAACACAGTCCCCCAAACATTAAGCAATTAGGTGGTGCCTGGGATAAAGTACTGGGCCTGAGGTCAAGAAATCCTGAATTCAAATCTGACCTCAGATGATTATTAGTTGTGTGACCCTGGGTAAATCACTTAACTTCTGTCAGCCTCAGTTTTCTCATCTGTAAAATGAGAATAATAATAGCACCTGACTCCCAGGGTTGATGTGAGCATCAAATGAAATTTTATTTGTAAAGTGCTTTGCAAACCTTAAATGTTATATAAATGCTAGCTATTATTACTTGAAGTCTTGTTTATAAGCCCATATCTATCCCCTCTGCCTACCAAAAAAGTCTTATCTTCTCTAGGTTAAAAATCCCCAGTATCAACAGTATAATTCTCAAATAATTAATAAGCATTTCCTACAAGTAAGAAAGGTACAAGGGACACACACACAAGCTCCTGCTATCTCATGTATGATCACTTATAGACCAGGATGATATTACATTGCATAGCTTCAACTTCTACCCTCATGAAAATGAAACACTTTCTATTAAACAGTTCTCTTTAGGTAAAAGGCATTTTTCTTATGAAAAGAGAAGTATTTTAACATTAAGTTCTTAGCAGTATTGTGGTACCTTTATTGGAAATATGATGCAAAAAACATAATGTTTGGAATAAGACAAGGGGCCCAATTACTAATTGCCTACATCAGCAGCTTTCAATATTTAGGAAAGAATAAGATTTGGGAAGAGGTAGCACTGGAGGAAAAAAGGAGGAAAAAATTAAAAAGTGGTTATCAGATTAACTAGCAAATAATTTGGCTGCTCCAGATCTGGGCAAATAAATCAGTCTCAGAGATTGGTTGGACAAGAGATGTAGGAAGCTTTGAAAACATGGAGATAAGACAACTGGGGATTAAAAGAAGCCTAAACCTACAGAATCAAGGGCAAGAAGGGGGTACACAATCTCACAGGATGCAAGAATTTGGGGATGAAAACCTAACCTGAAGAAATAATTTGCTTCTCAAAAACTCCAGAAAACATAAATACAAGAAGGATAAACAAATACAGCAACCAAAGACAGCAAAATAACAAAACAGACACCATTAAGGGAGACTTCTTCCTAAATGTATACAAAGCGACAACAGTGAAAGCAGACATCAAATAGCAATGATGGTGAAGAAATGCTCCTGAAATATGGATTAAACCTCACTATGTCACAGCTGTTTGCTAGGCAATGTTTTGGGGCTTTTGGGGGGTGGGGAGAGGTGTTAAATTACAGGAGAGCATGTAAAAGAGACAGTGCTATGGAATAAGACAGAGGCGAATACATGAAGTACACTATTCAAGTCAAATGAAGTAAAAATAACTCCTGTTATTCTTCTCAGGAAGAATGGGAGAATGGACAAGGGGGGATTGAAAAGGGAGAAAAGAAATGGGAAAATCTTGTTTCAGTGGTGAGAGGGGATACCATTGATTGATTTTCCTATGGGAGAAGAGAGATATTCTATAAAGGGACTTTATAATGTTTGTTATATACAAGGATTTGGTTCGTGCAGAGTCTATTCATCCTTACTCGAGAGAAGGGGAAATCAAACTCCTGGGAGTAACTGAAGAGTAAGAAGGCATGGATGCAGGGAAAAAAAATTCAAGTCAAATGGAGAAAAAAAGTTGCCAAAGAGAGGGAAAAGTTCAGTAATGAACTAGACTATCAAGGGCATGAGAAGATTCCTACCATAGAGCAATATTCTCAATATCACCTACAGGAACTAATATTTCTAAGAATGAGGTACAACAGAAAAAAAGGGATAAAGAAGGAAGATGTGTAAGGCAACAATGGAAACTCTCCATAGTAGAGAAGCCAAAATAGGTACCTCAAAAGTTTTAATTCCATGAGGAATGCAGGGAATAAAGAAGAACTAAATGATTAGAGAGGCCATGAATCTATGAACAAATGTCTAGATTGGAATAAATACAAAGGGAAGACAAATAATGAAGATACTTAAGAAAAGTGATCATTTTTTAAAAAAACTCACAGAAATTATATTTTTAAAACTAGCAAAGAAAACAAGTTGAATGGGAAAAATGAGAAGAATGGAAAAAACAGAAAGAGGATACTACTTGACTACTTGACTGAGGATAAAAAGAGAGGAAGAATTAAATAACTAGATAAAATTAAAAAATAAAGAACTAAAAATCAAAACACTAAAACTAGAGAAAGGGCTAACAAAACAGGATGGGAGTACATGAGAGGAAGGGAGAGAGAAATGGTAGGAACGGTTTGCTTTAAATTATATTAAACTGAAAGCTGAAAAGAAATAGTATTATGTTTATAGAAGAAGAGAGAAAAACTATTAATTTGGGGAAAAAATTAGAGATAAATGGAGGAAAATAAAAACCTAACTCCATAACTTTAAATGTTAATGAGTTAAACAATAAAGTAAAACAAAAAAATTAAAAGTAATATATTGGATAAGAAAACAAAATCCCACTATGTGTTGCTTACAAGAAACATTTTTTAAAAAAAAACATATACACTGAATAAAAATGAGGGACTGGGAAAAAAATTTTACTGTGTATCAAGGGAATCCAAAAAAGGGCTGTAATCATGCTGTCAGACTGAGTAAAAACTTTCCAAATCTAAAAAGGGATAAACAATATTGTGCAGAAATGAATCATAGGCAACAATCCAATATTAATGTTAAACTTACATGCTCCAAATGATAGCATATAAATTCATAAAGGAACTATTAACTGAGCCTAAGAAGATATAAACAGGAACACAATATGGCCAGGAGATTTAAATGTCCCTCTCTCAGTTTGGGATAAATCCAACAGAAAGATAAACAAAAGAGAAAATATAAAACTGAACAAATTGCTGGAGAAACTAGAGCTAAAAGAATTATGACACCTTATAAATGGACCTGCTAAGGAATATATGTATCTTTCAGCACCACATTAAATTTGTACAAAAACTGATCACATATTAGGGAGCAAAGACAAGGCAAATAATTGCAAAGAGTTAAAAATAGTAAATATATTCTTTATAGACATAAAGCAATAAAAAATAGTAAGCTGTTCAGAAACTATAAACAAAAGACACAGACCTAAAAGAAGCCTTAACATTGAAATCCTAAATAATAAGTTGGTCAAATAACAAATCATCGTTGTTATTCAGTTGTTTTTCAGTCCTATCTGACTCTCCAATGACCTCATTTGGGGTTTTCTTGACAAAGATACTGGGGTAGTTTGCCATTTCCTTCTCAAGCTCATTTTACAGAGAAGGAACTGAGACAAACAGGATCCAGCAACTTGCCCAGGGTCACACAGCTACTAAGTGTCTGAGGCCAGATTTGAACTCAGGAGGATGAGTCTTCCTGACTTCAGCCCAGTACTCTATCCACTGCACCACCTAGCTGCCAAACGAATCATATAACTATTTTAATAATTATTGGGGTGGGAGATGAAAATGACAACACAACATATTAAAATTTCTGGGATTCAGCAAATGCAGTACTCAGAGGGAAAATCCTATCCTTAAAAGTATACATTAACAAAATAGAATAAAAAAAGAGAGGGACAACAAACTTCATATGCATTTTTTAAAATTAGAAAGGTAACAAATAAGCAAACCCTCAAATAAGCACAAAAGAAGAAATAAACATTAGAGGACAAATAGATAAATTAGAAAAAAACTATAGAAATGAAAAATAAAACTAAAAGCTGGCTCTTTGAAAAGACTAATAAAATTGATAGCTCTTCAGCCAATTTGTTCCTTAAAAGGTGAGCAGAAAATCAAATCAAAAAAAAAGCAAATGAGCAAGATAAAAATCACAACAAAGCAAGGAAAAATAAAAAGAAGAGTCAGAGTCTATTATACAGTTATGTGCTTTTTAAAAAAAAACTAAAAACACAAAAAGACAGAAATAGCTCCAAAAATATAAAAGACTCAAACTAACAGAAGACCAAATAGAGATCTTAAACACCCCAATATCAGAAAAAGAAACAGAACTAGCTATAAAGGAACTATTAAAATGGGTGGGGAAGAGAGAGTCTGATTCCAACGGATTCATAAAAGAATTCTACTAAATTTTTAAAGAACAATTAGTCCCCGTACAACACAAATTATTCCCAAAAACTAAGAAAGAAAGGACCCTACCAGAATCCTTTTATAAGACAAATATTGTCCTAATGCCTCAACCAGTGAAGAATAAAACACAGAAGGAAAACTATAGGTTAATACTATTAATGATCAATTCAAAAATTATAAATAAAATCCTATCAAACAGACTATAATGACTTATCCAAGAAATTATTCATTATAACCAAGTTCAATTTATATGAAGGATGCAAAGACTTTCAGCACTAGAAAAACAATATAATTATATTAAAAGCAAAAACATTCCAAATCATATTATATCAATAGATACAGCAAAGTCCTTTGACAAAGTGCAACATTCATTTGTGCTAAAAAAAAAAAAAAACTACAAGGCATAGAAGGACCTTTTTTTAATATCATATAAATCTAAAACCAAAAGCAATCATCATTTGCATTAGGGACATGCTAAAACCTTTTCCAATAAATGAAGGAGAAAACCAGATAATCTAATCTCCCCATTATTATTTGATATAGCTTTAGAAATGCTAGCAAAAACAGTAAGTTAAGAGAAAGAAATTAAAGGCATAAAGACAGGCAAGGAAGAGATAAAACTATCCCAATTTGCTAATGATATGGGGATATGCTTGAAAAATCCTAGAGAATCAGTAGCTTTAGCAAAGTTGCAATTTGAAAAATTAACCCTTCAAAGTCAAATGCATTTTATATTTTGTTGTAGTTCAGTCTTTTCAGTCATGTCTGACTCTTTGTGACCCCATTTGGGGTTTTCTTAACAAAGACAATGGAGTGTTTGCCCTTCCCTTCTCCAGCTCACTTTACAGATGAGGAACTGAGGTAAACAAGGATAAGTGACTTGCCCAGAGTTATACAACTAGTAAGTGTCTGAGGCCACATTTGAACTCAGGAAGATGAATCTTCCTGACTTCAGGCCTGGCACTCCATCCATTCCATGTATAAATAACAAAATAACGAGGCAATAATAGAAAGAGAAATCACATTCCAAAAAAAAAACTACAAAATGCATTAAATATCTGGGGATCACCTACTAAAGCACACAAATGACTATTACACATTCAAATCACTGCTATGGGTAGGAGATATATTCTTAAACAAATGAAGTAATTACAAAAAATAAAACAAATAACTTTTAATTCACGAAACTGAAAAACTTTTGAACAGGCAAATTTAATGCACTAGGATAAGAAGAAAAGCAGATGAATGAGAAAGTACGTTGGCAAGTTTCTCTGATAACCAGAGTTTGCTAGCCAAGAAATATATAAAAAATTAACAGATATATGTAATACCAAAAGCCATTCTCCAACAGGTAAGTGGTTAAAGTACATGAACAAACTGTTTTCATAAGTAAGAATTTCAAATTATTAACAACCACATGGAAGACTGTACCAAATCACTAATATTAAGAGAAATGCAAAATCAAAACAACCTTGTGGTTTTTCCTCATGCCCTGCAAATTGTCAGAGGTGATGAAAGATAGTAATAGTTAATGGTTAAGAGGATTTGGGAAGATAGTCACACGACTACATTGTTGGCCGAGCTGTGAATCACCAGAACCATTTTGGAAAGCAATTTGGAATTATGCAAATAAAGTGACTGAAATGTTCACAGGTTTTGATCCAAAGGTTCCATTTCTAGGCTTATGCCCCAAAGAGGCCAGCAGTAAAGAAATTCCCCATAAACCCCCAAAATTGTATAGCAACATTTTGTTATAGTTAAGAATTGGAAACAAAGAGCCCATTGATTGGGAAATAGCTAAACATTGTGATATGTGAAGGGAATGGAATATTACTGTGCTGTAAGAAATGATGGATTTGATGAATATAGAGGAGAATGAAGTAAGCAGAACCAAGAAAACAATATATACAATAATTACAATAATGTAAATGAAAAGAAAAACCACACCCCCAAAAACTCAAAAATGAACATTACAAAAGTATAAAGAAAGAACATGGCTCAAATGAAGACATATGAGAAAGCACTTCTAACCTAGCCCTTTGCAAAGGTGATATATCCACAGGTGTTGCATAAATTTTCAAACTTTTTCAATGTGCTGATCTGTTATGCTGATTTTTGTCTTTTTCTTTTTTAGTTTTTAAAAAAAATATTTGTCATATGGGGTGGTTCTCTGGAAGGGGTAAGAAAAGGGATACTAAGTAAAATTACAGTGTTGTAAAAATAAAAGGGTTTTTAAAAAGAAAAAAGAAAACAAAGTACATGTAAAATAAGTATTGAAAAGTCTTTGAAGAAATCCCTTCAAGTAAATATTGAGAATCTAATTCAACCTTTCCAGTTTCTGGGAGAGATAGCTACTTTTTTGTTCTCAAAAATGCACTGAGACATACCTCTGTGTTAACTACCAAGTGTTGAATAACATCACTATGATGAGGGAGACAACCTTTCTTTCATGCCTATCCAGAAACAGGCCCACCCTAAACATCTATACACTTGCCTAGGATGTCCACTGAACTGGGAACCCAGGAATGCTATACGTTCTTATTATTTATATTGTTATTATCACATAACTATTTCAATATTTCTCTATTATCTTGGGATTCATCATTTCTTATGGTAATGTCTCATTATATCCACGTAAAACAGTTTATTCATTATCCAATTGAAAGATAACTACTTTATCTCTAGTTTTTTATGACTATAAAAATTTCTTTATATCTTTGACCT
>CM053622.1:682759229-682821729 GCA_028646595.1 Phalanger gymnotis | reverse complement strand
AGTGTCCAGTATATTTCAGCATTCTGTAAATTCCAAGAGTTATATTTAATTTGAACCATTTTCTCAGGTAGCTGAATATATTTTAAAATGAGTGCTATGCTCAAGGGATATAACATATATAATAATATATAATAAAATGTTATATATATATATAGAACATATATTTAAGAAGAATGAGACAAACCCTACTCACAGAAACTTACATGCTAAAGAAGGAGACAACAAATACACATAAATATATATATATATAGCATCAATATCAAGTTAACAAATACAACTAAATACAAAGTAGTTAGACATAAGGTAGCTTGAGTAAGAGGACACTAGCAGTTGGGGAGATTGGGTTATACACAGAAGGTGGTGAGCAGTGTCTTGAAGGAAAAGGTGGAATCTGTGAAGAAGATGGGAGGAAGAAATACCTTCCAAGCATTGAGGATGGCAAGTGCAAAGGAACAGAGATGTGAGATAGAATACTGTATCATGTGTCAGGTACAGAGATAAGGCCAGTTTGGCTGGATCACAGAGAGCAGAGGGGAGAGTAACGTACAATGGGGCTGGAAAAATAGGTGGAGGCCAGATTATTTAAGGTTTTAAAAACTAAAGAGAAAAAATTTTTCCACAGTCAATAGAAAAGCCTTGTGTTCATTAAATAGAGGAGTAACATGGTCCAATCTGAACTTAAAGAAAATCACTTTAGCAGCAGTGTTGAAGGTAGACTGCAGTGGGGAGAGATTTGAGGCAAGAAGATCAAGTAGGAGAGTACTGTAATCATTAAGAAGAGAGGTGAAGAGGACCTGAACTAAGGAGATAGTTACAGATGAACAGAGAAAAGGGACCTTTCACCTTTCCTGGTTCAAGAATCCCTCACAAAATGGCTAACCAGCCTCCTTAAAAAATTCAGGTGACAGAAAACTTAGCATCTTACAAAGCAGCCCGTTACATTTTTGGTCAGCTTTAATTGCTAAAAAGTTCTTCCTTATATTGATCTAAAAGCTATATTCCTGTAACTTCTCACTGGGCATAGTTTTTCTCTGCAGAATTTTCTCTTTTTACATTTGAGTTAGCACTCATTAAAAGGATTAACAGGACTTCAAGGAGATTCTGGTTCAACTCTTTTGAAAATGAAATCCCTATGGCAGCAGAATGTGACATAAACACAGAGAAACTTTTCTTGGCTCTTGCATCATCACTTTAAGAGCCCTCTGAGGCTACTATAGAAAGTGTAACTTTTAATTAATCAGCAAGGACTTCCTTTTCCCCAAGTCAAAAGGAAAGCTTGTCTTATGGGCCCACTTTAAGTGATGAAAACATTGATGAATTATTGGTCCCCAGTATTGCATCATATACACAAGGGATTAAGAATAGCAACTGGGCTCATTACAGTAACTGTGGTATGTAGCTGAATCCCAAATGTAAGGCTTTCAATTGAGACCTAGACTTTTGGTTCACTCCACCCAAACAGAACAGAGCATACAAGTGTATGCTCACACACACAGGCCTCATAAGCAAATGAAGTAGAATTATAACATTTTAGAAGCACAATGGTACAGTGTGGGAGTGATGGTCTGGGAGTCAGAGTACTTGAGTTTAAATCCCAGATTTTTACTTACTATGTACATAACATTAGAAAAGTCACTTAAGCCCTGTGAGCCTTAAATTCCTCATCTGTCTAGGGAATGAGGTTCCCTCTAGCTCTAGAGCTAACGTCAATAATCTGACTATAAACAATTCAGAAGTAGCTCCAACCAATCATTTCCAGTATTCAGAATATAATTAATTTCATTTTCAGTGTTGCTATAATCAATTTCATTTTCACCATGTCCAGCGCCTCTTCTAACTCCCTACTTGAATAAAATATTTATGATATATAGGTGTAAGACTTCTATATAGTCTACATGCCTTTGGCCTTTCTTGTTTCTTTCTCCTGAACCATATTTTCCAGTATATTTTTATCATCCCTCCCTATGCCCACCCTTGTATTAAAGTCACTCAGTATTAAAGTATATGCTGATTTAATTTAAAAAGTCTTACCAATTCTTCACAGAATTTCTCTGCCCTTCAATCTTTGCAATAAATGTTGATATAAAAGCTGCTATTATCTTTAGTCTCTCCCTCCTTGTCTCCACCTCCTAAATTTTCTTGCTTCCTTCAAATATCAGACAAAATCCTACCTTCTAGAAGAAGGTTTTCCTAATCCCCCTAAATGGTTCAATCCTTCAGTAAAATGCAAACTCACTGCCAATCACAGTAGTGTACACCTATAATCCCTGCTACTGGGGCCTCGAGTCAAGATAAAAGAAGATTTTACTTGGACACTCTGTATTGACTGAGGAGATTGTAACTTGCTGTGACCTAGGGGTGAATGGTGTTTGTATTTTCTGCTACCATGTAGGGATTATATGTTGTGTTAGGGAAGACCTGGCCTGGGACCCCCAGCTTGTGTAAACAAGTATTTTGGCAAATGCTACTGAATGCGATGATATATGCTGTGTGGGTATTCTGAGAAATGCTGTAAGATATACTGAATTATATGTTTTATTTAAGATTGTGTGGCCACCTTAGTAATAAGTTATTATGTTATGTTGTTGTAAATGCTATACTTTAGTTCCCTGAACAATGTTTAGTTTTGCATAGAGAGTTCATTATACTATGCGATTAGACTCTTAAAATCATTCACAGCAGCAGTCCTCAAGTGTGCTGCCGTGATTGGCTTTACAAGAGTGTCCTTCAAAGAATGTAAATGGAACAGTGATTGCTTATAGATGGCTAGATTCTCCTGATGATACTATTTGTGTATAATATCACATTCTAGAGCTTTACAAGGCCTTTTCAATGACTTCCATGATTGCCCAAAAGAAATCAACCTGAGATGGGAAAAAACTCAATAGCCAAAAATGGCTATTATCCACATTATAACATATGGGGGAATGAGCAGTCCATTAAGTTAGCCCATCAGTGCATATGTCTTGGATGAGCATCAAAGATGGACAATGCACTGGGACAATAATCGAAAAGAAGGAAGGGAGTAGGCTGAATTTCATTTGGCAAATTTTGCCATTCTTTTAATGATTTTAAATTGTTCCCTGTAAGAAAAAAAAATAAGAAAAATATTCTCTGAATCACTGTTTTTGTTGTTTATTGTCTTTTGTTCTCAAGTCATATTAGATGGTTGAATACCACAATCTCTGAAAAATCAAAAGGTAACATAAAGACACGTGATGAGCACAAGTGGCTGCAGTATATAACCAATGATGAACTATAAACAAAGTAATTTAAGAAATATCATCCAGCAAATTCTTGGAAAAGAAGGTGGGCTAGTGACATTGCTAGAGATATATAACTGAACTGATATCACTTAATGTGAAAAGTTCTACAAAAAGTTCTCCAGCATGTTAGGTAGATCTTCTGTTGAAGTTTTATGGGAAAATGTATATTAAAACTCCACAGAATGAGGAAATGTTGCAATTTGCAGCAATAGAAGGAATAGCCATGTTAATGGGCATAGTCACAGACTCAGTAATGTTTAAGAAAATTAATATCACATTGTAAATCACCCTTCCTGGCCTCAGTTATATCAATAATAATCATTTTTCCCTTTCGAACCTCAGAAAAAAATAGTTAAATTCCTTGATAATAATCTTGGCTATAATAATGATAATGGTAGTAATGAGGATGATGACAATCACCTTGCTGATGATGTCATTGATCACCTCAGTATCTCTTCTATTGCACTTTCACATTCAACCTTATATTGTAGTTATTTATGTCTTATCTCTTTTCACTAGACTGCAAGAACCTTGAAGGCAAGGCTTATGTTCTGTTCTTCTTTGTACCTCTTAAAGTAATTATCATTGTAAGTATGTGCATAGTATATGTTCAAATCCATTGGCCTATCGATCAACAAACATTTATTAAGCACTTACTATGTGCCAATCATTTTCCTAAGCTCTGAGAATATAAAGGAAGGGAAACCACAGTGCCTGACCTCAAGGGGTTCACAATGCAATGGGGAACATGGCAACATGCAAATAACAATGTACATGAAAGTTATATATAGGATAAATGGAAAGTAATCTCACGGGAATGAGGAAGGATGGGGAAAGGCCTCTTTCAGAAAGTGGGACTTGAACCAAACCTTTAAGGACAAGAAAACCAAGAAACAAAGGTGAAGAGGAGCAGGGTCCCAGGAATGTGAAGTAGCTAGTGCAAATGCATCAAGTTGGTAGATGGAATGCCGCATATGAGGAACAGAGTGGGCCAATGTAGCTACTATATGAAGAGGAATAAAGTTTTAACAAATACTCAAAAGTTAGAAAGGGACCAAGTTGTAAAGGGATTTAAATGCCGGACATTTTATTTTTGATCCTGGAGATACTAGGGAACCTCTGGAGTTCATCAAGTAAGAGAAGGATATGGTCAGATCTATTCTTCGTGGCACCTGAGTATGGATAGGTTGGAATGAGAGAGGCTTCATGCAAGAACAATTTAGAAGGCTATTGAGACAGTACAGGCAAGAGGTAACCTGCACAACTGAAAATATGATGGCACTCTCTACAAGAATAGGAAAGTTTGGGAAGAAAGTATTATTTGGGGAAAAATATAAGTTGCAGAATCTCAGAGTTGGAAGAGACCTAAAAATTCATCCAGTCCAGCCCATACATGAAGAGGAATCTTTTCAATAACATATACAGCAAGTGGTTATCCAGCTTTATGTCTTAAGAACCTCAGTGAGTGAAAGCCCAGTACCCTCCAAAGTAGCTCATTCTATTATGTATAGCTCTAATTGTTGGTAAATTTTTCCTTATTTTTGGCCAAAGTCTGTTTCCCTGAACCTATCACCCATATTGCTTGCTCCGTCTTGGAAGCCAAGAAGAACAGGTCCTTTTCCATATGATAGCCCTTCAAGTACTTGAGAATATTTATTATGATTTCTACCTTTGTCTTCTCCAGGCTAAATTTACCCACTTCCTTCTAGCAATAATAATGTTACAGTGGTCTTTTTCTTCACCCTAGGTAATGCCCACACTATACTTAGTCATGATGTAGAAAGAAACAAAATACAATTCCAACCAAAACCCTCATCCAACTCTATTCACAGGATGGATCAGTCACCAGAAGTCAAATAATAAAAGATTTAACTCAACCACACTAATAAAAGCCATCGTGGAAACCTATGCAACAAAATCATTCTTAATCTTTCACAACAAATGGAAAACTATTGCTTCCAGAATCTTGTGCCACTGAAGAAAGGGGAACAGATCTGGAATAGAAAAAGAGGGAATGGGATAGAAAGCAAAAAAGAAACACAGTCCAAAGAGTTAGGGTTGCATTGTATTACTACTGAAATAAGTCTCTGAGAGAGTTTCTTGTCTTCTTGTCTGTCATCTAGAAAGACTATGCTTCACAACTATCACAGCTATAATAATAATAATAGTAATAAGTCACTTAACCAAGCAAATAATAGAAAAGTTCACAAAGGAAAAAATAGGTAATTTTAATGACATGAAACTGAAAATCTTTTGCATAAAACAAAATCAATGCAACTATGATAAGAAGGGAAAATCTTTGCATAATTATCTCGGAAAAGGGTATGATATCT
The DNA here is from genome assembly GCA_028646595.1 of Phalanger gymnotis. NCBI lineage: Eukaryota > Metazoa > Chordata > Mammalia > Diprotodontia > Phalangeridae > Phalanger > Phalanger gymnotis. The sequence goes on along the minus strand of CM053622.1, from coordinate 682,816,130 downwards.
AACATGCACCAGGAATTTACACAAATATATAAGGTCAAAAGCTATTATTTAATGGATAAGTGGTCAAAGGTTGTAAGAAAGTAGCTTTCAAAAGATGAATGGTAAACTATTAAAAATCTTATGAAAAATTGCTTCAAAACACCAATAAGAATTAAAATCATAAACTGGAACAACTTTGAGGTTTCAATTCACGTTTTATGGCAGGGAATCATGGGAGTTAAAGGAACAACGAAGAAGGAAGCAAAAAGTCACTGACACGTCAAGTTACTTTGAAATTGTCTCTAATTTGCATATTTTCTAGAATCAAAAGTCTGAGTCTAAATTCTTAGTAATAGAATACTTTTTTTTGGACCCAATCCATCCATGTAGGAGATTCCCAGTGAGGAAATGCACTCTGTTAATAGGAATTAGCCAAGTTTCTGCACCTAATAGTCTTAGAGAGTTGCCTGAGGCATTGAGAGGTTAAGTGATTTGTGTGGGATCACACTGTCAATATGTCTCAGAGGTGGAACTTGAACCATAGCCTTCCAGATTCCGTGGCGAGGTATGGATCCACTACTATCAGGTTGACTCCTTGAAAAGATGATTCTGGGGGCAGCTAGATAGTGCAGTTGATAGAGCACTGGCCCTGGCATTTGGAGGACCCAAGTTCAAAGCTGCCCTTAGACACTTACTAGCTATGTGACCCTGGACAAGTCATTTCACTTCAATTGACTAAAAAAAATGTGATTACATGGAATACCTGCTGAATGAAAATTATCTTGATAATAATGGTAATTTTGATATTACTGTAATGATGATAATGACAGCGCTTATAAAGATAAGTATTTATCTCAATACCGAAGCCAAGAATGATCAGAAATAAGGCTCAGGGCCCTGAAAAGGAATGTTAACGATCTGAAGACTTAGCAGGAACTTCACAGTACAGGCTGTAAATGCAAACTCTAATTGCTTTTCCCTTAAGGAACCTAGTCTCTGGGGTGATGGGCTCCCAGGAGAACTTCTATCCATGGATTTCTATTCAGATACAGAGCTCACTAACATAAGAGCAAAGATACCTACACGATCAAAACCCTAATCTCAGGAATCTATTTTTCTTGATAGCCCTGGGTATCTGATTCCTCCGAACAGAAAGAAATAGATAAAAATAAGTACTCAACATAGGAACCAAGGGATCCCTAAAATTCCTAAGCCTGAGTGGGAAAAAATGTCTAAATTCCATCTTTCTTCAGTGTATATTTAATTCTAGTTTCAAGCAGCATTGGTAACAGAAAGGAAAATATACTCCACCAGTCCTGTTTTTGTATTATACAGGCCTGGATATGCAAAATTTAATTACATGCTTTTTCTTTCTTCTATACTGTCTTCCCTTTCCCTAATTTTAAGAAAGAAATATAAGATTTTTTTCTCCATCTAATCCTGATTAATGCAATGCCAACAGTTCAGTCTTAACCATCTGAAGGTTGGCTAATATTACTGGTGCAAGTTCAAGGTAAGATCATTGACATTTGATATAATACGTTCTTGCTATACTAACTCAATTTCATTGAATTGTTATTTACTTCTTCTATTTGGATATAAAAGTTAGACCTTTGTCCAACAGAGCTTCCCCCAAACAACATTAATGGTAAACATATAGTAGACAAGAAGGTTCAGAGCAGTTGAAGGTCTTGCTATCTTTCTTCAAGTACCTTGAATTGATGGTAATAGAATATATGAAGTGACTTTTCTCAGCCTCCATCTATTTCTACATTTTTTTCCTCTCTTCTCATTTACTCTACCTTCCCCTTTTCTTCCCTTAATTCCCTTCCCTTACCTCCATTCCTCTCCCATCTTCACTTCTCCCTTTACTTTCTTCCAGGTGTTTGTTTTTGCTATTACAAAAGTGTGATAATTAACATTTTCATATATATGAGACCTCTCCTTCTGTCTTTGACTTCCTTAGGGAATAGGCCCAGTAGTGGGATCAAGGCATGTGAAGAGTTTAGTGACTTTTATCACATAATTCAAAGTTATTTTCCAGAATGGCTGGACCAATTCACAGCTCCACTAACAGCGTATTAGTTTGCTTACCTTAGCTACAATTCCTTTAATGTTGACTAGTTTCTTCTTTGTTCATATTTGGCAATTTGCTAAATGTGAGATGAAGCTTCAGAGTTGTTTAAATTTACATTTCTCTTATTCATTCTTTGGGATATTCTTTCATATATTTGTTTGTAGATTTCAGTTTTTTTAAAAAGAACAATTTTCTTGTTCCTATCCTTTGACCACTTCTCTTTTGGAGAATGGCTCTTGGTCATACACTTGTGGAGATTTGGGGACTGGAATTATGATTTCCTTGGCATTGGGAACTTCCCAGTGAGGAAAATTCTTCTGCCACTGCAGATCAGCACTTGCTCTGCAACTTAGAGGTTTGAATGGGAAACCAAGAAGTTACTTCCCAGGTCACATAATTAGTATGTGTCATAAGAGGAACTTAAAGTCAAGTCTTCCTGATTCTGAGAGTAGTTCTCTATCCACTGGAAGTACTGCCTCTCATATTTGTTAATTCCCTATATATCTAGCATATTGGATCCTTATCAGAGACATTTTGTACAAGGATTTTTTTTTCAATCAAGTTTCCTTTCTAATCCTAGGTGAACTGATTTTGTTCACGGAAAAGATTTTTAATTTTATGTAGTTAAAATTGTATTTATGATCACCACCAACGAAATCACAGGTCTGTACCCCACTGCCCTCAAAAATTATTTTTTAAACCTCGTGAATTAAAAAATCTTACCCTGGCCATAGTTATGCAAGAGGCCTCCTTATATTCTCCTCTCACTTTTCACAATGTGACCTTTTATATTTAGCTCACGTAACCACTTGAAATTTATTGTAGCATATGAGGTAAGATGTTGATCTAAACCTGTTTCCTGCCAAACTGCTTTCAAGTTTTTCTGGCAGTTCTTGTCACCTAAAGCAGGGAGGTGGTACAGCTGATGGAGAACTGGCCTTGGAGTAAGGAAGACCCGAGTTCAAATCCTGCTTCAGACACTTTCTACGTGTGTGACCTTGGTCAAGTATTTAATCTCTGTCAACCTTAGTTTCCCCATCTGTAAAACAGGATAATAATAGCACCTGCCTCACAGAGATATGTGGATCAAAGAGATAATATTTGCAAAGTACTTTGCAAACCTCAAAGTGTTATGTAAGTGCTAGCTAATATTATTAAAACTAATGACTTCCCATCATACCATGCTATGTAAACACTTACACATACTCTAGTTTCTCATTCTTCTGAATCACTACTTAACGTAGCCCTGCTTTCAGCACCAGACCTAAATAGGACACATACTTCTAAGAAACTTTTCATCTTTTTCAGTTTGACCAGAAGTCCAGGATCTCTGGTCAGGAGTGCTGTCAAATGTTCTTATGGGGAGCTTCCATTTGCCATTTGATCATCACAATAATTGAAGCAACTGGATTGATTTCTGCTTATAACTTATCAGTCATAAGACTTTGTTCTTTCATGCTCTATGTTCTTTCCCATCTTCCTCTCACAAATGGGAAAGCAGAAAGAAAACGAAAAATCACATCATTGCAAAATACTTCTGGCCCACATAAACAGAGCCTGTAATGGCATTTGCTTCTTAAATTTGAAGAGAAGTCCTCTAGCTTCCTCCTACATATGATCAGTCTCCTGCTAAACTAATTACTATGATCTACATATTTCAGGGTCTTTTATTAAAAATTGTAGGTCTTTCCTAATTTTTAAAGCCCAACCTCTGATATAAAGAACTTTCTACTAAGGTGAAAGGGAAAAAGAAGAGGAAAACCATTTCCATACAGTGTCTACTGAGCCAAGTACTATGCTAAGTAATTTTTATACAAATGTTATCTCATTTGATCCTCACAACAGCCCTGCAAGGTAGATGCTATTGTTATCCCCATTTTATAGTAGAGAAAACTGGAGCAGAGATGTTAAGTTACTTGCCAAAAGTCACATAACTGGGAAACACAAACTATAAAAATTCAAAATTAGAGGCAGGACTTGATAAAGTTGTCCTGACTCCAAGTCTAACACTCTAACCACTATGCCATCTATCTGTCTCAACTTCCTTAAAAGTACATTTTAAAAAAACTTGAGTTTCATAAACAGAAAGTTTTGGGGTTTTGGCTTTGTCATAGAAAACCCATAGGCTAAATAGCCAGACCATGCAGTTGCCAAGCTAGGTCCTTCCTTTCTCAACCTTACATTTAGTCTATATTATTTCTAGTTCTACCCAGCTGCTTTCCCTAAGCTCCTTTAGTCCCAAGAAACTATCAGGTTTCATCAGATTCTCCAAGTTTTCATCTTTCCTGAAGCTAAACCACTCTTCTAATTTACTCTGATTTTCAAGCAATAAATCTACCTTGACTCCTAAAAACCCCAGAATTCTCTCAATTCACCAACTCCTCACTCTTGCCTTTTGCCTGCTGCCATGGCCACAACCAGCCTGCTCAGCTGGAACTGGGTTTCCTTCCTTGGGCTAAGATGCCTGCTACTGATTGCTTTTGTTCTTTAGCATGCTTATTCTTATTCAATAAAAGATTCCAGATTTTATTGGACCGGGTATCACTCAACACAGATCCCAACCTCTCCATTCCTTAGTTGATGGTCTTTAGGAGTTGTGACATCTACCTTATAGTGATTAACCTCTCTGCTTATCATCAGATGACAGACACAAGCACAGTTTAGTACTACCTCGTTCTCAAAACTACTCTAGCTTTATGGAATCTGCCAAAACTTCTTGTGCTGGCAGAACTTTCAATATCTTGGGGTCACCTCTACACCCAGAAGTAGCACCATAATAGGTAAGATTTTAGTGGAACAATCCTTAGTAAAGCAAACAATTATTTAGCACTGATACATAGAAGACAATTACCTGCCCATACCCATGACAGCGTTTTTATGTAACACAGGAAACTTTTCTTCACAATCTTATTACATGAGTTTGCAGGAACTACTGATACTAATTGCCAAAAGACCACTAAGGATGAAATTATGTTTCCTGTGGCTTTCAGGATTCACCTTTCAGTTCAATATCACTGTATAATCCCTAGTTCCCATTTCCCATCCTCTGTTTCAACTGGAAAATATATGTCCCCAAAAGAGGAAAATATTATTTCACTAAGTTATTGGGACCTCAAGTCCAAAGAGAGTGCTAAGGATGAAATCTAAGCAGCTAATTTGAATATAGTTCAAGGGAAAACACTATACAGTATTATGCTAGGCACTGGGAATAGAAGCCAACACAGTTCTTACTCTCAGAGAGCTAAAAAATCTTCCAGAATTAAAGTTCCTCTCCCCTGAAAACCATATAGATCCTATCAACACAGAAAAAGGGCTATTTTTAATGGAAAATAGCAATTCTGGACTGCAAGAGGCCTAATTAAGCTAGACTCTCCCAAGAACATTTAAGGATGGGACTGGAAAGAAGAAAAGAAACAGATGATAAATAGAAAATATCTGTCAGTTACTATGATAAACTACTCCATCTACCAATGACAGGTGAACCACTATGTTTGGACTCTAACATCATGGTCCTCAATCTGCTGCATTAGGAAATAGACATAGCATTAAAGACAACAAGGATGGGAAGAATAGTTGAATTAGACTAAGTGTACACCTAGGAAGTTCATGCTGAGGTGACAGTTTTGAGGGTACTGATACATTTGAAAGAGGGGAGGATGGAAAATAATTTGGAAAAAATCATGCATGTCACTACTTTTGAAAAGGGCAGTTGAGAAAATATCTGTAATTACCTACCATATGTCTACTTTCCCACCTCTAAAAAAATGTTTATAGGAATGATCTCTAAGTATAATACAATTTAAAAATCATTAACTGTATATTTAAGTTCGGGGGGGGGGTCTGAATAATTTGGGAATGAAGAGATCACTTAGCTTGGAGAATCACACAAGGTGTCACTGAGAAAGTGGCATTTGAGCTATCTTGGACATGAGCATATTTGGATATTTCAGTAACTAAAGCTACTCTTATATATCTACATTACACATACATACATCATGCTCTTAGTGTTGCAAATTAGAGACACAAGTAGATTTCTCAAAATGGGTTGGAACAGATAAGGCAGATGTTGAGTTGGAGTTTCAGGTCTGAACCCAGGCAAGACAAAGATTCTTCATTCTCTTTCACCAACGCATACAATTGGTTGTCAAATGCCAATTCTGCCTCCATTATGTCTCCTGTTTCCATATAGTAGGGTCTGAACCTGTCTCTACTTTCACTATTATCTCCCCTAATTCAGAACCTCACTACCTGTTTTCATTACTACTCATACTATTATTACCACCTGGTTTCTGCCTCCAGTCTCTTTCCTGTTCACTTCATCCCTTTTCATCACTGTTAAAATAGTCTTATAAAATACAGACAGATCTGACCAGGTCACTCTCCTACTCAAGAACTTTCAGGGGTGTCTTTTTATCTACCAGATCAAATACAAACTAGTCTGACATTCAAAGTCTTCTACAACCTAATTCCAGCCTATCTTTTTTTAAATTTTTTTTTTGGAAGGGGGAAGGCAGGGCAATTGGGGTTAGGTGACTTGCCCAAGGTCACACAGCTAGTAAGTATGACAAGTGTCTGAGGCCGAATTTGAACTCGGGTCCTCCTGACTCCAGGGCCGGTGCTCTACTCAGTGTACCACCTAGCTGCCCCACTCCAGCCTATCTTTCTAGACTTATTTTGCAAACTGATCTATGCTCTCTTCCCAGATCTCATCTCCCACCTCATTTTGCACCTCCCTGCAACAGACTTTCTCTCATTTCCATCCCCATATGCACGACGACATCCTTTTCTTCCTTCAAGGCCAAGCTCAAATGCCACTTTCTCGGTGACACCTTGTATGATTCTCCAAGCTAAGTGATCTCTTCATTCCCAAATTATTCAGGCCCCCCCTGAACTTAAATATACAGTTAATGATTTTTAAATTGTATTATACTTAGAGATCTTTCCTATAAACATTTTTTAGAGATGGGAAAGTAGACATATGGTAGGTAATTACAGATATTTTCTCAACTGCCCTTTTCAAAAGTAATGACACGCATGATTTTTTTCCAAATTATTTTCCATCCTCCCCTCTTTCAAATGTATCAATACCCTCAAAACTGTCACCTCAGCACGAACTTAGTCTAATTCAACTGTTCTTCCCATCCTTATTGTCTTTAATGCTATGTCTATTTCCTAATGCAGCACATTAGAGTCCAAACATAGCAGTTCACCTGTCCTTGGTAGATGGAGTAGTTTATCATAGTAACTGACAGATACTTTCTATTTATCATCTGTTTCTTTTCTTCTTTCCAGTCCCATCCTTAAATGTTCTTGGGAGAGTCTGGCTTAATTAGGCCTCTTGCCAAGCTTTCTCTAAACTTGTTTTTCTCTCTTCTGCTTCTATCATATGCAGCAAGGCTTCCCCTAATCCGTCACCATGCTCCTCTATAAGGTTTCACAAATGAATTTATATTGAGTCAACTAATCAACAAGTATTTATTAAGCATCTACTATGAGCCATGCACAGCACCAGACATCAAGGATACAGAAACAATAGTAAGACAGTCCTTGCCCTGAAGAACATTATATTTTACTGAGAGGATACAACATGCATCCTCTATAAGTAAATGCAAGACAGACAAAATAAATTCAAAGTTGCTGGGGGGAGAAAGAAGCTCTAACAATTGGAGGAATTAGAAAAGACCCCTAGAATGAGACAGGGATTCCTAGAAACAGAGCTGAAGAAGGAGAGCATTCCAGACATGGGGAACAGCCTGCAAAAAAACATGGAAAAGGAAGATGGAATGGAATATATGGGGGACACCAAGTAGGCTAATTTGGCTGGAATATAGAGTTCATTAGAACATGTAATATTCTAAAACTAGTGTTGCATTCGGCTGGATTAATTAGCAAGATTCTTCTCATGGACAAATGCTTCCTTTACACATATTGCGTGAGTCTCTTAAATTTCAAGTCTTTTAGATTTGGCATAATGAATCTTGGCAGATTGTACCCAACAACTCACACTCTCGCAAATCTTTATTTGAAAAGAGGCATGTATGTTTATTAAGTAAACATAATTAAAATATGCATTCAGCACATTGGGAAAATTTTAGGTCACAAACAAGTATGCAAATCATCATTCATCAAAATAGGACTTAATTCTTTCAAATAACCACTTAAGGGAATTAGCTTTTTTAAAAGATATATTGGTATCTTTTGGTTTTACATTTCTACCATTCTGAATATATCCCTCCCCTATGCCTCTACCCAGAAGGCCATCCTTTATAAAAGAGAATAAAAGTGAAAAAGGGAAAAATATCATAAAACCAACATTAGCAGAGTCTGAAAATGTATACAATATTCCCTACCCAGAACCCCTTATATCTGCAAAGAAGGAAAAAGAGGTGAATTTTCTCATTCCTTTTTCTAAGCCAAATTTCTTGGTCATTAAAATTATTAAGCATTCATTTATAATTTTTTTGTTCTTTACATTTACATTGTTGCAGTTCTTGCGTATATTATTTTCCTGGTTCTTTTTACTTCACTCTGTATCAATACATGTAAGTCTTCCCATGCTACTCCATATTCTTAATAATCATCATTTCTTACAGCATAGTATACTGCATTCATGTACCACAGTTTGCTTAGTTGTTCCCCCAATCAGTGGACATCAACTTTGTTTCAAGCTCTTCACTATCAAGAGGCAGTAGTGACAAAGATACAGAAGCAGGAGAATAGTTGCCTAAGGCCAGTGCCAGTGCCAGTGCCAAGGACAGGATTGAGAGTCATCCAAGGAACCCATTGCTCCTCTCTCTTGATCCCCCCTTTCTCTAAGGGCTAGACAAGCACTGGTGGAAATGAACCAGATTCAGGCTATGAAAAGGTCCAGGGTAGCTGAAGACAGCAGTGGTTTAACCAGTACTGGACCCACCAAGAGAAGGCTGAGTTTGGGCTTCTAGGCCCAAAGGAATGATAGAAAGTAATAAGCAATAAGCATTGATTTAAGCACTGACTATGTGCTAGGCACAAGGGATAAGAAGACAAAACTGAAAGACAAGAGCTTGAAGTCTGGGCAGGAGAGATAACATGTACACATATAACTTTAAGGAAACACTGCTGGGCCCGTGAGGGAGAGGTACTGTGCCCAGTCCATTTTCTATTAAGGGGCCCTTCTGATCAAGCACATAGGTCCTCTAGACTGAATTTCACTTTTCTGGGCTCTCATGGGTGGAGGTTAAGGGCAGGGAGGAGGGGAAGATTGGTTAGAGGGCCCCCTTTTCCCACACTCTCTGGTTCATTGAATTCTTACCCCTTAACTCCAGGGACAAATTATTTAAACCTTAGGCTTAGGCTTATATTTGGATTTTCCCTAAAAGTGGGAGTAGAAAGGTATTCAATGTACAATATCAGGTATAGACAGGTATTTATTTCCTAGACATATAAAAAAATGCTAAAATACACAACAAAAAAAACAACTCTCAAATATATTTATGGATGGTAAGATGGTAACTGAATTTATAACTTGTTCAGTTATTCACATAGAGTAGTGAGAAAGATCTAACTAAATCTACATATGTAGATATGTATACATATATCACTTGGTGGGGCAGAGTAGAAGGATAAAGGTCTAGACTTCCATATTCATCGGTGTAGAAAACTCTCAGTGGAAACGTCCTCCAGCAGTGAAACATATGAAATCCTCTGTGACTTCTATTTTACGGGTTTTTTTTCTTTTTTTTTGGAGGGGGGAAGGCAGGGCAATTGGGGTTAAGTGACTTGACCAAGGTCACACAGCTAGTGTGTCAAGTGTCTGAGGCGGCATTTGAACTCAGGTCCTGTGTTGGTAAGCAAAATGGCTCTTACCATTCGGCTCACTCAAGTGCCCTTGAAAAGTGTGGCTTTTGTTTCCTTTGATTAATTCAGTGTATTTTATTGAGTCTTACTAGGTCCTAAGCCCTAGGCCCAAACCCCTATTAGGTGTAAAACCTATGTGGGTGTGGATTGGTAACTAAGGTGGGGCCCAAGGTGGGGCTAACTAAGGGGAGGTGCTAACTCCAGAGCCAATGAAAGGAGCCTAAGTTCTGGTCATTCAAATGACGTTTGATGATGTCTGAAATGCTTTAAGAAGAGAAGACAGAGCCATTTGCTCAGGGCTTTCACTTGTGGTGGTGCTGATGCAGAGACCCTGGCCAGCTGTAGCTAAGAGCCCTTCAGCTTGTAACCCGGATGTTGAGACTTTGTTAAACTCTGGTAACTATGTATTGAGATTTGAATCAGACAAGATCTGTCTGTTCATGTTTGTACTTTGTTTGTATTTTGGTCTGAAGTTCAGGGTGCTGGTTTTTTCCCCCGAACTAAGTGAATGATATTTGTATGCTGAATTAAAGTAAGCTTCTCAACCCCTTAACGTTGCTTTTCTCACTAAAGCAGATCAAAAGAACCTGTGCTTTTGCAGCATGCTGGTAGCATTCTTGTTGTTGGGCTTGGGTTGGTCTTTCACCCCTACAACAGCTGCTAGCCAGACTGTTGAAACCGGTCCTCCTGACTCCAGGGCACCACCTTGCTGCCCCTGTGACTTCTATTTTAGAAAGATGCCTGAGACACTGAGAGATTAAATGAGTTTGACCATAGTCACACAGCTAGGATCTGTCAGAGGCAGGATTTGAATATAGGCTAGCCCTCTATTATGCCAAATTGTTTCTAATGTAGCACTTCAAGCCATCTCAAATCATATTTGTCTTCACATAGACCCAGCCACTATCTCCCTTCCAATTACAGGAAATTAAGCCACAGAGGTAAGGAGGGCAGCAGCTAGGTGATGCAGCGGATAGAGCGCTGGACCTGGGATCAAGAAGATCTGAGTCCCACCCTTAAATACTTACAAGCTACGTGACCATAGGCAAGTCACTGTCGGCTTCGGTTTCTCCATCTGTAAAAAGAGAATAATAGTAACTTTCTAGAGCTGCTGTGAAGATAAAATGAGACAGTATCTGTAAAGCATTTTGCAGACTCTAACATGTGACACAAATGCTAGCTATTTTCCCCTGGGCTGCAGGTGACTGCTTCAAATGAAATCTCTTGAACTAAGCGGGATACTTCTTTTCCAACACATCCCAAAATTGTCCGTGAGAAAAGACTCTACCAATGAGTGAGTCAGGGAGATGCAGGGATGAAACAATGAGGAGATAAAGTACTCAGAAAGAAAAGACAGGCACAGAACACCTGGAAGAAATTTTCTACAGGACAAGTTTTTTCTAAGGGCATTGATAGAACATGAGATTTTATAAAGTCAAATAGATGTTTCTTGCAAAGAAGTGGAGACAGATCTAATGGGTACAATAAAATCCTGGGTTATAAGTTTCCAACTCTATCCCACCCTCAGCTGGGTAAATACAGAAGCATCCCTTAATGTGGTTCTTCTCTCCATTCTCCAGATTCTCCATCCTTACTTGGAAGAAAATGTCAGCAGAAAATCACTCAGCAGTGACTGAGTTTATCCTTGCAGGATTAACAGATCATCCAGAATTCCAACTCCCTCTTTTCCTTCTGTTCCTTGGGATCTATGTGATCACTGTGGTGGGAAACCTGGGCATGATCACACTCATTGGGCTGAATTCCAACCTTCATACCCCCATGTACTATTTCCTCAGCAATTTGTCATTTGTTGATCTCTGCTACTCTTCTGTTATTACTCCCAAGATGCTAGGAAATTTTGTATTGGAGAAAAACACAATCTCTTATCCAGGGTGCATGACTCAGCTCTATTTTTTCCTCATATTTGTTATTGCTGAGTGTTACATGCTGACAGTGATGGCATATGATCGTTATGTAGCCATCTGTAGCCCACTGCTCTATAAGGTCACCATGTCCCATCATATCTGCTCTCTACTGGTAGCCGCGGTGTATATAATGGGATTCATTGGTTCAACAATAGAGACAGTCCTTATGTTGAAATTGTCTTATTGTAAATTCCTCATCAATCATTACTTCTGCGATATCCTCCCCCTCATGAAACTTTCCTGCTCCAGCACCTATGATATTGAGATGGTGATTTTCTTTTTGGCTGGATTTAACATCATAGCAACCAGCTTAACAGTCCTTGTTTCTTATGCTTTCATCCTTTCCAGCATCCTCCGCATCCGCTCCACTGAAGGCAGGTCCAAAGCCTTCAGCACCTGCAGCTCCCACATTGCAGCTGTTGGTCTATTTTATGGGTCTACTGCATTCATGTATTTAAAACCTTCAACAGCCAGCTCCCTGGCCCAAGAGAATGTAGCTTCTGTATTTTACACCACAGTGATCCCTATGCTAAACCCCCTAATCTATAGCCTGAGGAACAAAGAGGTAAAAGCTGCCTTGCAGAAAACCTTGAGGAAAAATATGTCCTGATGCAAGTATCATTATTATCCCCTATTCTTCAACCTATGGATTAAAGAACATGTTCTAAGTGAAAGCAAGGGAGACCTTAGAAGATTTAAATTATGGGGATGAAGAATGAGCAGCTCTCCCCATGACTATTTTTCTTCTGTAACCTCAGATTCATCCAAGAGACTATAGACATACCACTTATATGTCCCCGCCCCCCAGAAGCATAACAATAATCCTTAAGGACTCACCTGGTCATTTCCACACATATCTCTCAGATAAGCATAGCAAAGCACTAAAGTAAGCAGTCACATAAACTACCAACTGCAATTTTTCCCCAGATCTCTTCATAACTTGGAATTTGGAAAAGAATCTAAAATGCAGTATAAAAGAGAATTCTTTTCCCTCCACATGCAGGGAGGAAAAAAAATATATTCCTAAAAGTGCAGAGGATAATGAATCTCCAAGTTTCATGTTAGAATCCTATAAGAAAGAAGACCCTGAGCAGAGCCCAGGAAAAAAGACAAAGCCTGCTTAGATTTATTGAAGAAGATAAATGGAACCAAATCCACCTGAGGGATTGAACCTCTGCCATCTATTCTTTCTATGTAGTCAAGATGATGGAAGAAAACTTGTCACCATCCCAATTGCTACCCAGAGAGAATAGGCAGATTGTAGAAAGGTAGAGAACATCAGAATGTGAGGGAAGTTTTGTTTGGGTTAAGGGCACTCCATGTTTTCCTATGTAGTTTTTGAAGTGAACTATATTAAAAATCAGCAGAGAGGAGTCATATTGGATAGAGTGCTAGGCCTGAAGTCAGGAAGACTCAGACATTTACTAGCTGTCTGACCCTGGGCAAGTCATTTAACCCTGTCTGCCTCAGTTTCCTCATCTGTAAAATGAGCTGGAGAAGGAAATGGCAAAGCATTGCCAATGGTATCTCTGCCAAGAAAACCCCAAAGGGGGTCACAAAGAATCAGAACTGAAAAACAACTAAACAACAACAACAAATCTTTAAAAATCACCCCAAAAAATGAAAATGAAGTGGAAAAAGAAACTAAAGAAAAAAGAAATGGAAGGAGGGGAAGATGGAGAAGAGAAGACCTTAGTTTAGGAAACAAAATTGGTGTCACTTTTGGTCTTGAACTCTAGCTATGAAATATGGCATATCAACCAAAAATAGCATGCTGCCCAGTTTTCCCTTTTTGGTTTCCAGGTCCTCAACAACATATTTTCCAAAGCTATTAAAGTTAAAACTCTACCATCACCCCCTCTTCTATTCCCATTCCAAACCCACATTTCATCCCTATTCTGTTTGAATCAGGCTTATGTACAATTTGTACAATTTTTCTAATCTTAGAATAATTTTGCACTATCCAGGGTCCTATAATGAATATATGTAGATCAGTTGGACACAACTATTAAAAACTACACAACAAAAAGATCGTAAATATAATGTAATGAATTAAAAATCTTTTAGAATTGGGCTTTAGAAAAAAAGTCCCCCATATGTGGAACTCTCCGTCCTCTTCCTCTCTGCCTTCTGGTTTCCCTCATTTCTGTCAAGTCTCACCTAAAGTCTCACCCTCTATAGAAAGTCTTTCCTCGTCCTTCTTAGTACTAGTGTCATCCCTTTAAGATCATCTCCAATTTATATTGTATATATTTTGTTTGTACAAAATTGTTTGCATGTTGTCTCCTCCATTAGACTTAGAACTCCTTGATAGCAATGAATGCTTGGGATTGAGGTATTTCATTTGATTTTGGGGGGAGTTTTTGGCCTTACTTTGATATCCCCAGCATTTAGCACAGTGTCTGGCACATAGTAATATTAATAAATGTTTATTGACTTGGCCTAACTAGAGAAGAAGTACTCAATCATTCTTTTCCCTGCCTGTCTTTTCTCTCAAATTATACCTGTTTTTTTCCTTTCTCATTCCCACTCAAAATTTTCTAGCTCCCTACTTCCTTCAGTTACATTCATTCTATTTCTATTATTCTTTTGTACTATCATCTGAGGACTAGCCAGCTATGTTCGTAGAGGCTCATTACCATGCTGACAATGGATAGGACTGTAAATTTTTCAGTCATAATAACTTTCAAAGACTGTTTATCGAGTCTTGAGAGAGTTTCGATCTATATCACAGTGAAAAAAATAAGATTTTTGAAATATCGAAGTAAGAAATTAAAGATGCAACAGAAAAGTCAAAGGAAGGATACTTTTAATGTCAAATGCAGCATGATTGGCTTAGAGGAGGAAGCAAACGTGCAAAGCTTAAGTTATCTTTGGATTAAAGCAGACTAGTGACATGGAATACCCAACTCTAGCTGATCCCAGGAGCTCCTTCTCCACCCTAAACCACAAATGAGGGTGGTCAACACGTTTAAGCAAATGCCATCCAAATTCCACACCAATTATATAGGGGATGGGGACTGGCCCCATAACTCTTCATCACCCACACCTCCCCTCCCCACCCCCAACAGCCCTGCAGAAAATAACTCATTAATGAGAGGCCTGCACAAAACCATGAAGCCCCACCCAGACTCTGGACAGCCACAGAGGGACAAGATGATTATTCTGTTCTGACCCTCCATTCTCAGAGGCACACCCAAGCCCCAAGCCTCCCTCTAATTAACTGGGTACTAGGCTAGCACCCTGGGTCCTGGCCAGTTATTTACAGAACAGTCCCTTGCTCATGGCACAGTTCATTCCTGGGCTGCTGCCTTGCTCAGCTCAGAGCCCAGCAGCCTGAAGCTGCCTTCTGCTACTCAGTCCCCCTGGGTTTCCCTCCCAACGGCTCTGCAGGTCCCCCATTCAAGAGCATCATGTCCCTTGCACACACAGCCGCAGAGTACATGCTCTCAGATGCCCTGCTGCCTGACCGAAGAGGCCGGCACCTCAAGGGGCTGCGCCTGGAGCTGCCCATCGATCGCATCATCAAGTTTGTGACTGTGGGCTTCCCCCTGTTGCTGATGTCCTTGGCATTTGCCCAAGAGTTCTCCCCCGGTAAGCTGCTATTTCTTCTCAGAGCTATAGGAAAGGGGAAAATATTTCCTTCTCTGTCAGAAACCTGCACCTCTCCCCTCCCCTCCCCACCACCAGTGCCATTTCCCTACCCTACCTGGTTTGTTTTCCCCTATTAACAAAAAACATCAAACAGCCAAAGCTTGGGATGCCTGAGTTCTCTTCCTAGTCCTGACACCTTTCTATGGTATAGTAATAGCAAGCTTTTATATAGGGCTTTAAGGCTTAGCAGAGCTCTTTGCATATGTTATCTGATCTTTCTCAACAACAATCCTGTGATGTATTATTATCCCCATTTTACAGATGAGGAAACTGAGACTAAGAGAAGTTAAATGGATCACACAGCTAGTAAGTGTCTGAGGCAGGAATTCAACTGAGGTCTTCATAACTCCAAGTCTGACACTCTCCACTGTGCCACCTAGCTCCCTCTAGTGAATCTAAAAGGGGCATCCGACTTCACTTTGCCTCAGTTTCTCCATTGACAAAATAGAAGCATTTGTGCTTCAGGAAATGATGGTAAAACACAAAATTAGGATCTTTTGCCACCACCGTGACTACCTTGCCCCTCCAATTTGGAGTCAGAATTCTAGGCATTCCACAGTGTGACAATCTCTTCTAAGAAGTACATTGTAGGTGCTTAATAAATGCTTGTTGATCATTAAGACAAACAACTTTGAAAAAATAACCAGCCATGATCCTGGAAGATTGATCGTGAAGTATGCTATCCATCTCTTAACAGAGTGGTGCAGAATGCGACATATTTTGGAGACATGACTGATGAGAGAATTTGTTTTGACTATGTATATTTGTTACAAAGGCTTTCTCTTCTTTTGTTTCAACGTGAAGGAAGAGGAGTTAGGGAGAAAAAAAAGTAGATTTTTGTTATTTGAAAAAATGTTTTTAAAATAAATGTTTATTGAACTAAATTGAAGGAAAATGGGAAGGTAAGCATAGGAACAATAAGACAATTGAGGGGTGGTTCCCAGAGAACATCATTTCCAAGGCTTTCACTGTGTAGTTTAATGCTACTTCAACACTGTTTCTGTTACAGGTTCTCGGATCAGTTGCTTTTCTCCCAGTAACTTCACCATCAGGCAGGCTGGCTATGTTGACAGTTCCTGTTGGGACTCCCTGGTACATCATGAATGGGATGCTGCTGGAAACTATAAGACAAAATCCCTCTGGACCCACAAGGTACAGCAAATCCAGGAATAATCATGACCTACTCCAATTGTTAGGTGTAGAGGTAGAAAAGGCTATGTTTAACATCCTGTGTGTATGAGTTTATGAGGCCCCCAAAATGTACTGACATCCATACAAAATCAGGGACTATATTAAAGGCACCTCTTAGCTAGAACAGGAATCTGTGGGATTCTAGCCAAGGATTTAGTAAGGCTCAAATGAGATAATGGATGTAAAGCACTTTGCACATCTTAAAGTGCTACATAAATGCCAATTATGATTATTATTATTATTATTAATGTGCTACAGTCACTGGACCTACAGTCAGGTGAAGACTTCATTCCCTGAGCCTTTTACTACACTCCTGCTCCACTCAAGTAGTGTTTATAGAGCAATACAAGCATGGGAAAATGTTTAACAACCAGGCTCTCTAAGGGGAAAAAATTGCATGCCTATCTACTTTTAAGCTTATTCTTCATTATTAACATTTTCTTAAACCTAGAAAATCAACAAAGCAATAAATCAAACTCTGATTTGTAGCTACAATTTCTGAGATGTAAAAGGGACAAAGAAAAATTTTTACAATGGGCTCTAGCAAGCTAATTAGAGAGGACTCCAGCCCACTGATTCAATCCTCTCTCGCCTCATGAAGTAGCACAACCGAAAAAAAAAAATGTGCCTCTTTTCTTATTTAAAAAAAAACTTCTCCCTTAATTCAACTGCAGTAAAGACAGGTTTCTCTTCTATTTTTTCAAACTCTCCTCCAAAAGGAGTTTGAGGCCTAGCCATTCCCCTTCAACACATTCAGAAGCTGTGAATCAACAATTCAAGTTAATCGAATTACCAAGTGTCTACTATGTACCCATCACTGATTAAGTGCCATAAGGGACACATGAGCACTTAAAGTCTAGTTGGGGAAACAAGACACACACATGAAACACCCAGGGATGAATTAGAGGCCATATGTTGTTGAATGCTAGATTGTGTGGTATGAGCAAGAAGCAAGATAGCAATACGGAAAACAGAGAGAACACTGTAGGTTGGCATAATCAGGAAAGGTTTCATAAAAGGAAATGTTGTGGAAAGGATTTTTGTTCTGATAGAAGACTTCCAACAACAGAGTCTGTGACCCTATGATTCTATAATATGGAGAGCTTAAGTTGGGCTTTGAAAAATGAGTAGAATCTTAATGTATGATGACATGGAGAACTGGGGACACTGAGATCAAAGAAACAGGAAGAGGGAGATTGAGATGCTGACTCCTGTCTTCCTAGCATTATCCTACCAAATCTTCAAAACTCTGGTGCCTACTTCTTTTTGTGGAAATTTCTTATTTTCTTTTGGAGAGGGGAAGGCAGGGCAATTGGGGTTAAGTGGCTTGCCCAAGGTCACATAGCTAGCAAGTGTATTAAGTGTCTGAGGCCACATTTGAACTCAGGTCCTCCTGACTCCTGGGCAGCCACCTAGCTGCCTCATGGAAATTTCTTTTACTCTCCTTTCCCTGATGGTGGAATTGTCCATTCTTGAAAATTATCAGCATAGTTGGTGATCAGGGGATTCCCCTGATCCTGTCAAGAGTCACTGACCTTGACCACACTAAGAGATAGCATCAATCTTGGGCCTGCGCTGGCTCATAGTTTATTTTTCCATTTCTACCCTTGATATAGGAAGAGGGGGAAAGAGAAAAAAATTCATCCCTTCAATGCTTCTTTCTCTAAAAAGCCCCACACCTCATGACACTTTCAGAACTTTAGACTTTCTCTACAATACTCGCTGAAGTTTGACTCCCATCCTGCAGGTTCTTCCCTATTCCCTCTTGGCTCTGGCTGTGCTTATGTACCTACCAACTCTGCTATGGAATTATGTGGCTGCTCCATCTCTCAGCTCTGACCTCCTGTTCATCATCAGTGAATTGGACAAGTCTTATAATCGCTCCATACGGCTAGTGCAACATATGCTGAAGATCCGTCAGAAGATCTCTGACTCTGATGACTTCTGGGATGAGCTGGAGAAGTGAGTCTGTTGTCCTCCAGACCCTGTAACCTATGTATTATTCTTATCTGTTCTATCCTGAAAAGCCTAAGTTCCAATAAGAATGGGAGAAGGGGCCGGAGGAAGTTTGACTTCCATGCAATTAAAATCACATCATTCTCTACTGTACTTCTTGTCCAGGAGTTCAAATTTCTTAACACCTCATATCATTAACACATCTAAAGGGGAAAGACAAAGACTGTATTCCCATTTTATAGATCAACATATTGAAAATATTAATCTCCTCAAATTATTGCTTTCACCATCTCATTCCCCTGACCAAAAACTTTTGCTAGCTTCCCACTGCCGCCTTTCGAGG
Organism: Phalanger gymnotis; assembly: GCA_028646595.1. Taxonomy (NCBI): domain Eukaryota; kingdom Metazoa; phylum Chordata; class Mammalia; order Diprotodontia; family Phalangeridae; genus Phalanger; species Phalanger gymnotis. The sequence goes on along the minus strand of CM053622.1, from coordinate 682,797,169 downwards.
TCGGCTATAATCTAGCACTTCTCTACCTTCCAATCTCATTTCCCATGTTACCCAAACAAAACAGTTTCTTCAGTTCCCTGGACAGGCCATGTTCATTTCCACTTCCAAAACCTTGTTTATGCGGTATCTCCTGCATAAAGGCACATGTCTATTCTATACCTATCCAAATCCTACCCACTCTTCAGGGCCCAGCTTAGATCCCATCTTCTCCATGAAACCTTTCCTTATTTTCCCAGTTCACATTGCGTTCTCTTTTGTTTAACTCCTGTAGCACTTACTATCTTTAACAATCATTTTGTCAGCGATTATACAGTCAAAAACTCCATGGACCTGTGATCTCCTAGATTCAACGATGTAGACTGCAACCATCCATGACTACCTATAGCATACCATTGTCATCCATGTTCTCCATAAGTTTACCTCAGACTGTCCACTCAACATGTCCATGATAGAGGCCCTCTCTGCTTTCTCCTCACATTGCCAGGGTACCAAGGGAGCACTATCCAACTATCATCCCTCATTGTGGAATTTGTTTCCCCAACTCAACTATAAGCTCTTTGAGGGAAATATATCTCATTTTTCTTGTAAACTGAATACCTAGATGGATGACAATATTTGATGGATGAATGGAAAAAATGGATTGAATATACCAATTTTTTATCACATTAAGTATATAGGGCTACTGATTTCCAGTCCAGTGTTCATTCCAATGAACTTTGCTCCTGCCTAAGGATCTTACTATTTTTTAGATATAGCCCACCTGATCAAGAAGATCAGCCATTCCACTAATATATTTATATGTGTAGATAGATAGATAGATAGACACATAGATAGAAACACAGGTAGATATATCATTTACAGGGTTCAATTCACTATACCAGGTACTTGGGAGCAAAGTTGTATTTTTAATGTTCTCAGAAAGTTGAATTCCCAAAAAATCCTGAGAAGCACTATAATACAAAGAGAAAAACACTGAAATTATAGGGAGTAAATAGTAGACCTTAGGTAAATCACATAATCTGAGCCCAGTTTTCTAATCTATAAAATGGGGATAATAATACATCATCTACTACAGGGTTGTCAAGAAAAAAACTGCAAACTACAATCAATCAACAAGCATTTGTTAAGTACCTATTACATGCAGGCACTGTGCTAGAAGCTGGGGAGCCCATATTCTATTGGGGAAAGACATATATATATATGCATATGTATGTGTGTGTGTGTGTTTATGCATTATGTATATACGTATTTATATATGTATAGTCTAAGCACATAGATAAATACAAAGTAATTTGGGTGAGAGACGCATGAGAAACTGGGGGGATCAAGACAGGTCTTGTGCAAAAAGTGGTACTTGAGGTGAACTCTGAAGGAAATCGAAGATTATAAAAGATGGAGGAGAGGTAGTGCATTCCAGGCACAAGGGACAACAAAGGCATGGAGACATAAGAGAATAATAGAAAGCTGTTACAATAGTCTAGATGAGAGCCGATAAGGGCCTGAACTAGGATAGAGAGGAGGAAGAGAGAAAATAGGACGGATGTGAGAGATGTCATACAAGTACGAGTGGATACACGGAGTGACAGAGAGTAAGAGGGAAAGGTTGTGAACCTGGGTAACAGTAAAAATGATGATGCCCTTGATAGAAATAGAGAAGTTTGAAAAAGGGGTCAAAATAATAACTCCAGCTGTAAGAACACATTACTAAGTGCAATGACCCTTTCCAAATTCCCATTCTGTTACTATTGCCATTTGGCTTTCATTGGGCAGGGATTTAAGAAGCTATCCAAAGCCAACCCCTAAACATTCTTGCTAATTCTGCATTTTTCCATTTTTCTCTCTTCCCCATAAGGGCTCGGAAAGAGCGGTATTTTGAGTTCCCCCTGCTAGAGAGGTACCTTGCCTGTAAGCAGCGTTCACATGTCCTGGTGGCTACCTACCTCCTAAGGAATTCCCTCTTGCTCCTCTTCATCTCAATCACCTGCCTGTACCTCGGATACTTCCACCTGAATATCTTCTTCCAAGAGGAGTTCAGCTGTTCTATCAAAATGGGGCTGCTACAGCATGAGATTCATGTCCCAGATCTGATTACATGCAGGCTGACCTCTCTTTCCATCTTCCAGATGATCAGCTTCTCCAGTGCAGCAGTGTACCTAATCTTGGTACCAGTGATAATGTACAACCTGACACGACTGTGTCAGTGGGACAAGCGACTACTGTCTGTCTATGAGATGCTACCAGCTTTTGATCTACTCAGTAGAAAAATGCTGGGCTGTCCCATCAATGACCTCAATGTGATCCTGCTTTTCCTCCGGGCCAACATCTCTGAGCTCATCTCTTTCAGCTGGCTGAGCGTTTTGTGTGCATTGAAAGACACAGCCACTCAGAAGCGCCATATTGACACAGTGGTAGACTTCATGACCTTGTTGGCTGGCTTAGAGCCCTCAAAACCTAAACATCTCACACCCAAGGTATATGATGATCACCCATAGCCACAGATACGCAGGATAAGGATTCTGATGAAAAATTACAACAATTCCCCTCACCTGCTGTCATTGCTAATGAACAGTCAGAGAACCCCCTGAACACACACAAATGCACATATTGCACGCTTTAGAACTGCTTAGCAAGTACCTTTAGGGATCAAGTCCTATACAACCCAAAAGATTCAGTTCCCTAGGTGAAACCCTATCATTAGGCATTAGAAAAAATGTGGCTCGAATCACAGTGTTCTTGGATCTTAATAAACAAGAAGCTAAGGATAAAGGTCCAACTGATGTAGCAAGAAAGAAGGGTTATGGAACTATTTGTGAGGACATGTGCCGCTCACCATTTTTGTTCCATGGCTCTTATCCAGATGCAAGATTCTAACATGCCAGAGATTAGATGGACATTTAGCCAACAGATAGGGACTCAAGGTCCTCAAAAATTCCTGCCATCATTAGAATTAGTCCATCATGTTTTGAAAAGTACATGGTGGTGAAGGGAGCCTGTAAACAGGGCCCAATCTGTCTCCAAAGCTGCTTTAGTAGTTGAAGCAGGCAAAACCTGGACCAAAATGAACAATTTTGAAAAAAGGCTAGTTATGTAGCTCCTGTCATGTTCTTTAGGTTTCAAAATGTATCATCTCCTCCTTATCATCATCATCATTTACACAGATACATGTATGTTTTAAGGATTACAAAGAACTTTTCATGATCTCAACTAAAGATTTACAACACCAAGGGACAGAATCACGAAGAATTCAACACGTCATTGCAAATGATTCTGTATAACCATACGCTGCAAAGACCTTAATAACAAAACAATCACTACTAATCAGAATGATAAATTGATGGTAGTGAGTTCCTTCTCAGAAACTTTTCTTTTTTAGAAACTAGGTCTCTCTATCTTACCCAGGCTAGCAGTACAGTGGCCCATCACTACTCAGTCCCACTGCTAATTGGCATGGAAGTTTTAACCTGGTCTGTTTTTCCAATCTGGGCTGATTTGCCCATGCTTAGGCAGCCTAATGGCCCTCTGCCCCTAGAAGATCAGCGTTAGCCCTACTACAGCTCAGAGCTCCATACTTCAAAGGATCTACCTGGCTGAGCCTCCCCCAATAGCAGGGATTCCACGTGACCTCCTCTAAATCTTCCACATTGTTCTCTAATATTAGGCTTAATCTAATCTTCATTGAAATCTAAATTTCTACAGATAAATTCCTTTTTGCTGTGGATGGAAAGGCAGAGGAGGTGACAAGAAATCAATGGACCTTTGTATCATAAATTCCTCTTTACAACTATACATACACTCTTTAATTTCTGCAGAAAATTGTTATATGTGCAATTCGAAACCGGCAATAAAATTTCTGGAATCAGAAGAAAGTGATATATTCAATTCCTAGAACTTTACCTCAAATTCGTCAAATTGCTTTGTAATAGATTGCTTTTCCACCCAAGGATGGGAGGATCCTTCAAACACTGCCTCAGGAGGAAGAGTTGGACCTAGATTCTAAACTTTCCTATATGGAGACTATTGAGATTCATTAGTTCAGAGCAGCCTGGAAGTTCTTATCAAAGGCCACACCTGTATATGGATTCAAGGAGGAGCCATGCAAATAAGCGTAGAGCCTACTGGTCTAAGAACCTGAAAGAATGCTAGGCCTAAAATAAATCAGGCAGCTGATAAAAAAAATTAAACAAAAATTGAAAACTTTCTACCACCATATACAGGCTGCTGATTCTACAGCTCTGTATCATTAAATGGGCAGCTAGGTGGCACAGTGGATAGAGGACCCAACCTGAAGTCAGGAGGGTCCAAGTTCAAATTCAGCCTTACACACGAATTAGCTGTATGACCCTGGGCAAGTCATTTAACTCCCTTGCCTCAGTTTCCTCATCTGTAAAATGAGCTGGAGAAGGAAATAGCAAACCAGTCCAGCATCTTTGCCAAGAAAACCCCAAATGGGGTCACAGACAATGAGACCTGACTGAATAACAACATATTATCAAATGAATAATTACCATAAAATGGGCAGTGTTATTGTTTTTTAAGTTTGCTATTTTTATCTTTTAAATTAATAAGCATTTTTTAAATTGATCTATCCCTCCCATTATCACTCCTCCACCTATAAAGCAAGTTTAAAAAGAAAAGAAAAATCAAGCCCTCAATACACAGCTTCAGGGTTGAACTAAACAAATTCCCACATTAGCCAAGTCTAGATTACTTCTCTATCAGGAAGTGAATGTCTTTATTTCATCTTCATTCTCTTGGACTTCTGATTTATCATTAGGTCCTATTCTAAAATTGGTCTCCTAGTTTTGCTCAATCACTCCACAGCAGTTCTTCGCAGTGTTCCTTCATAGTGTGCGGGTTTTGGTTTGGGGTTTTTCGCATAGCTGATAACAATCCCTACAGAGTAATCAGCCTTTGAAATCACAGTAGTGCTACTTAAATTCATTCAAGCCAGGACACCACTCTCAGGTCTCAGCTTTCTCACAGAAGGTTGTTTTCCAGCTCTGTCCATCTGATTCTGTACCATACAAAACATAAGCTAGTTGGGTACAGTGTGCTGCCTGGAACTGCAACGGGTTCTTCTACCTCCGTACCCCACTTCCCTTTGCTTTTATGTTTTTCATGGCCCATTAAAGTTCTAGAGCTAACCTTGGGCTCACAGCAGTGTTTTCTCATTAATCCCAGGGACACTGGAGTGTTTTGTGACTGTCATATCGTATTTTGACAGATGAAATCACAGTCCAGGCACTTTCCCCAGCTTTATGTCCAAGTAGACGTGAACTGTTCGAAAGCTCTGAATACTAAAAAAGGCAGCTTAACCACCCTAAGACTGTGGGGACCCCCTTCTGTGTCCGGAGAGGTACGAGACTTCGGTCTTCGGTCTACGATATTTGACCCTAAAAGGGCGGGGGAGGATAGACCGGCAACAGGACACGTGGGACACCGCGCACAAGCCCGGCGTCTAGACGGAAATCTGGTGGGGGAGGGGGCAGGAGGCGGGGAGACGGGGTGTGCGAGGGAAGGGCTGCCCCTGCCGGGCCGCGACACAACCGCTAACCCATCCAGGGGTACGGGTCCTCCCAGCCTTCCCATCTGCAAGTGTGTGCCTCTGAAGTAGGGCTTCGGCGCCCATCCACCGCCGCGCAACCGCAGATCTGACATGCCACCTCCAACAGTCCTCTCCAAGGTCTCCGGGCCTGTCTCGCAGGCCTCAGCCGCCAGGGGGCGCATGCATTCAGGGCAGAAAACGTCATTTCCTCTAAGCCCCGGTCCCTTCCGGTGACTGTGAGACCCGGAAGCGCAGCGCCAGCACAGTATAGGTGGCCTGGGCGGCTGTCTCCGGCCCCTTGCGGCCTCTTTGGACTCAGAGCCGGCGAGCCGTTCTCTCCTCCTCCTCTCGGGAGCAGGAGCCGATGCCGCGAGCCCAGGCGGGGCCTCCGGAACGCGCTTCCTGGAGCCCCGGCGGCCGGGCCAGGTCATGAGCCTCCTGGGCGGCTTCGCCTCCTCTCCTCTCTCCCCGCTGCAAGCGAGCAAGCCCAGGATGAAAAAGCCCCCAAAGAAAAGTCAGAACGAGAAGTACCGGCTGAAGTACCTCCGGCTGCGGAAGGCAGCCAAGGCCACGGTGTTTGTGAGTCCTCCTGCCCACGGCTTCCAGGCCCCGCCAGGCCCAGCCGCCCCACCTCCCAGAATAAAGCTCCTTGCCCAAATGCTTGTCCCAAAGATGAACCTCTGAGTTTTCTCTTAAGAACCTGCTTCCCGTGCAAAAGTCTCAACCCTTTTCCAAAAGTTGGAGCATTTGGCAGGTCATAGTATTTTATTTATCGTGGGGAGTGAAAATCTGGTCACTTACTATCTATGAAATTCTGTGTCCCACCCCTTTTTTCAAATCTTACCAAAAGCACGGAGGGTTCTAAACTTTTTTCCCTAGAAATTCTAAAAAGAGACATGGAAACGGAATTATTAAATGTAAGGTGTTGAGTTTTATTTTGTTGTTTCTTTAAGTGTTCTTCCTAAGGCCTGGGAGCAGCTGGAGTACCCTTGTGGGTTCGTGAAATGCTTTGTTATTTGAGGTCTGCTACACTCTAAAAAGTCACTGCACCTGGAGGAATGTAAGAAATGGCAGATCCTCGTGAAACAGACTTAACCTTTAGTTACATTTTTCTGGCTCTCATAATAAAGATTTGAGCAGATACCCTGCTGCCAATACCTTCTAAAGATCTCATGGTAGAACTCTACTTGTCTCTCACCCAATAGGGACCCTCATTCTGCTGTTTTCTCCTTAGGCTTCAGTAGATGCCCCAGCCATGAAAACTTAAATAACATCACATACCTTTAACTAGATTTCTTAACTTCCTGGCCTGTACTTTTTATTTCTGATCCTGTATAATTGATGATGCTCTTCAAAATTTTTCCTAAAGGAAAATGCAGCTATTTGTGATGAAATTGCCCGACTTGAGGAAAAGTTTATCAAAGCAAAAGAAGAAAGAAGGTGAGTCAGCTACATTTCATGGTTGTAAACCACATTTTTAGTGGGTTGTGGAGAATGATCTAAGATTTTTTTCTTTTCTGGGACTTCAGTACATGACAGAGACAGTACATGGCAGAGACCTTAGGCACATAGGCTTTCTTGAATAGTGAGTCAGTTTTCAACAAGCATTTATCAAGCACTATGTGCCAAAACTGTGCTAAACTCTGGGGATACAAAGAACATAGATTCTGCTCTTGAGAGGATCATATTCTAATGCTAGACACAATATGCAAAAATTGTCCCTACAAGATACATGTCGTATAAAAGTAATCTCAAGGTGGGGGGGTGGCAAGGGAGGAGCAGTAGAAAAGGCCTCCTACAGAAAGTCAGGTTTTAGTTGAATCTTGATTAAAACCAGGGAGACCAAGAAACAGAAGAGGAGAGAGACAGTTTCAGACATTGAGAACAGCTAGTGAAAAGCCACAGAATCGAGAGATGGATCGTCATATGTGAAGAACACAAGGAGGCCAGTATCACTGAATCATACAAAGTAAACACTAAAAGGAGCGCGGTTGTAAAAGACTTTAAAAGCCAAACACAGGGCTCTGTATTTGATCCCAGAGATAATTGGGAGCCACTAGTTTATTGGGTAGGGAATATAAGAAAGTATACTCTGACTAGGAAGCTGAAGCCTAAAGAGACCCTAGCATTTGTGTAACAAATGTTGAGTGCCTGTTCATTCGTGTCTGGCTGTTCGTGACCCTATTTGGGGTTTTCTTGGCAAAGATACTAGAGTAGTTTATTATTTGCTTCTCCAGCTCATTTTACAGAGGAGAAACTAGACAAATGGTTAAGTGACTTGCCCAGGGTCACATAGCTAGTGTCTGAGACCAGATTTAAACTCAGGTCTTCCTGATTCCAAGCCCAGTGCTCTGTCCACTGGGCCACCTAGCTACCTTGTCAAGTGCTCATAATGTGTATATCTCTGCATTTTGGGGAGTACAAAGATATGGTCCCTGGCCCTCAAGAATTAACACATCTGAAGGGATCCTAGGGACACAAGGGAGAGGGGCTGATCACCTATTGCTGACTCATTTATATTTTTTGGATCTTCAGTGGGGCTGTACCTTATCTCTGGTATTAGTTTCCTTCCCTTTCCCCCACCCACCTACCCAGTACAATACTAATAGCTCATAGAGTGTTTTAAGATTTACAAAGCATTTACCCTAAAACCCTTTGAGGTAGGTAGTTCAAATACTATTCTTTTATTACTGATGAAGAAACTATTCAGAGAGGTAATATCTTACCCAAGTCCCATAGTTAGTTAAAAGCAGAACTGGGATTTGAATCCAGATCTTCTGACTGCAGAGCCAATGCTCTTTCTACTAAAAAATGTTAACATAGTTGTACACAATTCTAGTATTCTCTAGGGCCTAAAGTTCAAATGTAATTTTGACAAAATAAAGTATACACTATGCTTTGTATCTTTTTTTGTTTTGCCCCTTCTTTACCACATAAGGTACCTCCTGAAAAAGCTACTCCAGCTGCAAACTCTGACTGAAGGGGAGACCCAGACTGTAGCAACCACCCACAGTTCTAATCTGCCTTTGAGTTATGGTGTGGCCACTTCCGTGGGTCCCATTCAAGGAGCCGGACCTGTTCCTGTATCTGGCTCTGTGGTCGAAGAACCATTTGGGAAGAAACCCAAGAAGGAAAAAAAAGAAAAAGGAAAAGAAAACAACAAAATGGAAGGTACTTTGCCTAAAGACGTCTGTCTATCAGTGTTCGCACACATCCATAGCAGATAACCCAGCACTGTGACTAGTGACTACATATTGCCACCAAAACACCTTAGAACTGGTGGGAAGAAATTCAGATTAGATGAAGAAAAAAAGTTGGGCTCCCATCTCTTGGATAGAGAGGTAAAATCCTTAGAGTATAGGTCACATTTAGGAAAGCTCTCCTAGTTTTGAGAATTTTAGATAATGAAATTGAAGCTCTCAGAGAGGGAATACCCTTGGGTACAAAGGGCTAATTGGTTATGACAAGGTGGGTGAATTAATAAGAACACTAAGGGCCTGAGGAGAAATCCCAGTGCCTAAGCAATAAATAAAACCAGAAGACTTATCTGTAGCTTCCATATGTAAATTCTGCCCCTTTCCTCAGTACAAGAGGCCTAAAGTGGGTGACCCCAGGTTTGCGTTTCAGTTCTGAAGAAAGCATCCAAGAAAAAGAAAATGGAGGGAGGTGCTCGCAAGCTGGTTCAGCCCATTGCCCTGGATCCCTCAGGACGGCCTGTGTTTCCCATCGGACTAGGGGGTCTAACAGTTTATAGCCTAGGGGAGGTGAGTGAGACCAGTGGTGGGTAGAGAGGGTGATCAGCTAAATTTGGGAATGGGATTAAATGTCAGTGAGAATTTCTGGTCTGTTTCCATTAGCAAGTAAACCCTTGCCAGTCCATACCATTCCTAGAAAACTAGTCCCTAGGAGACCAGGTCAGTTTTCTGCTATATACACACTCCAGGGATATGAGTCACTATTTGTCAGCTCCGGGTGGTCCCGAGTTGTGACCAAAAACCTTCTGGGGCTTGGGGGGGATCCTTTTCACTATAGATCATCACTGATCGACCTGGCTTCCATGATGAGGGCGCTATCTACCCTGTGGGTTTCTGCAGTACCCGAGTGTATGCCAGCATGAAGTGCCCGGACCAGAAGTGTTTGTATACCTGTCAAATCAAGGATGGTGGTATGCAGCCCCAGGTACTATTCTAGGAATATATGCGTAGATCTTGTAGCAACAATGAGTGTATTGCTATTACAGTGTTCAAGTTACGGCCTACCAATTTAAGAAGCTCAGGGCCACATGGGGTCAGGAATACTTTGACCTACTTGGACCTCATGGTGGGCTGAGTGTGAAAGAAACTAAACTGGGATATAAGGCTCTTTTCCATATTTTTTTCATAAAGTACAGATATGGTCTTGTCCAATTTCCCAATCATCAGTATTTCCTGTCCTCAGGTTTTAAACTCTTAAACTTCATTGGCCAGTTTTTACTTAGGTTACAACTATGAGATTGAATGAAAGTGGAGGGTCTAAGGGTTTCTGAACTTTGCTGAAGAGGAATGCTGGGAATATACCAGCCTTCCTGACCAGTCTAGATAAATTAATGGCCCACAAACAAGCTGAGCCTTCCTAGGTATATCTGGGTTCTCACTTTGTCCTATTGCTCTCCTCTGAGAGAAGCATTCTTACTCAGTGTCCGTTGTGAGGCAGAGTAGCTCCAGATTCCACAGTAGGTAATTATATTTATAAGACTAGCATGATTTGTATTTTTGCCCTCTTTGGAAAGATCTGCCTGAACTCCTCCTCCATCATCTTTCCCAGTTTGAGATTGTGCCCGAGGATGACCCTGAGAATGCCATTGTGGGCTCTTCTGCAAATGCCTGTCATGCTGAACTACTCAAGACTATCAGTGCAGCTCGGTAAGTTAGCCCACTGGTGGGCAAAATAAAACATTGGTACGGTGAGGCATTTTTCTTTGCTCTCAGCTTTGGACTGAGGTCTTATTTCCTGTCTCTTGGATCTTTGTCCTCCTGAGTAGGAAATTCCAATTTTTCCCCTTGCTATTTAGGGGGAAACTGCTTCCCAATGTGCTTCCATCTGGAGCTGATTTCTTTGGGTTTTCTCATCCAGCCATCCACAACCTGATCCAGAGTTGTCCAGGAGCTCGGAAGTGTATCAAGTGAGTGTGGCCACATCTGCTTTCCCAGGTGGTCAATTGACCGGGGAATCTAGGCTCAACTAGGCCTCTCTAAATATGCGAGTCTTTTTCTTCTATCTATAATAGGTAATATAGTGGGGTAGGAAGAACCTAGATACATCGAAGGGTAAGGATCTGGATATTGTAGGATGTTCACAAAAACATAGTACCCAAATATATAATAAAATGGTTAGGGGAAAAGATTGTATTGCTCACAGGAATGCTCACTCTGATCCTACAGTTACCAGTGGGTGAAGTTTGATGTGTGTAAACCTGGGGATGGTCAGAACCCCCAGGGGCTGCCAGACAATGATGCAACTATGAGCTTTGAGGCCTTTCAGAGACAAGCCTTTGAAGAAGATCATAGTGATCCCATTCTACCAGGTAACTTCCCTCACTTTTGCTTTACTTGTTGAAATTATCAGACTTTCAGCCACACTATCCCTCTGCCCATAGTTTGGCATCATATAAGCCGAGGCCTTGTACGGTATGAACTAGAAATAGGTTCAAGTCTTAAGCTATAGAATTTACTGCTTTGAGTGACTTTCCAGCACAGTTGCTAGAATTAGCATCTCAGTCCTACATGAACAAGCCAAAGATATTTAGGGATTGGTTCTGGTTCTGCCTTTTTGGATTGTCTCCCCACAAATGGAGGGCATCATGTTCCCTACGTAATTGAGCCTGGTCAAACAGCATCATCTACGTTAGAGCCCTTATCTAAGGAGCTCTGATGTAACGCTGTTGCCAGTAATTCATTGTGACCTTAAGCATCCTTTCACATCTCGGGCCCTTAGCTTCTTCCTGTATAAAAAAACAGCCTTCCATACTACACTGGGAAGACAGTCCTAACAAAATTAAGTAAAGGATGTAAGAGAGTTAACTGCAAAAGCCTATTTTACCTATATTATCAGAATTGTGACCTGGCATTCCCAGGTAGCAGTAGAATTTATATTGTTTTTCTAGGATCTCTGGATCTCCCAGGGCTCCAGCCTGCATCATTTGTGTCATCCTATCAGCCCATGTTCCTGACACATGAGCCCCTGCCAACCACTCACCTGCAGCACATTAAGTCTCCATCCCAGTGCAGCCCAGCCCAGTCCTCAGACTGAACAAGGCAACAAAGACTACACCAGGCTTATCATGGTGAAATTGTTAAGTTAAGATAAAGCTTAGAACATAAGAAAGTAGCAGAACCCAGCCACAATGATGGAAGCATTGACATCCTATATCATTGTATCATAGAAGAACTCTTGGCAATGATTTTCCCTGGTAAAGACTTTGGCTGTTTTTATCTTTTGTAATAAACTTTTCTTGTCATTCCTGCTTTGTTTTCAAAACATCGTCATCAGGATCTCACTTTGCTGCTGTTGTTGCTGCTTCTGCCTAAGGCTAAAGTGAATTCCTCTCTTTCATGTAATTCATTTTGCTAAAGCTCATGTTACAGAAAAAGATAATGATTCTGATTTAGCAAAGCTAACATCTTATCATCTAGTTTTCTACATGTTGATCTGAATCCTTCCTTTAGACCAAATTGCTGCCTTATTTTTATAGTAAGACTTCATTGAAAGCAAGAGCCTTGTCCCCATAGAGGCTAGAGAAGTCTGGCACATGATGTACAGTCATTTTTCTTATCTTTTCTGCCACTTCCCTAGAGACAGTCCTAAAGTCTGGGCTTAGATCACTTCTATCCTAGCTCTAGCCACCATTCTCTTCATCACTAGTTACTGACAAGAATAGTTTCCTTAGTCTTGCTCCATGAGCTAGCTAGTCTCAAGCATCCACTGCCTACTCCAGACTTCTTATAGCAGTCCTATAGATTTACCCTCTTAACAATCCTGATAGCCAACAGCCATTGATCCCTATGTATTCCACACACCCTGTTTATTCTGAACATCACCAAATAAGATGGGATACTTTTCCTATTTCAGTAGTATAATTTCTGCTAAAAATAGAGGTTAGGAATCAATATAGTATTCTATCATTCATCAGACAGCTTTAAATAGGATTTGACAAAACCTGGCTTGGCTTAATAAGGTTTTAAGTTAACTAGTAACATAAGAAGTAGCTAATCTATGGTTTGAACAGGGTGGTAGAAAGAGCATTATATTTGGAAACTGGGTTCAGTTCCACCTGACTTGCTAGCTGTGTGACAATGGGCAGCCTCACAAATTTTTCATCTATAAAATAGGGATGATACAAGGGTTATGAGGAAAGTATTTTATAATTCTTAAAGAGTACCACATCAATTGATATTAAAGCATAGATTCCTAATAAAGTAGGCAGTTATGAGAAAAAACACCCTAAAATAATCAAAATAACTTTATTTTTATATTGCTTCTCATCCTCTCATCACCTTACTTTAGAAACATAATATACAAAAACCAGAATTTACAGACAGATAAAATAGGTAATAATTTCACTTTAAATGTTTTCTTTAAAGCAGTTTTTCTTAAATTCTGGGCTTTCCTATAGTATTTAAAATTTCAATTTAGAACAGTGCCTCCCAAACTATTTCTCACAATGTGAATGTAAGGAACTTTCATGAGAAAACACCAATAGTAGTGATACTTTTCCATCAAAAATATTAAATCTGCTCAGTTCTGGCTGTGTTTTTGTTTTGTTGTTGTTTTTTTTTAAGGCAATCAGGGTCACACAGCTAGTAAGTGTCTGAGGCTGGAGTTTAACTTGAGTCCTTCTGAATCAAGGCTGGTGCTCAATCCACTGTGCCACCTAGCTGCCTCTTTGGCTAGCTTCTTAAAGGTTCCACCCATAATTGTTTGTAGAAAACCAGACTGGAATTTAAGACCTGAGCATTTCATCCAGGATCTAATCAAAGCTAAATTACAATGAAATCTCAGCCCAAATCAGTTATTCTTTTTCATTCCTTCTCCCCAAATTTTGCATAACCAGGATTCTTAACTTGGAATGACTGTGATGAATGGTGGGGCTGGCAGGGCACTGCTAGGATTGTAAATGGGACACTGTTTGTATTCACATGGCCACGTAGTCCAGGCATAGCGGAGAGCAGTCACAGTGCCATGACAGGAATCGACTTTCAGGGCTAGAGTCTGGGAGGAGGAGTTGCCCATAGGGGCTGGAATCCACCTACACTGATGGTCATTGCAGCATGAGATCTGAAACAAGAACAGAACCAGTCAGATTAATGAGATTTGGTCAGGTCAGACAGGTTTTGAGAAATCCCCAAGGACTAGGGCTAGTTGTCCACCCAGTAATAACAGAGGAGAGAAGAGTGACTCCTAGGGTCAAGAGCACATTTCTTATAATAACAAGTAATGGGAAGCAAGAAGAGAAACAAGTCTGTATCGTTAAAACAACTAGAATACTCTGTCCCTAGTGCATTGCACAGTACTTGGCATATAGTCAGTGCTTTTCATTCATCTAAAAATAAAGACCTGGAGCATAGGCCACCACTATTAACTAGCTAGCCCCAATGGGTCATGTCTAGCAAAGCTTTATTATTCAAGGCCTCAGGAGCCTCAGGCAGGTGCTAAGAATGTAATTTCGGAAGTGACCCTGCTATATAAATCAACCAAGAAGGAAAAAAGTACATATATCACAGAATAAAATTTAAGGATAGTTTCTAATGACAGCAAACAATCGCAGTCTCTGGTTGCTTCTTAAGGAGCTAAAAAAGGGATGAGGAAGAAAGAACTGGGAAATAAGGAACCTTCTTTAGGTATTAGACTTAAGTCTCCAAATAAGGAGACTAATAGTAGTGACATATAATAAGCTAAAGATCAGTCTTGACCGAAACACGTGGTTCCTAGTAAATGTGAGGATCTAAGATGAACAAACACCACCTGGATGTCATACATAAGTCAAAAGTAGCCTTCACAAATTGCAGTCTTATCACTGAGAATTTATTAAACACCTATGTTGCAGGCACTGTGCTAGGCCCTCAGGATACAAGGACAAAAGTGATAGTCTGTCCTCAAAAAGGGCTGGGGGACATCCTAAACACAGATGAGGCTATCTAAGTAGATGAAAGCCAAATATGAGCAGCTGGGACAAACGGGAATGGTGACTGTGGCTCTAGACATGGGCAAACAACATTTCTGTGTTGACAGAGTTTTGCATTTGGCACCCTCCACCTTTTCCTCAGTGTTCTAGTGCTTCTCTCTCTGTAGGCTCATAGGGAAGAAAGAACCTCGGAGGTCTTAATAGTCCAAACCTCTCATTTTGCAGATGAGGAAACTGAAGCCCATAGAAGTTAAGTGATTGGTTCAAGATTGAACAATAAATTGTAGAGTTGGAATTTGAACCCAGAGCCTCTGATTCCAAATCTAACATATTCATCTTCACTATTACCTCCTCCAAAGAGTACCCTATATGCCATAATTAACACTTCCTTCATCAAAGCCTCCATATTACCTAAGCTAGTCATGAAAAAAACAAACTGAAAAAAAAAACATTCTGTAGTTCAGAGAAAAATAGATTTAGAGTCTGAACACCTAGGTTAAAATCCTAATTGCTATTCACTGTATGGCCTTAGACAAATCACTTCATCTCTGGGTGTATTTCCTCCAACTGTAAATACTATTATTCTATACTGAAGTATATAGCTAGCTAACTATCAAAGCTTAACCCACACAAGGACATTTGCATTTTAAACGAGGACCTGGTTAACACAAAATAATCACCAATGAACTTTTAAACACCATCGGAGTCAAACCACAAGGTTAACATTCCAAAGTCAGGAGTGCCTTTAGGTACATGACCTACAAAGGTAGCAAACCTCATTACAGTATCCCAGAGAAAGCGTGACTACAGTTTAAATATGGCTCCATTTTCTATCGTTTCTCCTCCTATAAGATTTGTCTTCAATTTGCTTACATACTCAGTGCTAATATTTGTTACATATGTTGTACGTTTCACTCTTGGTAATAGTCCTGACCCACAGAAATGTTACAATTAAATATATAGGGCTCTGAACTTAGGGACCCTTGGCGAGTCTGTCAAATCTCCATTTGTTTTACTGTGCCTCACCTCATAGATCTTATCATCTGTCTTCTGCACCTGGATTTTCTGGTAGTATTCAAGTTTGAGAAGCTCCTTGTCAGCTAAGAGTTCTATTTTTTCTGGCAGCGGACCCTGAAAAGGAAGCATCTTCTCTCCATAAGCTACAGCACGGGCCCCCAAATGCAATCTATAGGCCACGGTCTGTTTATCTCTAGGATGAGTGCTACAAGAAAGAACATGGAAAGGAATACAGGTTTAAAGAGTTCAATCAGCTAAAAAAAATAAACATCTACAGCCTTTTCCAAACAGGACATAGTTGGTTGGATCTATTGGGCAGTCATCTATAGCTCAAGACTGTTAAACCCAATTATGGTGAGTGGTATCCAAAAGGTATGGCTTGGTGCCTGTATCAGCAAGTCAGTAATAATAGATCTTCAAATCTTAATTGCTTATTACAGTGCCCTTTCCCTTTAAACTGGTGGATGGCACTGAACTGAGGAGGTGATAGAAAGATTTCTTCATAAACCTCAGAGAGGCCTCAAACTCCCTCACCAAGATGCTCCTTGGAGAGGTACATTTCAGGTCAGATATCAAAGTAGCAAGAGGGTTGTAGTTTCAACAAAGAAATTCATCTAGGTCAGCTGCTCTCCTAGGTGTTCCCCACCCTTGACCCAAAGCCTTCTGGTTTCTAACTCGCATTACAGTTTCCCACTTCCCCCACAACATCCTCTTTCCTAAACAGCCCTGGGCCCATTACTCTTTTCTCCTCAAAATGAACGCTGGTGGCCATGGCTCAAAACAAAATGCTCACACATTGTTCAAGCCAAATCCAAAACTTTCACCTTCCAAAAGGAGAATCTCTGTCACAGAGGTCCATTGCCACAGCCATGAAGGTATTGGGCATCCTCACATTGGGGACATAGCCAAGATCAGCTGTTTGGTGCCAACGGATTTTGGGGAATCCATAATCCTCGTCCTTAGACATAGTTGTAGATAACTAAAGAAGAAAAACGTTCAGAGTAACATCCTAGGATTCCCAGACTGATGATCTTTTTCCCACTAGAAGGACTCTTTTCTTGTGTGACCTATCATTCAACAGTTATCACTGAGTTAGGTACTTTGGAGAATGAAAAGTATAAGAGATCTGGTTCCTTCCATATGATTAAACGCCCAATGAAAGGTACAGACGGTGCTATGAGTTTCAAAAAAGCAGAGGTCATTTTGGATAGAGAGGACAAGAAAGACATCATAGAAGAATCACAGGATCAAAGAATTTTAGAGTTGGAAGGGTTTGGGGGGCTATCTTAGTCCATCTCATACCCCTCCTCCACCTGCCCAAGAATGCCCAATATAACATCCCTGATGTAATCATCTAGCCTCTGTTTTGAAGATTTCCCCTGATAGGATACCTACCAACTACCAAGGTAGTGTTATTTTTGGATAGCTCTACTAATTAAGAATAATCTTAAGCCTAAAATTGCCTCTATATACCTTATACCCATTTACTGTTCCTAGTTTTGCTCTCTCAAGCCAAAGAGACCAAATATAAATCCCTTTTTCATATATGACAGCCCTTCAAGTATTTTAAAACAAAATTTCTTTAATTGTTTTATCTTCTCCATGCTAAACACTCTTAGTTCCTTCAGCTGATCTTTACATGGCCTGGACTCAAAGCCTGTCTCCATCCTGGTTACCCTCTGGATGCTCTCAGTCATCAAACTATGGCACCCAGACCTAAACATAATACTTAAAATGTGGCCTAACCAAAGAACATTATAGAGGAGCTCTTATCACCTCCTTATTCCTGAAAGATAGGACTCTTCAATGTCCAAAGCCCTTTTGGATACCTATCACACTGCTGTCTTATCTTGAGTTTACAGTATACTAAAACCTCAGATTTTTTTCTAACTATGGCTTTCCCATCTTGTAATTGTGAATTTTACTTTTCAATACAAATGTAAGATTTAACATTTATGCTTACTGAATTTTATCTTATTAGATTCAGACCAATGCTCTAAGCCTGTCAAGACATTTTTGGATCTTAGTTCTGATGCAGAAGGCACTCAGGATACAAATTTGATTTGCAAATTTGATGAGCATGTCATCTATGCTTTTATCCAAATGTTAAACAGAACAGGGCCAAGCAGAGATCCCTGAGATACACTGTAGACCTGCTAAGTTGTCTCTGAGCCAATCAATCTATACAAGCATTTATTAGATGCCTACTATGCGTCAGACATTGTGCCAAGTACTGGAGATACAAAAGCAAAAAAGAAATAGTCCCTATCCTCAGGGAGTTTATATTCTAACAATTATGCTTTAAATCTAGATTTTAAACTGGAATTCTGATTCCATCTAAATTGTATTGTCATCTAGTTGCTTCTAGCTATCTTTCCCACAAGAATAGGAAGATATAATTTATCAAATATTCCGCTAAAATCTAGGTAAGCTACATATGTGACGTGCTGTGAGATAGATATGTGTGTGTGTTTATATTCATACACAAGGAGCTTGTAACATGTACACAGATAAGTGAATATAAAGCTATTATGGAATAGAGGGTGCCCATTAGAGTTGAGAAGAATAGGGTGAGAAGAGAGAGCATTACCAACTGGAATAATCAGAAAGGTCCAATGGAAAAAGCGGCTCTCATCTCAGGAGTCAACAACACAAACCTTTTTTTAATCTCTCCAGTTAATGCTTTTCCCTCTCAAAAATTACCGTGTGTTTATCTGTGTCCATTGAGCACCAGCTTTGACTTTGGAATGAGTGGAGAAAATGCTGTTACATCCTGGCAGATCTACCTCCCATGGGAACGGGAGAAATGCCATTCCATCAAGCACCAAACCTCTCCCCTCTAAGGAAGATGAGAAAGGCCAGTCTAACAAGTCTTCAGCCTGGTCCTCCTGCCTTAGGAGAAGGGGACTAATGCCATTCCTTCATCTCCCAGCACTAATCCGCTCACCTGAATTTCCTGAAGCCCTGGAAGGCCTCCATCCTAAGGCCAAACCCCTTTGGACAATGAAAAGCTGATTAAATTAGCAAATTCCACATAGTCATACCCTCTTACCGGCATCATTCAAACCCTATTTTCTAGTCCCCATTGCCCAATACCTTACTCCCAGTCCCCAAACCCAACTATTTACACATACACACACTCACACACTGCCCTACTCTCTGGAATATATGTCCCATACATACTTAAGTTTTTGTTTTCATCTTAAATCTTTTCCTTTCCCATTCCACCTACTGACTGTCACTGAGACCTGGCTCTGTCTTGATACAGGCTCCCTGGCCTCCTGCATTCCAACACTGGCTGCACTTTCAGGTGGGGAAGTTGGAATATTTCTTGTTCCTCATTGCTACTTCCAAGTTCTCTCTCTTAACTATCACTCAGTAACCTCTCCTCTGAAGTTCATTCAAACCATATCTACTGCCCAATCAAAATGCTGGTAGCTGTTAAATTGACCTTCAACACACTGCCCCCTTTCTTTTCTCAATGAGTTCAGTGCTAGACTCACAATCTTTTTCTCTTCAGTTCTAGCCCTCATACTAGAGGATTTAAATTTTCATGTTGATATACTCTCAAACACCCCAACCTCACATTTCCTCAATTTAATCATTTCATATAATCTATTCCTCCATCCCACCTCATTTCCAGCTCTTTGACTTATACTAATCACTCTCTTGCAGTACTTTCTTTCCCTTCTTCAATTATCATCTGTGCCAATGATTCTCAGATCTCCTATCCCAGCCATATAACCTGTCTCCTGACTTCCAGACTCTTCCCCAGCTGCTTTTTAGATATCTGAAACTGGATGTCTTGTAGACATCTTAAACTCAACATGCCCACAACTAAATTCATTGTCTTTCCCCAAAAAACCCCTCTCTCTTCCTAACTTCCTTATTGTTAAGGTACCACCATCTCGCAGTCACTCAGGCTTACAAGCTAGTTGTCATCCTTGACTCCTTACCCCCTATCTATATCCAATCTGTTGCCAAATCCTGTTGATTTTCTCTCTCATAATATACCCCTTTCTCTCATCTGACAATGCCAATACCCTCATGTAAGCCCTCACACCTGGACTATTACAATAGCCTGTTAGTTGGTCCCCCTGCTTCAAGTGTCTCCCTACTTCAGTCCCTTCCTCTACTCCACTGCCAAATTAATACTTCTGAAGTGCAGGTTTAACCATGTGTCACACACACACACAATAAAATCCAGGGCTCCCTGTCACCTCTAAGATAAAATACAAAATTTTCTGTTTACAACCTGGTCCCCTTCTACCTTTCTAGTCTTCTTATGCCTTACTCCCCACCATGTACTCTGCATTCCAGTGACTCTGGCGTCCCTATAGTTCCTTGAACAAGATACTCCATCTCCAGACTGGGCATTTTCATTGGCTGTCCCCTATGCCTGAAATACTCTTCCTTCTTCATTTCTGCCTCCTGATTTTCTTGGCTTCCTTCATCTCATCCTCTAAAGAAGCCTTTCCTGATCTCCCTTTATGCTAGTGCCTTAACTCCAACTTACCCTGTATATATCTTGTCTCTACATAGTTGTTTTCATGTTGTCTTCCCCAACAGACTCTGAACTCCTTGAAAGCAGAAACTGTTTTACCTTTCTTTGTATCCTGTGTGTATTCTTTAGTGCTTCCATCACTTTATTCCTCCCGTCCAGCCCCATCTTGTTAGTAAAATATTTTATACTTAAATTACAACATTAGTATAACTGTTTCAACCCCATTACACAATCTCCCTGATTCATTAACCATAATGTTCTAATCAGTATTTGGTCATAGTCATAATCAGGAAACGAAGCTGCATTTCCCAACATCTGACCATACTGCCTCAATTACATTTCTGCCTTTATCTGCCTATCCACAAAATTATATCATAAAAGGAAAGTACAGAGTAATCCATTCACCCCTTTTCTCTTAGTCTGCCCAGTAATCATCTGAAACCATCCCTGCAAATATGAGGCAAATCAGAATTGTCTGCTTCACCCTCAGTCAGGAAGAAAATTGAGAGTCCCTAGAAAACCACTGAGGATCTCTTTATATTATATGGGAATAGAGATGATCCCAACTTTCTTACAGAAATTAACTAGATCACAAGTCAGCATGGATACTATCAGGAGGCATGGTTAAACCATGATATATCAGTATTGAGTTGTTTGCTTTTGTTTTTTTCTCCACTACTGAAAAGCTATAAAAGTAACCTGAAAACCAGGAAATCCAAGTCTGAAGGTCCTATGAGTGATGATGGTCACAGGACTGTACCCACTGGATTGGAAATTCACAGCAAAAATTCAAGCTCTATGTCTTAACTATTCTATAAGCCAGAGTAGGGATAAGAGCAGCATTCTCAGGCCTTTTTATCCTCTAGACTAATTGGGACAGACACTGCTGTTGGTCCCCTCTGAGCACACTGATCTTCACTGCTTCAGGTCAAGCCTGGAGCAAGTGACTTAGGACTGAGGAAATGTTTCCTTATTCCAAAAACATTCCACATCTACTGTCACCCTCACACACCTAGACTATAATTATTCCTGCTGGTCATTTGGCCCTAGCCAAATAAGTTATCACACAATTTTACTTGCAGAAAACAAGAGATGCAATGAATTTCCACCCTTGATTCTCCATAATCTACCTTGATTACACTACTTTAGTCTGGCCACAGGGAGGCACTAGCACCTCTGCTTCTGGAGCCAAAAGGACATTTTCTCAAGCCTAGACATTAAAGGTCCTGCCCATACTATAAAGATCAGTTGAGGTATTGTTGTTTTCCATAGTAAAAGTCCATCAGAGTGTACAAATGGCCACATGTGGGAGAACCTACATAAATAACAACTATATTTTGTCAGTATAAAAGCCTCCCCAATTCCCAAAGGTATGAGATTTCCTAAAGGTTATACCCTTAAACTTCCCTAAATCTTAAGAATTCTGTAAGAGCCAAGCTGGCTTCATGTGAGGGTGAAAACTGAAATGTAGATGCAATTGCAGGAAGCAAATTATTAAAGAGAAAGGTAAGAATGGAACAGTGATAGTTCCAGAAGATCAAGAATAAGAAGCAACAGGGACAGCCAAGCACAAACAAGTCAGTCATAAAGTAAAACCAGGAACTGGTTTTGTTTCAGGTCATTCCTACCCTGCCACAGATTTATTGCAGAAAAGAAGACTAATATAGGGAAAGATGATAGCACATGCCATCCGGCGGGAAGGAAGATCTCTATGCAGAACCTAAAGGATCAAAAATATTTACATGATATTCCAGAATATGGAACATAGAATGATGGGATTTTAATACTAGAAGAAATCTTGCTACCTGATATGACTCATTTTACAGATGAGCAACTGCTCAGCCGCTTTAGTGCTACCCTCACTAATACCCTAGATCAGCACTGTAGTATACAGACGGCTCTTGCTTTACTAAATTGGCATTATACAAATTCAACTTTACATAAAGAATTCTGAAAGAAATCCACATTCCAAAAAAAAACCACTTATGTTAACTTTAGCATACAATACTATATGTTCTCTGTCTCTCTGTATCTCTCTCTCTCTCTCTCCTGCCCCTCAGCTCACCACTCTAAGATCTCCCCACAACCACCAAAATAAAAAAGCCTAAAAAAAAATCTAAGTGAAGGCAGAAGAATCGACACGTGGAGAGACCACCACCACCAGCAGATCAGGGGGCTTGGCTTGAGATGTCCAGGGCTGAGAGAGGAGACTCTTAGCTCCCCCACGCCCTGTGTCCTAAGGCTCCCATGTATCTGTCTTCCTGCCTCCCCATCAGTGGGCAAATTAGCTTTATGTAAAAATCTCTTTATGTAGAGGTCTGCAGAACACTCCACTTAAGTAAAAGCAAGGATTGTCTATAGTAGAAAGAATACTTACTAAATCTGGAATCCAAGGTCTTGAGTGCAAATCCTAGCTCTGCCACTTACTACTTATGTAAGATCTACCCTGCAAGTCCCTTGAAGTCTCTGAGCATGTTTCCTCATTTGTAAAATGAGGTGGGTGGACTATATCTCTAAGGTCCCTTCTAGCTCTAAATCTATAATCCTTCCCATCCCAAATCTAAATTGTCCTGCATAATACACCCAGCTTGATTTGCCTTAAAAGCTGCTTATATCCTATCACCCTGATGAAAAACCTCTGACTTTGTATTAATTATAAGACAAAGTGAAAAATTTTTTAACCTGGCATTCAAGGCCATCAACAATTTGACCTCTGCCTATCCAACCTCTCTTGATACTATCTTCATTTTCAAGCCAAACTTGGTTATTCCCTTGTACCCAAAACATGCCTTATTCATTTCTACTTCCACACTTTTGTCCATTTTGTTTTCCCAGTCTGGAATTAGAAAACCAATTTTACCTTCTCTCCATTTATCTAAAGTCTAATTCAAATCCAGTCCTCCATGAAACATTCCCTAACCTTGACTACCCTAAAAAGCCCTCCCTTCTTCTGAACTTCTATATCAATTATTGCCTATAACATTCATTTGCACTTATATGCTACTATTGTACTATTACCTATCTTTTAAGGTCATTTTCTATATCCCTAAATAAAATACAAACTCCCTAACATTAGTTACTTTTCTGTATCCCCTGTTCACTGCACAGTAATGGTACAATAATATTCAGATTATATTAAATATTCAAATGAAGTATAAAAAGGTTAAGTGACTTATCCAAGGACCCCTAACTATCATGGAGGAGCCAGGACTAGCAACTATGTATCCTAAACTCTCAGGTCAATGTTCTTTCCAAAAGACTGTAATAATGATAACTTATTGGCATGACATCCAGTTATGCTGTTACCCTGCCTGATTCAGATGCCAGAGAGTCAAATCCCAATTTACATATATATGATTTAAAAGAGAAGTACATGAGTAAACCAAGTCTTAGACAGCTAGGTGGCGCAGTGGATAGAGTACTGGGCCTGAGGTCAGGAAGATTTTTCTTAGTGAGTTCAAATCTGGGTTGTGTGATCCTAGACAAGTCACTTAACCCTATTTGCCTCAGTTTCTTCATCTGTAAAATAAGCTGCAGAAGGAGATGGCAAACCACTCCAGTATCTTTGCCAAGAAATCTCCAAGTGAGGTCACAGAGAGTCAGACACAACTGAAATTCAACAACAACAAACTAAGTCTAACCACAACATCCACAACTAGTGACAAGAGTTTGATTAGTACTTTCAAAACTGTGAACAGAACTGTGGTCCAAGTCAAAATGAATGTAAGGAAGGAATGGAAAAAGAACATACAAGAAATTTAAGTGGAAAGAGGATCTATAAAAAAAAATGATTCTCCAAAAAAAGGATGCTGTGAAATAGAACAAAAGAGATTGGAAGATGGTGAGAAAAAATAACACTGTGGGGTCCATTGGAATAAAGTCTAATTCAGACATTAATTCCAGTCTTTTTATATATGTTATGTCTGGTTACCACCAACTGGATGCATGGGTTTCTCTGTTGAGGTTCTTTTCCTTCTCTTTATAGAATAATAAGATTAATAAGGTTGTAAGACAGTCGATATATATGTTGGCATATTTCCCAGCCAACAATGACTAGGTAGAATGAACATCAAACTTTTTTTGATTGATATTTCTGTTTTAACTTTGATAAAGGCAGAGAAGAAAGTGAGGGAAAGTGTTCAGGTTCCATCTGGCCCATCTGAAACTGAGGTGGGAGGTTTCAGATTCCCTGAAAATAAAAAGGATCTGAACTTGGAAAAAGGCTATAAAAAGGAGGTGATGAAAAAAGCTTGTATAACAATCAGATGTCCTCAGTGAGCTCAAGAACATTCCAGCAAACAAAAAATGGACACTGAAGGGTATTAAGTATACCCAGGCTAGATTCTCAAATTATTGAACAATTAAGACCTAAGATATAAAACTGACCTTGGAGAAGAACTAGAAAATTTCATTCATGGTCCTAGTGATCCTGTAATTCTTTCAGAGGGAAAATATGTTCAATAAAATTGAGACTACCCAAAAACAATCCCCTCAAGTAGATTAGAAATCAAACCAAGCAGGAGTCCTCTGGTGAGGGAGATGATCCGGGCCCAAAACAGACTTCCCAAGGCAGCTGCAAGCTCCCTAGTCTTGTCTTTCAGATTAGAGTCAAAGGAGTCCCACTATGTCAAATGTTATTCACACTATAGATATGAAGGTAATTTAAGTGTCCTACATGTTTTATCCCAAGTAGATAATCAACAACCCTCAGATGCATAAATTACTACATATTATATTACTAAATAAGATATTTAAGTTACACAGGAAATTGAGTGCTGAAAACAGGAGGAAAAAAAACCATAAAGAAACATGCAGTATAAAGTAAAGCTAAGATATATGCAGAAAACAGCTTTTGGCAAAAAACAACACCCATTCCTGTTAAAAAATGTTAGAAAGCATAGAAGTAAGTGGAGCTTCCCTTAAAATGATAAGTAGTATCTATCTAAAATCAAGAGCAAATACTATCTGTAATGAGGATAAACTAGAAGCCTTTCCAATAAGATCAAGGGTGAGAGAAGGATGTCTATTATGATTACAATCCAATATGGTATTGTACTAGAAATGCTATCTATAGGAATAAGACCCCCCAAAAAAAAGAAATTGAAAGAATAGGCATAAACAAAAAGGAAACAAAACTATCACTTTTAGCCAATGATATGATGGTTTACTTAGAGAACTCTAGATAGACAACTAAAAAACTAATCAAAACAATTAACAACTTCATAAAATTGCAGGATATATAATAAGCCTACACAAATCATCTGCATTTCTTTATTATCATCAATAAAACCCAGCAGGAAGAGACAAAGAAATTTAAATTCCATTTAAAATAACTATAGATAGTATAAAATCTTGGGAGTCTACCTGCCAAGACACATACAGGAACTACATGAACACAATTACAAAACATTCTTCTTATAAATACACATCTAAACAACTGGAGAAATATTAATTGTTCATGTAGGGTAAATCAATATAATAAAAAATGACAATACCACTTAATTTACTTATTAATGCCATACTAAACAAACTACCAAAGATTTACCTTATAGAACTAGAAAAGTAATAATAAAATTCACCTAGAGGAACAAAAGATCAAGAATATCAAAGAAAGGGTATTAAGGGGAGAAAAAATAGGAATCTGAGATCTGGTTATAGAAGTAACAGATCTCAAACTATGCTACAAAGCTGTAATCATCAAAACAATTTGGTACCAGGTAAGAAATAGAAAGATAGAAAAAATGGAATAGATTAGGTATACAACATACAGAAGCAAATGAGCACAGTAATGTAGTATTAGAAAAACCCAAAGTTCCCAGGTATTGGGGCTCAAGAACTCACTATTCAACAAAGACTGGGAAAACTAGAAAGCAATCTAAGAGAAACTGGACCAAAATAGACCAATATCTCGCACCATCTACCAACATAAGCTCAAAATGAGTACCTGATTTAGACAAATAGGTTGATATCACAAGCAAATTGGGGGAGCATGGAAGAAATTACCTGTCAGATCCACGGATAGGGGAACTGTTCGTGAGCAAACAAAAGATAGGGAGGTTTAATGGCAGTAAGATGGATCATTTTGATTAAATAAAATGTAAAAGTTTTTACACAAAGACCATGCAGCTAAAATTAGGATAAGAAAATAATCTTTGTAGCAAGTTTATCTGAGAAAAATCTCATTTCTCAGACATATAGGGAAGTGAGTCAAATTTATAAGAAAAGGAGCCATTCCCCAAATAAAAAGTCAAGGATACAAATAAGTAGCTTTCAGAGAAGTTTAAGCTATTAATAGCCAGATGGAAAAAATGCTCTAAATCACTAATAATTAGAAAAATACAAATTAAAACAAACTCTGAGGTACCACTCTATACTCATCAGATTGGCAAAGATGACAAAAAAGAAAAATTACAAATCCTGGAAAGGCTGTGGAAAAACAGGTACATTAATGCACTGTTAGTGGAGCTGTGAATTAGTCCAGCCATTCTGGAAAGCAATTTGGAGCTTTGCCTAAAAAGCCATTAAACTATACATACCCTTTGACCCAGCAATACTGCTACTAAGTCTATATCCCTAAAGAGGGAAAGGACTAATATGTATAAAATATTTATAGCAGCTCTTTTAATAGTGTCACAGAATTATAAACTTAGGGAATGCCCATCAATTGGGGGATTTCTAGCTGAACAAGTTATGATATATGAATGTGATAGACTACTATTGTGCTTTAAGAAATTTTGAAGGGGATAGTTTCAGAAAAACATCAGAAGACTTGTTTGAACCTATGCAAAATGAAGTGAACCGAACTAGCTTAACAATGTATACAATAATAAACTTTTAGCAACTCTGATCAACACAATGACCAGACATAAATCCAAAGGACTAAAGATGAAAAACACTATCCACCTCCAGATAGATCCGATGGACTCATATTGCATACTGACACATGTTCTCTTTCTTTTTCTGTATTTTTATTGGATATGGCTAATGTAGGAATTAATTTTACATGACTATACAAATTTGTAATGGGAAAAAATTTTAAATAAAGCTGGGAAAACATGAGGAAAAAGAAGTAATCTAGTTATTTATCCTATTTTAGAAGCTGCTGCTCAAAGGGTATATGTTTTACAAGGGAGGGAAAACAATCAAATGGAAGTGAACAAAGTGAAAATTAAAATATCAAGGAGCACTAACTATGGGATAAACAAAAGCAAGAACTTTCTTGGGAAAAATTGGAAATATCTAGCAATCAAGTATCTTCTTGTTAAAGAAAAAGGTCTTACTTATGTATGTATATACATATATATGTATATAAAGGCTACTTAAAAAGATAAGGATTTGAGTGAAATAGGTACAGGTGATCAGTGGAAGTGAAGTAGTAAGGAAAAAGGAAACTTTTATTAAGAAAAATGGGGATAGCTAATGTAGGTATATAAGAGATAGGGTCATTTTGGTTTATTGTTACCATTTTCAAGACAACGTTACTGAAATGTGATTATAAAAATAAACAATGCAAAGCAAAAGGCCCTACCAGTATTACATCTCAAACTATACTATAAAGCCATACCATCAAAACAATTTGGTACCAGGTAAGAAGTAGAGAGGTTGATCAGTTGGAATAGATTAGGTAGGTACACAAAGTCCAGAAGCAAATAAGCTCAGTATCTAGTGTTTGATAAATCCAGTGATCTAAACTGTTTGACAAAAACTATTGAGAAAACAAGAAAGCAGTCTAACAGAAACTACACATAGACCAACATTTAACACAGTGTACCAAGACAAGTTCCAAACAGGTACATAATTTAAACAAAGAATAACATTATAAATTACAGTAACATGGAAGTAATTCTCAGATTTATGGAAAGGGGAAGAGCTCATGACCAAAAAACAGACAGAGGTCACAGAAGTGAAATGGCCCATTTTTATTACCTAAAACTAAAAAGTTCATACACAACCAAAACAAATGCAACTAAAACGAGAAAAGCAGGAAATTGGGGGGTGGGGGAGGAGGGTGGCAGCAAGTTTACCTGCCTTATTTCTAAGATGTACAGGGAACTGATTCCAATTTCTAAGAAATAAGTGTCATTCCCCAAATGATAAATGGTCAAAAGGATACGAATAGGCAGTTTTCAGAGGAAGAAATCCAAATTATCAACAGCCAGATGAAAAATAAATGCTCTAAAAAACTAATTAGAGAAATTCAAATTAAATCAACTCTGATATATCATCTCACATCCATCAGACTGGCAAAGCTGACAAAAAAGGAAGATAAAAGCTGTGGGTAAACAGGTACATCAGTGCACTGTTGGTGGAGCTGTGAACTAGTCACAGCTCACAATTTTGGAAAGCAATGTGGAATCATGTCTAAAAAAGTTGTTAAATTACCTTCTGACCCAGTGACACTGCTCCTAGGTCTATATAGCAAAGGGATTTAAAGAAGAGAAAAATGTGCAAGACATTTGTAGCAGCTCTTTTTGTGGTGGCAAAGAATTGGAAACTGAAGGGTGTCCATCAACTGGGGAAATGAAATTAAGTGAGCAAGCATTTATTAAGTGCCTACTATGTGCCAGGCACTATGCTAAGTGCTTTACAAATATTATCTCATGTGATCCTCATAACAATTCTGGGAGGTAGGTGCTATTATTGTCCCCATTTTACAGCTAGGAAAAGTGAGGCAGAGAGAAGTTAAGTGACTTTCTTAGGATCATACAGCCAATACATGTCTGAGGCCAGATATGAACTCAGGTCTTCCTGAGTTCAGCCTCAGTGCTCCACATTGCACAACCTAGTTGCTTGAACATATGACAGTATATTGAATGTGATGGAATACTACTGCAATGTTAGTAATGGCAGTTAAGTGGCACAGTGGATAAAGTGCCTGGCTTGGAGTTATAAAGACTCCTCTTTGCAAGTTCAAATCCAGCTTCAGACACTAGCTGTGTGACCCTAGGCAAGTCATTTAACCTTGTTTGCCTCAGTTCCTCATCTGTAAAATGAGCTGGAGAAGGGAATGGCAAACTGCTCCAGTATAACTGCCAAGAAAACCCAAAATGGGGTCATGAAGAGTCAGACATGACTGAAAAACAACTCGACTCTTTTCAACTGTAAGAAATGAAGGGGATGGTTTCAGAGGAACTGATGCAGAATGAAGTGAGCAAAACCAGGAGAACAATTTATATAATAACAGCAATATTATAAAGACAAGTGACTCGGAAATACTTAGAAACTCTGATCAACAGTGACAAACCATAATTCCAGAGAAGTTATGATGAAACATGCTATCTAAAAAGGTAATAAACATGTGTGCACACATGCATGCACACACATGTGCGTGCACACACGCACACACACACCACTGCTACCACCACCAGCAGAAGCAGTAAGGAGAGAAAAGAAAGTAAATAAATAAATTTCATCATTTTAAGAATTCCCATTTATATGGCTTTCAAGAATCATCTTTTTAATTAAAAAAAATCCTATGAGGGCAATTATTATCATAAATGTGAAGTTACTTTTAGCTAATCAGAGGGAAGATTCCAGACAAAGAGAATATATTCCTTCTGACTGCAGCATGGCATAGCCATAGAGCCAAGAAAATTTGCATGCAACAGATACAGACTGTGTAGTGAGCAGAACCAGGAAAACAATTTACACAATATCAATGGAGGGAACAATACTGTAAAGACAAACAACCTTGAAAGACTTAAGAATTTTGATCTTAGATGTAATTAGGGAAAAATGAAATCCTAAATTTAAAAAAAAATACTTAAAAATATAAAAAAGAACTTTGACCAATGCAGTGACCAATCATGATTCCAGGGACCCCTTTTTCCTTAATGACTTCAGTTTCATGCTACCCACTTCCTGACAGAGAGGTCATGGACACAAGAAACAAAGATACACATTTCTGCATATGGCCAATCTGGGAATTTGTTTTGTTTTATTATGCATATTTGTTACAAGGACTTGGTTTGTTTGTTCTGCCCTTCCTCCACCCCCCAATGTCAGTGAGGAGTGAGAGGGAAAGAAAATAAATACTTGCTCATTGAAACCAAAAGATTTGGTTCAAGTCCTATTCCTGACACATGTTGGCTGTGTGGTCCTGCACACACCTGTTGGTACTCTAGACAACCTATTAATACTAAAAGTTGCAAAAAAGCTGCCAACCTGCATTGGTAGGTTTCCTTATCCAGGTGTTCCTTATATCAATAAAATCAGAGGTCTCTCCCTATCTCTATTACCTATTATTCTAGAATACAAACAGAAAAGGAAAGAATATAAACGTTGGACAAAACCATTCCTGTCTCCAAAAATGAAATGGAAAACTTCTTTGCCACTGGAAGTGTTCAAGCAGAGACATAGATAGCCATTTGTCTAGCATGTTGCAAAGGAAAGTGTCATAAAAGGTGGAAGGTTGTACTATATGAACTGTAAGATCACACCCAACTTTAAATCTATAACTCAATTTCCCCATGTGTGAATTGGGGGAAACTAAGCCTTGAGCATTGTTTCCTATACCAGCTGATTAGAAAGACAAAAGAAAAATGGTCTATTGAGCTCTAAACGACAGATCAGTATAATGCATCACCACATAGGTGTCACTGTAAAATCCTTTTCTCTCCTTACCACCTACTTGCACAAACCCGAAAGGGAAAAGTCGCTGTGTCTGCCCTTGAGAGCCATAGTGGAAAGCCTGGCGCCAGTCTTCAATGAGAGCAGGAAAGGTGCAGTTATACAGATCAGTGTTATACTTTGCATTATTCTCTCCTGAAAACAATGATAAATGTAAGGAATGAGGGACAATCCAATAAGAAGAGAGTTGAGAATTAACAGTAGCCTACATACTTACCCTGGTACCATACCACTCCTTTTAATGTCATATTGAGTAGTGGATGGATCATTGAATTCCAAAGTATAGAGTGGTCAGTGGGGCCAGTATATAGACTGGGGAAAGAAATCCTGAAATAAATAAGATACAATGGGATCACCAGTCATCGCTTAGGATGACAGCCTCTCCAATTTTCATTTAGGTACTATTTCCTACTGGAAAAAAAAGATATTAGCTCTCCCAAGGACTTCTAATGCAAAGGGAAATTGAGCCACACTTTCATGTAAAAGGAAAATGAAAAATCTCTACCCTATATATATATATATATATATTTTTTTTTTCTCAGAACCCTAAAAAGTTTTTTTAAAATGTTAGACCATATAACATAATTTATGGAAGCAATTATAATCATCATAAAATGTGACAAATTGAGTCTAGTTAATATGACATCTTGCTCTGGGTCACCACAGACATAGGACACCAAGGTCCATCTCACTTCCAGTCTTCCCAAATCTTCTGATCCATTTCCAATACCTACCAACACCTATCCCTTCAGTGTACTTTTGTATTTATACATATTTCTGTTGATTCTCCCAAAAGACCCTAAACTCATTAACAGCAAAGGCCATGTCAGTTCTTAATAAATATCCCAAGTGCCTAATAAAAACAAAATTACCTTATACATACATATATAGCCTTGTTGACTGACTTCCTAAGGAAAACTATGATCTTCTTCCTTATGTGACTATAGGGTATATTCTCTCCCAGATCTTTGAAACTTCTTGGGGGTCAGTATTCTGGATGCTTTCAAGCCAAGTCAACAAGTATTTATTAAGTGCTTACATATGCTAGGCACTGTGCTAGGCTCTAGGGATACAAAGAAAGGCAAAAACACCATCCCTGCCATAGAGGGGCTCACATTTTAATATGGAAGACAACAAGCAAACAACTATGTAAATATATAATGTAAATGGAAAGTAATTTCAGAGGGAAAGCGCTACCTGGGGGAGGAGAAGGTTAAGAGCTCTTGTAGAAGGTGAGATTTGATCTAAGTCTTAGAAAAAAAGCCAGGAAACAGAAGTGAGGAAAGAAAACATTCTATACATGGGGAATGAGTAAGGAGATATAGTGTCCTGTTCAAGGGATAGCAAAAAGATTAATGTAATGGATCTCAGAGTGAAGTGGAGTCAAGTATAAGACAACTCACTGGAAGGTCAGGAAGGAGCCAGATTATAATAGAGTTTTTTAAAACCAATCAGAGGATTTTAAATTTCAGCCTGATTTCTTACTGTTCCTCTTCCTTTAGGACTCCACAGGCTTGCAAAGACCGCCAAGATGACCAGGCTTCTATAGGTGTTCCACCCCAGCTGGAGGAGACCAGCCCAATGGGATACTTCAGAGTGTCATACAGATAGCACCCAAACAGCCAGCATACTGCTGAGTAATAGGTAAAATTCCCATGGCCCAGGTTTTCTGTCCAGAGAAATAGCCAAAGGAAAACAATCAGAGAAAATGGGGATGGATACAAACCTCACCAACTATGAGAATTCTGGGTAAGAGGTGGAGGAGTCATACAGAGAAGACAATGAGATAAAAGTTTAATCACCCTTTCAAGTCCTTCTTTCGAGAACTGTTCAAAAGTAAGATGTTTGAGGAATAGGTAATAGATATTCACTCTGCCTCCAAAAATCTTCACCCATAAGTTATTATTCGTGTTTCTTGTCCTTGTCAACAAGTAATATGATTTCCTCTTTTGAGCTTTCCCAAAGAGTAGTATTTAAGAAATAGAAAAATGTATCATAGAATCTTAAAAGTTTTTAGAGCTAAAATCCCACTGACATTTTAATTCAGTTCACTGGATTCTAAGTGGAAAACAGTAAGCATTAATAATTGATTCCATTTAACATCTCTAACATATGTTCTTACAAATGGGGATATAAGGATCTCGATCTAGAACATTGTTAAATGTTAATGTTTTCTTTAATATATTTCTATTTATTTTGTTAAATGTTTCCCAATTTTACTTTTTAAAAATTTTACCATCCATTTTTTAAAGTTTTGCATTCCAAATTCTCTCTCTCTCCTGCCCTGTCCCCTTAATTCAGTCTTGAAAATAATCACTCATCCAAGCATCTAAAGCACTATAGCCATGTTTTCTTAAAGTTTCTAGCCCCTCTGCAATAGAAAAGAGGTAAAGAAGCCAAAGGCCCCTTTGCTGACCACTCCCATACTTCTTTTGTCCCTCTATGCCACCTGCATTCACTTCCATTTGGTTCTACTACCTCTCTAATTTTAGTAGAACATAGGTTAAGAGGGAGACCAGCTGGGGAAGTAAGTGTGGTCTGTTTTTAAAAATTATTTCCAAAAACTATTTCCCCTTTTTAGAGAAAAGATAGCTAAAGTGCATATGGAGAAGAGATTTTGAATTTCAATGAGATTATTTGTACAAGGAACACAATCTAATGCTTCAAATGCCAATGCCATGCAACATACTTATCCATATTACAAAGAAAAGCTATCACCATAATGTTTTGACATGTGGAAGTCTCCTAGTTTTGCCTCAGCTTTAGGTCACTGCCATACTATGGAATAGTGAATGAAGCCCATGCCTGGGATCAATGAGGGTAAACCATATCACAGAAGCAAAATACTGCTCCTGGTATCAAATCAATGTAGAAGAGACAGAGATGCTCTCAGAAGTTACTTACTTGGTATAGGCAGAGACCATGGCAAATCAAGTAAAGTAAGGTCCTCTAACTCCTCCTTTGCCTTGACAAGAGCAACTGTAAGGATGCGGATAAATGGATAAGCAAAGGCCTTCCTCTCCTCCTCAGAAGCATTAAAAATCTAGGCATGAACAGGTATGAATCTTATATTAGTCTGGTGGGTAACTAAAATACCTTCTTACTATCTCGCCAAATTGTAAAAGCTTATTTGGGAAGTGAAAAGGATGCAGAGTTCAGGGCAAAATACCAAAAAAGTAACACCACAAAAGGTCCCACCTGAAAGGACTGCATGTTCTAACTGTACAAGCTAATATATAAAACATTATCAATCTCGAAGGTAGCAAGACATGGATGGCTGAGGGATATTCTAGATTAAAATGCATATGCTCTCCTAGATAATTTATTCATATTCATTTATTTATTTATAACTTAATAGAAATTTTTCCTCTAAGAACTCATCAAAATGCTGTTCTCCTGCACCTTGACACAGAGCATTGAACATCACAGGCACTTAATAAATGTTTGTTGTACTGAGACCTGAATTGTTTTGAATTTCAGGAAAAAATTATCCCACATACATGGCTTCTTCATAAGCTTTTCCTACCCACTTCTCCACTTCCACCCAACCCCCTCAGAATTCTCCCAGCTTCTCCAAAAACAAAGGACTAAAAGATGTATTAGAAAACATGTTTATCATTCGCCTCAGGGATGAGGGGATCCAGCTGAGGTAAGGTTGCTGCTTTGGTGTGTACTGAAGGCTGGGACGTTTTCCATTGGCTAGCAGCCACCAAGAGGGTGCAGCTGGCCCTTCCTCCTTCCCTCCCGCCCACCACAGAGAGAGTACAGCTGGCCCTCTTGCCCACAGCACACCAGAAACAATAGAGCAGCCAGGGTGCTCCCACAGCGTATTTCATCAAAATGGGTTGCCCTCTGAATTGCCTTCTGACTTGCCACCAAACCTACCACAGCCTACAGAACAACCAGATACAAATGAAATGGCTACTGAAGCCACAATGTAAGCCTCCACCCAAACTGTTCCCAGGGCTGCTACGAAGAGCCCTGGATTGTAACAGGGTCCCTAAGCTGCATCTGGCCTCACTGGTACACAGACAGTAACTGCATGTGGAAAGGAGAAAGCATCCCACAAGAAATCCAGATCTGCCTATTCAGGAGCTTGCCTGGTAATAAACATTAGATAGTAAGAACAGGATAAAGAAGGCACTCGAAGCTTCTTTTGGCAGGGAGACTGTTTTTTCAGTTGCAAGTACCTGTGAAAATCACCTCCCTGAAAATTTAGTCCTCTACAAAAAGCACTAAGGATCTTATGCTGCTTCCATGGAAACACTGAATAAGGTCTCTCTTATTTCTCCCCTCTTCTCTACCGCCCACACTAGCTTCCGCAGTGACTGGGAACTTGGGTGCTACATTGAAACGAGATGTCAGCTTGGGGAGGCAAGATAAGAGAGCATATTACTTGTCGTTTAAGCCACTTGTCAGCACAAGGGGGTATGCAGAGCCACATAGTCAGGGAAGTTAGTGTTCTCCTCCACTGCAGCCAGCACATGGCACCAGATCCAAAGACACAATCTGGAAAGCTTATCTTTGTGTCTATATTCATGCCAAAATTCAAACTCCACAGAAAGGAAAGTGTTAACAAAGATAAGGTATTTCTTACAGCACGCAATGACAATCACTCCAGGATTTGGTATCCCATCTCCGCATTACTAGGCCCATTTGATGGAAGCATTTCCTCAGGGATATTGGCAGCAAACTTGGGAATAAAGAGATTTCAGGAAGATTTTCATTTAAATGACACTTGGTTTCCCTGCTGATGAAAGAGGAAGCCTACTCCATCTGCTGAGATCAGATTTCATCTCATCAAACACCTCAGTGTAATTATTTTTCTACCAAGTATTTAAATGAGGATGTAAA
Source organism: Phalanger gymnotis (assembly GCA_028646595.1). Taxonomy (NCBI): domain Eukaryota; kingdom Metazoa; phylum Chordata; class Mammalia; order Diprotodontia; family Phalangeridae; genus Phalanger; species Phalanger gymnotis. The sequence goes on along the minus strand of CM053622.1, from coordinate 682,761,460 downwards.
TGAATACCAAGGTATTTGAAGTCATTAACGCCACTGCTGCAGGAAGAAAGCACCAGTATATCTCTAGGGATGGGACCCTGTTCACCATCAAAGCAGCTGCTCTCCTGTGTTCATTTTGTAACCTTTATACCACATTCTTGAATTAATGAGGAAACATCAAGAATCGATTTCCATGGAGAATCTAGGCATGGGGTCTGTGTGGGGAGTTCAGGGTGGGTGAGTGAGTGTGTGTGTGTGTGTGTGTGTGTGTGTGTGTGTGTGTGAGAGAGAGAGAGAGAGAGAGAGAGAGAGAGAGAGAGAGAGAGAGAGATGAGGGTGAAGATGAGTTATAGACGAAGCTTTATGTTTGGTCAATGGCATTTAAAACTATAAATTATCTTACTTCCTATTGTGGCATTAGCAAGAATAGTCCAAATGTACATAACTAGATCATTCTTAGATTCTCTTTTTAACAATAAGTTAATATCATCAGCCCTGACCTCTAAGCCTCAAATCTGTAAAATGAAGATATGGAAATTGCTGAGATAGCTATCAAAGAGATTTTCAGGACTAACAACGGAAATAGACATCTTTTTTTTTTTCTGAACTTAACTGGGAAGATTCAACTCCTAAGACCCTCTCTGACTTAGGAGACAACAGATGGACATTTAAACATGTTTCCATTTATACATTTCTCACTCAGTGTTATAAATAACACCAAATATAAAAATTCCACCTCACCCTAACAACAAGATGAGCTACAATCTGCCATTTTCTTCATTTGAATGTAAAGGGTGGTAGGTAATAGCAGAAATCCTACCTCATGGGACTGGCCGGGGGTGTGGTGGAAGGAGGAGCTGAGAATCTTCTCGATTCTCTGCTGCTTCAAAAGAAGAAAAAAAGCTCCAGAGATTGTTAAGGAACAAGTAGAACAAATTATAAACCAGGTTTTCAGGTCTGTCACCACCTAGAATGTTGTTCACTTTACATGAGAACAGGTTAAACAAAAGTTAAAAATTAACCCTCTGAGCTAAGTCTTATTTATTTCCATGCCATGCAGAGGCTTCAGACTCTGCCAAACTGAAAAGCAGAATCAGAGAAAAAATAAAGGCAGGAAATGTCTGTGTCTCCCTTATCGATGAGAATCTAGTCTGGCTCAAAATGGGATCCCCTTAGCATAGACTGCTATTAAGAATATGACTGTATAGATAAAAGAAGATCTAGTTCATGCCATTCTGTACAAACAGCAAGCTGCAATTAAAGCATTAAGGAAAGTACTATTTTCCTTAAAGAGTTAGCAGTAATTCCATTTCTATACAAAACTATGTTTTCTAACACTAAGTATAACTGCCATTTTTGCTTCTAGCTATTTAAAGGAATCCAAACCTGAGAAAAGTAAAGTGGGAAGTAATAGAGAATAAAAAGAAATAAATCAGATAAGAAAGTGCCTATTGCTTCATAAAGCGATGAAGTCAAGAAGTATGAATTTAATATGGGAACCTAATGATAAGATTGAAAATAAATGAATTTTAAGTCTTAAGATGATTTCATGGCATTACTATCACAAACAAGAAGTGGCTAATTGAACTAGAGAAACTGCAATAGGCAAGACAAGTGTTTGTTGAAAAGAAAGGATGAAGTTTTGAAGATTTTATAAAAGAAAAATGATAGCTTATGATGACTTTCTGGATAGAGACAAAAGACAGGCAGGGAGGTAGAGAAAGCAGCCAAAACAAAACATCACAGTGGAAAGATTGGAGCTGGGTAAGATGATTATCAATAGAGGAAGTACATCAATTCCTTCTTACTTTACAAAATAAATGAGTGCCAATCAAGTGCTCAAACATGCCAAATGTAATCCAAAAGGACTTATTCAGAATGTACTCCCTGATACCAAGCCAACCTCTAAACATACCCTGAAAAGGTTGGTTAGGCTAACCCAGTTTCAAATGTGCCAAACAATATAGCTTGTACTACTTAGCCTAAACGACAATCTACAATATACAATATTTTGGTAAACTTTTGTCTATATGTTCTTTTTCGTTTAAAATTTTCCAATACTTCTTTTTTTTATTATTTAATATATTTAGTTTTCAGCGTTGATTTTCACAGGAGTTTGAATTACAAATTTTCTCCCCATTTCTACCCTCCCCCCCACTCCAAGATGGTGTATATTCCGGTTGCCTGGTTCCCCAGTCAGCCCTCCCTTCTATCACCCCACTCCCCTCCCGTCTCCTTTTCCCTTTCTTTCT